>OZ002729.1:30322712-31522712 GCA_963924305.1 Polygonum maritimum
TTTGTTGATCTTTCCATCAAGTTCTATTAGTTCAAAGATTTTTGGGCAAGAAAAAGAATGGAAACCAACGGTTCCCAAACCATAGCCTAGGCAAATCAAACCATTCAATAAGAAAGGTTGTGTTATTGAGAATTTGAGAAACATTCGAAAATCGCATGATTCCTATGCTTGTTTTTGTGTTGTTTGCTGATCTTTCCATCAAGTTCTATTAGTTCAAAGATTTTTGGAGAAGAAAAAGAATGGAAATCAACGGTTCCCAAACCATAGCCTAGGCAAATCAAACCAATCTATAAGAAAGGATGTGTTATTGTGAATTTGAGAAACATTCGGAATCGCATGATTCATATGCTTGTGTTTGAGTTGTTTGGTGCTCTTTCTATCAAATTCTATTAGTTCAAAGATTTTTGGACTAGAAAAAGAATGGAAACCAACGGTTCCAAACCATAGCCTAGGCAAATCAAACCATTCAATAAGAAAGGTTGTGTTATTGAGAATTTGAGAAACATTCGAAATCGCATGATTCCTATGCTTGTGTTTGTGTTGTTTGCTGATCTTTCCATCAAGTTCTATTAGTTCAAAGATTTTTGGACTAGAAAAAGAATGGAAACCAACAGGTTCCCAAACCATACCCTAGGCAAATCAAACCAATCAATAAGAAAGGTTGTGTTATTGTGAATTTGAGAAACATTCGGAATCGCATGATTCGTATGCTTGTGTTTGTGTTGTTTGTGATCTTTCCATCAAGATCTATTACTACAAACCTTTTTAGACGAGAAAAAGAATAGAAACCAATGGTTCCCAAACCATAGCCTAGGCAAATCAAACCAATCAATAAGAAAGGTTGTGTTATTGAGAATTTGAGAAACATTCGGAATCGCATGATTCGTATGCTTGTGTTTGAGTTGTTTGGTGATCTTTCCATCAAATTTTATTAGTTCAAAGATTTTTGGACTAGAAAAAGAATGGAAACCAACGGTTCCCAAACCATAGCCTAGGCAAATCAAACCAATCAATAAGAAAGGTTGTGTTATTGAATTCGAAATCGCATGATTCGTATGCTTGTGTTTGTGATGTTTCGTGATCTTTCCATCAATTTCTATTAGTTCAAAAAATTTTGGACGAGAAAAACAATGGAAACTAACGGTTCCCAAACCATAGCCTAGGCAAATCAAACCAATCAATAAGAAAGGTTGTGTTATTGAGAATTTTAGAAACATTCGAAATCGCATGATTCGTATGCTTGTGTTTCAGTTGTTTGGTGATCTTTCCATGAAATTCTATTAGTTCAATGATTTTTGGACTAGAAAAAGAATGGAAACCAACGGTTCCCAAACCATAGCCTAGGCAAATCAAACCAATCAATAAGAAAGGTTGTGTTATTGAGAATTTGAGAAACATTCGAAATCGCATGATTCCTATGCTTGTGTTTATGTTGTTTGGTGATCTTTCCATCAAGTTCTATTAGTTCAAAGATTTTTGGACAAGAAAAAGAATCCATAGCCTAGGCAAATCAAACCAATCAATAAGAAAGGTTGTGTTATTGAGAATTTAGAAACATTCGAAATCGCATGATTCGTATGCTTGTGTTAGAGTTATTTGGTAATCTTTCCATCAAATTCTATTAGTTCAAAGATTTTTGGACTAGAAAAAGAAAGGAAACCAACGGTTCCCAAACCATAGCCTAGGCAAATCAAACCAATCAATAAGAAAGGTTCTGTTATTGAGAATTTGAGAAACATTCGAAATCGCACGTTTGGTGATCTTTCCATCAAGTTCTATTAGTTCAAAGATTTTTGGACAAGAAAAAGAATGGAAACCAATGGTTCCCAAACCATAGCCTAGGCAAATCAAACCAATCAATAAAAAAGGATGTGTTATTGTGAATATGAGAAACATTCGGAATCGCATGATTCATATGCTTGTGTTTGAGTTGTTTGGTGCTCTTTCTATCAAATTCTATTAGTTCAAAAATTTTTATGCTAGAAAAAGAATGGAAACCAACGGTTCCCAAACCATAGCCTATGCAAATCAAACCATTCAATAAGAAAGGTTGTGTTATTGAGAATTTGAGAAACATTCGAAAATCGCATGATTCCTATGCTTGTTTTTGTGTTGTTTGCTGATCTTTCCATCAAGTTCTATTAGTTCAAAGATTTTTGGAGAAGAAAAAGAATGGAAACCAACTGTTCCCAAACCATAGCCTAGGCATATCAAACCATTCCATAAGAAAGGTTGTGTTATTGAGAATTTGAGAAACATTCGAAATCGCATGATTCCTATGCTTGTGTTTGTGTTGTTTGGTGATCTTTCCATCAAATTCTATTAGTTCAAAGATTTTTGGACTAGAAAAAGAAAGGAAACCAACGATTCCCAAACCATAGCCTAGGCAAATCAAACCAATCAATAACAAAGGTTCTATTATTGAGAATTTGAGAAACATTCGAAATCGCACGTTTGGTGATCTTTCCATCAAGTTCTATTAGTTCAAAGATTTTTGGACAAGAAAAAGAATGGAAACCAACGGTTCCCAAACCATAGCCTAGGCAAATCAAACCAATCAATAAGAAAGGATGTGTTGTTGTGAATATGAGAAACATTCGGAATCGCATGATTCATATGCTTGTGTTTGAGTTGTTTGGTGCTCTTTCTATCAAATTCTATTAGTTCAAAGATTTTTATGCTAGAAAAAGAATGGAAACCAACGGTTCCCAAACCATAGCCTAGGCAAATCAAACCATTCAATAAGAAAGGTTGTGTTATTGAGAATTTGAGAAACATTCGAAAATCGCATGATTCCTATGCTTGTTTTTGTGTTTGTTTGCTGATCTTTCCATCAAGTTCTATTAGTTCAAAGATTTTTGGAGAAGAAAAAGAATGGAAATCAACGGTTCCCAAACCATAGCCTAGGCAAATCAAACCAATCTATAAGAAAGGATGTGTTATTGTGAATTTGAGAAACATTCGGAATCGCATGATTCATATGCTTGTGTTTGAGTTGTTTGGTGCTCTTTCTATCAAATTCTATTAGTTCAAAGATTTTTGGACTAGAAAAAGAATGGAAACCAACGGTTCCCAAACCATAGCCTAAGCAAATCAAACCATTCAATAAGAAAGTTTGTGTTATTGAGAATTTGAGAAACATTCGAAATCGCATGATTCCTATGCTTGTGTTTGTGTTGTTTGCTGATCTTTCCATCAAGTTCTATTAGTTCAAAGATTTTTGGACTAGAAAAAGAATGGAAACCAACAGGTTCCCAAACCATACCCTAGGCAAATCAAACCAATCAATAAGAAAGGTTGTGTTATTGTGAATTTGAGAAACATTCGGAATCGCATGATTCGTATGCTTGTGTTTGTGTTGTTTCTGATCTTTCCATCAAGATCTATTAGTACAAACCTTATTAGACGAGAAAAAGAATAGAAACCAATGGTTCCCAAACCATAGCCTAGGCAAATCAAACCAATCAATAAGAAAGGTTGTGTTATTGAGAATTTGAGAAACATTCGGAATCGCATGATTCGTATGCTTGTGTTTGAGTTGTTTGGTGATCTTTCCATCAAATTCTATTAGTTCAAAGATTTTTGGACTAGAAAAAGAATGGAAACCAACGGTTCCCAAACCATAGCCTAGGAAAATCAAACCAATCAATAAGAAAGGTTGTGTTATTGAATTCGAAATCGCATGATTCGTATGCTTGTGTTTGTGATGTTTCGTGATCTTTCCATCAATTTCTATTAGTTCAAAAAATTTTGGACGAGAAAAACAATGGAAACTAACGGTTCCCAAACCATAGCCTAGGCAAATCAAACCAATCAATAAGAAAGGTTGTGTTATTGAGAATTTTAGAAACATTCGAAATCGCATGATTCGTATGCTTGTGTTTCAGTTGTTTGGTGATCTTTCCATGAAATTCTATTAGTTCAAAGATTTTTGGACTAGAAAAAGAATGGAAACCAACGGTTCCCAAACCAGAGCCTAGGCAAATCAAACCAATCAATAAGAAAGGTTGTGTTATTGAGAATTTGAGAAACATTCGAAATCGCATGATTCCTATGCTTGTGTTTATGTTGTTTGGTGATCTTTCCATCAAGTTCTATTAGTTCAAAGATTTTTGGACAAGAAAAAGGATCCATAGCCTAGGCAAATCAAACCAATCAATAAGAAAGGTTGTGTTATTGAGAATTTAGAAACATTCGAAATCGCATGATTCGTATGCTTGTGTTTGAGTTATTTGGTAATCTTTCCATCAAATTCTATTAGTTCAAAGATTTTTGGACTAGAAAAAGAAAGGAAACCAACGGTTCCCAAACCATAGCCTAGGCAAATCAAACCAATCAATAAGAAAGGTTCTGTTATTGAGAATTTGAGAAACATTCGAAATCGCACGTTTGGTGATCTTTCCATCAAGTTCTATTAGTTCAAAGATTTTTGGACTAGAAAAAGAATGGAAACCAATGGTTCCAGTACCATAGCCTAGGCAAATCAAACCAATCAATAAGAAAGGATGTGTTATTGTGAATTTGAGAAACATACGGAATCGCATGATTCATATGCTTGTGTTTGAGTTGTTTGGTGCTCTTTCTATCAAATTCTATTAGTTCAAAGATTTTTATGCTAGAAAAAGAATGGAAACCAACGGTTCCCAAACCATAGCCTAGGCAAATCAAACCATTCAATAAGAAAGGTTGTGTTATTGAGAATTTGAGAAACATTCGAAAATCGCATGATTCCTATGCTTGTTTTTGTGTTGTTTGCTGATCTTTCCATCAAGTTCTATTAGTTCAAAGATTTTTGGAGAAGAAAAAGAATGGAAATCAACGGTTCCCAAACCATAGCCTAGGCAAATCAAACCAATCTATAAGAAAGGATGTGTTATTGTGAATTTGAGAAACATTCGGAATCGCATGATTCATATGCTTGTGTTTGAGTTGTTTGGTGCTCTTTCTATCAAATTCTATTAGTTCAAAGATTTTTGGACTAGAAAAAGAATGGAAACCAACGGTTCCAAACCATAGCCTAGGCAAATCAAACCATTCAATAAGAAAGGTTGTGTTATTGAGAATTTGAGAAACATTCGAAATCGCATGATTCCTATGCTTGTGTTTGTGTTGTTTGCTGATCTTTCCATCAAGTTCTATTAGTTCAAAGATTTTTGGACTAGAAAAAGAATGGAAACCAACAGGTTCCCAAACCATACCCTAGGCAAATCAAACCAATCAATAAGAAAGGTTGTGTTATTGTGAATTTGAGAAACATTCGGAATCGCATGATTCGTATGCTTGTGTTTGTGTTGTTTGTGATCTTTCCATCAAGATCTATTACTACAAACCTTTTTAGACGAGAAAAAGAATAGAAACCAATGGTTCCCAAACCATAGCCTAGGCAAATCAAACCAATCAATAAGAAAGGTTGTGTTATTGAGAATTTGAGAAACATTCGGAATCGCATGATTCGTATGCTTGTGTTTGAGTTGTTTGGTGATCTTTCCATCAAATTTTATTAGTTCAAAGATTTTTGGACTAGAAAAAGAATGGAAACCAACGGTTCCCAAACCATAGCCTAGGCAAATCAAACCAATCAATAAGAAAGGTTGTGTTATTGAATTCGAAATCGCATGATTCGTATGCTTGTGTTTGTGATGTTTCGTGATCTTTCCATCAATTTCTATTAGTTCAAAAAATTTTGGACGAGAAAAACAATGGAAACTAACGGTTCCCAAACCATAGCCTAGGCAAATCAAACCAATCAATAAGAAAGGTTGTGTTATTGAGAATTTTAGAAACATTCGAAATCGCATGATTCGTATGCTTGTGTTTCAGTTGTTTGGTGATCTTTCCATGAAATTCTATTAGTTCAATGATTTTTGGACTAGAAAAAGAATGGAAACCAACGGTTCCCAAACCATAGCCTAGGCAAATCAAACCAATCAATAAGAAAGGTTGTGTTATTGAGAATTTGAGAAACATTCGAAATCGCATGATTCCTATGCTTGTGTTTATGTTGTTTGGTGATCTTTCCATCAAGTTCTATTAGTTCAAAGATTTTTGGACAAGAAAAAGAATCCATAGCCTAGGCAAATCAAACCAATCAATAAGAAAGGTTGTGTTATTGAGAATTTAGAAACATTCGAAATCGCATGATTCGTATGCTTGTGTTAGAGTTATTTGGTAATCTTTCCATCAAATTCTATTAGTTCAAAGATTTTTGGACTAGAAAAAGAAAGGAAACCAACGGTTCCCAAACCATAGCCTAGGCAAATCAAACCAATCAATAAGAAAGGTTCTGTTATTGAGAATTTGAGAAACATTCGAAATCGCACGTTTGGTGATCTTTCCATCAAGTTCTATTAGTTCAAAGATTTTTGGACAAGAAAAAGAATGGAAACCAATGGTTCCCAAACCATAGCCTAGGCAAATCAAACCAATCAATAAAAAAGGATGTGTTATTGTGAATATGAGAAACATTCGGAATCGCATGATTCATATGCTTGTGTTTGAGTTGTTTGGTGCTCTTTCTATCAAATTCTATTAGTTCAAAAATTTTTATGCTAGAAAAAGAATGGAAACCAACGGTTCCCAAACCATAGCCTATGCAAATCAAACCATTCAATAAGAAAGGTTGTGTTATTGAGAATTTGAGAAACATTCGAAAATCGCATGATTCCTATGCTTGTTTTTGTGTTGTTTGCTGATCTTTCCATCAAGTTCTATTAGTTCAAAGATTTTTGGAGAAGAAAAAGAATGGAAACCAACTGTTCCCAAACCATAGCCTAGGCATATCAAACCATTCCATAAGAAAGGTTGTGTTATTGAGAATTTGAGAAACATTCGAAATCGCATGATTCCTATGCTTGTGTTTGTGTTGTTTGGTGATCTTTCCATCAAATTCTATTAGTTCAAAGATTTTTGGACTAGAAAAAGAAAGGAAACCAACGATTCCCAAACCATAGCCTAGGCAAATCAAACCAATCAATAACAAAGGTTCTATTATTGAGAATTTGAGAAACATTCGAAATCGCACGTTTGGTGATCTTTCCATCAAGTTCTATTAGTTCAAAGATTTTTGGACAAGAAAAAGAATGGAAACCAACGGTTCCCAAACCATAGCCTAGGCAAATCAAACCAATCAATAAGAAAGGATGTGTTGTTGTGAATATGAGAAACATTCGGAATCGCATGATTCATATGCTTGTGTTTGAGTTGTTTGGTGCTCTTTCTATCAAATTCTATTAGTTCAAAGATTTTTATGCTAGAAAAAGAATGGAAACCAACGGTTCCCAAACCATAGCCTAGGCAAATCAAACCATTCAATAAGAAAGGTTGTGTTATTGAGAATTTGAGAAACATTCGAAAATCGCATGATTCCTATGCTTGTTTTTGTGTTTGTTTGCTGATCTTTCCATCAAGTTCTATTAGTTCAAAGATTTTTGGAGAAGAAAAAGAATGGAAATCAACGGTTCCCAAACCATAGCCTAGGCAAATCAAACCAATCTATAAGAAAGGATGTGTTATTGTGAATTTGAGAAACATTCGGAATCGCATGATTCATATGCTTGTGTTTGAGTTGTTTGGTGCTCTTTCTATCAAATTCTATTAGTTCAAAGATTTTTGGACTAGAAAAAGAATGGAAACCAACGGTTCCCAAACCATAGCCTAAGCAAATCAAACCATTCAATAAGAAAGTTTGTGTTATTGAGAATTTGAGAAACATTCGAAATCGCATGATTCCTATGCTTGTGTTTGTGTTGTTTGCTGATCTTTCCATCAAGTTCTATTAGTTCAAAGATTTTTGGACTAGAAAAAGAATGGAAACCAACAGGTTCCCAAACCATACCCTAGGCAAATCAAACCAATCAATAAGAAAGGTTGTGTTATTGTGAATTTGAGAAACATTCGGAATCGCATGATTCGTATGCTTGTGTTTGTGTTGTTTCTGATCTTTCCATCAAGATCTATTAGTACAAACCTTATTAGACGAGAAAAAGAATAGAAACCAATGGTTCCCAAACCATAGCCTAGGCAAATCAAACCAATCAATAAGAAAGGTTGTGTTATTGAGAATTTGAGAAACATTCGGAATCGCATGATTCGTATGCTTGTGTTTGAGTTGTTTGGTGATCTTTCCATCAAATTCTATTAGTTCAAAGATTTTTGGACTAGAAAAAGAATGGAAACCAACGGTTCCCAAACCATAGCCTAGGAAAATCAAACCAATCAATAAGAAAGGTTGTGTTATTGAATTCGAAATCGCATGATTCGTATGCTTGTGTTTGTGATGTTTCGTGATCTTTCCATCAATTTCTATTAGTTCAAAAAATTTTGGACGAGAAAAACAATGGAAACTAACGGTTCCCAAACCATAGCCTAGGCAAATCAAACCAATCAATAAGAAAGGTTGTGTTATTGAGAATTTTAGAAACATTCGAAATCGCATGATTCGTATGCTTGTGTTTCAGTTGTTTGGTGATCTTTCCATGAAATTCTATTAGTTCAAAGATTTTTGGACTAGAAAAAGAATGGAAACCAACGGTTCCCAAACCAGAGCCTAGGCAAATCAAACCAATCAATAAGAAAGGTTGTGTTATTGAGAATTTGAGAAACATTCGAAATCGCATGATTCCTATGCTTGTGTTTATGTTGTTTGGTGATCTTTCCATCAAGTTCTATTAGTTCAAAGATTTTTGGACAAGAAAAAGGATCCATAGCCTAGGCAAATCAAACCAATCAATAAGAAAGGTTGTGTTATTGAGAATTTAGAAACATTCGAAATCGCATGATTCGTATGCTTGTGTTTGAGTTATTTGGTAATCTTTCCATCAAATTCTATTAGTTCAAAGATTTTTGGACTAGAAAAAGAAAGGAAACCAACGGTTCCCAAACCATAGCCTAGGCAAATCAAACCAATCAATAAGAAAGGTTCTGTTATTGAGAATTT
The DNA here is from genome assembly GCA_963924305.1 of Polygonum maritimum. Taxonomy (NCBI): domain Eukaryota; kingdom Viridiplantae; phylum Streptophyta; class Magnoliopsida; order Caryophyllales; family Polygonaceae; genus Polygonum; species Polygonum maritimum. Next base: position 30,331,648 of record OZ002729.1, read on the forward strand.
GAGAAACATTCGAAATCGCACGTTTGGTGATCTTTCCATCAAGTTCTATTAGTTCAAAGATTTTTGGACTAGAAAAAGAATGGAAACCAATGGTTCCAGTACCATAGCCTAGGCAAATCAAACCAATCAATAAGAAAGGATGTGTTATTGTGAATTTGAGAAACATACGGAATCGCATGATTCATATGCTTGTGTTTGAGTTGTTTGGTGCTCTTTCTATCAAATTCTATTAGTTCAAAGATTTTTATGCTAGAAAAAGAATGGAAACCAACGGTTCCCAAACCATAGCCTAGGCAAATCAAACCATTCAATAAGAAAGGTTGTGTTATTGAGAATTTGAGAAACATTCGATAATCGCATGATTCCTATGCTTGTTTTTGTGTTGTTTGCTGATCTTTCCATCAAGTTCTATTAGTTCAAAGATTTTTGGACAAGAAAAAGAATGGAAACCAACGGTTCCCAAACCATAGCCTAGGCAAATCAAACCATTCAATAAGAAAGGTTGTGTTATTGAGAATTTGAGAAACATTCGATAATCGCATGATTCCTATGCTTGTTTTTGTGTTGTTTGCTGATCTTTCCATCAAGTTCTATTAGTTCAAAGATTTTTGGACAAGAAAAAGAATGGAAACCAACGGTTCCCAAACCATAGCCTAGGCAAATCCAACCAATCAATAAGAAAGGTTGTGTTATTGAGAATTTGAGAAACATTCGAAATCGCACGTTTGGTGATCTTTCCATCAAGTTCTATTAGTTCAAAGATTTTTGGACAAGAAAAAGAATGGAAACCAACGGTTCCCAAACCATAGCCTAGGCAAATCAAACCAATCAATAAGAAAGGTTGTGTTATTGAGAATTTTAGAAACATTCGAAATCGCATGATTTGTATGCTTGTGTTTGAGTTGTTTGGTGCTCTTTCTATCAAATTCGATTAGTTCAAAGATTTTTGGACTCGAAAAAGAATGGGAACCAACGGTTCCCAAACCATAGCCTAGGCAAATCAAACCAATCAATAAGAAAGGTTGTGTTATTGAGAATTTGAGATACATTCGAAATCGCATGATTCCTATGCTTGTGTTTGTGTTGTTTGGTGATCTTTCCATTGTGTTCTATTAGTTCAAAGATTTTTGGACAAGAAAAAGAATGGAAACCAACGGTTCCCAAACCATAGCCTAGGCAAATCAAACCAATCAATAAGAAAGGATGTGTTATTGTGAATTTGAGAAACATACGGAATCGCATGATTCATATGCTTGTGTTTGAGTTGTTTGGTGCTCTTTCTATCAAATTCTATTAGTTCAAAGATTTTTATGCTAGAAAAAGAATGGAAACCAACGGTTCCCAAACCATAGCCTAGGCAAATCAAACCATTCAATAAGAAAGGTTGTGTTATTGAGAATTTGAGAAACATTCGATAATCGCATGATTCCTATGCTTGTTTTTGTGTTGTTTGCTGATCTTTCCATCAAGTTCTATTAGTTCAAAGATTTTTGGACAAGAAAAAGAATGGAAACCAACGGTTCCCAAACCATAGCCTAGGCAAATCAAACCATTCAATAAGAAAGGTTGTGTTATTGAGAATTTGAGAAACATTCGATAATCGCATGATTCCTATGCTTGTTTTTGTGTTGTTTGCTGATCTTTCCATCAAGTTCTATTAGTTCAAAGATTTTTGGACAAGAAAAAGAATGGAAACCAACGGTTCCCAAACCATAGCCTAGGCAAATCCAACCAATCAATAAGAAAGGTTGTGTTATTGAGAATTTGAGAAACATTCGAAATCGCACGTTTGGTGATCTTTCCATCAAGTTCTATTAGTTCAAAGATTTTTGGACAAGAAAAAGAATGGAAACCAACGGTTCCCAAACCATAGCCTAGGCAAATCAAACCAATCAATAAGAAAGGTTGTGTTATTGAGAATTTTAGAAACATTCGAAATCGCATGATTTGTATGCTTGTGTTTGAGTTGTTTGGTGCTCTTTCTATCAAATTCGATTAGTTCAAAGATTTTTGGACTCGAAAAAGAATGGGAACCAACGGTTCCCAAACCATAGCCTAGGCAAATCAAACCAATCAATAAGAAAGGTTGTGTTATTGAGAATTTGAGATACATTCGAAATCGCATGATTCCTATGCTTGTGTTTGTGTTGTTTGGTGATCTTTCCATTGTGTTCTATTAGTTCAAAGATTTTTGGACAAGAAAAAGAATGGAAACCAACGGTTCCCAAACCATAGCCTAGGCAAATCAAACCAATCAATAAGAAAGGATGTGTTATTGTGAATTTGAGAAACATACGGAATCGCATGATTCATATGCTTGTGTTTGAGTTGTTTGGTGCTCTTTCTATCAAATTCTATTAGTTCAAAGATTTTTATGCTAGAAAAAGAATGGAAACCAACGGTTCCCAAACCATAGCCTAGGCAAATCAAACCATTCAATAAGAAAGGTTGTGTTATTGAGAATTTGAGAAACATTCGATAATCGCATGATTCCTATGCTTGTTTTTGTGTTGTTTGCTGATCTTTCCATCAAGTTCTATTAGTTCAAAGATTTTTGGACAAGAAAAAGAATGGAAACCAACGGTTCCCAAACCATAGCCTAGGCAAATCAAACCAATCAATAAGAAAGGTTGTGTTATTGAGAATTTTAGAAACATTCGAAATCGCATGATTCGTATGCTTGTGTTTCAGTTGTTTGGTTATCTTTCCATCAAGTTCTATTAGTTCAAAGATTTTTGGACTAGAAAAAGAATGGAAACCAACGGTTCCCAAACCATAGCCTAGGCAAATCAAACCAATCAATAAGAAAGGTTGTGTTATTGAATTCGAAATCGCATGATTCGTATGCTTGTGTTTGTGATGTTTCGTGATCTTTCCATCAAGTTCTATTAGTTCAACGATGGAAACTAACGGTTCCCAAACCATAGCCTAGGCAAATTAAACCAATCAATAAGAAAGGTTCTGTTATTGAGAATTTGAGAAACATTCGAAATCGCACGTTTGGTGATCTTTCCATCAAGTTCTATTAGTTCAAAGATTTTTGGACAAGAAAAAGAATGGAAACCAACGGTTCCCAAACCATAGCCTAGGCAAATCAAACCATTCAATAAGAAAGGTTGCGTTATTGAGAATTTGAGAAACATTCGAAATCGCATGATTCCTATGCTTGTGTTTGTGTTGTTTGGTGATCTTTCCATCAAGTTCTATTAGTTCAAAGATTTTTGGACAAGAAAAAGAATGGAAACCAACGGTTCCCAAACCATAGCCTAGGCAAATCAAACCAATCAATAAGAAAGGTTGTGTTATTGAGAATTTTAGAAACATTCGAAATCGCATGATTCGTATGCTTGTGTTTGAGTTGTTTGGTGCTCTTTCTATCAAATTCTATTAGTTCAAAGATTTTTGGACTAGAAAAAGAATGGGAACCATCGGTTCCCAAACCATAGCCTAGGCAAATCAAACCAATCAATAAGAAAGGTTGTGTTATTGAATTCGAAATCGCATGATTCAAATGTTTGTGTTTGTGATGTTTCGTGATCTTTCCATCAAGTTCTATTAGTTCTAAAATTTTTGGACGAGAAAAAGAATGGAAACCAACGGTTCCCAAACCATAGCCTAGGCAAATCAAACCAATCAATACGAAAGGTAGTGTTATTGAGAATCTGAGAAACATTCGAAATCGCATGATTTGTATGCTTGTGTTTGAGTTGTTTGGTGCTCTTTCTATCAAATTCGATTAGTTCAAAGATTTTTGGACTAGAAAAAGAATGGGAACCAACGGTTCCCAAACCATAGCCTAGGCAAATCAAACCAATCAATAAGAAAGGTTGTGTTATTGAGAATTTGAGATACATTCGAAATCGTATGATTCCTATGCTTGTGTTTGTGTGTGGTGATCTTTCCATCAAGTTCTATTAGTTCAAAGATTTTTGGACAAGAAAAAGAATGGAAACCAACGGTTCCCAAACCATAGCCTAGGCAAATCAAACCAATCAATAAGAAAGGTTGTGTTATTGAGAATTTTAGAAACATTCGAAATCGCATGATTCGTATGCTTGTGTTTGAGTTGCTTGGTGATCTTTCCATCAAATTCTATTAGTTCAAAGATTTTTGGACTAGAAAAAGAATGGAAACCAACGGTTCCCAAACCATAGCCTAGGCAAATCCAACCAATCAATAAGAAAGGTTGTGTTATTGAGAATTTGAGAAACATTCGAAATCGCACGTTTGGTGATCTTTCCATCAAGTTCTATTAGTTCAAAGATTTTTGGACAAGAAAAAGAATGGAAACCAACGGTTCCCAAACCATAGCCTAGGCAAATCAAACCAATCAATAAGAAAGGTTGTGTTATTGAGAATTTTAGAAACATTCGAAATCGCATGATTTGTATGCTTGTGTTTGAGTTGTTTGGTGCTCTTTCTATCAAATTCGATTAGTTCAAAGATTTTTGGACTAGAAAAAGAATGGGAACCAACGGTTCCCAAACCATAGCCTAGGCAAATCAAACCAATCAATAAGAAAGGTTGCGTTATTGAGAATTTGAGAAACATTCGAAATCGCATGATTCCTATGCTTGTGTTTGTGTTGTTTGGTGATCTTTCCATCAAGTTCTATTAGTTCAAAGATTTTTGGACAAGAAAAAGAATGGAAACCAACGGTTCCCAAACCATAGCCTAGGCAAATCAAACCAATCAATAAGAAAGGTTGTGTTATTGAGAATTTTAGAAACATTCGAAATCGCATGATTCGTATGCTTGTGTTTGAGTTGTTTGGTGCTCTTTCTATCAAATTCGATTAGTTCAAAGATTTTTGGACTAGAAAAAGAATGGGAACCAACGGTTCCCAAACCATAGCCTAGGCAAATCAAACCAATCAATAAGAAAGGTTGTGTTATTGAGAATTTGAGATACATTCGAAATCGCATGATTCCTATGCTTGTGTTTGTGTTGTTTGGTGATCTTTCCATTGTGTTCTATTAGTTCAAAGATTTTTGGACAAGAAAAAGAATGGAAACCAACGGTTCCCAAACCATAGCCTAGGCAAATCAAACCAATCAATAAGAAAGGATGTGTTATTGTGAATTTGAGAAACATTCGGAATCGCATGATTCGAATGCTTGTGTTTGAGTTGTTTGGTGCTCTTTCTATCAAATTCTATTAGTTCAAAGATTTTTGGACTAGAAAAAGAATGGAAACCAACGGTTCCCAAACCATAGCCTAGGAAAATCAAACCACTCAATAAGAAAGGTTGTGTTATTGAGAATTTGAGAAAATTCGAAATCGCATGATTCCTATGCTTGTGTTTGTGTTGTTTGCTGATCTTTCCATCAAGTTCTATTAGTTCAAAGATTTTTGGACAAGAAAAAGAATGGAAACCAACGGTTCCCAAACCATAGCCTAGGCAAATCAAACCAATCAATAAGAAAGGTTGTGTTATTGAGAATTTTACAAACATTCAAAATCGCATGATTCGTATGCTTGTGTTTCAGTTGTTTGGTGATCTTTCCATCAAAATATATTAGTTCAAAGATTTTTGGACAAGAAAAAGAATGGAAACCAACGGTTCCCAAAAATAGCCTAGGCAAATCAAACCAATCAATAAGAAAGGTTGTGTTATTGAGAATTTGAGAAACATTCGAAATCGCATGATTCGTATACTTGTGTTTGAGTTGTTTGGTGATCTTTGTATCAAATTCTATTAGTTCAAAGATATTTGGACTAGAAAAAGAATGGAAACCAACGGTTCCCAAACCATAGCCTAGGCAAATCAAACCAATCAATAAGAAAGGTTGTGTTATTGAATTCGAAATCGCATGATTCGTATGCTTGTATTTGTGATGTTTCGTGATCTTTCCATCAAGTTCTATTAGTTCAAAAAATTTTGGATGAGAAAAACAATGGAAACTAACGGTTCCCAAACCATAGCCTAGGCAAATCAAACCAATCAATAAGAAAGGTTGTGTTATTGAGAATTTTAGAAACATTCGAAATCGCATGATTCGTATGCTTGTGTTTCAGTTGTTTGGTGATCTTTCCATGAAATTCTATTAGTTCAAAGATTTTTGGACTAGAAAAATAATGGAAACAAACGGTTCCCAAACCATAGCCTAGGCAAATCAAACCAATCAATAAGAAAGGTTGTGTTATTGAGAATTTAGAAACATTCGAAATCGCATGATTCGTATGCTTGTGTTTCAGTTGTTTGGTGTCTTTCTATCAAATTCAATTAGTTCAAAGATTTTTGGACTAGAAAAAGAATGGAAACCAACGGTTCCCAAACCATAGCCTAGGCAAATCAAACCAATCAATAAGAAAGGTTGTGTTATTGAGAATTTGAGAAACATTTGAAATCGCACGTTTGGTGATCTTTCCATCAAGTTCTATTAGTTCAAAGATTTTTGGACAAGAAAAAGAATGGAAACCAACGGTTCCCAAACCATAGCCTAGGCAAATCAAACCAATCAATAAGAAAGGATGTGTTATTGTGAATTTGAGAAACATTCGGATTCGCATGATTCGTATGCTTGTGTTTGAGTTGTTTGGTGCTCTTTCTATCAAATTCTATTAGTTCAAAGATTTTTGGACTAGAAAAAGAATGGAAACCAACGGTTCCCAAACCATAGCCTAGGCAAATCAAACCATTCAATAAGAAAGGTTGTGTTATTGAGAATTTGAGAAATATTCGAAATCGTATGATTCCTATGCTTGTATTTGTGTTGTTTGGTGATCTTTCCATCAAGTTCTATTAGTTCAAAGATTTTTGGACAAGAAAAAGAATGGAAACCAACGGTTCCCAAACTATAGCCTAGGCAAATCAAACCAATCAATAAGAAAGGTTGTGTTATTGAGAATTTTAGAAACATTCGAAATCGCATGATTCGTATGCTTGTGTTTCAGTTGTTTGGTGATCTTTCCATCAAAATATATTAGTTCAAAGATTTTTGGACTAGAAAAAGAATGGAAACCAACGGTTCCCAAACCATAGCCTAGGCAAATCAAACCAATCAATAAGAAAGGATGTGTTATTGTGAATTTGAGAAACATTCGGAATCGCATAATTCGTATGCTTGTGTTTTAGTTGTTCGGTGCTCTTTCTATCAAATTCTATTAGTTCAAAGATTTTTGGACTAGAAAAAGAATGGAAACCAACGGTTCCCAAACCATAGCCTCGGCAAATCAAACCAATCAATAAGAAAGGTTGTGTTATTGAGAATTTGAGAAACATTCGAAATCGCATGATTCTTATACTTGTGTTTGAGTTGTTTGGTGATCTTCTATCAAATTCTATTAGTTCAAAGATATTTGGACTAGAAAAAGAATGGAAACCAACGGTTCCCAAACCATAGCCTAGGCAAATCAAACCAATCAATAAGAAAGTTTGTGTTATTCAATTCGAAATCGCATGATTCGTATGCTTGTGTTTGTGATGTTTCGTGATCTTTCCATCAAGTTCTATTAGTTCAAAAATTTTTGGACAAGAAAAAGAATGGAAACCAACGGTTCCCAAACCATAGCCTAGGCAAATCAAACCAATCAATAAGAAAGGTAGTGTTGTTGAGAATCTGAGAAACATTCGAAATCGCCTGATTTTTATGCTTGTGTTTGAGTTGTTTGGTGCTCTTTCTATCAAATTCTATTAGTTCAAAGATTTTTGGACTAGAAAAAGAATGGAAACCAACGGTTCCCAAACCATACCCTAGGCAAATCAAACCAATCAATAAAAAAGGTTGTGTTATTGTGAATTGAGAAACATCCGGAATCGCATGATTCGTATGCTTGTGTTTGTGTTGTTTGTGATCATTCCATCAAGTTCTATTAGTAGAAAACTTTTTGGACGAGAAAAAGAGTAGAAACCAATGGTTCCCAAACCATAGCCTTGGCAAATCGAACCAATCAATAAGAAAGGTTATGTTATTGAGAATTTCAGAAACATTCGGAATCGCATGATTCGTATGCTTGTGTTTGAGTTGTTTTGTGATCTTTCTATCAAATTCTATTAGTTCAAAGATTTTTGGACTAGAAAAAGAATGGAAACCAACGGTTCCCAAACCATAGCCTAGGCAAATCAAACCAATCAATAAGAAAGGTTGTGTTATTGAATTCGAAATCGCATGATTCGTATGATTGTGTTTGTGATGTTTCGTGATCTTTCCATCGAGTTTTATTAGTTCAAAAATTTTTGGACGAGAAAAACAATGGAAACTAACGGTTCCCAAACCATAGCCTAGGCAAATCAAACCAATCGATAAGAAAGGTTGTGTTATTGAGAATTTTAGAAACATTCGAAATCGCATGATTCGTATGCTTGTGTTTCAGTTGTTTGGTGATCTTTCCATCAAATTCTATTAGTTTAAAGATTTTTGGACTAGAAAAAGAATGGAAACCAATGGTTCCCAAACCATAGCCTAGGCAAATCAAACCAATCAATAAGAAAGGTTGTGTTATTGAGAATTTGAGAAACATTCGAAATCGCATGATTCCTATGCTTGTGTTTGTGTTGTTTGGTGATCTTTCCATCAAGTTCTATTAGTTCAAAGATTTTTGGACAAGAAAAAGAATGAAAACCAACGGTTCCCAAACCATTGCCTAGGCAAATCAAACCAATCAATAAAAAAGAATGTGTTATTCTGAATTTGAGAAACATTCGGGATCGCATGATTCGTATGCTTGTGTTTAAGTTGTTTGGTGCTCTTTCTATCAAATTCTATTAGTTCAAAGATTTTTGGACTAGAAAAAGAATGGAAACCAACGGTTACAAAACCATAGCCTAGGCAAATCAAACCAATCAATAAGAAAGATTGTGTTATTGAGAATTTGAGAAACATTCGAAATCGCATGATTCGTATGCTTGTGTTTGAGTTGTTTGGTGATCTTTCTATCAAATTCTATTAGTTCAAAGATTTTTGGACTAGAAAAATGATGGAAACCAACGGTTCTCAAACCATAGCCTAGGCAAATCAAACCAGTCAATAAGAAAGGTTGTGTTATTGAATTTGAAATCGCATGATTCGTATGCTTGTGTTTGTGATGTTTTGTGATCTTTCCATCAAGTTCTATTAGTTCAAAAAATTTTGGACGAGAAAAACAATGGAAACCAACGGTTCCTAAACCATAGCCTAGGCAAATCAAACCAATCAATAAGAAAGGTTGTGTTATTGAGAATTTGAGAAACATTCGAAATCGCATGATTCCTACGCTTGTGTTTGTGTTGTTTGGTGATCTTTCCATCAAGTTCTATTAGTTCAAAGATTTTTGGACGAGAAAAAGAATTGAAACCAACGGTTTCCAAACCATAGCCTAGGCAAATCAAACCAATCAATAAGAAAGGTTGTGTTATTGAGAATTTGAGAAACATTCGAAATCGCATGATTCGTATGCTTGTGTTTGAGTTGTTTGGTGATCTTTCTATCAAATTCTATTAGTTCAACGATTTTTGGACTAGAAAAAGAATGGAAACCAACGGTTCCCAAACCATATCCTAGGCAAATCAAACCAATCAATAAGAAAGGATGTGTTATTGTGAATTTGAGAAACATTCGGAATCGCATAATTCGTATGCTTGTGTTTGAGTTGTTCGGTGCTCTTTCTATCAAATTCTATTAGTTCAAAGATTTTTGGACTAGAAAAAGAATAGAAACCAACGGTTCCCAAACCATAGCCTAGGCAAATCAAACCAATCAATAAGAAAGGTTGTGTTATTGAGAATTTGAGAAACATTCGAAATCGCATGATTCGTATGCTTGTGTTTGAGTTGTTTGGTGATCTTTCTATCAAATTCTATTAGTTCAAAGATTTTTGGACTAGAAAAAGAATGGAAACCAACGGTTCCCAAACCATAGCCTAGGCAAATCAAACCAATCAATAAGAAAGGTTGTGTTATTGTGAATTGAGAAACATTCGGAATCGCATGGTTCGTATGCTTGTGTTTGTGTTGTTTGTGATCATTCCATCAAGTTCTATTAGTAGAAAACTTTTTGGACGAGAAAAAGAGTAGAAACCAATGGTTCCCAAACCATAGCCTAGGCAAATCAAACCAATCAATAAGAAAGGTTGTGTTATTGAGAATTTCAGAAACATTCGGAATCGCATGATTCGTATGCTTGTGTTTGAGTTGTTTGTTGATCTTTCTATCAAATTCTATTAGTTCAAAGATTTTTGGACTAGAAAAAGAATGGAAACCAACGGTTCCCAAACCATAGCCCAGGCAAATCAAACCAATCAATAAGAAAGGTTGTGTTATTGAGAATTTGAGAAACATTCGAAATCGCATTATTCGTATGCTTGTGTTTGAGTTGGTGATCTTTCTATCAAATTCTATTAGTTCAAAGATTTTTGGAGTAGAAAAAGAATGGAAACCAACGGTTGCCAAACCATAGCCTAGGCAAATCAAACCAATCAATAAGAAAGGTTGTGTTATTGTGAATTGAGAAACATTCGGAATCGCATGGTTCGTATGCTTGTGTTTGTGTTTTTTGTGATCATTCCATCAAGTTCTATTAGTAGAAAACTTTTTGGACGAGAAAAAGAGTAGAAACCAATGGTTCCCAAACCATAGCCTAGGCAAATCAAACCAATCAATAAGAAAGGTTGTGTTATTGAGAATTTGAGGAACATTCGAAATCGCATTATTCGTATGCTTGTGTTTGAGTTGTTTGGTGATCTTTCTATCAAATTCTATTAGTTCAAAGATTTTTGGACTAGAAAAAGAATGGAAACCAACGGTTCCCAAACCATAGCCTAGGCAAATCAAACCAATCAATAAGAAAGGTTGTGTTATTGTGAATTGAGAAACATTCGGAATCGCATGGTTCGTATGCTTGTGTTTGTGTTGTTTGTGATCATTCCATCAAGTTCTATTAGTAGAAAAATTTTTGGACGAGAAAAAGAGTAGAAACCAATGGTTCCCAAACCATAGCCTAGGCAAATCAAACCAATCAGTAAGAAAGGTTGTGTTATTGAGAATTTGAGAAACATTCGAAATCGCATGATTCCTATGCTTGTGTTTGTGTTGTTTGGTGATCTTTCCATCAAGTTCTATTAGTTCAAAGATTTTTGGACAAGAAAAAGAATGGAAACCAACGGTTCCCAAACCATAGCCTAGGCAAATCAAACCAATCAATAAGAAAGGTTGTGTTATTGAGAATTTTAGAAACATTCGAAATCGCATTATTCGTATGCTTGTGTTTGAGTTGGTGATCTTTCTATCAAATTCTATTAGTTCAAAGATTTTTGGAGTAGAAAAAGAATGGAAACCAACGGTTGCCAAACCATAGCCTAGGCAAATCAAACCAATCAATAAGAAAGGTTGTGTTATTGTGAATTGAGAAACATTCGGAATCGCATGGTTCGTATGCTTGTGTTTGTGTTTTTTGTGATCATTCCATCAAGTTCTATTAGTAGAAAACTTTTTGGACGAGAAAAAGAGTAGAAACCAATGGTTCCCAAACCATAGCCTAGGCAAATCAAACCAATCAATAAGAAAGGTTGTGTTATTGAGAATTTGAGGAACATTCGAAATCGCATTATTCGTATGCTTGTGTTTGAGTTGTTTGGTGATCTTTCTATCAAATTCTATTAGTTCAAAGATTTTTGGACTAGAAAAAGAATGGAAACCAACGGTTCCCAAACCATAGCCTAGGCAAATCAAACCAATCAATAAGAAAGGTTGTGTTATTGTGAATTGAGAAACATTCGGAATCGCATGGTTCGTATGCTTGTGTTTGTGTTGTTTGTGATCATTCCATCAAGTTCTATTAGTAGAAAACTTTTTGGACGAGAAAAAGAGTAGAAACCAATGGTTCCCAAACCATAGCCTAGGCAAATCAAACCAATCAATAAGAAAGGTTGTGTTATTGAGAATTTGAGGAACATTCGAAATCGCATTATTCGTATGCTTGTGTTTGAGTTGTTTGGTGATCTTTCTATCAAATTCTATTAGTTCAAAGATTTTTGGACTAGAAAAAGAATGGAAACCAACGGTTCCCAAACCATAGCCTAGGCAAATCAAACCAATCAATAAGAAAGGTTGTGTTATTGTGAATTGAGAAACATTCGGAATCGCATGGTTCGTATGCTTGTGTTTGTGTTGTTTGTGATCATTCCATCAAGTTCTATTAGTAGAAAAATTTTTGGACGAGAAAAAGAGTAGAAACCAATGGTTCCCAAACCATAGCCTAGGCAAATCAAACCAATCAGTAAGAAAGGTTGTGTTATTGAGAATTTGAGAAACATTCGAAATCGCATGATTCCTATGCTTGTGTTTGTGTTGTTTGGTGATCTTTCCATCAAGTTCTATTAGTTCAAAGATTTTTGGACAAGAAAAAGAATGAAAACCAACGGTTCCCAAACCATTGCCTAGGCAAATCAAACCAATCAATAAGAAAGAATGTGTTATTCTGAATTTGAGAAACATTCGGGATCGCATGATTCGTATGCTTGTGTTTAAGTTGTTTGGTGCTCTTTCTATCAAATTCTATTAGTTCAAAGATTTTTGGACTAGAAAAAGAATGGAAACCAACGGTTACAAAACCATAGCCTAGGCAAATCAAACCAATCAATAAGAAAGATTGTGTTATTGAGAATTTGAGAAACATTCGAAATCGCATGATTCGTATGCTTGTGTTTGAGTTGTTTGGTGATCTTTCTATCAAATTCTATTAGTTCAAAGATTTTTGGACTAGAAAAATGATGGAAACCAACGGTTCTCAAACCATAGCCTAGGCAAATCAAACCAGTCAATAAGAAAGGTTGTGTTATTGAATTCGAAATCGCATGATTCGTATGCTTGTGTTTGTGATGTTTCGTGATCTTTCCATCAAGTTCTATTAGTTCAAAAAATTTTCGACGAGAAAAACAATGGAAACCAACGGTTCCCAAACCATAGCCTAGGCAAATCAAACCAATCAATAAGAAAGGTTGTGTTATTGAGAATTTGAGAAACATTCGAAATCGCATGATTCCTATGCTTGTGTTTGTGTTGTTTGGTGATCTTTCCATCAAGTTCTATTAGTTCAAAGATTTTTGGACGAGAAAAAGAATTGAAACCAACGGTTTCCAAACCATAGCCTAGGCAAATCAAACCAATCAATAAGAAAGGTTGTGTTATTGAGAATTTGAGAAACATTCGAAATCGCATGATTCGTATGCTTGTGTTTGAGTTGTTTGGTGATCTTTCTATCAAATTCTATTAGTTCAAAGATTTTTGGACTAGAAAAAGAATGGAAACCAACGGTTCCCAAACCATATCCTAGGCAAATCAAACCAATCAATAAGAAAGGATGTGTTATTGTGAATTTGAGAAACATTCGGAATCGCATAATTCGTATGCTTGTGTTTGAGTTGTTCGGTGCTTTTTCTATCAAATTCTATTAGTTCAAAGATTTTTGGACTAGAAAAAGAATGGAAACCAACGGTTCCCAAACCATAGCCTAGGCAAATCAAACCAATCAATAAGAAAGGTTGTGTTATTGAGAATTTGAGAAACATTCGAAATCGCATTATTCGTATGCTTGTGTTTGAGTTGTTTGGTGATCTTTCTATCAAATTCTATTAGTTCAAAGATTTTTGGACTAGAAAAAGAATGGAAACCAACGGTTCCCAAACCATAGCCTAGGCAAATCAAACCAATCAATAAGAAAGGTTGTGTTATTGTGAATTGAGAAACATTCGGAATCGCATGGTTCGTATGCTTGTGTTTGTGTTGTTTGTGATCATTCCATCAAGTTCTATTAGTAGAAAACTTTTTGGACGAGAAAAAGAGTAGAAACCAATGGTTCCCAAATCATAGCCTAGGCAAATCAAACCAATCAATAAGAAAGGTTGTGTTATTGAGAATTTCAGAAACATTCGGAATCGCATGATTCGTATGCTTGTGTTTGAGTTGTTTGTTGATCTTTCTATCAAATTCCATTAGTTCAAAGATTTTTGGACTAGAAAAAGAATGGAAACCAACGGTTCCCAAACCATAGCCTAGGCAAATCAAACCAATCAATAAGAAAGGATGTGTTATTGTGAATTTGAGAAACATTCGGATTCGCATGATTCGTACGCTTGTGTTTGAGTTGTTTGGTGCTCTTTCTATCAAATTCTATTAGTTCAAAGATTTTTGGACTAGAAAAAGAATGGAAACTAACGGTTCCCAAACCATAGCCTAGGCAAATCAAACCATTCAATAAGAAAGGTTGTGTTATTGAGAATTTGAGAAACATTCGAAATCGCATGATTCCTATGCTTGTGTTTGTGTTGTTTGGTGATCTTTCCATCAAGTTCTATTAGTTCAAAGATTTTTGGACAAGAAAAAGAATGGAAACCAACGGTTCCAAACCATAGCCTAGGCAAATCAAACCAATCAATAAGAAAGGTTGTGTTATTAAGAATTTTAGAAACATTCGAAATCGCATGATTCGTATGCTTGTGTTTCAGTTGATTGGTGATCTTTCCATCAAAGTATATTAGTTCAAAGATTATTGGACTAGAAAAAGAATCGAAACCAACAGTTCCCAAACCATAGCCTAGGCAAATCAAACCAATCAATAAGAAAGGATGTGTTATTGTGAATTTGAGAAACATTCGGAATCGCATAATTCGTATGCTTGTGTTTGAGTTGTTCGGTGCTCTTTCTATCAAATTCTATTAGTTCAAAGATTTTTGGACTAGAAAAAGAATGGAAACCAACGGTTCCCAAACCATAGCCTAGGCAAATCAAACCAATCAATAAGAAAGGTTGTGTTATTGAGAATTTGAGAAACATTCGAAATCGCATGATTCGTATACTTGTGTTTGAGTTGTTTGGTGATCTTTCTATCAAATTCTATTAGTTCAAAGATATTTGGACTAGAAAAAGAATGGAAACCAACGGTTCCCAAACCATAGCCTAGGCAGATCAAACCAATCAATAAGAAAGGTTGTGTTATTTAATTCGAAATCGCATGATTCGTATGCTTGTGTTTGTGATGTTTCGTGATCTTTCCATCAAGTTCTATTAGTTCAAAAATTTTTGGACAAGAAAAAGAATGGAAACCAACGGTTCCCAAACCATAGCCTAGGCAAATCAAACCAATCAATAAGAAAGGTAGTGTTATTGAGAATCTGAGAAACATTCGAAATCGCATGATTTGTATGCTTGTCTTTGAGTTGTTTGGTGCTCTTTCTATTAAATTCTATTAGTTCAAAGATTTTTGGACTAGAAAAAGAATGGAAACCAACGGTTCCCAAACCATACCCTAGGCAAATCAAACCAATCAATAAGAAAGGTTGTGTTATTGTGAATTGAGAAACATTCGGAATCGCATGATTCATATGCTTGTGTTTGTGTTGTTTGTGATCATTCCATCAAGTTCTATTAGTAGAAAACTTTTTGGACGAGAAAAACAGTAGAAACCAATGGTTCCCAAACCATAGCCTAGGCAAATCAAACCAATCAATAAGAAAGGTTGTGTTATTGAGAATTTCAGAAACATTAGGAATCGCATGATTCGTTTGCTTGTGTTTGAGTTGTTTGGTGATCTTTCTATCAAATTCTATTAGTTCAAAGATTTTTGGACTAGAAAAAGAATGGAAACCAACGGTTCCCAAACCATAGCCTAGGCAAATCAAACCAATCAATAAGAAAGGTTGTGTTATTGAATTCGAAATCGCATGATTCGTATGCTTGTGTTTGTGATGTTTCGTGATCTTTCCATCGAGTTTTCTTAGTTCAAAATTTTTGGACGAGAAAAACAATGGAAACTAACGGTTCCCAAACCATAGCCTAGGAAAATCAAACCAATCAATAAGAAAGGTTGTGTTATTGAGAATTTTAGAAACATTCGAAATCGCATGATTCGTATGCTTGTGTTTCAGTTGTTTGGTGATCTTTCCATCAAATTCTATTAGTTCAAAGATTTTTGGACTAGAAAAAGAATGGAAACCAACGGTTCCCAAACCATAGCCTAGGCAAATCAAACCAATCAATAAGAAAGGTTGTGTTATTGAGAATTTGAGAAACATTCGAAATCGCATGATTCCTATGCTTGTGTTTGTGTTGTTTGGTGATCTTTCCATCAAGTTCTATTAGTTTAAAGATTTTTGGACAAGAAAAAGAATGAAAACCAACAGTTCCCAAACCATTGCCTAGGCAGATCAAACCAATCAATAAGAAAGAATGTGTTATTCTGAATTTGAGAAACATTCGGGATCGCATGATTCGTATGCTTGTGTTTAAGTTGTTTGGTGCTCTTTCTATCAAATTCTATTAGTTCAAAGATTTTTGGACTAGAAAAAGAATGGAAACCAACGGTTACAAAACCATAGCCTAGGCAAATCAAACCAATCAATAAGAAAGATTGTGTTATTGAGAATTTGAGAAACATTCGAAATCGCATGATTCGTATGCTTGTGTTTGAGTTGTTTTGTGATCTTTCTATCAAATTCTATTAGTTCAAAGATTTTTGGACTAGAAAAATGATGGAAACCAACGGTTCCCAAACCATAGCATAGGCAAATCAAACCAGTCAATAAGAAAGGTTGTGTTATTGAATTCGAAATCGCATTATTCGTATGCTTGTGTTTGTGATGTTTCGTGAGCTTTCCATCAAGTTCTATTAGTTCAAAAAAATTTGTACGAGAAAAACAATGGAAACCAACGGTTCCCAAACCATAGCCTAGGCAAACCAAACCAATCAATAAGAAAGGTTGTGTTATTGAGAATTTGAGAAACATTCGAAATCGCATGATTCCTATGCTTGTGTTTGTGTTGTTTGGTGATCTTTCCATCAAGTTCTATTAGTTCAAAGATTTTTGGACGAGAAAAAGAATTGAAACCAACGGTTTCCAAACCATAGCCTAGGCAAATCAAACCAATCAATAAGAAAGGTTGTGTTATTGAGAATTTGAGAAACATTCGAAATCGCATGATTCGTATGCTTGTGTTTGAGTTGTTTGGTGATCTTTCTATCAAATTCTATTAGTTCAAAGATTTTTGGACTAGAAAAAGAATGGAAACCAACGGTTCCCAAACCATATCCTAGGCAAATCAAACCAATCAATAAGAAAGGATGTGTTATTCTGAATTTGAGAAACATTCGTAATCGCATAATTCGTATGCTTGTGTTTGAGTTGTTCGGTGCTCTTTCTATCAAATTCTATTAGTTCAAAGATTTTTGGAGTAGAAAAAGAATGGAAACCAACGGTTCCCAAACCATAGCCTAGGCAAATCAAACCAATCAATAAGAAAGGTTGTGTTATTGAATTCGAAATCGCATGATTCGTATGCTTGTGTTTGTGATGTTTCGTGATCTTTCCATCAAGTTCTATTAGTTCAAAAAATTTTGGATGAGAAAAAGAATGGAAACCAACGGTTTCCAAACCATAGCCTAGGCAAATCAAACCAATCAATAAGAAAGGTAGTGTTATTGAGAATCTGAGAAACATTCGAAATCGCATGATTTGTATGCTTGTGTTTGAGTTGTTTGGTGCTCTTTCTATCAAATTCTATTATTTCAAAGATTTTTGGACTAGAAAAAGAATGGAAACCAACGGTTCCCAAACCATAGCCTAGGCAAATCAAACCAATCAATAAGAAAGGTTGTGTTATTGTGAATTGAGAAACATTCGGAATCGCATGATTCGTATGCTTGTGTTTGTGTTGTTTGTGATCATTCCATCAAGTTCTATTAGTAGAAAACTTTTTGGACGAGAAAAAGAGTAGAAACCAATGGTTCCCAAACCATAGCCTAGGCAAATCAAACCAATCAATAAGAAAGGTTGTGTTATTGAGAATTTCAGAAACATTCGGAATCGCATGATTCGTATTCATGTGTTTGAGTTGTTTGGTGATCTTTCTATCAAATTCTATTAGTTCAAAGATTCTTGGACTAGAAAAAGAATGGAAACCAACGGTTCCCAAACCATAGCCTAGGCAAATCAAACCAATCAATAAGAAAGGATGTGTTATTGTGAATTTGAGAAACATTCGGATTCGCATGATTCGTACGCTTGTGTTTGAGTTGTTCGGTGATCTTTCTATCAAATTCTATTAGTTCAAAGATTTTTGGACTAGAAAAAGAATGGAAACCAACGGTTCCCAAACCATAGCCTAGGCAAATCAAACCAATCAATAAGAAAGGTTGTGTTATTGTGAATTGAGAAACATTCGGAATCGCATGATTCGTATGCTTGTGTTTGTGTTGTTTGTGATCATTCCATCAAGTTCTATTAGTAGAAAACTTTTTGGACGAGAAAAAGAGTAGAAACCAATGGTTCCCAAACCATAGCCTAGGCAAATCAAACCAATCAATAAGAAAGGTTGTGTTATTGAGAATTTCAGAAACATTCGGAATCGCATGATTCGTATGCTTGTGTTTGAGTTGTTTGGTGATCTTTCTATCAAATTCTATTAGTTCAAAGATTTTTGGACTAGAAAAAGAATGGAAACCAACGGTTCCCAAACCATAGCCTAGGCAAATCAAACCAATCAATAAGAAAGGTTGTGTTATTGAGAATTTGAGAAACATTTGAAATCGCACGTTTGGTGATCTTTCCATCAAGTTCTATTAGTTCAAAGATTTTTGGACAAGAAAAAGAATGGAAACCAACGGTTCCCAAACCATAGCCTAGGCAAATCAAACCAATCAATAAGAAAGGATGTGTTATTGTGAATTTGAGAAACATTCGGATTCGCATGATTCGTATGCTTGTGTTTGAGTTGTTTGGTGCTCTTTCTATCAAATTCTATTAGTTCAAAGATTTTTGGACTAGAAGAAGAATGGAAACCAACGGTTCCCAAACCATAGCCTAGGCAAATCAAACCATTCAATAAGAAAGGTTGTGTTATTGAGAATTTGAGAAACATTCGAAATCGCATGATTCCTATGCTTGTGTTTGTGTTGTTTGGTGATCTTTCCATCAAGTTCTATTAGTTCAAAGATTTTTGGACAAGAAAAAGAATGGAAACCAACGGTTCCCATACCATAGCCTAGGCAAATCAAACCAATCAATAAGAAAGGATGTGTTATTGAGAATTTTAGAAACATTCGAAATCGCATGATTCGTATGCTTGTGTTTCAGTTGTTTGGTGATCTTTCCATCAAAATATATTAGTTCAAAGATTTTTGGACTAGAAAAAGAATGGAAACCAACGGTTCCCAAACCATAGCCTAGGCAAATCAAACCAATCAATAAGAAAGGATGTGTTATTGTGAATTTGAGAAACATTCGGAATCGCATGATTCGTATGCTTGTGTTTGAGTTGTTCGGTGCTCTTTCTATCAAATTCTATTAGTTCAAAGATTTTTGGACTAGAAAAAGAATGGAAACCAACGGTTCCCAAACCATAGCCTAGGCAAATCAAACCAATCAATAAGAAAGGATGTGTTATTGTGAATTTGAGAAACATTCGGAATCGCATAATTCGTATGCTTGTGTTTGAGTTGTTCGGTGCTCTTTCTATCAAATTCTATTAGTTCAAAGATTTTTGGACTAGAAAAAGAATGGAAACCAACGGTTCCCAAACCATAGCCTAGGCAAATCAAACCAATCAATAAGAAAGGTTGTGTTATTGAGAATTTGAGAAACATTCGAAATCGCATGATTCGTATACTTGTGTTTGAGTTGTTTGGTGATCTTTCTATCAAATTCTATTAGTTCAAAGATATTTGGACTAGAAAAAGAATGGAAACCAACGGTTCCCAAACCATAGCCTAGGCAAATCAAACCAATCAATAAGAAAGGTTGTGTTATTGAATTCGAAATCGCATGATTCGTATGCTTGTGTTTGTGATGTTTCGTGATCTTTCCATCAAGTTCTATTAGTTCAAAAAATTTTGGACAAGAAAAAGAATGGAAACCAACGGTTCCTAAACCATAGCCTAGGCAAATCAAACCAATCAATAAGAAAGGATGTGTTATTGAGAATTTTAGAAACATTCGAAATCGCATGATTCGTATGCTTGTGTTTCAGTTGTTTGGTGATCTTTCCATCAAAATATATTAGTTCAAAGATTTTTGGACTAGAAAAAGAATGGAAACCAACGGTTCCCAAACCATATCCTAGGCAAATCAAACCAATCAATAAGAAAGGATGTGTTATTCTGAATTTGAGAAACATTCGTAATCGCATAATTCGTATGCTTGTGTTTGAGTTGTTCGGTGCTCTTTCTATCAAATTCTATTAGTTCAAAGATTTTTGGAGTAGAAAAAGAATGGAAACCAACGGTTCCCAAACCATATCCTAGGCAAATCAAACCAATCAATAAGAAAGGATGTGTTATTCTGAATTTGAGAAACATTCGTAATCGCATAATTCGTATGCTTGTGTTTGAGTTGTTCGGTGCTCTTTCTATCAAATTCTATTAGTTCAAAGATTTTTGGAGTAGAAAAAGAATGGAAACCAACGGTTCCCAAACCATAGCCTAGGCAAATCAAACCAATCAATAAGAAAGGTTGTGTTATTGAATTCGAAATCGCATGATTCGTATGCTTGTGTTTGTGATGTTTCGTGATCTTTCCATCAAGTTCTATTAGTTCAAAAAATTTTGGATGAGAAAAAGAATGGAAACCAACGGTTTCCAAACCATAGCCTAGGCAAATCAAACCAATCAATAAGAAAGGTAGTGTTATTGAGAATCTGAGAAACATTCGAAATCGCATGATTTGTATGCTTGTGTTTGAGTTGTTTGGTGCTCTTTCTATCAAATTCTATTATTTCAAAGATTTTTGGACTAGAAAAAGAATGGAAACCAACGGTTCCCAAACCATAGCCTAGGCAAATCAAACCAATCAATAAGAAAGGTTGTGTTATTGTGAATTGAGAAACATTCGGAATCGCATGATTCGTATGCTTGTGTTTGTGTTGTTTGTGATCACTCCATCAAGTTCTATTAGTAGAAAACTTTTTGGACGAGAAAAAGAGTAGAAACCAATGGTTCCCAAACCATAGCCTAGGCAAATCAAACCAATCAATAAGAAAGGTTGTGTTATTGAGAATTTCAGAAACATTCGGAATCGCATGATTCGTATTCATGTGTTTGAGTTGTTTGGTGATCTTTCTATCAAATTCTATTAGTTCAAAGATTCTTGGACTAGAAAAAGAATGGAAACCAACGGTTCCCAAACCATAGCCTAGGCAAATCAAACCAATCAATAAGAAAGGATGTGTTATTGTGAATTTGAGAAACATTCGGATTCGCATGATTCGTACGCTTGTGTTTGAGTTGTTCGGTGATCTTTCTATCAAATTCTATTAGTTCAAAGATTTTTGGACTAGAAAAAGAATGGAAACCAACGGTTCCCAAACCATAGCCTAGGCAAATCAAACCAATCAATAAGAAAGGTTGTGTTATTGTGAATTGAGAAACATTCGGAATCGCATGATTCGTATGCTTGTGTTTGTGTTGTTTGTGATCATTCCATCAAGTTCTATTAGTAGAAAACTTTTTGGACGAGAAAAAGAGTAGAAACCAATGGTTCCCAAACCATAGCCTAGGCAAATCAAACCAATCAATAAGAAAGGTTGTGTTATTGAGAATTTCAGAAACATTCGGAATCGCATGATTCGTATGCTTGTGTTTGAGTTGTTTGGTGATCTTTCTATCAAATTCTATTAGTTCAAAGATTTTTGGACTAGAAAAAGAATGGAAACCAACGGTTCCCAAACCATAGCCTAGGCAAATCAAACCAATCAATAAGAAAGGTTGTGTTATTGAGAATTTGAGAAACATTTGAAATCGCACGTTTGGTGATCTTTCCATCAAGTTCTATTAGTTCAAAGATTTTTGGACAAGAAAAAGAATGGAAACCAACGGTTCCCAAACCATAGCCTAGGCAAATCAAACCAATCAATAAGAAAGGATGTGTTATTGTGAATTTGAGAAACATTCGGATTCGCATGATTCGTATGCTTGTGTTTGAGTTGTTTGGTGCTCTTTCTATCAAATTCTATTAGTTCAAAGATTTTTGGACTAGAAGAAGAATGGAAACCAACGGTTCCCAAACCATAGCCTAGGCAAATCAAACCATTCAATAAGAAAGGTTGTGTTATTGAGAATTTGAGAAACATTCGAAATCGCATGATTCCTATGCTTGTGTTTGTGTTGTTTGGTGATCTTTCCATCAAGTTCTATTAGTTCAAAGATTTTTGGACAAGAAAAAGAATGGAAACCAACGGTTCCCATACCATAGCCTAGGCAAATCAAACCAATCAATAAGAAAGGATGTGTTATTGAGAATTTTAGAAACATTCGAAATCGCATGATTCGTATGCTTGTGTTTCAGTTGTTTGGTGATCTTTCCATCAAAATATATTAGTTCAAAGATTTTTGGACTAGAAAAAGAATGGAAACCAACGGTTCCCAAACCATAGCCTAGGCAAATCAAACCAATCAATAAGAAAGGATGTGTTATTGTGAATTTGAGAAACATTCGGAATCGCATGATTCGTATGCTTGTGTTTGAGTTGTTCGGTGCTCTTTCTATCAAATTCTATTAGTTCAAAGATTTTTGGACTAGAAAAAGAATGGAAACCAACGGTTCCCAAACCATAGCCTAGGCAAATCAAACCAATCAATAAGAAAGGATGTGTTATTGTGAATTTGAGAAACATTCGGAATCGCATAATTCGTATGCTTGTGTTTGAGTTGTTCGGTGCTCTTTCTATCAAATTCTATTAGTTCAAAGATTTTTGGACTAGAAAAAGAATGGAAACCAACGGTTCCCAAACCATAGCCTAGGCAAATCAAACCAATCAATAAGAAAGGTTGTGTTATTGAGAATTTGAGAAACATTCGAAATCGCATGATTCGTATACTTGTGTTTGAGTTGTTTGGTGATCTTTCTATCAAATTCTATTAGTTCAAAGATATTTGGACTAGAAAAAGAATGGAAACCAACGGTTCCCAAACCATAGCCTAGGCAAATCAAACCAATCAATAAGAAAGGTTGTGTTATTGAATTCGAAATCGCATGATTCGTATGCTTGTGTTTGTGATGTTTCGTGATCTTTCCATCAAGTTCTATTAGTTCAAAAAATTTTGGACAAGAAAAAGAATGGAAACCAACGGTTCCCAAACCATAGCCTAGGCAAATCAAACCAATCAATAAGAAAGGTAGTGTTATTGAGAATCTGAGAAACATTCGAAATCGCATGATTTGTATGCTTGTGTTTGAGTTGTTTGGTGCTCTTTCTATCAAATTCTATTAGTTCAAAGATTTTTGGACTAGAAAAAGAATGGAAACCAACGGTTCCCAAACCATACCCTAGGCAAATCAAACCAATCAATAAGAAAGGTTGTGTTATTGTGAATTGAGAAACATTCGGAATCGCATGATTCGTATGCTTGTGTTTGTGTTGTTTGTGATCATTCCATCAAGTTCTATTAGTAGAAAACTTTTTGGACGAGAAAAAGAGTAGAAACCAATGGTTCCCAAACCATAGCCTAGGCAAATCAAACCAATCAATAAGAAAGGTTGTGTTATTGAGAATTTCAGAAACATTCGGAATCGCATGATTCGTATGCTTGTGTTTGAGTTGTTTGGTGATCTTTCTATCAAATTCTATTAGTTCAAAGATTTTTGGACTAGAAAAAGAATGGAAACCAACGGTTCCCAAACCATAGCCTAGGCAAATGAAACCAATCAATAAGAAAGGATGTGTTATTGTGAATTTGAGAAACATTCGGATTCGCATGATTCGTACGCTTGTGTTTGAGTTGTTTGGTGCTCTTTCTATCAAATTCTATTAGTTCAAAGATTTTTGGACTAGAAAAAGAATGGAAACTAATGGTTCCCAAACCATAGCCTAGGCAAATCAAACCATTCAATAAGAAAGGTTGTGTTATTGAGAATTTGAGAAACATTCGAAATCGCATGATTCCTATGCTTGTGTTTGTGTTGTTTGGTGATCTTTCCATCAAGTTCTATTAGTTCAAAGATTTTTGGACAAGAAAAAGAATGGAAACCAACGGTTCCCAAACCATAGCCTAGGCAAATCAAACCAATCAATAAGAAAGGTTGTGTTATTGAGAATTTTAGAAACATTCGAAATCGCATTATTCGTATGCTTGTGTTTCAGTTGTTTGGTGATCTTTCCATCAAAGTATATTAGTTCAAAGATTTTTGGACTAGAAAAAGAATGGAAACCAACAGTTCCCAAACCATAGCCTAGGCAAATCAAACCAATCAATAAGAAAGGATGTGTTATTTGAATTTGAGAAACATTCGGAATCGCATAATTCGTATGCTTGTGTTTGAGTTGTTCGGTGCTCTTTCTATCAAATTCTATTAGTTCAAAGATTTTTGGACTAGAAAAAGAATGGAAACCAACGGTTCCCAAACCATAGCCTAGGCAAATCAAACCAATCAATAAGAAAGGTTGTGTTATTGAGAATTTGAGAAACATTCGAAATCGCATGATTCGTATACTTGTGTTTGAGTTGTTTGGTGATCTTTCTATCAAATTCTATTAGTTCAAAGATATTTGGACTAGAAAAAGAATGGAAACCAACGGTTCCCAAACCATAGCCTAGGCAGATCAAACCAATCAATAAGAAAGGTTGTGTTATTTAATTCGAAATCGCATGATTCGTATGCTTGTGTTTGTGATGTTTCGTGATCTTTCCATCAAGTTCTATTAGTTCAAAAATTTTTGGACAAGAAAAGGAATGGAAACCAACGGTTCCCAAACCATAGCCTAGGCAAATCAAACCAATCAATAAGAAAGGTAGTGTTATTGAGAATCTGAGAAACATTCGAAATCGCATGATTTGTATGCTTGTGTTTGAGTTGTTTGGTGCTCTTTCTATTAAATTCTATTAGTTCAAAGATT
The DNA here is from genome assembly GCA_963924305.1 of Polygonum maritimum. Lineage (NCBI taxonomy): Eukaryota > Viridiplantae > Streptophyta > Magnoliopsida > Caryophyllales > Polygonaceae > Polygonum > Polygonum maritimum. The sequence goes on from OZ002729.1 coordinate 30,356,444, forward strand.
TTTGGACTAGAAAAAGAATGGAAACCAACGGTTCCCAAACCATACCCTAGGCAAATCAAACCAATCAATAAGAAAGGTTGTGTTATTGTGAATTGAGAAACATTCGGAATCGCATGATTCGTATGCTTGTGTTTGTGTTGTTTGTGATCATTCCATCAAGTTCTATTAGTAGAAAACTTTTTGGACGAGAAAAACAGTAGAAACCAATGGTTCCCAAACCATAGCCTAGGCAAATCAAACCAATCAATAAGAAAGGTTGTGTTATTGAGAATTTCAGAAACATTCGGAATCGCATGATTCGTATGCTTGTGTTTGAGTTGTTTGGTGATCTTTCTATCAAATTCTATTAGTTCAAAGATTTTTGGACTAGAAAAAGAATGGAAACCAACGGTTCCCAAACCATAGCCTAGGCAAATCAAACCAATCAATAAGAAAGGTTGTGTTATTGAATTCGAAATCGCATGATTCGTATGCTTGTGTTTGTGATGTTTCGTGATCTTTCCATCGAGTTTTCTTAGTTCAAAAATTTTTGGACGAGAAAAACAATGGAAACTAACGGTTCCCAAACCATAGCCTAGGCAAATCAAACCAATCAATAAGAAAGGTTGTGTTATTGAGAATTTTAGAAACATTCGAAATCGCATGATTCGTATGCTTGTGTTTCAGTTGTTTGGTGATCTTTCCATCAAATTCTATTAGTTCAAAGATTTTTGGACTAGAAAAAGAATGGAAACCAACGGTTCCCAAACCATAGCCTAGGCAAATCAAACCAATCAATAAGAAAGGTTGTGTTATTGAGAATTTGAGAAACATTCGAAATCGCATGATTCCTATGCTTGTGTTTGTGTTGTTTGGTGATCTTTCCATCAAGTTCTATTAGTTCAAAGATTTTTGGACAAGAAAAAGAAGGAAAACCAACAGTTCCCAAACCATTGCCTAGGCAGATCAAACCAATCAATAAGAAAGAATGTGTTATTCTGAATTTGAGAAACATTCGGGATCGCATGATTCGTATGCTTGTGTTTAAGTTGTTTGGTGCTCTTTCTATCAAATTCTATTAGTTCAAAGATTTTTGGAATAGAAAAAGAATGGAAACCATAGCCTAGGCAAATCAAACCAATCAATAAGAAAGATTGTGTTATTGAGAATTTGAGAAACATTCGAAATCGCATGATTCGTATGCTTGTGTTTGAGTTGTTTTGTGATCTTTCTATCAAATTCTATTAGTTCAAAGATTTTTGGACTAGAAAAATGATGGAAACCAACGGTTCCCAAACCATAGCATAGGCAAATCAAACCAGTAAATAAGAAAGGTTGTGTTATTGAATTCGAAATCGCATGATTCGTATGCTTGTGTTTGTGATGTTTCGTGAGCTTTCCATCAAGTTCTATTAGTTCAAAAAATTTTGTACGAGAAAAACAATGGAAACCAACGGTTCCCAAACCATAGCCTAGGCAAACCAAACCAATCAATAAGAAAGGTTGTGTTATTGAAAATTTGAGAAACATTCGAAATCGCATGATTCCTATGCTTGTGTTTGTGTTGTTTGGTGATTTTTCCATCAAGTTCTATTAGTTCAAAGATTTTTGGACGAGAAAAAGAATTGGAACCAACGGTTTCCAAACCATAGCCTAGGCAAATCAAACCAATCAATAAGAAAGGTTGTGTTATTGAGAATTTGAGAAACATTCGAAATCGCATGATTCGTATGCTTGTGTTTGAGTTGTATGGTGATCTTTCTATCAAATTCTATTAGTTCAAAGATTTTTGGACTAGAAAAATAATGGAAACCAACGGTTCCCAAACCATATCCTAGGCAAATCAAACCAATCAATAAGAAAGGATGTGTTATTCTGAATTTGAGAAACATTCGGAATCGCATAATTCGTATGCTTGTGTTTGAGTTGTTCGGTGCTCTTTCTATCAAATTCTATTAGTTCAAAGATTTTTGGACTAGAAAAAGAATGGAAACCAACGGTTCCCAAACCATAGCCTAGGCAAATCAAACCAATCAATAAGAAAGGTTGTGTTACTGAATTCGAAATCGCATGATTCGCATGCTTGTGTTTGTGATGTTTCGTGATCTTTCCATCAAGTTCTATTAGTTCAAAAAATTTTGGATGAGAAAAAGAATGGAAACCAACGGTTTCCAAACCATAGCCTAGGCAAATCAAACCAATCAATAAGAAAGGTAGTGTTATTGAGAATCTGAGAAACATTCGAAATCGCATGATTTGTATGCTTGTGTTTGAGTTGTTTGGTGCTCTTTCTATCAAATTCTATTAGTTCAAAGATTTTTGGACTAGAAAAAGAATGGAAACCAACGGTTCCCAAACCATAGCCTAGGCAAATCAAACCAATCAATAAGAAAGGTTGTGTTATTGTGAATTGAGAAACATTCGGAATCGCATGATTCGTATGCTTGTGTTTGTGTTGTTTGTGATCATTCCATCAAGTTCTATTAGTAGAAAACTTTTTGGACGAGAAAAAGAGTAGAAACCAATGGTTCCCAAACCATAGCCTAGGCAAATCAAACCAATCAATAAGAAAGGTTGTGTTATTGAGAATTTCAGAAACATTCGGAATCGCATGATTCGTATGCTTGTGTTTGAGTTGTTTGGTGATCTTTCTATCAAATTCTATTAGTTCAAAGATTTTTGGACTAGAAAAAGAATGGAAACCAACGGTTCCCAAACCATAGCCTAGGCAAATCAAACCAATCAATAAGAAAGGATGTGTTATTGTGAATTTGAGAAACATTCGGATTCGCATGATTCGTACGCTTGTGTTTGAGTTGTTTGGTGCTCTTTCTATCAAATTCTATTAGTTCAAAGATTTTTGGACTAGAAGAAGAATGGAAACCAACGGTTCCTAAACCATAGCCTAGGCAAATCAAACCATTCAATAAGAAAGGTTGTGTTATTGAGAATTTGAGAAACATTCGAAATCGCATGATTCCTATGCTTGTGTTTGTGTTGTTTGGTGATCTTTCCATCAAGTTCTATTAGTTCAAAGATTTTTGGACAAGAAAAAGAATGGAAACCAACGGTTCCCAAATCATAGCCTAGGCAAATCAAACCAATCAATAAGAAAGGATGTGTTATTGAGAATTTTAGAAACATTCGAAATCGCATGATTCGTATGCTTGTGTTTCAGTTGTTTGGTGATCTTTCCATCAAAATATATTAGTTCAAAGATTTTTGGACTAGAAAAAGAATGGAAACCAACGGTTCCCAAACCATAGCCTAGGCAAATCAAACCAATCAATAAGAAAGGATGTGTTATTGTGAATTTGAGAAACATTCGGAATCGCATGATTCGTATGCTTGTGTTTGAGTTGTTCGGTGCTCTTTCTATCAAATTCTATTAGTTCAAAGATTTTTGGACTAGAAAAAGAATGGAAACCAACGGTTCCCAAACCATAGCCTAGGCAAATCAAACCAATCAATAAGAAAGGTAGTGTTGTTGAGAATCTGAGAAACATTCGAAATCGCCTGATTTTTATGCTTGTGTTTGAGTTGTTTGGTGCTCTTTCTATCAAATTCTATTAGTTCAAAGATTTTTGGACAAGAAAAAGAATGGAAACCAACGGTTCCCAAACCATACCCTAGGCAAATCAAACCAATCAATAAAAAAGGTTGTGTTATTGTGAATTGAGAAACATTCGGAATCGCATGATTCGTATGCTTGTGTTTGTGTTGTTTGTGATCATTCCATCAAGTTCTATTAGTAGAAAACTTTTTGGACGAGAAAAAGAGTAGAAACCAATGGTTCCCAAACCATAGCCTTGGCAAATCGAACCAATCAATAAGAAAGGTTGTGTTATTGAGAATTTCAGAAACATTCGGAATCGCATGATTCGTATGCTTGTGTTTGAGTTGTTTTGTGATCTTTCTATCAAATTCTATTAGTTCAAAGATTTTTGGACTAGAAAAAGAATGGAAACCAACGGTTCCCAAACCATAGCCTAGGCAAATCAAACCAATCAATAAGAAAGGTTGTGTTATTGAGAATTTGAGAAACATTCGAAATCGCATGATTCGTATACTTGTGTTTGAGTTGTTTGGTGATCTTTCTATCAAATTTTATTAGTTCAAAGATATTTGGACTAGAAAAAGAATGGAAACCAACGGTTCCCAAACCATAGCCTAGGCAAATCAAACCAATCAATAAGAAAGGTTGTGTTATTGAATTCGAAATCGCATGATTCGTATGCTTGTGTTTGTGATGTTTCGTGATCTTTCCATCAAGTTCTATTAGTTCAAAAAATTTTGGACAAGAAAAAGAATGGAAACCAACGGTTCCCAAACCATAGCCTAGGCAAATCAAACCAATCAATAAGAAAGGTAGTGTTATTGAGAATCTGAGAAACATTCGAAATCGCATGATTTGTATGCTTGTGTTTGAGTTGTTTGGTGCTCTTTCTATCAAATTCTATTAGTTCAAAGATTTTTGGACTAGAAAAAGAATGGAAACCAACGGTTCCCAAACCATACCCTAGGCAAATCAAACCAATCAATAAGAAAGGTTGTGTTATTGTGAATTGAGAAACATTCGGAATCGCATGATTCGTATGCTTGTGTTTGTGTTGTTTGTGATCATTCCATCAAGTTCTATTAGTAGAAAACTTTTTGGACGAGAAAAAGAGTAGAAACCAATGGTTCCCAAACCATAGCCTAGGCAAATCAAACCAATCAATAAGAAAGGTTGTGTTATTGAGAATTTCAGAAACATTCGGAATCGCATGATTCGTATGCTTGTGTTTGAGTTGTTTGGTGATCTTTTTATCAAATTCTATTAGTTCAAAGATTTTTGGACTAGAAAAAGAATGGAAACCAATGGTTCCCAAACCATAGCCTAGGCAAATGAAACCAATCAATAAGAAAGGATGTGTTATTGTGAATTTGAGAAACATTCGGATTCGCATGATTCGTACGCTTGTGTTTGAGTTGTTTGGTGCTCTTTCTATCAAATTCTATTAGTTCAAAGATTTTTGGACTAGAAAAAGAATGGAAACTAATGGTTCCCAAACCATAGCCTAGGCAAATCAAACCATTCAATAAGAAAGGTTGTGTTATTGAGAATTTGAGAAACATTCGAAATCGCATGATTCCTATGCTTGTGTTTGTGTTGTTTGGTGATCTTTCCATCAAGTTCTATTAGTTCAAAGATTTTTGGACAAGAAAAAGAATGGAAACCAACGGTTCCCAAACCATAGCCTAGGCAAATCAAACCAATCAATAAGAAAGGTTGTGTTATTGAGAATTTTAGAAACATTCGAAATCGCCTGATTCGTATGCTTGTGTTTCAGTTGTTTGGTGATCTTTCCATCAAAGTATATTAGTTCAAAGATTTTTGGACTAGAAAAAGAATGGAAACCAACAGTTCCCAAACCATAGCCTAGGCAAATCAAACCAATCAATAAGAAAGGATGTGTTATTGTGAATTTGAGAAACATTCGGAATCGCATAATTCGTATGCTTGTGTTTGAGTTGTTCGGTGCTCTTTCTATCAAATTCTATTAGTTCAAAGATTTTTGGACTAGAAAAAGAATGGAAACCAACGGTTCCCAAACCATAGCCTAGGCAAATCAAACCAATCAATAAGAAAGGTTGTGTTATTGAGAATTTGAGAAACATTCGAAATCGCATGATTCGTATACTTGTGTTTGAGTTGTTTGGTGATCTTTCTATCAAATTCTATTAGTTCAAAGATATTTGGACTAGAAAAAGAATGGAAACCAACGGTTCCCAAACCATAGCCTAGGCAGATCAAACCAATCAATAAGAAAGGTTGTGTTATTTAATTCGAAATCGCATGATTCGTATGCTTGTGTTTGTGATGTTTCGTGATCTTTCCATCAAGTTCTATTAGTTCAAAAATTTTTGGACAAGAAAAAGAATGGAAACCAACGGTTCCCAAACCATAGCCTAGGCAAATCAAACCAATCAATAAGAAAGGTAGTGTTATTGAGAATCTGAGAAACATTCGAAATCGCATGATTTGTATGCTTGTGTTTGAGTTGTTTGGTGCTCTTTCTATTAAATTCTATTAGTTCAAAGATTTTTGGACTAGAAAAAGAATGGAAACCAACGGTTCCCAAACCATACCCTAGGCAAATCAAACCAATCAATAAGAAAGGTTGTGTTATTGTGAATTGAGAAACATTCGGAATCGCATGATTCGTATGCTTGTGTTTGTGTTGTTTGTGATCATTCCATCAAGTTCTATTAGTAGAAAACTTTTTGGACGAGAAAAACAGTAGAAACCAATGGTTCCCAAACCATAGCCTAGGCAAATCAAACCAATCAATAAGAAAGGTTGTGTTATTGAGAATTTCAGAAACATTCGGAATCGCATGATTCGTATGCTTGTGTTTGAGTTGTTTGGTGATCTTTCTATCAAATTCTATTAGTTCAAAGATTTTTGGACTAGAAAAAGAATGGAAACCAACGGTTCCCAAACCATAGCCTAGGCAAATCAAACCAATCAATAAGAAAGGTTGTGTTATTGAATTCGAAATCGCATGATTCGTATGCTTGTGTTTGTGATGTTTCGTGATCTTTCCATCGAGTTTTCTTAGTTCAAAAATTTTTGGACGAGAAAAACAATGGAAACTAACGGTTCCCAAACCATAGCCTAGGCAAATCAAACCAATCAATAAGAAAGGTTGTGTTATTGAGAATTTTATAAACATTCGAAATCGCATGATTCGTATGCTTGTGTTTCAGTTGTTTGGTGATCTTTCCATCAAATTCTATTAGTTCAAAGATTTTTGGACTAGAAAAAGAATGGAAACCAACGGTTCCCAAACCATAGCCTAGGCAAATCAAACCAATCAATAAGAAAGGTTGTGTTATTGAGAATTTGAGAAACATTCGAAATCGCATGATTCCTATGCTTGTGTTTGTGTTGTTTGGTGATCTTTCCATCAAGTTCTATTAGTTCAAAGATTTTTGGACCAGAAAAAGAAGGAAAACCAACAGTTCCCAAACCATTGCCTAGGCAGATCAAACCAATCAATAAGAAAGAATGTGTTATTCTGAATTTGAGAAACATTCGGGATCGCATGATTCGTATGCTTGTGTTTAAGTTGTTTGGTGCTCTTTCTATCAAATTCTATTAGTTCAAAGATTTTTGGAATAGAAAAAGAATGGAAACCAACGGTTACAAAACCATAGCCTAGGCAAATCAAACCAATCAATAAGAAAGATTGTGTTATTGAGAATTTGAGAAACATTCGAAATCGCATGATTCGTATGCTTGTGTTTGAGTTGTTTTGTGATCTTTCTATCAAATTCTATTAGTTCAAAGATTTTTGGACTAGAAAAAGAATGGAAACCAACGGTTCCCAAACCATAGCCTAGGCAAATCAAACCAATCAATAAGAAAGGATGTGTTATTGTGAATTTGAGAAACATTCGGATTCGCATGATTCGTACGCTTGTGTTTGAGTTGTTTGGTGCTCTTTCTATCAAATTCTATTAGTTCAAAGATTTTTGGACTAGAAGAAGAATGGAAACCAACGGTTCCTAAACCATAGCCTAGGCAAATCAAACCATTCAATAAGAAAGGTTGTGTTATTGAGAATTTGAGAAACATTCGAAATCGCATGATTCCTATGCTTGTGTTTGTGTTGTTTGGTGATCTTTCCATCAAGTTCTATTAGTTCAAAGATTTTTGGACAAGAAAAAGAATGGAAACCAACGGTTCCCAAATCATAGCCTAGGCAAATCAAACCAATCAATAAGAAAGGATGTGTTATTGAGAATTTTAGAAACATTCGAAATCGCATGATTCGTATGCTTGTGTTTCAGTTGTTTGGTGATCTTTCCATCAAAATATATTAGTTCAAAGATTTTTGGACTAGAAAAAGAATGGAAACCAACGGTTCCCAAACCATAGCCTAGGCAAATCAAACCAATCAATAAGAAAGGATGTGTTATTGTGAATTTGAGAAACATTCGGAATCGCATGATTCGTATGCTTGTGTTTGAGTTGTTCGGTGCTCTTTCTATCAAATTCTATTAGTTCAAAGATTTTTGGACTAGAAAAAGAATGGAAACCAACGGTTCCCAAACCATAGCCTAGGCAAATCAAACCAATCAATAAGAAAGGTAGTGTTGTTGAGAATCTGAGAAACATTCGAAATCGCCTGATTTTTATGCTTGTGTTTGAGTTGTTTGGTGCTCTTTCTATCAAATTCTATTAGTTCAAAGATTTTTGGACAAGAAAAAGAATGGAAACCAACGGTTCCCAAACCATACCCTAGGCAAATCAAACCAATCAATAAAAAAGGTTGTGTTATTGTGAATTGAGAAACATTCGGAATCGCATGATTCGTATGCTTGTGTTTGTGTTGTTTGTGATCATTCCATCAAGTTCTATTAGTAGAAAACTTTTTGGACGAGAAAAAGAGTAGAAACCAATGGTTCCCAAACCATAGCCTTGGCAAATCGAACCAATCAATAAGAAAGGTTGTGTTATTGAGAATTTCAGAAACATTCGGAATCGCATGATTCGTATGCTTGTGTTTGAGTTGTTTTGTGATCTTTCTATCAAATTCTATTAGTTCAAAGATTTTTGGACTAGAAAAAGAATGGAAACCAACGGTTCCCAAACCATAGCCTAGGCAAATCAAACCAATCAATAAGAAAGGTTGTGTTATTGAGAATTTGAGAAACATTCGAAATCGCATGATTCGTATACTTGTGTTTGAGTTGTTTGGTGATCTTTCTATCAAATTTTATTAGTTCAAAGATATTTGGACTAGAAAAAGAATGGAAACCAACGGTTCCCAAACCATAGCCTAGGCAAATCAAACCAATCAATAAGAAAGGTTGTGTTATTGAATTCGAAATCGCATGATTCGTATGCTTGTGTTTGTGATGTTTCGTGATCTTTCCATCAAGTTCTATTAGTTCAAAAAATTTTGGACAAGAAAAAGAATGGAAACCAACGGTTCCCAAACCATAGCCTAGGCAAATCAAACCAATCAATAAGAAAGGTAGTGTTATTGAGAATCTGAGAAACATTCGAAATCGCATGATTTGTATGCTTGTGTTTGAGTTGTTTGGTGCTCTTTCTATCAAATTCTATTAGTTCAAAGATTTTTGGACTAGAAAAAGAATGGAAACCAACGGTTCCCAAACCATACCCTAGGCAAATCAAACCAATCAATAAGAAAGGTTGTGTTATTGTGAATTGAGAAACATTCGGAATCGCATGATTCGTATGCTTGTGTTTGTGTTGTTTGTGATCATTCCATCAAGTTCTATTAGTAGAAAACTTTTTGGACGAGAAAAAGAGTAGAAACCAATGGTTCCCAAACCATAGCCTAGGCAAATCAAACCAATCAATAAGAAAGGTTGTGTTATTGAGAATTTCAGAAACATTCGGAATCGCATGATTCGTATGCTTGTGTTTGAGTTGTTTGGTGATCTTTTTATCAAATTCTATTAGTTCAAAGATTTTTGGACTAGAAAAAGAATGGAAACCAATGGTTCCCAAACCATAGCCTAGGCAAATGAAACCAATCAATAAGAAAGGATGTGTTATTGTGAATTTGAGAAACATTCGGATTCGCATGATTCGTACGCTTGTGTTTGAGTTGTTTGGTGCTCTTTCTATCAAATTCTATTAGTTCAAAGATTTTTGGACTAGAAAAAGAATGGAAACTAATGGTTCCCAAACCATAGCCTAGGCAAATCAAACCATTCAATAAGAAAGGTTGTGTTATTGAGAATTTGAGAAACATTCGAAATCGCATGATTCCTATGCTTGTGTTTGTGTTGTTTGGTGATCTTTCCATCAAGTTCTATTAGTTCAAAGATTTTTGGACAAGAAAAAGAATGGAAACCAACGGTTCCCAAACCATAGCCTAGGCAAATCAAACCAATCAATAAGAAAGGTTGTGTTATTGAGAATTTTAGAAACATTCGAAATCGCCTGATTCGTATGCTTGTGTTTCAGTTGTTTGGTGATCTTTCCATCAAAGTATATTAGTTCAAAGATTTTTGGACTAGAAAAAGAATGGAAACCAACAGTTCCCAAACCATAGCCTAGGCAAATCAAACCAATCAATAAGAAAGGATGTGTTATTGTGAATTTGAGAAACATTCGGAATCGCATAATTCGTATGCTTGTGTTTGAGTTGTTCGGTGCTCTTTCTATCAAATTCTATTAGTTCAAAGATTTTTGGACTAGAAAAAGAATGGAAACCAACGGTTCCCAAACCATAGCCTAGGCAAATCAAACCAATCAATAAGAAAGGTTGTGTTATTGAGAATTTGAGAAACATTCGAAATCGCATGATTCGTATACTTGTGTTTGAGTTGTTTGGTGATCTTTCTATCAAATTCTATTAGTTCAAAGATATTTGGACTAGAAAAAGAATGGAAACCAACGGTTCCCAAACCATAGCCTAGGCAGATCAAACCAATCAATAAGAAAGGTTGTGTTATTTAATTCGAAATCGCATGATTCGTATGCTTGTGTTTGTGATGTTTCGTGATCTTTCCATCAAGTTCTATTAGTTCAAAAATTTTTGGACAAGAAAAAGAATGGAAACCAACGGTTCCCAAACCATAGCCTAGGCAAATCAAACCAATCAATAAGAAAGGTAGTGTTATTGAGAATCTGAGAAACATTCGAAATCGCATGATTTGTATGCTTGTGTTTGAGTTGTTTGGTGCTCTTTCTATTAAATTCTATTAGTTCAAAGATTTTTGGACTAGAAAAAGAATGGAAACCAACGGTTCCCAAACCATACCCTAGGCAAATCAAACCAATCAATAAGAAAGGTTGTGTTATTGTGAATTGAGAAACATTCGGAATCGCATGATTCGTATGCTTGTGTTTGTGTTGTTTGTGATCATTCCATCAAGTTCTATTAGTAGAAAACTTTTTGGACGAGAAAAACAGTAGAAACCAATGGTTCCCAAACCATAGCCTAGGCAAATCAAACCAATCAATAAGAAAGGTTGTGTTATTGAGAATTTCAGAAACATTCGGAATCGCATGATTCGTATGCTTGTGTTTGAGTTGTTTGGTGATCTTTCTATCAAATTCTATTAGTTCAAAGATTTTTGGACTAGAAAAAGAATGGAAACCAACGGTTCCCAAACCATAGCCTAGGCAAATCAAACCAATCAATAAGAAAGGTTGTGTTATTGAATTCGAAATCGCATGATTCGTATGCTTGTGTTTGTGATGTTTCGTGATCTTTCCATCGAGTTTTCTTAGTTCAAAAATTTTTGGACGAGAAAAACAATGGAAACTAACGGTTCCCAAACCATAGCCTAGGCAAATCAAACCAATCAATAAGAAAGGTTGTGTTATTGAGAATTTTATAAACATTCGAAATCGCATGATTCGTATGCTTGTGTTTCAGTTGTTTGGTGATCTTTCCATCAAATTCTATTAGTTCAAAGATTTTTGGACTAGAAAAAGAATGGAAACCAACGGTTCCCAAACCATAGCCTAGGCAAATCAAACCAATCAATAAGAAAGGTTGTGTTATTGAGAATTTGAGAAACATTCGAAATCGCATGATTCCTATGCTTGTGTTTGTGTTGTTTGGTGATCTTTCCATCAAGTTCTATTAGTTCAAAGATTTTTGGACCAGAAAAAGAAGGAAAACCAACAGTTCCCAAACCATTGCCTAGGCAGATCAAACCAATCAATAAGAAAGAATGTGTTATTCTGAATTTGAGAAACATTCGGGATCGCATGATTCGTATGCTTGTGTTTAAGTTGTTTGGTGCTCTTTCTATCAAATTCTATTAGTTCAAAGATTTTTGGAATAGAAAAAGAATGGAAACCAACGGTTACAAAACCATAGCCTAGGCAAATCAAACCAATCAATAAGAAAGATTGTGTTATTGAGAATTTGAGAAACATTCGAAATCGCATGATTCGTATGCTTGTGTTTGAGTTGTTTTGTGATCTTTCTATCAAATTCTATTAGTTCAAAGATTTTTGGACTAGAAAAATGATGGAAACCAACGGTTCCCAAACCATAGCATAGGCAAATCAAACCAGTAAATAAGAAAGGTTGTGTTATTGAGTTCGAAATCGCATGATTCGTATGCTTGTGTTTGTGATGTTTCGTGAGCTTTCCATCAAGTTCTATTAGTTCAAAAAATTTTGTACGAGAAAAACAATGGAAACCAACGGTTCCCAAACCATAGCCTAGGCAAACCAAACCAATCAATAAGAAAGGTTGTGTTATTGAGAATTTGAGAAACATTCGAAATCGCATGATTCCTATGCTTGTGTTTGTGTTGTTTGGTGATCTTTCCATCAAGTTCTATTAGTTCAAAGATTTTTGGACGAGAAAAAGAATTGAAACCAACGGTTTCCAAACCATAGCCTAGGCAAATCAAACCAATCAATAAGAAAGGTTGTGTTATTGAGAATTTGAGAAACATTCGAAATCGCATGATTCGTATGCTTGTGTTTGAGTTGTATGGTGATCTTTCTATCAAATTCTATTAGTTCAAAGATTTTTGGACTAGAAAAAGAATGGAAACCAACGGTTCCCAAACCATATCCTAGGCAAATCAAACCAATCAATAAGAAAGGATGTGTTATTCTGAATTTGAGAAACATTCGGAATCGCATAATTCGTATGCTTGTGTTTGAGTTGTTCGGTGCTCTTTCTATCAAATTCTATTAGTTCAAAGATTTTTGGACTAGAAAAAGAATGGAAACCAACGGTTCCCAAACCATAGCCTAGGCAAATCAAACCAATCAATAAGAAAGGTTGTGTTATTGAATTCGAAATCGCATGATTCGCATGCTTGTGTTTGTGATGTTTCGTGATCTTTCCATCAAGTTCTATTAGTTCAAAAAATTTTGGATGAGAAAAAGAATGGAAACCAACGGTTTCCAAACCATAGCCTAGGCAAATCAAACCAATCAATAAGAAAGGTAGTGTTATTGAGAATCTGAGAAACATTCGAAATCGCATGATTTGTATGCTTGTGTTTGAGTTGTTTGGTGCTCTTTCTATCAAATTCTATTAGTTCAAAGATTTTTGGACTAGAAAAAGAATGGAAACCAACGGTTCCCAAACCATAGCCTAGGCAAATCAAACCAATCAATAAGAAAGGTTGTGTTATTGTGAATTGAGAAACATTCGGAATCGCATGATTCGTATGCTTGTGTTTGTGTTGTTTGTGATCATTCCATCAAGTTCTATTAGTAGAAAACTTTTTGGAAGAGAAAAAGAGTAGAAACCAATGGTTCCCAAACCATAGCCTAGGCAAATCAAACCAATCAATAAGAAAGGTTGTGTTATTGAGAATTTCAGAAACATTCGGAATCGCATGATTCGTATGCTTGTGTTTGAGTTGTTTGGTGATCTTTCTATCAAATTCTATTAGTTCAAAGATTTTTGCACTAGAAAAAGAATGGAAACCAACGGTTCCCAAACCATAGCCTAGGCAAATCAAACCAATCAATAAGAAAGGATGTGTTATTGTGAATTTGAGAAACATTCGGATTCGCATGATTCGTACGCTTGTGTTTGAGTTGTTTGGTGCTCTTTCTATCAAATTCTATTAGTTCAAAGATTTTTGGACTAGAAGAAGAATGGAAACCAACGGTTCCCAAACCATAGCCTAGGCAAATCAAACCATTCAATAAGAAAGGTTGTGTTATTGAGAATTTGAGAAACATTCGAAATCGCATGATTCGTATGCTTGTGTTTCAGTTGTTTGGTGATCTTTCCATCAAAATATATTAGTTCAAAGATTTTTGGACTAGAAAAAGAATGGAAACCAACGGTTCCCAAACCATAGCCTAGGCAAATCAAACCAATCAATAAGAAAGGATGTGTTATTGTGAATTTGAGAAACATTCGGAATCGCATGATTCGTATGCTTGTGTTTGAGTTGTTCGGTGCTCTTTCTATCAAATTCTATTAGTTCAAAGATTTTTGGACTAGAAAAAGAATGGAAACCAACGGTTCCCAAACCATACCCTAGGCAAATCAAACCAATCAATAAGAAAGGTTGTGTTATTGTGAATTGAGAAACATTCGGAATCGCATGATTCGTATGCTTGTGTTTGTGTTGTTTGTGATCATTCCATCAAGTTCTATTAGTAGAAAACTTTTTGGACGAGAAAAAGAGTAGAAACCAATGGTTCCCAAACCATAGCCTAGGCAAATCAAACCAATCAATAAGAAAGGTTGTGTTATTGAGAATTTCAGAAACATTCGGAATCGCATGATTCGTATGCTTGTGTTTGAGTTGTTTGGTGATCTTTTTATCAAATTCTATTAGTTCAAAGATTTTTGGACTAGAAAAAGAATGGAAACCAATGGTTCCCAAACCATAGCCTAGGCAAATGAAACCAATCAATAAGAAAGGATGTGTTATTGTGAATTTGAGAAACATTCGGATTCGCATGATTCGTACGCTTGTGTTTGAGTTGTTTGGTGCTCTTTCTATCAAATTCTATTAGTTCAAAGATTTTTGGACTAGAAAAAGAATGGAAACTAATGGTTCCCAAACCATAGCCTAGGCAAATCAAACCATTCAATAAGAAAGGTTGTGTTATTGAGAATTTGAGAAACATTCGAAATCGCATGATTCCTATGCTTGTGTTTGTGTTGTTTGGTGATCTTTCCATCAAGTTCTATTAGTTCAAAGATTTTTGGACAAGAAAAAGAATGGAAACCAACGGTTCCCAAACCATAGCCTAGGCAAATCAAACCAATCAATAAGAAAGGTTGTGTTATTGAGAATTTTAGAAACATTCGAAATCGCCTGATTCGTATGCTTGTGTTTCAGTTGTTTGGTGATCTTTCCATCAAAGTATATTAGTTCAAAGATTTTTGGACTAGAAAAAGAATGGAAACCAACAGTTCCCAAACCATAGCCTAGGCAAATCAAACCAATCAATAAGAAAGGATGTGTTATTGTGAATTTGAGAAACATTCGGAATCGCATAATTCGTATGCTTGTGTTTGAGTTGTTCGGTGCTCTTTCTATCAAATTCTATTAGTTCAAAGATTTTTGGACTAGAAAAAGAATGGAAACCAACGGTTCCCAAACCATAGCCTAGGCAAATCAAACCAATCAATAAGAAAGGTTGTGTTATTGAGAATTTGAGAAACATTCGAAATCGCATGATTCGTATACTTGTGTTTGAGTTGTTTGGTGATCTTTCTATCAAATTCTATTAGTTCAAAGATATTTGGACTAGAAAAAGAATGGAAACCAACGGTTCCCAAACCATAGCCTAGGCAGATCAAACCAATCAATAAGAAAGGTTGTGTTATTTAATTCGAAATCGCATGATTCGTATGCTTGTGTTTGTGATGTTTCGTGATCTTTCCATCAAGTTCTATTAGTTCAAAAATTTTTGGACAAGAAAAAGAATGGAAACCAACGGTTCCCAAACCATAGCCTAGGCAAATCAAACCAATCAATAAGAAAGGTAGTGTTATTGAGAATCTGAGAAACATTCGAAATCGCATGATTTGTATGCTTGTGTTTGAGTTGTTTGGTGCTCTTTCTATTAAATTCTATTAGTTCAAAGATTTTTGGACTAGAAAAAGAATGGAAACCAACGGTTCCCAAACCATACCCTAGGCAAATCAAACCAATCAATAAGAAAGGTTGTGTTATTGTGAATTGAGAAACATTCGGAATCGCATGATTCGTATGCTTGTGTTTGTGTTGTTTGTGATCATTCCATCAAGTTCTATTAGTAGAAAACTTTTTGGACGAGAAAAACAGTAGAAACCAATGGTTCCCAAACCATAGCCTAGGCAAATCAAACCAATCAATAAGAAAGGTTGTGTTATTGAGAATTTCAGAAACATTCGGAATCGCATGATTCGTATGCTTGTGTTTGAGTTGTTTGGTGATCTTTCTATCAAATTCTATTAGTTCAAAGATTTTTGGACTAGAAAAAGAATGGAAACCAACGGTTCCCAAACCATAGCCTAGGCAAATCAAACCAATCAATAAGAAAGGTTGTGTTATTGAATTCGAAATCGCATGATTCGTATGCTTGTGTTTGTGATGTTTCGTGATCTTTCCATCGAGTTTTCTTAGTTCAAAAATTTTTGGACGAGAAAAACAATGGAAACTAACGGTTCCCAAACCATAGCCTAGGCAAATCAAACCAATCAATAAGAAAGGTTGTGTTATTGAGAATTTTATAAACATTCGAAATCGCATGATTCGTATGCTTGTGTTTCAGTTGTTTGGTGATCTTTCCATCAAATTCTATTAGTTCAAAGATTTTTGGACTAGAAAAAGAATGGAAACCAACGGTTCCCAAACCATAGCCTAGGCAAATCAAACCAATCAATAAGAAAGGTTGTGTTATTGAGAATTTGAGAAACATTCGAAATCGCATGATTCCTATGCTTGTGTTTGTGTTGTTTGGTGATCTTTCCATCAAGTTCTATTAGTTCAAAGATTTTTGGACCAGAAAAAGAAGGAAAACCAACAGTTCCCAAACCATTGCCTAGGCAGATCAAACCAATCAATAAGAAAGAATGTGTTATTCTGAATTTGAGAAACATTCGGGATCGCATGATTCGTATGCTTGTGTTTAAGTTGTTTGGTGCTCTTTCTATCAAATTCTATTAGTTCAAAGATTTTTGGAATAGAAAAAGAATGGAAACCAACGGTTACAAAACCATAGCCTAGGCAAATCAAACCAATCAATAAGAAAGATTGTGTTATTGAGAATTTGAGAAACATTCGAAATCGCATGATTCGTATGCTTGTGTTTGAGTTGTTTTGTGATCTTTCTATCAAATTCTATTAGTTCAAAGATTTTTGGACTAGAAAAATGATGGAAACCAACGGTTCCCAAACCATAGCATAGGCAAATCAAACCAGTAAATAAGAAAGGTTGTGTTATTGAGTTCGAAATCGCATGATTCGTATGCTTGTGTTTGTGATGTTTCGTGAGCTTTCCATCAAGTTCTATTAGTTCAAAAAATTTTGTACGAGAAAAACAATGGAAACCAACGGTTCCCAAACCATAGCCTAGGCAAACCAAACCAATCAATAAGAAAGGTTGTGTTATTGAGAATTTGAGAAACATTCGAAATCGCATGATTCCTATGCTTGTGTTTGTGTTGTTTGGTGATCTTTCCATCAAGTTCTATTAGTTCAAAGATTTTTGGACGAGAAAAAGAATTGAAACCAACGGTTTCCAAACCATAGCCTAGGCAAATCAAACCAATCAATAAGAAAGGTTGTGTTATTGAGAATTTGAGAAACATTCGAAATCGCATGATTCGTATGCTTGTGTTTGAGTTGTATGGTGATCTTTCTATCAAATTCTATTAGTTCAAAGATTTTTGGACTAGAAAAAGAATGGAAACCAACGGTTCCCAAACCATATCCTAGGCAAATCAAACCAATCAATAAGAAAGGATGTGTTATTCTGAATTTGAGAAACATTCGGAATCGCATAATTCGTATGCTTGTGTTTGAGTTGTTCGGTGCTCTTTCTATCAAATTCTATTAGTTCAAAGATTTTTGGACTAGAAAAAGAATGGAAACCAACGGTTCCCAAACCATAGCCTAGGCAAATCAAACCAATCAATAAGAAAGGTTGTGTTATTGAATTCGAAATCGCATGATTCGCATGCTTGTGTTTGTGATGTTTCGTGATCTTTCCATCAAGTTCTATTAGTTCAAAAAATTTTGGATGAGAAAAAGAATGGAAACCAACGGTTTCCAAACCATAGCCTAGGCAAATCAAACCAATCAATAAGAAAGGTAGTGTTATTGAGAATCTGAGAAACATTCGAAATCGCATGATTTGTATGCTTGTGTTTGAGTTGTTTGGTGCTCTTTCTATCAAATTCTATTAGTTCAAAGATTTTTGGACTAGAAAAAGAATGGAAACCAACGGTTCCCAAACCATAGCCTAGGCAAATCAAACCAATCAATAAGAAAGGTTGTGTTATTGTGAATTGAGAAACATTCGGAATCGCATGATTCGTATGCTTGTGTTTGTGTTGTTTGTGATCATTCCATCAAGTTCTATTAGTAGAAAACTTTTTGGAAGAGAAAAAGAGTAGAAACCAATGGTTCCCAAACCATAGCCTAGGCAAATCAAACCAATCAATAAGAAAGGTTGTGTTATTGAGAATTTCAGAAACATTCGGAATCGCATGATTCGTATGCTTGTGTTTGAGTTGTTTGGTGATCTTTCTATCAAATTCTATTAGTTCAAAGATTTTTGCACTAGAAAAAGAATGGAAACCAACGGTTCCCAAACCATAGCCTAGGCAAATCAAACCAATCAATAAGAAAGGATGTGTTATTGTGAATTTGAGAAACATTCGGATTCGCATGATTCGTACGCTTGTGTTTGAGTTGTTTGGTGCTCTTTCTATCAAATTCTATTAGTTCAAAGATTTTTGGACTAGAAGAAGAATGGAAACCAACGGTTCCCAAACCATAGCCTAGGCAAATCAAACCATTCAATAAGAAAGGTTGTGTTATTGAGAATTTGAGAAACATTCGAAATCGCATGATTCGTATGCTTGTGTTTCAGTTGTTTGGTGATCTTTCCATCAAAATATATTAGTTCAAAGATTTTTGGACTAGAAAAAGAATGGAAACCAACGGTTCCCAAACCATAGCCTAGGCAAATCAAACCAATCAATAAGAAAGGATGTGTTATTGTGAATTTGAGAAACATTCGGAATCGCATGATTCGTATGCTTGTGTTTGAGTTGTTCGGTGCTCTTTCTATCAAATTCTATTAGTTCAAAGATTTTTGGACTAGAAAAAGAATGGAAACCAACGGTTCCCAAACCATAGCCTAGGCAAATCAAACCAATCAATAAGAAAGGATGTGTTATTGTGAATTTGAGAAACATTCGGAAACGCATAATTCGTATGCTTGTGTTTGAGTTGTTCGGTGCTCTTTCTATCAAATTCTATTAGTTCAAAGATTTTTGGACTAGAAAAAGAATGGAAACCAACGGTTCCCAAACCATAGCCTAGGCAAATCAAACCAATCAATAAGAAAGGTTGTGTTATTGAGAATTTGAGAAACATTCGAAATCGCATGATTCGTATGCTTGTGTTTGAGTTGTTTGGTGATCTTTCTATCAAATTCTATTAGTTCAAAGATATTTGGACTAGAAAAAGAATGGAAACCAACGGTTCCCAAACCATAGCCTAGGCAAATCAAACCAATCAATAAGAAAGGTTGTGTTATTGAATTCGAAATCGCATGATTCGTATGCTTGTGTTTGTGATGTTTCGTGATCTTTCCATCAAGTTCTATTAGTTCAAAAATTTTTGGACAAGAAAAAGAATGGAAACCAACGGTTCCCAAACCATAGCCTAGGCAAATCAAACCAATCAATAAGAAAGGTAGTGTTATTGAGAATCTGAGAAACATTCGAAATCGCATGATTTGTATGCTTGTGTTTGAGTTGTTTGGTGCTCTTTCTATCAAATTCTATTAGTTCAAAGATTTTTGGACTAGAAAAAGAATGGAAACCAACGGTTCCCAAACCATACCCTAGGCAAATCAAACCATCAATAAGAAAGGTTGTGTTATTGTGAATTGAGAAACATTCGGAATCGCATGATTCGTATGCTTGTGTTTGTGTTGTTTGTGATCATTCCATCAAGTTCTATTAGTAGAAAACTTTTTGGACGAGAAAAAGAGTAGAAACCAATGGTTCCCAAACCATAGCCTAGGCAAATCAAACCAATCAATAAGAAAGGTTGTGTTATTGAAAATTTCAGAAACATTCGGAATCGCATGATTCGTATGCTTGTGTTTGAGTTGTTTGGTGATCTTTCTATCAAATTCTATTAGTTCAAAGATTTTTGGACTAGAAAAAGAATGGAAACCAACGGTTCCCAAACCATAGCCTAGGCAAATCAAACCAATCAATAAGAAAGGATGTGTTATTGTGAATTTGAGAAACATTCGGATTTGCATGATTCGTACGCTTGTGTTTGAGTTGTTTGGTGCTCTTTCTATCAAATTCTATTAGTTCAAAGATTTTTGGACTAGAAAAAGAATGGAAACTAACGGTTCCCAAACCATAGCCTAGGCAAATCAAACCATTCAATAAGAAAGGTTGTGTTATTGAGAATTTGAGAAACATTCGAAATCGCATGATTCCTATGCTTGTGTTTGTGTTGTTTGGTGATCTTTCCATCAAGTTCTATTAGTTCAAAGATTTTTGGACAAGAAAAAGAATGGAAACCAACGGTTCCCAAACCATAGCCTAGGCAAATCAAACCAATCAATAAGAAAGGTTGTGTTATTGAGAATTTTAGAAACATTCGAAATCGCCTGATTCGTATGCTTGTGTTTCAGTTGTTTGGTGATCTTTCCATCAAAGTATATTAGTTCAAAGATTTTTGGACTAGAAAAAGAATGGAAACCAACAGTTCCCAAACCATAGCCTAGGCAAATCAAACCAATCAATAAGAAAGGATGTGTTATTGTGAATTTGAGAAACATTCGGAATCGCATAATTCGTATGCTTGTGTTTGAGTTGTTCGGTGCTCTTTCTATCAAATTCTATTAGTTCAAAGATTTTTGGACTAGAAAAAGAATGGAAACCAACGGTTCCCAAACCATAGCCTAGGCAAATCAAACCAATCAATAAGAAAGGTTGTGTTATTGAGAATTTGAGAAACATTCGAAATCGCATGATTCGTATACTTGTGTTTGAGTTGTTTGGTGATCTTTCTATCAAATTCTATTAGTTCAAAGATATTTGGACTAGAAAAAGAATGGAAACCAACGGTTCCCAAACCATAGCCTAGGCAGATCAAACCAATCAATAAGAAAGGTTGTGTTATTTAATTCGAAATCGCATGATTCGTATGCTTGTGTTTGTGATGTTTCGTGATCTTTCCATCAAGTTCTATTAGTTCAAAAATTTTTGGACAAGAAAAAGAATGGAAACCAACGGTTCCCAAACCATAGCCTAGGCAAATCAAACCAATCAATAAGAAAGGTAGTGTTATTGAGAATCTGAGAAACATTCGAAATCGCATGATTTGTATGCTTGTGTTTGAGTTGTTTGGTGCTCTTTCTATTAAATTCTATTAGTTCAAAGATTTTTGGACTAGAAAAAGAATGGAAACCAACGGTTCCCAAACCATACCCTAGGCAAATCAAACCAATCAATAAGAAAGGTTGTGTTATTGTGAATTGAGAAACATTCGGAATCGCATGATTCGTATGCTTGTGTTTGTGTTGTTTGTGATCATTCCATCAAGTTCTATTAGTAGAAAACTTTTTGGACGAGAAAAACAGTAGAAACCAATGGTTCCCAAACCATAGCCTAGGCAAATCAAACCAATCAATAAGAAAGGTTGTGTTATTGAGAATTTCAGAAACATTCGGAATCGCATGATTCGTATGCTTGTGTTTGAGTTGTTTGGTGATCTTTCTATCAAATTCTATTAGTTCAAAGATTTTTGGACTAGAAAAAGAATGGAAACCAACGGTTCCCAAACCATAGCCTAGGCAAATCAAACCAATCAATAAGAAAGGTTGTGTTATTGAATTCGAAATCGCATGATTCGTATGCTTGTGTTTGTGATGTTTCGTGATCTTTCCATCGAGTTTTCTTAGTTCAAAAATTTTTGGACGAGAAAAACAATGGAAACTAACGGTTCCCAAACCATAGCCTAGGCAAATCAAACCAATCAATAAGAAAGGTTGTGTTATTGAGAATTTTATAAACATTCGAAATCGCATGATTCGTATGCTTGTGTTTCAGTTGTTTGGTGATCTTTCCATCAAATTCTATTAGTTCAAAGATTTTTGGACTAGAAAAAGAATGGAAACCAACGGTTCCCAAACCATAGCCTAGGCAAATCAAACCAATCAATAAGAAAGGTTGTGTTATTGAGAATTTGAGAAACATTCGAAATCGCATGATTCCTATGCTTGTGTTTGTGTTGTTTGGTGATCTTTCCATCAAGTTCTATTAGTTCAAAGATTTTTGGAATAGAAAAAGAATGGAAACCAACGGTTACAAAACCATAGCCTAGGCAAATCAAACCAATCAATAAGAAAGATTGTGTTATTGAGAATTTGAGAAACATTCGAAATCGCATGATTCCTATGCTTGTGTTTGTGTTGTTTGGTGATCTTTCCATCAAGTTCTATTAGTTCAAAGATTTTTGGACAAGAAAAAGAATGAAAACCAACAGTTCCCAAACCATTGCCTAGGCAGATCAAACCAATCAATAAGAAAGAATGTGTTATTCTGAATTTGAGAAATATTCGGGATCGCATGATTCGTATGCTTGTGTTTAAGTTGTTTGGTGCTCTTTCTATCAAATTCTATTAGTTCAAAGATTTTTGGACTAGAAAAAGAATGGAAACCAACGGTTACAAAACCATAGCCTAGGCAAATCAAACCAATCAATAAGAAAGATTGTGTTATTGAGAATTTGAGAAACATTCGGGATCGCATGATTCGTATGCTTGTGTTTGAGTTGTTTTGTGATCTTTCTATCAAATTCTATTAGTTCAAAGATTTTTGGACTAGAAAAATGATGGAAACCAACGGTTCCCAAACCATAGCATAGGCAAATCAAACCAGTAAATAAGAAAGGTTGTGTTATTGAATTCGAAATCGCATGATTCGTATGCTTGTGTTTGTGATGTTTCGTGAGCTTTCCATCAAGTTCTATTAGTTCAAAAAATTTTGTACGAGAAAAACAATGGAAACCAACGGTTCCCAAACCATAGCCTAGGCAAACCAAACCAATCAATAAGAAAGGTTGTGTTATTGAGAATTTGAGAAACATTCGAAATCGCATGATTCCTATGCTTGTGTTTGTGTTGTTTGGTGATCTTTCCATCAAGTTCTATTAGTTCAAAGATTTTTGGACGAGAAAAAGAATTGAAACCAACGGTTTCCAAACCATAGCCTAGGCAAATCAAACCAATCAATAAGAAAGGTTGTGTTATTGAGAATTTTAGAAACATTCGAAATCGCATGATTCGTATGCTTGTGTTTCAGTTGTTTGGTGATCTTTCCATCAAATTCTATTAGTTCAAAGATTTTTGGACTAGAAAAAGAATGGAAACCAACGGTTCCCAAACCATAGCCTAGGCAAATGAAACCAATCAATAAGAAAGGTTGTGTTATTAAGAATTTGAGAAACATTCGAAATCGCATGATTCCTATGCTTGTGTTTGTGTTGTTTGGTGATCTTTCCATCAAGTTCTATTAGTTCAAAGATTTTTGGACAAGAAAAAGAATGAAAACCAACAGTTCCCAAACCATTGCCTAGGCAGATCAAACCAATCAATAAGAAAGAATGTGTTATTCTGAATTTGAGAAATATTCGGGATCGCATGATTCGTATGCTTGTGTTTAAGTTGTTTGGTGCTCTTTCTATCAAATTCTATTAGTTCAAAGATTTTTGGACTAGAAAAAGAATGGAAACCAACGGTTACAAAACCATAGCCTAGGCAAATCAAACCAATCAATAAGAAAGATTGTGTTATTGAGAATTTGAGAAACATTCGAAATCGCATGATTCGTATGCTTGTGTTTGAGTTGTTTTGTGATCTTTCTATCAAATTCTATTAGTTCAAAGATTTTTGGACTCGAAAAATGATGGAAACCAACGGTTCCCAAACCATAGCCTAGGCAAATCAAACCAGTCAATAAGAAAGGTTGTGTTATTGAATTCGAAATCGCATGATTCGTATGCTTGTGTTTGTGATGTTTCGTGATCTTTCCATCAAGTTCTATTAGTTCAAAAAATTTTGGACGAGAAAAACAATGGAAACCAACGGTTCCCAAACCATAGCCTAGGCAAATCAAACCAATCTATAAGAAAGGTTGTGTTATTGAGAATTTGAGAAACATTCGAAATCGCATGATTCCTATGCTTGTGTTTGTGTTGTTTGGTGATCTTTCCATCAAGTTCTATTAGTTCAAAGATTTTTGGACGAGAAAAAGAATTGAAACCAACGGTTTCCAAACCATAGCCTAGGCAAATCAAAACAATCAATAAGAAAGGTTGTGTTATTGAGAATTTGAGAAACATTCGAAATCGCATGATTCGTATGCTTGCGTTTGAGTTGTTTGGTGATCTTTCTATCAAATTCTATTAGTTCAAAGATTTTTGGACTAGAAAAAGAATGGAAACCAACGGTTCCCAAACCATAGCCTAGGCAAATCAAACCAATCAATAAGAAAGGATGTGTTATTGTGAATTTGAGAAACATTCGGAATCGCATAATTCGTATGCTTGTGTTTGAGTTGTTCGGTGCTCTTTCTATCAAATTCTATT
Organism: Polygonum maritimum; assembly: GCA_963924305.1. Classification (NCBI taxonomy): domain Eukaryota; kingdom Viridiplantae; phylum Streptophyta; class Magnoliopsida; order Caryophyllales; family Polygonaceae; genus Polygonum; species Polygonum maritimum. The sequence goes on from OZ002729.1 coordinate 30,380,744, forward strand.
AGTTCAAAGATTTTTGGACTAGAAAAAGAATGGAAACCAACGGTTCCCAAACCATAGCCTAGGCAAATCAAACCAATCAATAAGCAAGGTTGTGTTATTGAATTCGAAATCGCATGATTCGTATGCTTGTGTTTGTGATGTTTCGTGATCTTTCCATCAAGTTCTATTAGTTCAAAAAATTTTGGACGAGAAAAAGAATGGAAACCAATGGTTTCTAAACCATAGCCTAGGCAAATCAAACCAATCAATAAGAAAGGTAGTGTTATTGAGAATCTGAGAAACATTCGAAATCGCATGATTTGTATGCTTGTGTTTGAGTTGTTTGGTGCTCTTTCTATCAAATTCTATTAGTTCAAAGATTTTTGGACTAGAAAAAGAATGGAAACCAACGGTTCCCAAACCATAGCCTAGGCAAATCAAACCAATCAATAAGAAAGGTTGTGTTATTGAATTCGAAATCGCATGATTCGTATGCTTGTGTTTGTGATGTTTCGTGATCTTTCCATCAAGTTCTATTAGTTCAAAAAATTTTGGACGAGAAAAAGAATGGAAACCAACGGTTTCCAAACCATAGCCTAGGCAAATCAAACCAATCAATAAGAAAGGTAGTGTTATTGAGAATCTGAGAAACATTCGAAATCGCATGATTTGTATGCTTGTGTTTGAGTTGTTTGGTGCTCTTTCTATCAAATTCTATTAGTTCAAAGATTTTTGGACTAGAAAAAGAATGGAAACCAACGGTTCCCAAACCATAGCCTAGGCAAATCAAATCAATCTATAAGAAAGGATGTGTTATTGTGAATTTGAGAAACATTCGGAATCGCATAATTCGTATGCTTGTGTTTGAGTTGTTCGGTGCTCTTTCTATCAAATTCTATTAGTTCAAAGATTTTTGGACTAGAAAAAGAATGGAAACCAACGGTTCCCAAACCATAGCCTAGGCAAATCAAACCATTCAATAAGAAAGGTTGTGCTATTGAGAAATTGAGAAACATTCGAAATCGGATGATTCCTATGATTGTGTTTGTGTTGTTTGGTGATCTTTCCATCAAGTTCTATTAGTTCATAGATTTTTGGACAAGAAAAAGAATGGAAACCAACGGTTCCCAAACCATAGCCTAGGCAAATCAAACCAATCAATAAGAAAGGTTGTGTTATTAAGAATTTTAGAAACATTCGAAATCGCATGATTCGTATGCTTGTGTTTGAGTTGTTTGGTGACTTTCCATCAAATTCTATTAGTTCAAAGATTTTTGGATTAGAAAAAGAATGGAAACCAACGGTTCCCACACCATAGCCTAGGCAAATCAAACCAATCAATAAGAAAGGTTGTGTTATTGAGAATTTGAGAAACATTTGAAATCGCACGTTTGGTGATCTTTCCATCAAGTTCTATTTGTTCAAAGATTTTTGGACAAGAAAAAGAATGGAAACAAACGGTTCCCAAACCATAGCCTAGGCAAATCAAACCAATCAATAAGAAAGGATGTGTTATTGTGAATTTGAGAAACATTCGGAATCGCATGATTCGTATGCTTGTGTTTGAGTTGTTTGGTGCTCTTTCTATCAAATTTTATTAGTTCAAAGATTTTTGGACTAGAAAAAGAATGGAAACCAACGGTTCCCAAACCATAGCCTAGGCAAATCAAACCATTCAATAAGAAAGGTTGTGTTATTGAGAATTTGAGAAACATTCGAAATCGCATGATTCCTATGCTTGTGTTTGTGTTGTTTGGTGATCTTTCCATCAAGTTCTATTAGTTCAAAGATTTTTGGACAAGAAAAAGAATGGAAACCAACGGTTCCCAAACCATAGCCTAGGCAAATCAAACCAATCAATAAGAAAGTTTGTGTTATTGAGAATTTTAGAAACATTCGAAATCGCATGATTCGTATGCTTGTGTTTCAGTTGTTTGGTGATCTTTCCATCAAAATATATTAGTTCAAAGATTTTTGGACTAGAAAAAGAATGGAAACCAACGGTTCCCAAACCATAGCCTAGGCAAATCAAACCAATCAATAAGAAAGGATGTGTTATGGTGAATTTGAGAAACATTCGGAATCGCATAATTCGTATGCTTGTGTTTGAGTTGTTCGGTGCTCTTTCTATCAAATTCAATTAGTTCAAAGATTTTTGGACTAGAAAAAGAATGGAAACCAACGGTTCCCAAACTACCTTGGCAAATCAAACCAATCAATAAGAAAGGTTGTGTTATTGAGAATTTGAGAAACATTCGAAATCGCATGATTCGTATACTTGTTTTTGAGTTGTTTGGTGATCTTTCTATCAAATTCCATTAGTTCAAAGATATTTAGACTAGAAAAAGAATGGAAACCAACGGTTCCCAAACCATAGCCTAGGCAAATCAAACCAATCAATAAGAAAGGTTGTGTTATTGAATTCGAAATCGCATGATTCGTATGCTTGTGTTTGAGTTGTTTGGTGATCTTTCCATCAAATTCTATTAGTTCAAAGATTTTTGGACTAGAAAAAGAATGGAAATCAACGGTTCCCAAACCGTAGCCTAGGCAAATCAAACAAATCAATAAGAAAGGTAGTGTTATTGAGAATCTGAGAAACATTCGAAATCGCATGATTTGTATGCTTGTGTTTAAGTTGTTTGGTGCTCTTTCTATCAAATTCTATTAGTTCAAAGATTTTTGGACTAGAAAAAGAATGGAAACCAACGGTTCCCAAACCATACCCTAGGCAAATCAAACCAATCAATAAGAAAGGTTGTGTTATTGTGAATTGAGAAACATTCGGAATCGCATGATTCGTATGCTTGTGGTTGTGTTGTTTGTGATCATTCCATCAAGTTCTATTAGTTCAAAGATTTTTGGACAAGAAAAAGAATGAAAACCAACGGTTCCCAAACCATAGCCTAGGCAAATCAAACCGATCAATAAGAAAGAATGTGTTATTTTGAATTTGAGAAACATTCGGAATCGCATGATTCGTATGCTTGTGTTTAAGTTGTTTGGTGCTATTTCTATCAAATTCTATTAGTTCAAAGATTTTTTGGACTAGAAAAAGAATGGAAACCAACGGTTACAAAACCATAGCCTAGGCAAATCAAACCAATCAATAAGAAAGATTATGTTATTGAGCATTTGAGAAACATTCGAAATCGCATGATTCGTATGCTTGTGTTTGAGTTGTTTGGTGATCTTTCTATCAAATTCTATTAGTTCAAAGATTTTTGGACTAGAAAAATGATGGAAAGCAACGGTTCCTAAACCATATCCTAGGCAAATCAAACCAGTCAATAAGAAAGGTTGTGTTATTGAATTCGAAATCGCATGATTCGTATGCTTGTGTTTGTGATGTTTCGTGATCTTTCCATCAAGTTCTATTAGTTCAAAAAATTTTGGACGAGAAAAACAATGGAAACCAACGGTTCCCAAACCATAGCCTAGGCAAATCAAACCAATCTATAAGAAAGGTTGTGTTATTGAGAATTTGAGAAACATTCGAAATCGCATGATTCCTATGCTTGTGTTTGTGTTGTTTGGTGATCTTTCCATCAAGTTCTATTAGTTCAAAGATTTTTGGACGAGAAAAAGAATTGAAACCAACGGTTTCCAAACCATAGCCTAGGCAAATCAAAACAATCAATAAGAAAGGTTGTGTTATTGAGAATTTGAGAAACATTCGAAATCGCATGATTCGTATGCTTGCGTTTGAGTTGTTTGGTGATCTTTCTATCAAATTCTATTAGTTCAAAGATTTTTGGACTAGAAAAAGAATGGAAACCAACGGTTCCCAAACCATAGCCTAGGCAAATCAAACCAATCAATAAGAAAGGATGTGTTATTGTGAATTTGAGAAACATTCGGAATCGCATAATTCGTATGCTTGTGTTTGAGTTGTTCGGTGCTCTTTCTATCAAATTCTATTAGTTCAAAGATTTTTGGACTAGAAAAAGAATGGAAACCAACGGTTCCCAAACCATAGCCTAGGCAAATCAAACCAATCAATAAGCAAGGTTGTGTTATTGAATTCGAAATCGCATGATTCGTATGCTTGTGTTTGTGATGTTTCGTGATCTTTCCATCAAGTTCTATTAGTTCAAAAAATTTTGGACGAGAAAAAGAATGGAAACCAATGGTTTCTAAACCATAGCCTAGGCAAATCAAACCAATCAATAAGAAAGGTAGTGTTATTGAGAATCTGAGAAACATTCGAAATCGCATGATTTGTATGCTTGTGTTTGAGTTGTTTGGTGCTCTTTCTATCAAATTCTATTAGTTCAAAGATTTTTGGACTAGAAAAAGAATGGAAACCAACGGTTCCCAAACCATAGCCTAGGCAAATCAAATCAATCTATAAGAAAGGATGTGTTATTGTGAATTTGAGAAACATTCGGAATCGCATAATTCGTATGCTTGTGTTTGAGTTGTTCGGTGCTCTTTCTATCAAATTCTATTAGTTTAAAGATTTTTGGACTAGAAAAAGAATGGAAACCAACGGTTCCCAAACCATAGCCTAGGCAAATCAAACCATTCAATAAGAAAGGTTGTGCTATTGAGAATTTGAGAAACATTCGAAATCGTATGATTCCTATGCTTGTGTTTGTGTTGTTTGGTGATCTTTCCATCAAGTTCTATTAGTTCATAGATTTTTGGACAAGAAAAAGAATGGAAACCAACGGTTCCCAAACCATAGCCTAGGCAAATCAAACCAATCAATAAGAAAGGTTGTGTTATTAAGAATTTTAGAAACATTCGAAATCGCATGATTCGTATGCTTGTGTTTGAGTTGTTTGGTGACTTTCCATCAAATTCTATTAGTTCAAAGATTTTTGGATTAGAAAAAGAATGGAAACCAACGGTTCCCACACCATAGCCTAGGCAAATCAAACCAATCAATAAGAAAGGTTGTGTTATTGAGAATTTGAGAAACATTTGAAATCGCACGTTTGGTGATCTTTCCATCAAGTTCTATTTGTTCAAAGATTTTTGGACAAGAAAAAGAATGGAAACAAACGGTTCCCAAACCATAGCCTAGGCAAATCAAACCAATCAATAAGAAAGGATGTGTTATTGTGAATTTGAGAAACATTCGGAATCGCATGATTCGTATGCTTGTGTTTGAGTTGTTTGGTGCTCTTTCTATCAAATTTTATTAGTTCAAAGATTTTTGGACTAGAAAAAGAATGGAAACCAACGGTTCCCAAACCATAGCCTAGGCAAATCAAACCATTCAATAAGAAAGGTTGTGTTATTGAGAATTTGAGAAACATTCGAAATCGCATGATTCCTATGCTTGTGTTTGTGTTGTTTGGTGATCTTTCCATCAAGTTCTATTAGTTCAAAGATTTTTGGACAAGAAAAAGAATGGAAACCAACGGTTCCCAAACCATAGCCTAGGCAAATCAAACCAATCAATAAGAAAGTTTGTGTTATTGAGAATTTTAGAAACATTCGAAATCGCATGATTCGTATGCTTGTGTTTCAGTTGTTTGGTGATCTTTCCATCAAAATATATTAGTTCAAAGATTTTTGGACTAGAAAAAGAATGGAAACCAACGGTTCCCAAACCATAGCCTAGGCAAATCAAACCAATCAATAAGAAAGGATGTGTTATGGTGAATTTGAGAAACATTCGGAATCGCATAATTCGTATGCTTGTGTTTGAGTTGTTCGGTGCTCTTTCTATCAAATTCAATTAGTTCAAAGATTTTTGGACTAGAAAAAGAATGGAAACCAACGGTTCCCAAACCATAGCCTTGGCAAATCAAACCAATCAATAAGAAAGGTTGTGTTATTGAGAATTTGAGAAACATTCGAAATCGCATGATTCGTATACTTGTTTTTGAGTTGTTTGGTGATCTTTCTATCAAATTCCATTAGTTCAAAGATATTTAGACTAGAAAAAGAATGGAAACCAACGGTTCCCAAACCATAGCCTAGGCAAATCAAACCAATCAATAAGAAAGGTTGTGTTATTGAATTCGAAATCGCATGATTCGTATGCTTGTGTTTGAGTTGTTTGGTGATCTTTCCATCAAATTCTATTAGTTCAAAGATTTTTGGACTAGAAAAAGAATGGAAATCAACGGTTCCCAAACCGTAGCCTAGGCAAATCAAACAAATCAATAAGAAAGGTAGTGTTATTGAGAATCTGAGAAACATTCGAAATCGCATGATTTGTATGCTTGTGTTTAAGTTGTTTGGTGCTCTTTCTATCAAATTCTATTAGTTCAAAGATTTTTGGACTAGAAAAAGAATGGAAACCAACGGTTCCCAAACCATACCCTAGGCAAATCAAACCAATCAATAAGAAAGGTTGTGTTATTGTGAATTGAGAAACATTCGGAATCGCATGATTCGTATGCTTGTGGTTGTGTTGTTTGTGATCATTCCATCAAGTTCTATTAGTTCAAAGATTTTTGGACAAGAAAAAGAATGAAAACCAACGGTTCCCAAACCATAGCCTAGGCAAATCAAACCGATCAATAAGAAAGAATGTGTTATTTTGAATTTGAGAAACATTCGGAATCGCATGATTCGTATGCTTGTGTTTAAGTTGTTTGGTGCTCTTTCTATCAAATTCTATTGATTCAAAGATTTTTTGGACTAGAAAAAGAATGGAAACCAACGGTTACAAAACCATAGCCTAGGCAAATCAAACCAATCAATAAGAAAGATTATGTTATTGAGCATTTGAGAAACATTCGAAATCGCATGATTCGTATGCTTGTGTTTGAGTTGTTTGGTGATCTTTCTATCAAATTCTATTAGTTCAAAGATTTTTGGACTAGAAAAATGATGGAAAGCAACGGTTCCTAAACCATATCCTAGGCAAATCAAACCAGTCAATAAGAAAGGTTGTGTTATTGAATTCGAAATCGCATGATTCGTATGCTTGTGTTTGTGATGGTTCGTGATCTTTCCATCAAGTTCTATTAGTTCAAAAAATTTTGGACGAGAAAAACAATGGAAACCAACGGTTCCCAAACCATAGCCTAGGCAAATCAAACCAATCAATAAGAAAGGATGTGTTATTGTGAATTTGAGAAACATTCGGAATCGCATAATTCGTATGCTTGTGTTTGAGTTGTTCGGTGCTCTTTCTATCAAATTCTATTAGTTCAAAGATTTTTGGACTAGAAAAAGAATGGAAACCAACGGTTCCCAAACCATAGCCTAGGCAAATCAAACTATTCATTAAGAAAGGTTGTGCTATTGAGAATTTGAGAAACATTCGAAATCGCATGATTCTTATGCTTGTGTTTGTGTTGTTTGGTGATCTTTCCATCAAGTTCTAGTTCAAAGATTTTTGGACGAGAAAAAGAATTGAAACCAACGGTTCCCAAACCATAGCCTAGGCAAATCAAACCAATCAATAAGAAAGGATGTGTTATTGTGAATTTGAGAAACATTCGGAATCACATGATTCGTATGCTTGTGTTTGAGTTGTTTGGTGATCTTTCTATCAAATTCTATTAGTTCAAAGATTTTTGGACTAGAAAAAGAATGGAAACCAACGGTTCCCAAACCATAGCCTAGGCAAATCAAACCAATCAATAAGAAAGGATGTGTTATTGTGAATTTGAGAAACATTCGGAATCGCATAATTCGTATGCTTGTGTTTGAGTTGTTCGGTGCTCTCTCTATCAAATTCTATTAGTTCAAAGATTTTTGGACTAGAAAAAGAATGGAAACCAACGGTTCCCAAACCATAGCCTAGGCAAATCAATCCAATCAATAAGAAAGGTTGTGTTATTGAGAATTTGAAAAACATTCGAAATCGCATGATTCATATACTTGTGTTTGAGTTGTTTGGTGATATTTTTATCAAATTCTATTAGTTCAAATATTTTTCGACTAGAAAAAGAATGGAAACCAACGGTTCCCAAACCATAGCCTAGGCAAATCAAACCAATCAATAAGAAAGGTTGTGTTATTGAATTCGAAATCGCATGATTCATATGCTTGTGTTTGTGATGTTTCGTGATCATTCCATCAAGTTCTATTAGTTCAAAAAATTTTGGACTTGAAAAAGAATGGAAACCAACGGTTTCCAAACTATAGCCTAGGCAAATCAAACCAATCAATAAGAAAGATAGTGTTATTGAGAATCTGAGAAACATTCGAAATCGCATGATTTGTATGCTTGTGTTTGAGTTGTTTGATGCTCTTTCTATCAAATTCTATTAGTTCAAAGATTTTTGGACTAGAAAAAGAATGGAAACCAACGGTTCCCAAACCATACCCTAGGCAAATCAAACCAATCAATAAGAAAGGATGTGTTATTGTGAATTTGAGAAACATTCGGAATCGCATAATTCGTATGCTTGTGTTTGAGTTGTTCGGTGCTCTTTCTATCAAATTCTATTAGTTCAAAGATTTTTGGACTAGAAAAAGAATGGAAAGCAACGGTTCCCAAACCATAGCCTAGGCAAATCAAACCAATCAATAAGAAAGGTTGTGTTATTGAGAATTTGAGAAACATTCGAAATCGCATGATTCCTATGCTTGTGTTTGTGTTGTTTGTGATCTTTCCATCAAGTTCTATTAGTTCAAAGATTTTTGGACAAGAAAAAGAATGGAAACCAACGGTTCCCAAACCATAGCCTAGGCAAATCAAACCAATCAATAAGAAAGGATGTGTTATTGTGAATTTGAGAAACATTCGGAATCGCATAATTCGTATGCTTGTGTTTGAGTTGTTCGGTGCTCTTTCTATCAAATTCTATTAGTTCAAAGATTTTTGGACTAGAAAAAGAATGGAAACCAACGGTTCCCAAACCATATCCTAGGCAAATCAAACCAATCAATAAGAAAGGTTGTGTTAATGAGAATTTGAGAAACATTCGAAATAGCATGATTCGTATACTTGTGTTTGAGTTGTTTGGTGATCTTTCCATCAAATTCTATTAGTTCAAAGATATTTGGACTAGAAAAAGAATGGAAACCAACGGTTCCCAAACGAAAGTCTAGGCAAATCAAATCAATCAATAAGAAAGGTTGTGTTATTGAATTCGAAATCGCATGATTCGTATGGTTGTGTTTGTGATGTTTCGTGATCTTTCCATCAAGTTCTATTAGTTCAAAAATTTTTGGACGAGAAAAAGAATGGAAACCAACGGTTCCCAAACCATAGCCTAGGCAAATCAAACCAATCAATAAGAAAGGTAGTGTTATTGAGAATCTGAGAGACATTCGAAATCGCATGATTTGTATGCTTGTGTTTGAGTTGTTTGGTGCTCTTTCTATCAAATTCTATTAGTTCAAAGATTTTTGGACTAGAAAAAGAATGGAAACCAACGGTTCCCAAACCATACCCTAGGCAAATCAAACCAATCAATAAGAAAGGTTGTGTTATTGTGAATTTGAGAAACATTCGGAATCGCATGATTCGTATGCTTGTGTTTGTGTTGTTTGTGATCATTCCATCAACTTCTATTAGTAGAAAACTTTTTGGACGAGAAAAAGAATAGAAACCAACGGTTCCCAAACCATAGCCTAGGAAAATCAAACCAATCAATAAGAAAGGTTGTGTTATTGAATTCGAAATCGCATGATTCGTATGCTTGTGTTTCTGATCTTTCGTGATCTTTCCATCGAGTTTTATTAGTTCAAAAATTTTTGGACGAGAAAAACAATGGAAACTAACGGTTCCCAAACCATAGCCTAGGCAAATCAAACCAATCAATAAGAAAGGTTGTGTTATTGAGAATTTTAGAAACATTCGAAATCGCATGATTCGTATGCTTATGTTTCAGTTGTTTGGTGATCTTTCCATCAAATTCTATTAGTTCAAAGATTTTTGGACTAGAAAAAGAATGGAAACCAACGGTTCCCAAACCATAGCCGAGGCAAATGAAACCAATCAATAAGAAAGGATGTGTTATTGAGAGTTTGAGAAACATTCGAAATCGCATGATTCCTATGCTTGTGTTTGTGTTGTTTGGTGATCTTTCCATCAAGTTCTATTAGTTCAAAGATTTTTGGACGAGAAAAAGAATTGAAACCAACGGTTCCCAAACCGTAGCCTAGGCAAATCAAACCAATCAATAAGAAAGGATGTGTTATTGTGAATTTGAGAAACATTCGGAATCGCATGATTCATATGCTTGTGTTTGAGTTGTTAGGTGCTCTTTCTAAAAAATTCTATTAGTTCAAAGATTTTTGGACTAGAAAAAGAATGGAAACCAACGGTTCCCAAACCATAGCCTAGGCAAATCAAACCATTCCATAAGAAAGGTTGTGCTATTGAGAATTTGAGAAACATTCGAAATCGCATGATTCCTATGCTTGTGTTTGTGTTGTTTGGTGATCTTTCCATCAAGTTCTATTAGTTTAAAGATTTTTGGACAAGAAAAAGAATGGAAACCAACGGTTCCCAAACCATAGCCTAGGCAAATCAAACCAATCAATAAGAAAGGAAGTGTTATTGTGAATTTGAGAAACATTCGGAATCGCATGATTCGTATGCTTGTGTTTGAGTTGTTTGGTGCTCTTTCTATCAAATTCTATTAGTTCAAAGATTTTTGGACTTGAAAAAGAATGGAAACCAACGGTTCCCAAACCATAGCCTAGGCAAATCAAACCATTCCATATGAAAGGTTGTGTTATTGAGAATTTGAGAAACATTCGAAATCGCACGTTTGGTGATCTTTCCATCAAGTTCTATTAGTTCAAAGATTTTTGGACAAGAAAAAGAATGGAAACCAACGGTTCCCAAACCATAGCCTAGGCAAATCAAACCAATCAATAAGAAAGGAAGTGTTATTGTGAATTTGAGAAACATTCGGAATCGCATGATTCGTATGCTTGTGTTTGAGTTGTTTGGTGCTCTTTCTATCAAATTCTATTAGTTCAAAGATTTTTGGACTAGAAAAAGAATGGAAACCAACGGTTCCCAAACCATAGCCTTGGCAAATCAAACCATTCAATAAGAAAGGTTGTGTTATTGAGAATTTGAGAAACATTCGAAATCGCATGATTCCTATGCTTGTGTTTGTGTTGTTTGGTGATCTTTCCATCAAGTTCTATTAGTTCAAAGATTTTTGGACAAGAAAAAGAATGGAAACCAACGGTTCCCAAACCATAGCCTAGGCAAATCAAACCAATCAATAAGAAAGGTTGTGTTATTGAGAATTTTAGAAACATTCGAAATCGCATGATTCGTATGCTTGTGTTTCAGTTGTTTGGTGATCTTTCCATCAAAATATATTAGTTCAAAGATTTTTGGACTAGAAAAAGAATGGAAACCAACGGTTCCCAAACCATAGCCTAGGCAAATCAAACCAATCAATAAGAAAGATTGTGTTATTGAGAATTTGAGAAACATTCGAAATCGCATGATTCCTATGCTTGTGTTTGTGTTGTTTGGTGATCTTTCCATCAAGTTCTATTAGTTCAAAGATTTTTGGAACAGAAAAAGAATGGAAACCAACGGTTCCCGAACCATAGCCCAGGCAAATCAAACCAAACAATAAGAAAGGATGTGTTATTGTGAATTTGAGAAACATTCGGAATCGCATAATTCGTATGCTTGTGTTTGAGTTGTTCGGTGCTCTTTATATCAAATTCTATTAGTTCAAAGATTTTTGGACTAGAAAAAGAATGGAAACCAACGGTTCCGAAACCATAGCCTAGGCAAATCAAACCAATCAATAAGAAAGGTTGTGTTATTGAGAATTTGAGAAAACTTTAAAATCGCATGATTCGTATACTTGTGTTTGAGTTGTTTGGTGATCTTTCTATCAAATTCTATTAGTTCAAAGATATTTGGACTAGAAAAAGAATGGAAACCAACGGTTCCCAAACCATAGCCTAGGCAAATCAAACCAATCAATAAGAAAGGTTGTGTTATTGAATTCGAAATCGCATGATTCGTATGCTTGTGTTTGTGATGTTTCGTGATCTTTCCATCAAGTTCTATTAGTTCAAAAATTTTTGGACAAGAAAAAGAATGGAAACCAACGGTTCCCAAACCATAGCCTAGGCAAATCAAACCAATCAATAAGAAAGGTAGTGTTATTGAGAATTTGAGAAACATTCGAAATCGCATGATTCCTATACTTGTGTTTGTGTTATTTGGTGCTCTTTCTATCAAATTCTATTAGTTCAAAGATTTTTGGACAAGAAAAATAATGGAAACCAACGGTTCCCAAACCATAGCCTAGGCAAATCAAACCAATCAATAAGAAAGGTTGTGTTATTGTGAATTGAGAAATATTCGGAATCGCGTGATTCGTATGCTTGTGTTTGTGTTGTTTGTGATCATTCCATCAAGTTCTATTAGTAGAAAACTTTTTGGACGAGAAAAAGAGTAGAAACCAATGGTTCCCAAACCATATCCTAGGCAAATCAAACCAATCAATAAGAAAGGTTGTGTTATAGAGAATTTGAGAAACATTCGGAATCGCATGATTCGTATGCTTGTGTTTGAGTTGTTTGGTGATCTTTCTATCAAATTCTATTGGTTCAAAGATTTTTGGACTAGAAAAAGAATGGAAACCAACGGTTCCCAAACCATAGCCTAGGCAAATCAAACCAATCAATAAGAAAGGTTGTGTTATTGAATTCGAAATCGCATGATTCGTATGCTTGTGTTTGTGATGTTTCGTGATCTTTCCATCGAGTTCTTTGGTGATCTTTCCATCAAGTTCTATTAGTTCAAATATTTTTGGACGAGAAAAAGAATTGAAACCAACGGTTCCCAAACCATAGGCTAGGCAAATCAAACCAATCAATAAGAAAGGATGTGTTATTGTGAATTTGAGAAACATTCGGAATCGCATGATTCGTATGCTTGTGTTTGAGTTGTTTGGTGATCTTTCTATCAAATTCTATTAGTTCAAAGATTTTTGGAGTAGAAAAAGAATGGAAACCAACGGTTCCCAAACCATAGCCTAGGCAAATCAAACCAGTCAATAAGAAAGGTTGTGTTATTGAATTCGAAATCGCATGATTCGTATGCTTGTGTTTGTGATGTTTCGTGATCTTTCCATCAAGTTCTATTAGTTCAAAAATTTTTGGACGAGACAAACAATGGAAACCAACGGTTCCCAAACCATAGCCTAGGCAAATCAAACCAATCAATAAGAAAGGTTGTGTTATTGAGAATTTGAGAAACATTCGAAATCGCATGATTCCTATGCTTGTGTTTGTGTTGTTTGGTGATCTTTCCATCAAGTTCTATTAGTTCAAAGATTTTTGGACAAGAAAAAGAATTGAAACCAACGGTTCCCAAACCATAGCCTAGTCAAATCAAACCAATCAATAAGAAAGATTGTGTTATTGAGAATTTGAGAAACATTCGAAATCGCATGATTCATATGCTTGTGTTTGAGTTTTTTGGTGATCTTTCTATCAAATTCTATTAGTTCAAAGATTTTTGGACTAGAAAAAGAATGGAAACCAACGGTTCCCAAACCATAACCTAGGCAAATCAAACCAATCAATAAGAAAGGATGTGTTATTGTGAATTTGAGAAACATTCGGAATCGCATAATTCGTATGCTTGTGTTTGAGTTGTTCGGTGCTCTTTCTATCAAATTCTATTAGTTCAAAGATTTTTGGACTAGAAAAAGAATGGAAACCAACGGTTCCCAAACCATAGCCTAGGCAAATCAAACCATTCAATAAGAAAGGTTGTGCTATTCAGAATTTGAGAAACATTCGAAATCGCATGATTCCTATGCTTGTGTTTGTGTTGTTTGGTGATCTTTCCATCAAGTTCTATTAGTTCAAAGATTTTTGGACAAGAAAAAGAATGGAAACCAACGGTTCCCAAACCATAGCCTAGGCAAATCAAACCAATCAATAAGAAAGGTTGTGTTATTGAGAATTTTAGAAACATTCGAAATCGCATGATTCGTATGCTTGTGTTTCAGTTGTTTGGTGATCTTTCCATCAAAATATATTAGTTCAAAGATTTTTGGACTATAAAAAGAATGGAAACCAACGGTTCCCAAACAATAGCCTAGGCAAATCAAACCAATCAATAAGAAAGATTGTGTTATTGAGAATTTGAGAAACATTCGAAATCGCATGATTCCTATGCTTGTGTTTGTGTTGTTTGGTGATCTTTCCATCAAGTTCTATTAGTTCAAAGATTTTTGGACAAGAAAAAGAATGGAAACCAACGGTTCCCGAACCATAGCCCAGGCAAATCAAACCAATCAATAAGAAAGGATGTGTTATTGTGAATTTGAGAAACATTCGGAATCGCATAATTCGTATGCTTGTGTTTGAGTTGTTCGGTGCTCTTTATATCAAATTCTATTAGTTCAAAGATTTTTGGACTAGAAAAAGAATGGAAACCAACGGTTCCCAAACCATAGCCTAGGCAAATCAAACCAATCAATAAGAAAGGTTGTGTTATTGAGAATTTGAGAAAACTTTGAAATCGCATGATTCGTATACTTGTGTTTGAGTTGTTTGGTGATCTTTCTATCAAATTCTATTAGTTCAAAGATATTTGGACTAGAAAAAGAATGGAAACCAACGGTTCCCAAACCATAGCCTAGGCAAATCAAACCAATCAATAAGAAAGGTTGTGTTATTGAATTCGAAATCGCATGATTCGTATGCTTGTGTTTGTGATGTTTCGTGATCTTTCCATCAAGTTCTATTAGTTCAAAAAATTTTGGACAAGAAAAAGAATGGAAACCAACGGTTCCCAAACCATAGCCTAGGCAAATCAAACCAATCAATAAGAAAGGTAGTGTTATTGAGAATTTGAGAAACATTCGAAATCGCATGATTCCTATGCTTGTGTTTGTGTTGTTTGGTGCTCTTTCTCTCAAATTCTATTAGTTCAAAGATTTTTGGACTAGAAAAAGAATGGAAACCAACGGTTCCCAAACCATAGCATAGGCAAATCAAACCAATCAATAAGAAAGGTTGTGTTATTGTGAATTGAGAAACATTCGGAATCGCGTGATTCGTATGCTTGTGTTTGTGTTGTTTGTGATCATTCCATCAAGTTCTATTAGTAGAAAACTTTTTGGACGAGAAAAAGAGTAGAAACCAATGGTTCCCAAACCATAGCCTAGGCAAATCAAACCAATCAATAAGAAAGGTTGTGTTATTGAGAATTTGAGAAACATTCGGAATCGCATGATTCGTATGCTTGTGTTTGAGTTGTTTGGTGATCTTTCTATCAAATTCTATTGGTTCAAAGATTTTTGGACTAGAAAAAGAATGGAAACCAACGGTTCCCAAACCATAGCCTAGGCAAATCAAACCAGTCAATAAGAAAGGTTGTGTTATTGAATTCGAAATCGCATGATTCGTATGCTTGTGTTTGTGATGTTTCGTGATCTTTCCATCAAGTTCTATTAGTTCAAAAAATTTTGGACGAGACAAACAATGGAAACCAACGGTTCCCAAACCATAGCCTAGGCAAATCAAACCAATCAATAAGAAAGGTTGTGTTATTGAGAATTTGAGAAACATTCGAAATCGCATGATTCCTATGCTTGTGTTTGTGTTGTTTGGTGATCTTTCCATCAAGTTCTATTAGTTCAAAGATTTTTGGACAAGAAAAAGAATTGAAACCAACGGTTCCCAAACCATAGCCTAGTCAAATCAAACCAATCAATAAGAAAGGTTGTGTTATTGAGAATTTTGAGAAACATTCGAAATCGCATGATTCATATGCTTGTGTTTGAGTTTTTTGGTGATCTTTCTATCAAATTCTATTAGTTCAAAGATTTTTGGACTAGAAAAAGAATGGAAACCAACGGTTCCCAAACCATAACCTAGGCAAATCAAACCAATCAATAAGAAAGGATGTGTTATTGTGAATTTGAGAAACATTCGGAATCGCATAATTCGTATGCTTGTGTTTGAGTTGTTCGGTGCTCTTTCTATCAAATTCTATTAGTTCAAAGATTTTTGGACTAGAAAAAGAATGGAAACCAACGGTTCCCAAACCATAGCCTAGGCAAATCAAACCATTCAATAAGAAAGGTTGTGCTATTCAGAATTTGAGAAACATTCGAAATCGCATGATTCCTATGCTTGTGTTTGTGTTGTTTGGTGATCTTTCCATCAAGTTCTATTAGTTCAAAGATTTTTGGACAAGAAAAAGAATGGAAACCAACGGTTCCCAAACCATAGCCTAGGCAAATCAAACCAATCAATAAGAAAGGTTGTGTTATTGAGAATTTTAGAAACATTCGAAATCGCATGATTCGTATGCTTGTGTTTCAGTTGTTTGGTGATCTTTCCATCAAAATATATTAGTTCAAAGATTTTTGGACTATAAAAAGAATGGAAACCAACGGTTCCCAAACAATAGCCTAGGCAAATCAAACCAATCAATAAGAAAGATTGTGTTATTGAGAATTTGAGAAACATTCGAAATCGCATGATTCCTATGCTTGTGTTTGTGTTGTTTGGTGATCTTTCCATCAAGTTCTATTAGTTCAAAGATTTTTGGACAAGAAAAAGAATGGAAACCAACGGTTCCCGAACCATAGCCCAGGCAAATCAAACCAATCAATAAGAAAGGATGTGTTATTGTGAATTTGAGAAACATTCGAAATCGCATGATTCGTATGCTTGTGTTTGTGATGTTTCGTGATCTTTCCATCAAGTTCTATTAGTTCAAAAAATTTTGGACAAGAAAAAGAATGGAAACCAACGGTTCCCAAACCATAGCCTAGGCAAATCAAACCAATCAATAAGAAAGGTAGTGTTATTGAGAATTTGAGAAACATTCGAAATCGCATGATTCCTATGCTTGTGTTTGTGTTGTTTGGTGCTCTTTCTATCAAATTCTATTAGTTCAAAGATTTTTGGACTAGAAAAAGAATGGAAACCAACGGTTCCCAAACCATAGCATAGGCAAATCAAACCAATCAATAAGAAAGGTTGTGTTATTGTGAATTGAGAAACATTCGGAATCGCGTGATTCGTATGCTTGTGTTTGTGTTGTTTGTGATCATTCCATCAAGTTCTATTAGTAGAAAACTTTTTGGACGAGAAAAAGAGTAGAAACCAATGGTTCCCAAACCATAGCCTAGGCAAATCAAACCAATCAATAAGAAAGGTTGTGTTATTGAGAATTTGAGAAACATTCGGAATCGCATGATTCGTATGCTTGTGTTTGAGTTGTTTGGTGATCTTTCTATCAAATTCTATTGGTTCAAAGATTTTTGGACTAGAAAAAGAATGGAAACCAACGGTTCCCAAACCATAGCCTAGGCAAATCAAACCAATCAATAAGAAAGGTTGTGTTATTGAATTCGAAATCGCATGATTCGTATGCTTGTGTTTGTGATGTTTCGTGATCTTTCCATCGGGTTCTTTGGTGATCTTTCCATCAAGTTCTATTAGTTCAAAGATTTTTGGACGAGAAAAAGAATTGAAACCAACGGTTCCCAAACCATAGGCTAGGCAAATCAAACCAATCAATAAGAAAGGATGTGTTATTGTGAATTTGAGAAACATTCGGAATCGCATGATTCGTATGCTTGTGTTTGAGTTGTTTGGTGATCTTTCTATCAAATTCTATTAGTTCAAAGATTTTTGGACTAGAAAAATGATGGAAACCAACGGTTCCCAAACCATAGCCTAGGCAAATCAAACCAGTCAATAAGAAAGGTTGTGTTATTGAATTCGAAATCGCATGATTCGTATGCTTGTGTTTGTGATGTTTCGTGATCTTTCAATGAAGTTCTATTAGTTCAAAAAATTTTGGACGAGAAAAACAATGGAAACCAACGGTTCCCAAACCATAGCCTAGGCAAATCAAACCAATCAATAAGAAAGGTTGTGTTATTGAGAATTTGACAAACATTCGAAATCGCATGATTCCTATGCTTGTGTTTGTGTTGTTTGGTGATCTTTCCATCAAGTTCTATTAGTTCAAAGATTTTTGGATAAGAAAAAGAATTGAAACCAACGGTTCCCAAACCATAGCCTAGTCAAATCAAACCAATCAATAAGAAAGGTTGTGTTATTGAGAATTTGAGAAACATTCGAAATCGCATGATTCATATGCTTGTGTTTGAGTTTTTTGGTGATCTTTCTATCAAATTCTATTAGTTCAAAGATTTTTGGACTAGAAAAAGAATGGAAACCAACGGTTCCCAAACCATAGCCTAGGCAAATCAAACCAATCAATAAGAAAGGATGTGTTATTGTGAATTTGAGAAACATTCGGAATCGCATAATTCGTATGCTTGTATTTGAGTTGTTCGGTGCTCTTTCTATCAAATTCTATTAGTTCAAAGATTTTTGGACAAGAAAAAGAATGGAAACCAACGGTTCCCAAACCATAGCCTAGGCAAATCAAACCATTCAATAAGAAAGGTTGTGCTATTGAGAATTTGAGAAACATTCGAAATCGCATGATTCCTATGCTTGTGTTTGTGTTCTTTAGTGATCTTTCCATCAAGTTCTATTAGTTAAAAGATTTTTGGACGAGAAAAAGAATTGAAACCAACGGTTCCCAAACCATAGCCTAGGCAAATCAAACCAATCAATAAGAAAGGATGTGTTATTGTGAATTTGAGAAACATTCGGAATCGCATGATTCGTATGCTTGTGTTTTAGTTGTTTGGTGATCTTTCTATCAAATTCTATTAGTTCAAAGATTTTTGGACTAGAAAAAGAATGGAAACCAACGGTTCCCAAACCATAGCCTAGGCAAATCAAACCAATCAATAAGAAAGGATGTGTTATTGTGAATTTGAGAAACATTCGGAATCGCATGATTCGTATGCTTGTGTTTGAGTTGTTTGGTGATCTTTCTATCAAATTCTATTAGTTCAAAGATTTTTGGACTAGAAAAATGATGGAAACCAACGGTTCCCAAACCATAGCCTAGGCAAATCAAACCAGTCAATAAGAAAGGTTGTGTTATTGAATTCGAAAACGCATGATTCGTATGCTTGTGTTTGTGATGTTTCGTGATCTTTCAATGAAGTTCTATTAGTTCAAAAAATTTTGGACGAGAAAAACAATGGAAACCAACGGTTCCCAAACAATAGCCTAGGCAAATCAAACTAATCAATAAGAAAGGTTGTGTTATTGAGAATTTGAGAAACATTCGAAATCGCATGATTCCTATGCTTGTGTTTGTGTTGTTTGGTGATCTTTCCATCAAGTTCTATTAGTTCAAAGATTTTTGGACAAGAAAAAGAATGAAAACCAACGGTTCCCAAACTATAGCCTAGGCAAATCAAACCAATCAATAAGAAAGGTTTTGTTATTGAGAATTTGGGAAACATTCGAAATCGCATGATTCGTATGCTTGTGTTTGAGTTGTTTGGTGATCTTTCTATCAAATTGTATTAGTTCAAAGATTTTTGGACTAGAAAAATGATGGAAACCAACGGTTCCCAAACCATAGCCTAGGCAAATCAAACCAGTCAATAAGAAAGGTTGTGTTATTGAATTCGAAATCGCATGATTCGTATGCTTGTGTTTGTGATGTTTCGTGATCTTTCCATCAAGTACTATTAGTTCAAAAAATTTTGGACGAGAAAAACAATGGAAACCAACGGTTCCCAAACCATAGCCTAGGCAAATCAAACCAATCAATAAGAAAGGTTGTGTTATTGAGAATTTGAGAAATATTCGAAATCGCATGATTCCTATGCTTGTGTTTGTGTTGTTTGGTGATCTTTCTATCAAGTTCTATTAGTTACAAGATTGTTGGACGAGAAAAAGAATTCAAACCAACGGTTCCCAAACCATAGCCTAGTAAAATCAAACCAATCAATAAGAAAGGATGTGTTATTGTGAATTTGAGAAACATTCGGAATCGCATGATTCGTATGCTTGTGTTTGAGTTGTTTGGTGCTCTTTCTATCAAATTCTATTAGTTCAAAGTTTTTTGGACTAGAAAAAGAATGGAAACCAACGGTTCCCAAACCATAGCCTAGGCAAATCAAACCAATCAATAAGAAAGGATGTGTTATTGTGAATTTGAGAAACATTCGGAATCGCATAATTCGTATGCTTGTGTTTGAGTTGCTCGGTGCTCTTTCTATAAAATTCTATTAGTTCGAAGATTTTGGGACTAGAAAAAGAATGGAAACCAACGGTTCCCAAACCATAGCCTAGGCAAATCAAACCAATCAATAAGAAAGGTTGTGTTATTGAGAATTTGAGAAACATTCGAAATCGCATGATTCATATACTTGTGTTTGAGTTGTTTGGTGATCTTTCTATCAAATTCTATTAGTTCAAATATTTTTGGACTAGAAAAAGAATGGTAACCAACGGTTCCCAAACCATAGCCTAGGCAAATCAAACCATTCAATAAGAAAGGTTGTGCTATTGAGAATTTGAGAAACATTCGAAATCGCATGATTCCTATGCTTATGTTTGTGTTCTTTAGTGATCTTTCCATCAAGTTCTATTAGTTCAAAGATTTTTGGACGAGAAAAGGAATTGAAACCAACGGTTCCCAAACCATAGCCTAGGCAAATCAAACCAATCAATAAGAAAGGATGTGTTATTGTGAATTTGAGAAACATTCGGAATCGCATGATTCGTATGCTTGTGTTTTAGTTGTTTGGTGATCTTTCTATCAAATTCTATTAGTTCAAAGATTTTTGGACTAGAAAAAGAATGGAAACCAATGGTTCCCAAACCATAGCCTAGGCAAATCAAACCAATCAATAAGAAAGGATGTGTTATTGTGAATTTGAGAAACATTCGGAATCGCATGATTCGTATGCTTGTGTTTGAGTTGTTTGGTGATCTTTCTATCAAATTCTATTAGTTCAAAGATTTTTGGACTAGAAAAATGATGGAAATCAACGGTTCCCAAACCATAGCCTAGGCAAATCAAACCAGTCAATAAGAAAGGTTGTGTTATTGAATTCGAAATCGCATGATTCGTATGCTTGTGTTTGTGATGTTTCGTGATCTTTCCATCAAGTTCTATTAGTTCAAAAAATTTTGGACGAGAAAAACAATGGAAACCAACGGTTCCCAAACCATAGCCTAGGCAAATCAAACTAATCAATAAGAAAGGTTGTGTTATTGAGAATTTGAGAAACATTCGAAATCGCATGATTCCTATGCTTGTGTTTGTGTTGTTTGGTGATCTTTCCATCAAGTTCTATTAGTTCAAAGATTTTTGGACAAGAAAAAGAATGAAAACCAACGGTTCCCAAACCATAGCCTAGCTAAATCAAACAAATCAATAAGAAAGGTTTTGTTATTGAGAATTTGGGAAACATTCGAAATCGCATGATTCGTATGCTTGTGTTTGAGTTGTTTGGTGATCTTTCTATCAAATTCTATTAGTTCAAAGATTTTTGGACTAGAAAAATGATGGAAACCAACGGTTCCCAAACCATAGCCTAGGCAAATCAAACCAGTCAATAAGAAAGGTTGTGTTATTGAATTCGAAATCGCATGATTCGTATGCTTGTGTTTGTGATGTTTCGTGATCTTTCCATCAAGTTCTATTAGTTCAAAAAATTTCGGACGAGAAAAACAATGGAAACCAACGGTTCCCAAACCATAGCCTAGGAAAATCAAACCAATCAATAAGAAAGGATGTGTTATTGTGAATTTGAGAAGCATTCGGAATCGCATGATTCGTATGCTTGTGTTTGAGTTGTTTGGTGCTCTTTCTATCAAATTCTATTAGTTCAAAGTTTTTTGACTAGAAAAAGAATGGAAACCAACGGTTCCCAAACCATAGCCTAGGCAAATCAAATCAATCATTAAGAAAGGTTGTGTTATTGTGAATTTGAGAAACATTCGGAATCGCATAATTCGTATGCATGTTTTTGAGTTGTTCGGTGCTCTTTCTATAAAATTCTATTAGTTCAAAGATTTTGGGACTAGAGAAAGAATGGAAACCAACGGTTCCCAAACCATAGCCTAGGCAAATCAAACCAATCAATAAGAATGGTTGTGTTATTGAGAATTTGAGAAACATTCGAAATCGCATGATTCGTATGCTTGTGTTTGAGTTGTTTGGTGATCTTTCTATCAAATTCTATTAGTTCAAAGATTTTTGGAGTAGAAAAAGAATGGAAACCAACGGTTCCCAAACCATAGCCTCGGCAAATCAAACCAGTCAATAAGAAAGGTTGTGTTATTGAATTCGAAATCGCATGATTCGTATGCTTGTGTTTGTGATGTTTCGTGATCTTTCCATCAAGTTCTATTAGTTCAAAAAATTTTGGACGAGAAAAACAATGGAAACCAACGGTTCCCAAACCATAGGCGAGGCAAATCAAACCAATCAATAAGAAAGGTTGTGTTATTGAGAATTTGAGAAACATTCGAAATCGCATGATTCCTATGCTTGTGTTTGTGTTGTTTGGTGATCTTTCCATCAAGTTCTATTAGTTCAAAGATTTTTGGACAAGAAAAAGAATTGAAACCAACGGTTCCCAAACCATAGCCTAGTCAAATCAAACCAATCAATAAGAAAGGTTGTGTTATTGAGAATTTGAGAAACATTCGAAATCGCATGATTCATATGCTTGTGTTTGAGTTTTTTGGTGATCTTTCTATCAAATTCTATTAGTTCAAAGATTTTTGGACTAGAAAAAGAATGGAAACCAACGGTTCCCAAACCATAGCCTAGGCAAACCAATCAATAAGAAAGGTTGTGTTATTGAGAATTTGAGAAACATTCGAAATCGCATGATTCCTATGCTTGTGTTTGTGTTGTTTGTGATCTTTCCATCAAGTTCTATTAGTTCAAAGATTTTTGGACAAGAAAAAGAATGGAAACCAACGGTTCCCAAACCATAGCCTAGGCAAATCAAACCAATCAATAAGAAAGGATGTGTTATTGTGAATTTGAGAAACATTCGGAATCGCATAATTCGTATGCTTGTGTTTGAGTTGTTCGGTGCTCTTTCTATCAAATTCTATTAGTTCAAAGATTTTTGGACTAGAAAAAGAATGGAAACCAACGGTTCCCAAACCATAGCCTAGGCAAATCAAACCAATCAATAAGAAAGGTTGTGTTAATGAGAATTTGAGAAACATTCGAAATCGCATGATTCCTATGCTTGTGTTTGTGTTGTTTGGTGATCTTTCCATCAAGTTCTATTAGTTCAAAGATTTTTGGACAAGAAAAAGAATGAAAACCAACGGTTCCCAAACCATAGCCTAGCTAAATCAAACAAATCAATAAGAAAGGTTTTGTTATTGAGAATTTGGGAAACATTCGAAATCGCATGATTCGTATGCTTGTGTTTGAGTTGTTTGGTGATCTTTCTATCAAATTCTATTAGTTCAAAGATTTTTGGACTAGAAAAATGATGGAAACCAACGGTTCCCAAACCATAGCCTAGGCAAATCAAACCAGTCAATAAGAAAGGTTGTGTTATTGAATTCGAAATCGCATGATTCGTATGCTTGTGTTTGTGATGTTTCGTGATCTTTCCATCAAGTTCTATTAGTTCAAAAAATTTCGGACGAGAAAAACAATGGAAACCAACGGTTCCCAAACCATAGCCTAGGAAAATCAAACCAATCAATAAGAAAGGATGTGTTATTGTGAATTTGAGAAGCATTCGGAATCGCATGATTCGTATGCTTGTGTTTGAGTTGTTTGGTGCTCTTTCTATCAAATTCTATTAGTTCAAAGTTTTTTGACTAGAAAAAGAATGGAAACCAACGGTTCCCAAACCATAGCCTAGGCAAATCAAATCAATCATTAAGAAAGGTTGTGTTATTGTGAATTTGAGAAACATTCGGAATCGCATAATTCGTATGCATGTTTTTGAGTTGTTCGGTGCTCTTTCTATAAAATTCTATTAGTTCAAAGATTTTGGGACTAGAGAAAGAATGGAAACCAACGGTTCCCAAACCATAGCCTAGGCAAATCAAACCAATCAATAAGAATGGTTGTGTTATTGAGCATTTGAGAAACATTCGAAATCGCATGATTCGTATGCTTGTGTTTGAGTTGTTTGGTGATCTTTCTATCAAATTCTATTAGTTCAAAGATTTTTGGAGTAGAAAAAGAATGGAAACCAACGGTTCCCAAACCATAGCCTAGGCAAATCAAACCAGTCAATAAGAAAGGTTGTGTTATTGAATTCGAAATCGCATGATTCGTATGCTTGTGTTTGTGATGTTTCGTGATCTTTCCATCAAGTTCTATTAGTTCAAAAAATTTTGGACGAGAAAAACAATGGAAACCAACGGTTCCCAAACCATAGGCGAGGCAAATCAAACCAATCAATAAGAAAGGTTGTGTTATTGAGAATTTGAGAAACATTCGAAATCGCATGATTCCTATGCTTGTGTTTGTGTTGTTTGGTGATCTTTCCATCAAGTTCTATTAGTTCAAAGATTTTTGGACAAGAAAAAGAATTGAAACCAACGGTTCCCAAACCATAGCCTAGTCAAATCAAACCAATCAATAAGAAAGGTTGTGTTATTGAGAATTTGAGAAACATTCGAAATCGCATGATTCATATGCTTGTGTTTGAGTTTTTTGGTGATCTTTCTATCAAATTCTATTAGTTCAAAGATTTTTGGACTAGAAAAAGAATGGAAACCAACGGTTCCCAAACCATAGCCTAGGCAAACCAATCAATAAGAAAGGTTGTGTTATTGAGAATTTGAGAAACATTCGAAATCGCATGATTCCTATGCTTGTGTTTGTGTTGTTTGTGATCTTTCCATCAAGTTCTATTAGTTCAAAGATTTTTGGACAAGAAAAAGAATGGAAACCAACGGTTCCCAAACCATAGCCTAGGCAAATCAAACCAATCAATAAGAAAGGATGTGTTATTGTGAATTTGAGAAACATTCGGAATCGCATAATTCGTATGCTTGTGTTTGAGTTGTTCGGTGCTCTTTCTATCAAATTCTATTAGTTCAAAGATTTTTGGACTAGAAAAAGAATGGAAACCAACGGTTCCCAAACCATAGCCTAGGCAAATCAAACCAATCAATAAGAAAGGTTGTGTTAATGAGAATTTGAGAAACATTCGAAATAGCATGATTCGTATACTTGTGTTTGAGTTGTTTGGTGATCTTTCTATCAAATTCTATTAGTTCAAAGATATTTGGACTAGAAAAAGAATGGAAACCAACGGTTCCCAAACGAAAGTCTAGGCAAATCAAACCAATCAATAAGAAAGGTTGTGTTATTGAATTCGAAATCGCATGATTCGTATGCTTGTGTTTGTGATGTTTCGTGATCTTTCCATCAAGTTCTATTAGTTCAAAAATTTTTGGACGAGAAAAAGAATGGAAACCAACGGTTCCCAAACCATAGCCTAGGCAAATCAAACCAATCAATAAGAAAGGTAGTGTTATTGAGAATCTGAGAGACATTCGAAATCGCATGATTTGTATGCTTGTGTTTGAGTTGTTTGGTGCTGTTTCTATCAAATTCTATTAGTTCAAAGATTTTTGGACTAGAAAAAGAATGGAAACCAACGGTTCCCAAACCATACCCTAGGCAAATCAAACCAATCAATAAGAAAGGTTGTGTTATTGTGAATTTGAGAAACATTCGGAATCGCATGATTCGTATGCTTGTGTTTGTGTTGTTTGTGATCATTCCATCAACTTCTATTAGTAGAAAACTTTATGGACGAGAAAAAGAATAGAAACCAACGGTTCCCAAACCATAGCCTAGGAAAATCAAACCAATCAATAAGAAAGGTTGTGTTATTGAATTCGAAATCTCATGATTCGTATGCTTGTGTTTATGATCTTTCGTGATCTTTCCATCGAGTTTTATTAGTTCAAAAATTTTTGGACGAGAAAAACAATGGAAACTAACGGTTCCCAAACCATAGCCTAGGCAAATCAAACCAATCAATAAGAAAGGTTGTGTTATTGAGAATTTTAGAAACATTCGAAATCGCATGATTCGTATGCTTGTGTTTCAGTTGTTTGGTGATCTTTCCATCAAATTCTATTAGTTCAAAGATTTTTGGACTAGAAAAAGAATGGAAACCAACGGTTCCCAAACCATAGCCGAGGCAAATGAAACCAATCAATAAGAAAGGATGTGTTATTGAGAGTTTGAGAAACATTCGAAATCGCATGATTCCTATGCTTGTGTTTGTGTTGTTTGGTGATCTTTCCATCAAGTTCTATTAGTTCAAAGATTTTTGGACGAGAAAAAGAATTGAAACCAACGGTTCCCAAACCATAGCCTAGGCAAATCAAACCAATCAATAAGAAAGGATGTGTTATTGTGAATTTGAGAAACATTCGGAATCGCATGATTCATATGCTTGTGTTTGAGTTGTTAGGTGCTCTTTCTAAAAAATTCTATTAGTTCAAAGATTTTTGGACTAGAAAAAGAATGGAAACCAACGGTTCCCAAACCATAGCCTAGGAAAATCAAACCATTCCATAAGAAAGGTTGTGCTATTGAGAATTTGAGAAACATTCGAAATCGCATGATTCCTATGCTTGTGTTTGTGTTGTTTGGTGATCTTTCCATCAAGTTCTATTAGTTCAAAGATTTTTGGACAAGAAAAAGAATGGAAACCAACGGTTCACAAACCATAGCCTAGGAAAATCAAACCAATCAATAAGAAAGGAAGTGTTATTGTGAATTTGAGAAACATTCGGAATCGCATGATTCGTATGCTTGTGTTTGAGTTGTTCGGTGCTCTTTCTATCAAATTCTATTAGTTCAAAGATTTTTGGACTAGAAAAAGAATGGAAACCAACGGTTCCCAAACCATAGCCTAGGCAAATCAAACCATTCCATAAGAAAGGTTGTGTTATTGAGAATTTGAGAAACATTCGAAATCGCACGTTTGGTGATCTTTCCATCAAGTTCTATTAGTTCAAAGATTTTTGGACAAGAAAAAGAATGGAAACCAACGGTTCCCAAACCATAGCCTAGGCAAATCAAACCAATCAATAAGAAAGGAAGTGTTATTGTGAATTTGAGAAACATTCGGAATCGCATGATTCGTATGCTTGTGTTTGAGTTGTTTGGTGCTCTTTCTATCAAATTCTATTAGTTCAAAGATTTTTGGACTAGAAAAAGAATGGAAACCAACGGTTCCCAAACCATAGCCTTGGCAAATCAAACCATTCAATAAGAAAGGTTGTGTTATTGAGAATTTGAGAAACATTCGAAATCGCATGATTCCTATGCTTGTGTTTGTGTTGTTTGGTGATCTTTCCATCAAGTTCTATTAGTTCAAAGATTTTTGGACAAGAAAAAGAATGGAAACCAACGGTTCCCAAACCATAGCCTAGGCAAATTAAACCAATCAATAAGAAAGGTTGTGTTATTGAGAATTTTAGAAACATTCGAAATCGCATGATTCGTATGCTTGTGTTTCAGTTGTTTGGTGATCTTTCCATCAAAATATATTAGTTCAAAGATTTTTGGACTAGAAAAAGAATGGAAACCAACGGTTCCCAAACCATAGCCTAGGCAAATCAAACCAATCAATAAGAAAGATTGTGTTATTGAGAATTTGAGAAACATTCGAAATCGCATGATTCCTATGCTTGTGTTTGTGTTGTTTGGTGATCTTTCCATCAAGTTCTATTAGTTCAAAGATTTTTGGAACAGAAGAAGAATGGAAACCAACGGTTCCCGAACCATAGCCCAGGCAAATCAAACCAAACAATAAGAAAGGATGTGTTATTGTGAATTTGAGAAACATTCGGAATCGCATAATTCGTATGCTTGTGTTTGAGTTGTTCGGTACTCTTTATATCAAATTCTATTAGTTCAAAGATTTTTGGACTAGAAAAAAATGGAAACCAACGGTTCCGAAACCATAGCCTAGGCAAATCAAACCAATCAATAAGAAAGGTTGTGTTATTGAGAATTTGAGAAAACTTTAAAATCGCATGATTCGTATACTTGTGTTTGAGTTGTTTGGTGATCTTTCTATCAAATTCTATTAGTTCAAAGATATTTGGACTAGAAAAAGAATGGAAACCAACGGTTCCCAAACCATAGCCTAGGCAAATCAAACCAATCAATAAGAAAGGTTGTGTTATTGAATTCGAATGATTCGTATGCTTGTGTTTGTGATGTTTCGTGATCTTTCCATCAAGTTCTATTAGTTCAAAAATTTTTGGACAAGAAAAAGAATGGAAACCAACGGTTCCCAAACCATAGCCTAGGCAAATCAAACCAATCAATAAGAAAGGTAGTGTTATTGAGAATTTGAGAAACATTCGAAATCGCATGATTCCTATACTTGTGTTTGTGTTATTTGGTGCTCTTTCTATCAAATTCTATTAGTTCAAAGATTTTTGGACAAGAAAAAGAATGGAAACCAACGGTTCCCAAACCATAGCCTAGGCAAATCAAACCAATCAATAAGAAAGGTTGTGTTATTGTGAATTGAGAAACATTCGGAATCGCGTGATTCGTATGCTTGTGTTTGTGTTGTTTGTGATCATTCCATCAAGTTCTATTAGTAGAAAACTTTTTGGACGAGAAAAAGAGTAGAAACCAATGGTTCCCAAACCATATCCTAGGCAAATCAAACCAATCAATAAGAAAGGTTGTGTTATAGAGAATTTGAGAAACATTCGGAATCGCATGATTCGTATGCTTGTGTTTGAGTTGTTTGGTGATCTTTCTATCAAATTCTATTGGTTCAAAGATTTTTGGACTAGAAAAAGAATGGAAACCAACGGTTCCCAAACCATAGCCTAGGCAAATCAAACCAATCAATAAGAAAGGTAGTGTTATTGAGAATTTGAGAAACATTCGAAATCGCATGATTCCTATACTTGTGTTTGTGTTATATGGTGCTCTTTCTATCAAATTCTATTAGTTCAAAGATTTTTGGACAAGAAAAAGAATGGAAACCAACGGTTCCCAAACCATAGCCTAGGCAAATCAAACCAATCAATAAGAAAGGTTGTGTTATTGTGAATTGAGAAACATTCGGAATCGCGTGATTCGTATGCTTGTGTTTGTGTTGTTTGTGACCATTCCATCAAGTTCTATTAGTAGAAAACTTTTTGGACGAGAAAAAGAGTAGAAACCAATGGTTCCCAAACCATATCCTAGGCAAATCAAACCAATCAATAAGAAAGGTTGTGTTATAGAGAATTTGAGAAACATTCGGAATCGCATGATTCGTATGCTTGTGTTTGAGTTGTTTGGTGATCTTTCTATCAAATTCTATTGGTTCAAAGATTTTTGGACTAGAAAAAGAATGGAAACCAACGGTTCCCAAACCATAGCCTAGGCAAATCAAACCAATCAATAAGAAAGGTTGTGTTATTGAATTCGAAATCGCGTGATTCGTATGCTTGTGTTTGTGATGTTTCGTGATCTTTCCATCGAGTTCTTTGGTGATCTTTCCATCAAGTTCTATTAGTTCAAATATTTTTGGACGGGAAAAAGAATTGAAACCAACGGTTCCCAAACCATAGGCTAGGCAAATCAAACCAATCAATAAGAAAGGATGTGTTATTGTGAATTTGAGAAACATTCGGAATCGCATGATTCATATGCTTGTGTTTGAGTTGTTTGGTGATCTTTCTATCAAATTCTATTAGTTCAAAGATTTTTGGAGTAGAAAAAGAATGGAAACCAACGGTTCCCAAACCATAGCCTAGGCAAATCAAACTAGTCAATAAGAAAGGTTGTGTTATTGAATTCGAAATCGCATGATTCGTATGCTTGTGTTTGTGATGTTTCGTGATCTTTCCATCAAGTTCTATTAGTTCAAAAAATTTTGGACGAGAAAAACAATGGAAACCAACGGTTCCCAAACCATAGCCTAGGCAAATCAAACCAATCAATAAGAAAGGTTGTGTTATTGAGAATTTGAGAAACATTCGAAATCGCATGATTCTTATGCTTGTGTTTGTGTTGTTTGGTGATCTTTCCATCAAGTTCTATTAGTTCAAAGATTTTTGGACAAGAAAAAGAATTGAAACCAACGTTTCCCAAACCATAGCCTAGTCAAATCAAACCAATCAATAAGAAAGGTTGTGTTATTGAGAATTTGAGAAACATTCGAAATCGCATGATTCATATGCTTGTGTTTGAGTTTTTTGGTGATCTTTCTATCAAATTCTATTAGTTCAAAGATTTTTGGACTAGAAAAAGAATGGAAACCAACGGTTCCCAAACCATAACCTAGGCAAATCAAACCAATCAATAAGAAAGGATGTGTTATTGTGAATTTGAGAAACATTCGGAAACGCATAATTCGTACGCTTGTGTTTGAGTTGTTCGGTGCTCTTTTTATCAAATTCTATTAGTTCAAAGATTTTTGGACTAGAAAAAGAATGGAAACCAACGGTTCCCAAACCATAGCCTAGGCAAATCAAACCATTCAATAAGAAAGGTTGTGCTATTCAGAATTTGAGAAACATTCGAAATCGCATGATTCCTATGCTTGTGTTTGTGTTGTTTGGTGATCTTTCCATCAAGTTCTATTAGTTCAAAGATTTTTGGACAAGAAAAAGAATGGAAACCAACGGTTCCCAAACCATAGCCTAGGCAAATCAAACCAATCAATAAGAAAGGTTGTGTTATTGAGAATTTTAGAAACATTCGAAATCGCATGATTCGTATGCTTGTGTTTCAGTTGTTTGGTGATCTTTCCATCAAAATATATTAGTTCAAAGATTTTTGGACTATAAAAAGAATGGAAACCAACGGTTCCCAAACAATAGCCTAGGGAAATCAAACCAATCAATAAGAAAGATTGTGTTATTGAGAATTTGAGAAACATTCGAAATCGCATGATTATTATGCTTGTGTTTGTGTTGTTTGGTGATCTTTCCATCAAGTTCTATTAGTTCAAAGATTTTTGGACAAGAAAAAGAATGGAAACCAACGGTTCCCGAACCATAGCCCAGGCAAATCAAACCAATCAATAAGAAAGGATGTGTTATTGTGAATTTGAGAAACATTCGGAATCGCATAATTCGTATGCTTGTGTTTGAGTTGTTCGGTGCTCTTTATATCAAATTCTATTAGTTCAAAGATTTTTGGACTATCAAAAGAATGAAACCAACGGTTCCCAAACCATAGCCTAGGCAAATCAAACCAATCAATAAGAAAGGTTGTGTTATTGAGAATTTGAGAAAACTTTGAAATCGCATGATTCGTATACTTGTGTTTGAGTTGTTTGGTGATCTTTCTATCAAATTCTATTAGTTCAAAGATATTTGGACTAGAAAAAGAATGGAAACCAACGGTTCCCAAACCATAGCCTAGGCAAATCAAACCAATCAATAAGAAAGGTTGTGTTATTGAATTCGAAATCGCATGATTCGTATGCTTGTGTTTGTGATGTTTCGTGATCTTTCCATCAAGTTCTATTAGTTCAAAAAATTTTGGACAAGAAAAAGAATGGAAACCAACGGTTCCCAAACCATAGCCTAGGCAAATCAAACCAATCAATAAGAAAGGTAGTGTTATTGAGAATTTGAGAAACATTCGAAATCGCATGATTCCTATGCTTGTGTTTGTGTTGTTTGGTGCTCTTTCTATCAAATTCTATTAGTTCAAAGATTTTTGGACTAGAAAAAGAATGGAAACCAACGGTTCCCAAACCATAGCATAGGCAAATCAAACCAATCAATAAGAAAGGTTGTGTTATTGTGAATTGAGAAACATTCGGAATCGCGTGATTCGTATGCTTGTGTTTGTGTTGTTTGTGATCATTCCATCAAGTTCTATTAGTAGAAAACTTTTTGGACGAGAAAAAGAGTAGAAACCAATGGTTCCCAAACCATAGCCTAGGCAAATCAAACCAATCAATAAGAAAGGTTGTGTTATTGAGAATTTGAGAAACATTCGGAATCGCATGATTCGTATGCTTGTGTTTGAGTTGTTTGGTGATCTTTCTATCAAATTCTATTGGTTCAAAGATTTTTGGAATAGAAAAAGAATGGAAACCAACGGTTCCCAAACCATAGCCTAGGCAAATCAAACCAATCAATAAGAAAGGTTGTGATATTGAATTCGAAATCGCATGATTCGTATGCTTGTGTTTGTGATGTTTCGTGATCTTTCCATCGGGTTCTTTGGTGATCTTTCCATCAAGTTCTATTAGTTCAAAGATTTTTGGACGAGAAAAAGAATTGAAACCAACGGTTCCCAAACCATAGCCTAGGCAAATCAAACCAATCAATAAGAAAGGATGTGTTATTGTGAATTTGAGAAACATTCGGAATCGCATGATTCGTATGCTTGTGTTTGAGTTGTTTGGTGATCTTTCTATCAAATTCTATTAGTTCAAAGATTTTTGGACTAGAAAAATGATGGAAACCAACGGTTCCCAAACCATAGCCTAGGCAAATCAAACCAGTCAATAAGAAAGGTTGTGTTATTGAATTCGAAATCGCATGATTCGTATGCTTGTGTTTGTGATGTTTCGTGATCTTTCAATGAAGTTCTATTAGTTCAAAAAATTTTGGACGAGAAAAACAATGGAAACCAACGGTTCCCAAACCATAGCCTAGGCAAATCAAACTAATCAATAAGAAAGGTTGTGTTATTGAGAATTTGAGAAACATTCGAAATCGCATGATTCCTATGCTTGTGTTTGTGTTGTTTGGTGATCTTTCCATCAAGTTCTATTAGTTCAAAGATTTTTGGACAAGAAAAAGAATGAAAACCAACGGTTCCCAAACTATAGCCTAGGCAAATCAAACCAATCAATAAGAAAGGTTTTGTTATTGAGAATTTGGGAAACATTCGAAATCGCTTGATTCGTATGCTTGTGTTTGAGTTGTTTGGTGATCTTTCTATCAAATTCTATTAGTTCAAAGATTTTTGGACTAGAAAAATGATGGAAACCAACGGTTCCCAAACCATAGCCTAGGCAAATCAAACCAGTCAATAAGAAAGGTTGTGTTATTGAATTCGAAATCGCATGATTCGTATGCTTGTGTTTGTGATGTTTCGTGATCTTTCCATCAAGTACCATTAGTTCAAAAAATTTTGGACGAGAAAAACAATGGAAACCAACGGTTCCCAAACCATAGCCTAGGCAAATCAAACCAATCAATAAGAAAGGTTGTGTTATTGAGAATTTGAGAAATATTCGAAATCGCATGATTCCTATGCTTGTGTTTGTGTTGTTTGGTGATCTTTCTATCAAGTTCTATTAGTTACAAGATTGTTGGACGAGAAAAAGAATTCAAACCAACGGTTCCCAAACCATAGCCTAGTAAAATCAAACCAATCAATAAGAAAGGATGTGTTATTGTGAATTTGAGAAACATTCGGAATCGCATGATTCGTATGCTTGTGTTTGAGTTGTTTGGTGCTCTTTCTATCAAATTCTATTAGTTCAAAGTTTTTTGGACTAGAAAAAGAATGGAAACCAACGGTTCCCAAACCATAGCCTAGGCAAATCAAACCAATCAATAAGAAAGGATGTGTTATTGTGAATTTGAGAAACATTCGGAATCGCATAATTCGTATGCTTGTGTTTGAGTTGCTCGGTGCTCTTTCTATAAAATTCTATTAGTTCGAAGATTTTGGGACTAGAAAAAGAATGGAAACCAACGGTTCCCAAACCATAGCCTAGGCAAATCAAACCAATCAATAAGAAAGTATGTGTTATTGTGAATTTGAGAAACATTCGGAATCGCATGATTCGTATGCTTGTGTTTGAGTTGTTTGGTGATCTTTCTATCAAATTCTATTAGTTCAAAGATTTTTCGACTAGAAAAATGATGGAAATCAACGGTTCCCAAACCATAGCCTAGGCAAATCAAACCTGTCAATAAGAAAGGTTGTGTTATTGAATTCGAAATCGCATGATTCGTATGCTTGTGTTTGTGATGTTTCGTGATCTTTCCATCAAGTTCTATTAGTTCAAAAAATTTTGGACGAGAAAAACAATGGAAACCAACGGTTCCCAAACCATAGCCTAGGCAAATCAAACTAATCAATAAGAAAGGTTGTGTTATTGAGAATTTGAGAAACATTCGAAATCGCATGATTCCTATGCTTGTGTTTGTGTTGTTTGGTAATTTTCCATCAAGTTCTATTAGTTCAAAGATTTTTGGACAAGAAAAAGAATGAAAACCAACGGTTCCCAAACCATAGCCTAGCTAAATCAAACCAATCAATAAGAAAGGTTTTGTTATTGAGAATTTGGGAAACATTCGAAATCGCATGATTCGTATGCTTGTGTTTGAGTTGTTTGGTGATCTTTCTATCAAATTCTATTAGTTCAAAGATTTTTGGACTAGAAAAATGATGGAAACCAACGGTTCCCAAACCATAGCCTAGGCAAATCAAACCAGTCAATAAGAAAGGTTGTGTTATTGAATTCGAAATCGCATGATTCGTATGCTTGTGTTTGTGATGTTTCGTGATCTTTCCATCAAGTTCTATTAGTTCAAAAAATTTCGGACGAGAAAAACAGTGGAAACCAACGGTTCCCAAACCATAGCCTAGGCAAATCAAACCAATCAATAAGAAAGGATGTGTTATTGTGAATTTGAGAAGCATTCGGAATCGCATGATTCGTATGCTTGTGTTTGAGTTGTTTGGTGCTCTTTCTATCAAATTCTATTAGTTCAAAGTTTTTTGACTAGAAAAAGAATGGAAACCAACGGTTCCCAAACCATAGCCTAGGCAAATCAAATCAATCAATAATAAAGGATGTGTTATTGTGAATTTGAGAAACATTCGGAATCGCATAATTCGTATGCATGTTTTTGAGTTGTTCGGTGCTCTTTCTATAAAATTCTATTAGTTCAAAGATTTTGGGACTAGAAAAAGAATGGAAACCAACGGTTCCCAAACCATAGCCTAGGCAAATCAAACCAATCAATAAGAATGGTTGTGTTATTGAGAATTTGAGAAACATTCGAAATCACATGATTCGTATGCTTGTGTTTGAGTTGTTTGGTGATCTTTCTATCAAATTCTATTAGTTCAAAGATTTTTGGAGTAGAAAAAGAATGGAAACCAACGGTTCCCAAACCATAGCCTAGGCAAATCAAACCAGTCAATAAGAAAGGTTGTGTTATTGAATTCGAAATCGCATGATTCGTATGCTTGTGTTTGTGATGTTTCGTGATCTTTCCATCAAGTTCTATTAGTTCAAAAAATTTTGGACGAGAAAAACAATGGAAACCAACGGTTCCCAAACCATAGCCGAGGCAAATCAAACCAATCAATAAGAAAGGTTGTGTTATTGAGAATTTGAGAAACATTCGAAATCGCATGATTCCTATGCTTGTGTTTGTGTTGTTTGGTGATCTTTCCATCAAGTTCTATTAGTTCAAATATTTTTGGACAAGAAAAAGAATTGAAACCAACGGTTCCCAAACCATAGCCTAGTCAAATCAAACCAATCAATAAGAAAGGTTGTGTTATTGAGAATTTGAGAAACATTCGAAATCGCATGATTCATATGCTTGTGTTTGAGTTTTTTGGTGATCTTTCTATCAAATTCTATTAGTTCAAATATTTTTGGACTAGAAAAAGAATGGAAACCAACGGTTCCCAAACCATAGCCTAGGCAAATCAAACCATTCAATAAGAAAGGTTGTGCTATTCAGAATTTGAGAAACATTCGAAATCGCATGATTCCTATGCTTGTGTTTGTGTTGTTTGGTGATCTTTCCATCAAGTTCTATTAGTTCAAAGATTTTTGGACAAGAAAAAGAATGGAAACCAACGGTTCCCAAACCATAGCCTAGGCAAATCAAACCAATCAATAAGAAAGGTTGTGTTATTGAGAATTTTAGAAACATTCGAAATCGCATGATTCGTATGCTTGTGTTTCAGTTGTTTGGTGATCTTTCCATCAAAATATATTAGTTCAAAGATTTTTGGACTAGAAAAAGAATGGAAACCAACGGTTCCCAAACCATAGCCTAGGCAAATCAAACCAATCAATAAGAAAGATTGTGTTATTGAGAATTTGAGAAACATTCGAAATCGCATGATTCCTATGCTTGTGTTTGTGTTGTTTGGTGATCTTTCCATCAAGTTCTATTAGTTCAAAGATTTTTGGAACAGAAGAAGAATGGAAACCAACGGTTCCCGAACCATAGCCCAGGCAAATCAAACCAAACAATAAGAAAGGATGTGTTATTGTGAATTTGAGAAACATTCGGAATCGCATAATTCGTATGCTTGTGTTTGAGTTGTTCGGTACTCTTTATATCAAATTCTATTAGTTCAAAGATTTTTGGACTAGAAAAAAATGGAAACCAACGGTTCCGAAACCATAGCCTAGGCAAATCAAACCAATCAATAAGAAAGGTTGTGTTATTGAGAATTTGAGAAAACTTTAAAATCGCATGATTCGTATACTTGTGTTTGAGTTGTTTGGTGATCTTTCTATCAAATTCTATTAGTTCAAAGATATTTGGACTAGAAAAAGAATGGAAACCAACGGTTCCCAAACCATAGCCTAGGCAAATCAAACCAATCAATAAGAAAGGTTGTGTTATTGAATTCGAAATCGCATGATTCGTATGCTTGTGTTTGTGATGTTTCGTGATCTTTCCATCAAGTTCTATTAGTTCAAAAATTTTTGGACAAGAAAAAGAATGGAAACCAACGGTTCCCAAACCATAGCCTAGGCAAATCAAACCAATCAATAAGAAAGGTAGTGTTATTGAGAATTTGAGAAACATTCGAAATCGCATGATTCCTATGCTTGTGTTTGTGTTGTTTGGTGCTCTTTCTATCAAATTCTATTAGTTCAAAGATTTTTGGACTAGAAAAAGAATGGAAACCAACGGTTCCCAAACCATAGCATAGGCAAATCAAACCAATCAATAAGAAAGGTTGTGTTATTGTGAATTGAGAAACATTCGGAATCGCGTGATTCGTATGCTTGTGTTTGTGTTGTTTGTGATCATTCCATCAAGTTCTATTAGTAGAAAACTTTTTGGACGAGAAAAAGAGTAGAAACCAATGGTTCCCAAACCATAGCCTAGGCAAATCAAACCAATCAATGAGAAAGGTTGTGTTATTGAGAATTTGAGAAACATTCGAAATCGCATGATTCGTATGCTTGTGTTTGTGATGTTTCGTGATCTTTCCATCGAGTTCTTTGGTGATCTTTCCATCAAGTTCTATTAGTTCAAAGATTTTTGGACGAGAAAAAGAATTGAAACCAACGGTTCCCAAACCATAGGCTAGGCAAATCAAACCAATCAATAAGAAAGGATGTGTTATTGTGAATTTGAGAAACATTCGGAATCGCATGATTCGTATGCTTGTGTTTGAGTTGTTTGGTGATCTTCCTATCAAATTCTATTAGTTCAAAGATTTTTGGACTAGAAAAATGATGGAAACCAACGGTTCCCAAACCTTAGCCTAGGCAAATCAAACCAGTCAATAAGAAAGGTTGTGTTATTGAATTCGAAATCGCATGATTCGTATGCTTGTGTTTGTGATGTTTCGTGATCTTTCAATGAAGTTCTATTAGTTCAAAAAATTTTGGACGAGATAAAAAATGGAAACCAACGGTTCCCAAACCATAGCCTAGGCAAATCAAACCAATCAATAAGAAAGGTTGTGTTATTGAGAATTTGAGAAACATTCGAAATCGCATGATTCCTATGCTTGTGTTTGTGTTGTTTTGTGATCTTTCCATCAAGTTCTATTAGTTCAAAGATTTTTGGACAAGAAAAAGAATTGAAACCAACGGTTCCCAAACCATAGCCTAGTCAAATCAAACCAATCAATAAGAAAGGTTGTGTTATTGAGAATTTGAGAAACATTCGAAATCGCATGATTCCTATGCTTGTGTTTGTGTTGTTTTGTGATCTTTCCATCAAGTTCTATTAGTTCAAAGATTTTTGGACGAGAAAAAGAATTGAAACCAACGGTTCCCAAACCATAGCCTAGGCAAATCAAACCAATCAATAAGAAAGGATGTGTTATTGTGAATTTGAGAAACATTCGGAATCGCATGATTCGTATGCTTGTGTTTTAGTTGTTTTGTGATCTTTCTATCAAATTCTATTAGTTCAAAGATTTTTGGACTAGAAAAAGAATGGAAACCAACGGTTCCCAAACCATAGCCTAGGCAAATCAAACCAATCAATAAGAAAGGATGTGTTATTGTGAATTTGAGAAACATTCGGAATCGCATGATTCGTATGCTTGTGTTTGAGTTGTTTGGTGATCTTTCTATCAAATTCTATTAGTTCAAAGATTTTTGGACTAGAAAAATGATGGAAACCAACGGTTCCCAAACCATAGCCTAGGCAAATCAAACCAGTCAATAAGAAAGGTTGTGTTATTGAATTCGAAAACGCATGATTCGTATGCTTGTGTTTGTGATGTTTCGTGATCTTTCAATGAAGTTCTATTAGTTCAAAAAATTTTGGACGAGAAAAACAATGGAAACCAACGGTTCCCAAACAATAGCCTAGGCAAATCAAACTAATCAATAAGAAAGGTTGTGTTATTGAGAATTTGAGAAACATTCGAAATCGCATGATTCCTATGCTTGTGTTTGTGTTGTTTGGTGATCTTTCCATCAAGTTCTATTAGTTCAAAGATTTTTGGACAAGAAAAAGAATGAAAACCAACGGTTCCCAAACTATAGCCTAGGCAAATCAAACCAATCAATAAGAAAGGTTTTGTTATTGAGAATTTGGGAAACATTCGAAATCGCATGATTCGTATGCTTGTGTTTGAGTTGTTTGGTGATCTTTCTATCAAATTGTATTAGTTCAAAGATTTTTGGACTAGAAAAATGATGGAAACCAACGGTTCCCAAACCATAGCCTAGGCAAATCAAACCAGTCAATAAGAAAGGTTGTGTTATTGAATTCGAAATCGCATGATTCGTATGCTTGTGTTTGTGATGTTTCGTGATCTTTCCATCAAGTACTATTAGTTCAAAAAATTTTGGACGAGAAAAACAATGGAAACCAACGGTTCCCAAACCATAGCCTAGGCAAATGAAACCAATCAATAAGAAAGGTTGTGTTATTGAGAATTTGAGAAATATTCGAAATCGCATGATTCCTATGCTTGTGTTTGTGTTGTTTGGTGATCTTTCTATCAAGTTCTATTAGTTATAAGATTGTTGGACGAGAAAAAGAATTCAAACCAACGGTTCCCAAACCATAGCCTAGTAAAATCAAACCAATCAATAAGAAAGGATGTGTTATTGTGAATTTGAGAAACATTCGGAATCGCATGATTCGTATGCTTGTGTTTGAGTTGTTTGGTGCTCTTTCTATCAAATTCTATTAGTTCAAAGTTTTTTGGACTAGAAAAAGAATGGAAACCAACGGTTCCCAAACCATAGCCTAGGCAAATCAAACCAATCAATAAGAAAGGATGTGTTATTGTGAATTTGAGAAACATTCGGAATCGCATAATTCGTATGCTTGTGTTTGAGTTGCTCGGTGCTCTTTCTATAAAATTCTAGTAGTTCGAAGATTTTGGGACTAAAAAAAGAATGGAAACCAACGGTTCCCAAACCATAGCCTAGGCAAATCAAACCAATCAATAAGAAAGGTTGTGTTATTGAGAATTTGAGAAACATTCGAAATCGCATGATTCATATACTTGTGTTTGAGTTGTTTGGTGATCTTTCTATCAAATTCTATTAGTTCAAATATTTTTGGACTAGAAAAAGAATGGTAACCAACGGTTCCCAAACCATAGCCTAGGCTAATCAAACCATTCAATAAGAAAGGTTGTGCTATTGAGAATTTGAGAAACATTCGAAATCGCATGATTCCTATGCTTGTGTTTGTGTTCTTTAGTGATCTTTCCATCAAGTTCTATTAGTTCAAAGATTTTTGGACGAGAAAAAGAATTGAAACCAACGGTTCCAAAACCATAGCCTAGGGAAATCAAACCAATCAATAAGAAAGGATGTGTTATTGTGAATTTGAGAAACATTCGGAATCGCATGATTCGTATGCTTGTGTTTTAGTTGTTTGGTGATCTTTCTATCAAATTCTATTAGTTCAAAGATTTTTGGACTAGAAAAAGAATGGAAACCAATGGTTCCCAAACCATAGCCTAGGCAAATCAAACCAATCAATAAGAAAGGATGTGTTATTGTGAATTTGAGAAACATTCGGAATCGCATGATTCGTATGCTTGTGTTTGAGTTGTTTGGTGATCTTTCTATCAAATTCTATTAGTTCAAAGGTTTTTGGACTAGAAAAATGATGGAAATCAACGGTTCCCAAACCATAGCCTAGGCAAATCAAACCAGTCAATAAGAAAGGTTGTGTTATTGAATTCGAAATCGCATGATTCGTATGCTTGTGTTTGTGATGTTTCGTGATCTTTCCATCAAATTCTATTAGTTCAAAAAATTTTGGACGAGAAAAACAATGGAAACCAACGGTTCCCAAACCATAGCCTAGGCAAATCAAACTAATCAATAAGAAAGGTTGTGTTATTGAGAATTTGAGAAACATTCGAAATCGCATGATTCCTATGCTTGTGTTTGTGTTGTTTGGTGATCTTTCCATCAAGTTCTATTAGTTCAAAGATTTTTGGACAAGAAAAAGAATGAAAACCAACGGTTCCCAAACCATAGCCTAGCTAAATCAAACCAATCAATAAGAAAGGTTTTGTTATTGAGAATTTGGGAAACATTCGAAATCGCATGATTCGTATGCTTGTGTTTGAGTTGTTTGGTGATCTTTCTATCAAATTCTATTAGTTCAAAGATTTTTGGACTAGAAAAATGATGAAACCAACGGTTCCCAAACCATAGCCTAGGCAAATCAAACCGGTCAATAAGAAAGGTTGTGTTATTGAATTCGAAATCGCATGATTCGTATGCTTGTGTTTGTGATGTTTCGTGATCTTTCCATCAAGTTCTATTAGTTCAAAAAATTTCGGACGAGAAAAACAATGGAAACCAACGGTTCCCAAACCATAGCCTAGGCAAATCAAACCAATCAATAAGAAAGGATGTGTTATTGTGAATTTGAGAAGCATTCGGAATCGCATGATTCGTATGCTTGTGTTTGAGTTGTTTGGTGCTCTTTCTATCAAATTCTATTAGTTCAAAGTTTTTTGACTAGAAAAAGAATGGAAACCAACGGTTCCCAAACCATAGCCTAGGCAAATCAAATCAATCAATAAGAAAGGATGTGTTATTGTGAATTTGAGAAACATTCGGAATCGCATAATTCGTATGCATGTTTTTGAGTTGTTCGGTGCTCTTTCTATAAAATTCTATTAGTTCAAAGATTTTGGGACTAGAAAAAGAATGGAAACCAACGGTTCCCAAACCATAGCCTAGGCAAATCAAATCAATCAATAAGAAAGGATGTGTTATTGTGAATTTGAGAAACATTCGGAATCGCATAATTCGTATGCATGTTTTTGAGTTGTTCGGTGCTCTTTCTATAAAATTCTATTAGTTCAAAGATTTTGGGACTAGAAAAAGAATGGAAACCAACGGTTCCCAAACCATAGCCTAGGCAAATCAAACCAATCAATAAGAATGGTTGTGTTATTGAGAATTTGAGAAACATTCGAAATCGCATGATTCGTATGCTTGTGTTTGAGTTGTTTGGTGATCTTTCTATCAAATTCTATTAGTTCAAAGATTTTTGGAGTAGAAAAAGAATGGAAACCAACGGTTCCCAAACCATAGCCTAGGCAAATCAAACTAGTCAATAAGAAAGGTTGTGTTATTGAATTCGAAATCGCATGATTCGTATGCTTGTGTTTGTGATGTTTCGTGATCTTTCCATCAAGTTCTATTAGTTCAAAAAATTTTGGACGAGAAAAACAATGCAAACCAACGGTTCCCAAACCATAGCCGAGGCAAATCAAACCAATCAATAAGAAAGGTTGTGTTATTGAGAATTTGAGAAACATTCGAAATCGCATGATTCCTATGCTTGTGTTTGTGTTGTTTGGTGATCTTTCCATCAAGTTCTATTAGTTCAAAGATTTTTGGACAAGAATAAGAATTGAAACCAACGGTTCCCAAACCATAGCCTAGTCAAATCAAACCAATCAATAAGAAAGGTTGTGTTATTGAGAATTTGAGAAACATTCGAAATCGCATGATTCATATGCTTGTGTTTGAGTTTTTTGGTGATCTTTCTATCAAATTCTATTAGTTCAAAGATTTTTGGACTAGAAAAAGAATGGAAACCAACGGTTCCCAAACCATAGCCTAGGCAAATCAAACCAATCAATAAGAAAGGATGTGTTATTGTGAATTTGAGAAACATTCGGAATCGCATAATTCGTATGCTTGTGTTTGAGTTGTTCGGTGCTCTTTCTATCAAATTCTATTAGTTCAAAGATTTTTGGACTAGAAAAAGAATGGAAACCAACGGTTCCCAAACCATAGCCTAGGCAAATCAAACCATTCAATAAGAAAGGTTGTGCTATTCAGAATTTGAGAAATATTCGAAATCGCATGATTCCTATGCTTGTGTTTGTGTTGTTTGGTGATCTTTCCATCAAGTTCTATTAGTTCAAAGATTTTTGGACAAGAAAAAGAATGGAAACCAACGGTTCCCAAACCATAGCCTAGGCAAATCAAACCAATCAGTAAGAAAGGTTGTGTTATTGAGAATTTTAGAAACATTCGAAATCGCATGATTCGTATGCTTGTGTTTCAGTTGTTTGGTGATCTTTCCATCAAAATATATTAGTTCAAAGATTTTTGGACTATAAAAAGAATGGAAACCAATGGTTCCCAAACCATAGCCTAGGCAAATCAAACCAATCAATAAGAAAGATTGTGTTATTGAGAATTTGAGAAACATTCGAAATCGCATGATTCCTATGCTTGTGTTTGTGTTGTTTGGTGATCTTTCCATCAAGTTCTATTAGTTCAAAGATTTTTGGACAAGAAAAAGAATGGAAACCAACGGTTCCCGAACCATAGCCCAGGCAAATCAAACCAATCAATAAGAAAGGATGTGTTATTGTGAATTTGAGAAACATTCGGAATCGCATAATTCGTATGCTTGTGTTTGAGTTGTTCGGTCCTCTTTATATCAAATTCTATTAGTTCAAAGATTTTTGGACTAGAAAAAGAATGGAAACCAACGGTTCTCAAACCATAGCCTAGGCAAATCAAACCAATCAATAAGAAAGGTTGTGTTATTGAGAATTTGAGAAAACTTTGAAATCGCATGATTCGTATACTTGTGTTTGAGTTGTTTGGTGATCTTTCTATCAAATTCTATTAGTTCAAAGATATTTGGAATAGAAAAAGAATGGAAACCAACGGTTCCCAAACCATAGCCTAGGCAAATCAAACCAATCAATAAGAAAGGTTGTGTTATTGAATTCGAAATCGCATGATTCGTATGCTTGTGTTTGTGATGTTTCGTGATCTTTCCATCAAGTTCTATTAGTTCAAAAATTTTTGGACAAGAAAAAGAATGGAAACCAACGGTTCCCAAACCATAGCCTAGGCAAATCAAACCAATCAATAAGAAAGGTAGTGTTGTTGAGAATTTGAGAAACATTCGAAATCGCATGATTCCTATGCTTGTGTTTGTGTTGTTTGGTGCTCTTTCTATCAAATTCTATTAGTTCAAAGATTTTTGGACTAGAAAAAGAATGGAAACCAACGGTTCCCAAACCATAGCATAGGCAAATCAAACCAATCAATAAGAAAGGTTGTGTTATTGTGAATTGAGAAACATTCGGAATCGCGTGATTCGTATGCTTGTGTTTGTGTTGTTTGTGATCATTCCATCAAGTTCTATTAGTAGAAAACTTTTTGGACGAGAAAAAGAGTAGAAACCAATGGTTCCCAAACCATAGCCTAGGCAAATCAAACCAATCAATAAGAAAGGTTGTGTTATTGAGAATTTGAGAAACATTCGGAATCGCATGATTCGTATGCTTGTGTTTGAGTTGTTTGGTGATCTTTCTATCAAATTCTATTGGTTCAAAGATTTTTGGACTAGAAAAAGAATGGAAACCAACGGTTCCCAAACCATAGCCTAGGCAAATCAAACCAATCAATAAGAAAGGTTGTGTTATTGAATTCGAAATCGCATGATTCGTATGCTTGTGTTTGTGATGTTTCGTGATCTTTCCATCGAGTTCTATTAGTTCAAAGATATTTGGACAAGAAAAAGAATGAAAACCAACGGTTCCCAAACCATAGCCTAGGCAAATCAAACCAATCAATAAGAAAGGTTTTGTTATTGAGAATTTGGGAAACATTCGAAATCGCATGATTCGTATGCTTGTGTTTGAGTTGTTTGGTGATCTTTCTATCAAATTCTATTAGTTCAAAGATTTTTGGACTAGAAAAATGATGGAAACCAACGGTTCCCA
The DNA here is from genome assembly GCA_963924305.1 of Polygonum maritimum. NCBI lineage: Eukaryota > Viridiplantae > Streptophyta > Magnoliopsida > Caryophyllales > Polygonaceae > Polygonum > Polygonum maritimum. Next base: position 30,424,884 of record OZ002729.1, read on the forward strand.
AACCATAGCCTAGGCAAATCAAACCAGTCAATAAGAAAGGTTGTGTTATTGAATTCGAAATCGCATGATTCGTATGCTTGTGTTTGTGATGTTTCGTGATCTTTCCATCAAGTACTATTAGTTCAAAAAATTTTGGACGAGAAAAACAATGGAAACCAACGGTTCCCAAACCATAGCCTAGGCAAATCAAACCAATCAATAAGAAAGGTTTTGTTATTGAGAATTTGAGAAACATTCGAAATCGCATGATTCCTATGCTTGTGTTTGTGTTGTTTGGTGATCTTTCTATCAAGTTCTATTAGTTCAAAGATTGTTGGACGAGAAAAAGAATTCAAACCAACGGTTCCCAAACCATAGCCTAGTAAAATCAAACCAATCAATAAGAAAGGATGTGTTATTGTGAATTTGAGAAACATTCGGAATCGCATGATTCGTATGCTTGTGTTTAAGTTGTTTGGTGCTCTTTCTATCAAATTCTATTAGTTCAAAGTTTTTTAGACTAGAAAAAGAATGGAAACCAACGGTTCCCAAACCATAGCCTAGGCAAATCAAACCAATCAATAAGAAAGGATGTGTTATTGTGAATTTGAGAAACATTCGGAATCGCATAATTCGTATGCTTGTGTTTGAGTTGCTCGGTGCTCTTTCTATAAAATTCTATTAGTTCAAAGATTTTGGGACTAGAAAAAGAATGGAAACCAACGGTTCCCAAACCATAGCCTAGGCAAATCAAACCAATCAATAAGAAAGGTTGTGTTATTGAGAATTTGAGAAACATTCGAAATCGCATGATTCATATACTTGTGTTTGAGTTGTTTGGTGATCTTTCTATCAAATTCTATTAGTTCAAATATTTTTGGACTAGAAAAAGAATGGAAACCAACGGTTCCCAAACCATAGCCTAGGCAAATCAAACCATTCAATAAGAAAGGTTGTGCTATTGAGAATTTGAGAAACATTCGAAATCGCATGATTCCTATGCTTGTGTTTGTGTTCTTTAGTGATCTTTCCATCAAGTTCTATTAGTTCAAAGATTTTTGGACAAGAAAAAGAATGGAAACCAACGGTTCCCAAACCATAGCCTAGGCAAATCAAACCAATCAATAAGAAAGGATGTGTTATTGTGAATTTGAGAAACATTCGGAATCGCATGATTCGTATGCTTGTGTTTTAGTTGTTTGGTGATCTTTCTATCAAATTCTATTAGTTCAAAGATTTTTGGACTAGAAAAAGAATGGAAACCAATGGTTCCTAAACCATAGCCTAGGCAAATCAAACCAATCAATAAGAAAGGATGTGTTATTGTGAATTTGAGAAACATTCGGAATCGCATGATTCGTATGCTTGTGTTTGAGTTGTTTGGTGATCTTTCTATCAAATTCTATTAGTTAAAAGATTTTTGGACTAGAAAAATGATGGAAATCAACGGTTCCCAAACCATAGCCTAGGCAAATCAAACCAGTCAATAAGAAAGGTTGTGTTATTGAATTCGAAATCGCATGATTCGTATGCTTGTGTTTGTGATGTTTCGTGATCTTTCCATCAAGTTCTATTAGTTCAAAAAATTTTGGACGAGAAAAACAATGGAAACCAACGGTTCCCAAACCATAGCCTAGGCAAATCAAACTAATCAATAAGAAAGGTTGTGTTATTGAGAATTTGAGAAACATTCGAAATCGCATGATTCCTATGCTTGTGTTTGTGTTGTTTGGTGATCTTTCCATCAAGTTCTATTAGTTCAAAGATTTTTGGACAAGAAAAAGAATGAAAACCAACGGTTCCCAAACCATAGCCTAGCTAAATCAAACCAATCAATAAGAAAGGTTTTGTTATTGAGAATTTGGGAAACATTCGAAATCGCATGATTCGTATGCTTGTGTTTGAGTTGTTTGGTGATCTTTCTATCAAATTCTATTAGTTCAAAGATTTTTGGACTAGAAAAATGATGGAAACCAACGGTTCCCAAACCATAGCCTAGGCAAATCAAACAAGTCAATAAGAAAGGTTGTGTTATTGAATTCGAAATCGCATGATTCGTATGCTTGTGTTTGTGATGTATCGTGATCTTTCCATCAAGTTCTATTAGTTCAAAAAATTTCGGACGAGAAAAACAATGGAAACCAACGGTTCCCAAACCATAGCCTAGGCAAATCAAACCAATCAATAAGAAAGGTTGTGTTATTGAGAATTTGAGAAACATTCGAAATCGCATGATTCCTATGCTTGTGTTTGTGTTGTTTGGTGATCTTTCTATCAAGTTCTATTAGTTCAAAGATTGTTGGAGGAGAAAAAGAATTGAAACCAACGGTTCCCAAACCATAGCCTAGTAAAATCAAACCAATCAATAAGAAAGGATGTGTTATTGTGAATTTGAGAAGCATTCGGAATCGCATGATTCGTATGCTTGTGTTTGAGTTGTTTGGTGCTCTTTCTATCAAATTCTATTAGTTCAAAGTTTTTGACTAGAAAAAGAATGGAAACCAACGGTTCCCAAACCATAGCCTAGGCAAATCAAACCAATCAATAAGAAAGGATGTGTTATTGTGAATTTGAGAAACATTCGGAATCGCATAATTCGTATGCTTGTGTTTGAGTTGTTCGGTGCTCTTTCTATAAAATTCTATTAGTTCAAAGATTTTGGGACTAGAAAAAGAATGGAAACCAACGGTTCTCAAACCATAGCCTAGGCAAATCAAACCAATCAATAAGAATGGTTGTGTTATTGAGAATTTGAGAAACATTCGAAATCGCATGATTCGTATGCTTGTGTTTGAGTTGTTTGGTGATCTTTCTATCAAATTCTATTAGTTCAAAGATTTTTGGAGTAGAAAAAGAATGGAAACCAACGGTTCCCAAACCATAGCCTAGGCAAATCAAACCAGTCAATAAGAAAGGTTGTGTTATTGAATTCGAAATCGCATGATTCGTATGCTTGTGTTTGTGATGTTTCGTGATCTTTCCATCAAGTTCTATTAGTTCAAAAAATTTTGGACGAGAAAAACAATGGAAACCAACGGTTCCCAAACCATAGCCTAGGCAAATCAAACCAATCAATAAGAAAGGTTGTGTTATTGAGAATTTGAGAAACATTCGAAATCGCATGATTCCTATGCTTGTGTTTGTGTTGTTTGGTGATCTTTCCATCAAGTTCTATTAGTTCAAAGATTTTTGGACAAGAAAAAGAATTGAAACCAACGGTTCCCAAACCATAGCCTAGTCAAATCAAACCAATCAATAAGAAAGGTTGTGTTATTGAGAATTTGAGAAACATTCGAAATCGCATGATTCATATGCTTGTGTTTGAGTTTTTTGGTGATCTTTCTATCAAATTCTATTAGTTCAAAGATTTTTGGACTAGAAAAAGAATGGAAACCAACGGTTCCCAAACCATAGCCTAGGCAAATCAAACCAATCAATAAGAAAGGATGTGTTATTGTGAATTTGAGAAACATTCGGAATCGCATAATTCGTATGCTTGTGTTTGAGTTGTTCGGTGCTCTTTCTATCAAATTCTATTAGTTCAAAGATTTTTGGACTAGAAAAAGAATGGAAACCAACGGTTCCCAAACCATAGCCTAGGCAAATCAAACCATTCAATAAGAAAGGTTGTGCTATTCAGAATTTGAGAAACATTCGAAATCGCATGATTCCTATGCTTGTGTTTGTGTTGTTTGGTGATCTTTCCATCAAGTTCTATTAGTTCAAAGATTTTTGGACAAGAAAAAGAATGGAAACCAACGGTTCCCAAACCATAGCCTAGGCAAATCAAACCAATCAATAAGAAAGGTTGTGTTATTGAGAATTTTAGAAACATTCGAAATCGCATGATTCGTATGCTTGTGTTTCAGTTGTTTGGTGATCTTTCCATCAAAATATATTAGTTCAAAGATTTTTGGACTATAAAAAGAATGGAAACCAACGGTTCCCAAACCATAGCCTAGGCAAATCAAACCATTCAATAAGAAAGATTGTGTTATTGAGAATTTGAGAAACATTCGAAATCGCATGATTCCTATGCTTGTGTTTGTGTTATTTGGTGATCTTTCCATCAAGTTCTATTAGTTCAAAGATTTTTGGACAAGAAAAAGAATGGTAACCAACGGTTCCCGAACCATAGCCCAGGCAAATCAGACCAATCAATAAGAAAGGATGTGTTATTGTGAATTTGAGAAACATTCGGAATCGTATAATTCGTATGCTTGTGTTTGAGTTGTTCGGTGCTCTTTATATCAAATTCTATTAGTTCAAAGATTTTTGGACTAGAAAAAGAATGGAAACCAACGGTTCCCAAACCATAGCCTAGGCAAATCAAACCAATCAATAAGAAAGGTTGTGTTATTGAGAATTTGAGAAAACTTTGAAATCGCATGATTCGTATACTTGTGTTTGAGTTGTTTGGTGATCTTTCTATCAAATTCTATTAGTTCAAAGATATTTGGACTAGAAAAAGAATGGAAACCAACGGTTCCCAAACCATAGCCTAGGCAAATCAAACCAATCAATAAGAAAGGTTGTGTTATTGAATTCGAAATCGCATGATTCGTATGCTTGTGTTTGTGATGTTTCGTGATCTTTCCATCAAGTTCTATTAGTTCAAAAATTTTTGGACAAGAAAAAGAATGGAAACCAACGGTTCCCAAACCATAGCCTAGGCAAATCAAACCAATCAATAAGAAAGGTAGTGTTATTGAGAATTTGAGAAACATTCGAAATCGCATGATTCCTATGCTTGTGTTTGTGTTGTTTGGTGCTCTTTCTATCAAATTCTATTAGTTCAAAGATTTTTGGACTAGAAAAAGAATGGAAACCAACGGTTCCCAAACCATAGCATAGGCAAATCAAACCAATCAATAAGAAAGGTTGTGTTATTGTGAATTGAGAAACATTCGGAATCGCGTGATTCGTATGCTTGTGTTTGTGTTGTTTGTGATCATTCCATCAAGTTCTATTAGTAGAAAACTCTTTGGACGAGAAAAAGAGTAGAAACCAATGGTTCCCAAACCATAGCCTAGGCAAATCAAACCAATCAATAAGAAAGGTTGTGTTATTGAGAATTTGAGAAACATTCGGAATCGCATGATTCGTATGCTTGTGTTTGAGTTGTTTGGTGATCTTTCTATCAAATTCTATTGGTTCAAAGATTTTTGGACTAGAAAAAGAATGGAAACCAACGGTTCCCAAACCATAGCCTAGGCAAATCAAACCAATCAATAAGAAAGGTTGTGTTATTGAATTCGAAATCGCATGATTCGTATGCTTGTGTTTGTGATGTTTCGTGATCTTTCCATCGAGTTCTTTGGTGATCTTTCCATCAAGTTCTATTAGTTCAAAGATTTTTGGACGAGAAAAAGAATTGAAACCAACGGTTCCCAAACCATAGGCTAGGCAAATCAAACCAATCAATAAGAAAGGATGTGTTATTGTGAATTTGAGAAACATTCGGAATCGCATGATTCGTATGCTTGTGTTTGAGTTGTTTGGTGATCTTCCTATCAAATTCTATTAGTTCAAAGATTTTTGGACTAGAAAACTGATGGAAACCAACGGTTCCCAAACCATAGCCTAGGCAAATCAAACCAGTCAATAAGAAAGGTTGTTTTATTGAATTCGAAATCGCATGATTCGTATGCTTGTGTTTGTGATGTTTCGTGATCTTTCAATGAAGTTCTATTAGTTCAAAAAATTTTGGACGAGATAAACAATGGAAACCAACGGTTCCCAAACCATAGCCTAGGCAAATCAAACCAATCAATAAGAAAGGTTGTGTTATTGAGAATTTGAGAAACATTCGAAATCGCATGATTCCTATGCTTGTGTTTGTGTTGTTTGGTGATCTTTCCATCAAGTTCTATTAGTTCAAAGATTTTTGGAAAAGAAAAAGAATTGAAACCAACGGTTCCCAAACCATAGCCTAGGCAAATCAAACCAGTCAATAAGAAAGGTTGTGTTATTGAATTCGAAATCGCATGATTCGTATGCTTGTGTTTGTGATGTTTCGTGATCTTTCCATCAAGTTCTATTAGTTCAAAAAATTTTGGACGAGAAAAACAATGGAAACCAACGGTTCCCAAACCATAGCCTAGGCAAATCAAACCAATCAATAAGAAAGGTTGTGTTATTGAGAATTTGAGAAACATTCGAAATCGCATGATTCCTATGCTTGTGTTTGTGTTGTTTGGTGATCTTTCCATCAAGTTCTATTAGTTCAAAGATTTTTGGACAAGAAAAAGAATTGAAACCAACGGTTCCCAAACCATAGCCTAGTCAAATCAAACCAATCAATAAGAAAGGTTGTGTTATTGAGAATTTGAGAAACATTCGAAATCGCATGATTCATATGCTTGTGTTTGAGTTTTTTGGTGATCTTTCTATCAAATTCTATTAGTTCAAAGATTTTTGGACTAGAAAAAGAATGGAAACCAACGGTTCCCAAACCATAGCCTAGGCAAATCAAACCAATCAATAAGAAAGGATGTGTTATTGTGAATTTGAGAAACATTCGGAATCGCATAATTCGTATGCTTGTGTTTGAGTTGTTCGGTGCTCTTTCTATCAAATTCTATTAGTTCAAAGATTTTTGGACTAGAAAAAGAATGGAAACCAACGGTTCCCAAACCATAGCCTAGGCAAATCAAACCATTCAATAAGAAAGGTTGTGCTATTCAGAATTTGAGAAACATTCGAAATCGCATGATTCCTATGCTTGTGTTTGTGTTGTTTGGTGATCTTTCCATCAAGTTCTATTAGTTCAAAGATTTTTGGACAAGAAAAAGAATGGAAACCAACGGTTCCCAAACCATAGCCTAGGCAAATCAAACCAATCAGTAAGAAAGGTTGTGTTATTGAGAATTTTAGAAACATTCGAAATCGCATGATTCGTATGCTTGTGTTTCAGTTGTTTGGTGATCTTTCCATCAAAATATATTAGTTCAAAGATTTTTGGACTATAAAAAGAATGGAAACCAACGGTTCCCAAACCATAGCCTAGGCAAATCAAACCAATCAATAAGAAAGATTGTGTTATTGAGAATTTGAGAAACATTCGAAATCGCATGATTCCTATGCTTGTGTTTGTGTTGTTTGGTGATCTTTCCATCAAGTTCTATTAGTTCAAAGATTTTTGGACAAGAAAAAGAATGGAAACCAACGGTTCCCGAACCACAGCCCAGGCAAATCAAACCAATCAATAAGAAAGATTGTGTTATTGAGAATTTGAGAAACATTCGAAATCGCATGATTCCTATGCTTGTGTTTGTGTTGTTTGGTGATCTTTCCATCAAGTTCTATTAGTTCAAAGATTTTTGGACAAGAAAAAGAATGGAAACCAACAGTTCCCAAACCATAGCCTAGGCAAATCAAACCAATCAATAAGAAAGGATGTGTTATTGTGAATTTGAGAAACATTCGGAATCGCATAATTCGTATGCTTGTGTTTGAGTTGTTCGGTGCTCTTTATATCAAATTCTATTAGTTCAAAGATTTTTGGACTAGAAAAAGAATGGAAACCAACGGTTCCCAAACCATAGCCTAGGCAAATCAAACCAATCAATAAGAAAGGTTGTGTTATTGAGAATTTGAGAAAACTTTGAAATCGCATGATTCGTATACTTGTGTTTGAGTTGTTTGGTGATCTTTCTATCAAATTCTATTAGTTCAAAGATATTTGGACTAGAAAAAGAATGGAAACCAACGGTTCCCAAACCATAGCCTAGGCAAATCAAACCAATCAATAAGAAAGGTTGTGTTATTGAATTCGAAATCGCATGATTCGTATGCTTGTGTTTGTGATGTTTCGTGATCTTTCCATCAAGTTCTATTAGTTCAAAAATTTTTGGACAAGAAAAAGAATGGAAACCAACGGTTCCCAAACCATAGCCTAGGCAAATCAAACCAATCAATAAGAAAGGTAGTGTTATTGAGAATTTGAGAAACATTCGAAATCGCATGATTCCTATGCTTGTGTTTGTGTTGTTTGGTGCTCTTTCTATCAAATTCTATTAGTTCAAAGATTTTTGGACTAGAAAAAGAATGGAAACCAACGGTTCCCAAACCATAGCATAGGCAAATCAAACCAATCAATAAGAAAGGTTGTGTTATTGAGAATTTGAGAAACATTCGGAATCGCATGATTCGTATGCTTGTGTTTGAGTTGTTTGGTGATCTTTCTATCAAATTCTATTGGTTCAAAGATTTTTGGACTATAGAAAGAATGGAAACCAACGGTTCCCAAACCATAGCCTAGGCAAATCAAACCAATCAATAAGAAAGGTTATGTTATTGAATTCGAAATCGCATGATTCGTATGCTTGTGTTTGTGATGTTTCGTGATCTTTCCATCGAGTTCTTTGGTGATCTTTCCATCAAGTTCTATTAGTTCAAAGATTTTTGGACGAGAAAAAGAATTGAAACCAACGGTTCCCAAACCATAGGCTAGGGAAATCAAACCAATCAATAAGAAAGGATGTGTTATTGTGAATTTGAGAAACATTCGGAATCGCATGATTCGTATGCTTGTGTTTGAGTTGTTTGGTGATCTTTCTATCAAATTCTATTAGTTCAAAGATTTTTGGAGTAGAAAAAGAATGGAAACCAACGGTTCCCAAACCATAGCCTAGGCAAATCAAACCAGTCAATAAGAAAGGTTGTGTTATTGAATTCGAAATCGCATGATTCGTATGCTTGTGTTTGTGATGTTTCGTGATCTTTCCATCAAGTTCTATTAGTTCAAAAAATTTTGGACGAGAAAAACAATGGAAACCAACGGTTCCCAAACCATAGCCTAGGCAAATCAAACCAATCAATAAGAAAGGTTGTGTTATTGAGAATTTGAGAAACATTCGAAATCGCATGATTCCTATGCTTGTGTTTGTGTTGTTTGGTGATCTTTCCATCAAGTTCTATTAGTTCAAAGATTTTTGGACAAGAAAAAGAATTGAAACCAACGGTTCCCAAACCATAGCCTAGTCAAATCAAACCAATCAATAAGAAAGGTTGTGTTATTGAGAATTTGAGAAACATTCGAAATCGCATGATTCATATGCTTGTGTTTGAGTTTTTTGGTGATCTTTCTATCAAATTCTATTAGTTCAAAGATTTTTGGATTAGAAAAAGAATGGAAACCAACGGTTCCCAAACCATAGCCTAGGCAAATCAAACCAATCAATAAGAAAGGATGTGTTATTGTGAATTTGAGAAACATTCGGAATCGCATGATTCGTATGCTTGTGTTTGAGTTGTTTGGTGATCTTCCTATCAAATTCTATTAGTTCAAAGATTTTTGGACTAGAAAACTGATGGAAACCAACGGTTCCCAAACCATAGCCTAGGCAAATCAAACCAGTCAATAAGAAAGGTTGTTTTATTGAATTCGAAATCGCATGATTCGTATGCTTGTGTTTGTGATGTTTCGTGATCTTTCAATGAAGTTCTATTAGTTCAAAAAATTTTGGACGAGATAAACAATGGAAACCAACGGTTCCCAAACCATAGCCTAGGCAAATCAAACCAATCAATAAGAAAGGTTGTGTTATTGAGAATTTGAGAAACATTCGAAATCGCATGATTCCTATGCTTGTGTTTGTGTTGTTTGGTGATCTTTCCATCAAGTTCTATTAGTTCAAAGATTTTTGGAAAAGAAAAAGAATTGAAACCAACGGTTCCCAAACCATAGCCTAGGCAAATCAAACCAGTCAATAAGAAAGGTTGTGTTATTGAATTCGAAATCGCATGATTCGTATGCTTGTGTTTGTGATGTTTCGTGATCTTTCCATCAAGTTCTATTAGTTCAAAAAATTTTGGACGAGAAAAACAATGGAAACCAACGGTTCCCAAACCATAGCCTAGGCAAATCAAACCAATCAATAAGAAAGGTTGTGTTATTGAGAATTTGAGAAACATTCGAAATCGCATGATTCCTATGCTTGTGTTTGTGTTGTTTGGTGATCTTTCCATCAAGTTCTATTAGTTCAAAGATTTTTGGACAAGAAAAAGAATTGAAACCAACGGTTCCCAAACCATAGCCTAGTCAAATCAAACCAATCAATAAGAAAGGTTGTGTTATTGAGAATTTGAGAAACATTCGAAATCGCATGATTCATATGCTTGTGTTTGAGTTTTTTGGTGATCTTTCTATCAAATTCTATTAGTTCAAAGATTTTTGGACTAGAAAAAGAATGGAAACCAACGGTTCCCAAACCATAGCCTAGGCAAATCAAACCAATCAATAAGAAAGGATGTGTTATTGTGAATTTGAGAAACATTCGGAATCGCATAATTCGTATGCTTGTGTTTGAGTTGTTCGGTGCTCTTTCTATCAAATTCTATTAGTTCAAAGATTTTTGGACTAGAAAAAGAATGGAAACCAACGGTTCCCAAACCATAGCCTAGGCAAATCAAACCATTCAATAAGAAAGGTTGTGCTATTCAGAATTTGAGAAACATTCGAAATCGCATGATTCCTATGCTTGTGTTTGTGTTGTTTGGTGATCTTTCCATCAAGTTCTATTAGTTCAAAGATTTTTGGACAAGAAAAAGAATGGAAACCAACGGTTCCCAAACCATAGCCTAGGCAAATCAAACCAATCAGTAAGAAAGGTTGTGTTATTGAGAATTTTAGAAACATTCGAAATCGCATGATTCGTATGCTTGTGTTTCAGTTGTTTGGTGATCTTTCCATCAAAATATATTAGTTCAAAGATTTTTGGACTATAAAAAGAATGGAAACCAACGGTTCCCAAACCATAGCCTAGGCAAATCAAACCAATCAATAAGAAAGATTGTGTTATTGAGAATTTGAGAAACATTCGAAATCGCATGATTCCTATGCTTGTGTTTGTGTTGTTTGGTGATCTTTCCATCAAGTTCTATTAGTTCAAAGATTTTTGGACAAGAAAAAGAATGGAAACCAACGGTTCCCGAACCACAGCCCAGGCAAATCAAACCAATCAATAAGAAAGATTGTGTTATTGAGAATTTGAGAAACATTCGAAATCGCATGATTCCTATGCTTGTGTTTGTGTTGTTTGGTGATCTTTCCATCAAGTTCTATTAGTTCAAAGATTTTTGGACAAGAAAAAGAATGGAAACCAACAGTTCCCAAACCATAGCCTAGGCAAATCAAACCAATCAATAAGAAAGGATGTGTTATTGTGAATTTGAGAAACATTCGGAATCGCATAATTCGTATGCTTGTGTTTGAGTTGTTCGGTGCTCTTTATATCAAATTCTATTAGTTCAAAGATTTTTGGACTAGAAAAAGAATGGAAACCAACGGTTCCCAAACCATAGCCTAGGCAAATCAAACCAATCAATAAGAAAGGTTGTGTTATTGAGAATTTGAGAAAACTTTGAAATCGCATGATTCGTATACTTGTGTTTGAGTTGTTTGGTGATCTTTCTATCAAATTCTATTAGTTCAAAGATATTTGGACTAGAAAAAGAATGGAAACCAACGGTTCCCAAACCATAGCCTAGGCAAATCAAACCAATCAATAAGAAAGGTTGTGTTATTGAATTCGAAATCGCATGATTCGTATGCTTGTGTTTGTGATGTTTCGTGATCTTTCCATCAAGTTCTATTAGTTCAAAAATTTTTGGACAAGAAAAAGAATGGAAACCAACGGTTCCCAAACCATAGCCTAGGCAAATCAAACCAATCAATAAGAAAGGTAGTGTTATTGAGAATTTGAGAAACATTCGAAATCGCATGATTCCTATGCTTGTGTTTGTGTTGTTTGGTGCTCTTTCTATCAAATTCTATTAGTTCAAAGATTTTTGGACTAGAAAAAGAATGGAAACCAACGGTTCCCAAACCATAGCATAGGCAAATCAAACCAATCAATAAGAAAGGTTGTGTTATTGAGAATTTGAGAAACATTCGGAATCGCATGATTCGTATGCTTGTGTTTGAGTTGTTTGGTGATCTTTCTATCAAATTCTATTGGTTCAAAGATTTTTGGACTATAGAAAGAATGGAAACCAACGGTTCCCAAACCATAGCCTAGGCAAATCAAACCAATCAATAAGAAAGGTTATGTTATTGAATTCGAAATCGCATGATTCGTATGCTTGTGTTTGTGATGTTTCGTGATCTTTCCATCGAGTTCTTTGGTGATCTTTCCATCAAGTTCTATTAGTTCAAAGATTTTTGGACGAGAAAAAGAATTGAAACCAACGGTTCCCAAACCATAGGCTAGGGAAATCAAACCAATCAATAAGAAAGGATGTGTTATTGTGAATTTGAGAAACATTCGGAATCGCATGATTCGTATGCTTGTGTTTGAGTTGTTTGGTGATCTTTCTATCAAATTCTATTAGTTCAAAGATTTTTGGAGTAGAAAAAGAATGGAAACCAACGGTTCCCAAACCATAGCCTAGGCAAATCAAACCAGTCAATAAGAAAGGTTGTGTTATTGAATTCGAAATCGCATGATTCGTATGCTTGTGTTTGTGATGTTTCGTGATCTTTCCATCAAGTTCTATTAGTTCAAAAAATTTTGGACGAGAAAAACAATGGAAACCAACGGTTCCCAAACCATAGCCTAGGCAAATCAAACCAATCAATAAGAAAGGTTGTGTTATTGAGAATTTGAGAAACATTCGAAATCGCATGATTCCTATGCTTGTGTTTGTGTTGTTTGGTGATCTTTCCATCAAGTTCTATGAGTTCAAAGATTTTTGGACAAGAAAAAGAATTGAAACCAACGGTTCCCAAACCATAGCCTAGTCAAATCAAACCAATCAATAAGAAAGGTTGTGTTATTGAGAATTTGAGAAACATTCGAAATCGCATGATTCATATGCTTGTGTTTGAGTTTTTTGGTGATCTTTCTATCAAATTCTATTAGTTCAAAGATTTTTGGATTAGAAAAAGAATGGAAACCAACGGTTCCCAAACCATAGCCTAGGCAAATCAAACCAATCAATAAGAAAGGATGTGTTATTGTGAATTTGAGAAACATTCGGAATCGCATAATTCGTATGCTTGTGTTTGAGTTGTTCGGTGCTCTTTCTATCAAATTCTATTAGTTCAAAGATTTTTTGACTAGAAAAAGAATGGAAACCAACGGTTCCCAAACCATAGCCTAGGCAAATCAAACCATTCAATAAGAAAGGTTGAGCTATTCAGAATTTGAGAAACATTCGAAATCGCATGATTCCTATGCTTGTGTTTGTGTTGTTTGGTGATCTTTCCATCAAGTTCTATTAGTTCAAAGATTTTGGGACTAGAAAAAGAATGGAAACCAACGGTTCCCAAACCATAGCCTAGGCAAATCAAACCAATCAATAAGAATGGTTGTGTTATTGAGAATTTGAGAAACATTCGAAATCGCATGATTCGTATGCTTGTGTTTGAGTTGTTTGGTGATCTTTCTATCAAATTCTATTAGTTCAAAGATTTTTGGAGTAGAAAAAGAATGGAAACCAACGGTTCCCAAACCATAGCCTAGGCAAATCAAACCAGTCAATAAGAAAGGTTGTGTTATTGAATTCGAAATCGCATGATTCGTATGCTTGTGTTTGTGATGTTTCGTGATCTTTCCATCAAGTTCTATTAGTTCAAAAAATTTTGGACGAGAAAAACAATGGAAACCAACGGTTCCCAAACCATAGCCTAGGCAAATCAAACCAATCAATAAGAAAGGTTGTGTTATTGAGAATTTGAGAAACATTCGAAATCGCATGATTCCTATGCTTGTGTTTGTGTTGTTTGGTGATCTTTCCATCAAGTTCTATTAGTTCAAAGATTTTTGGACAAGAAAAAGAATTGAAACCAACGGTTCCCAAACCATAGCCTAGTCAAATCAAACCAATCAATAAGAAAGGTTGTGTTATTGAGAATTTGAGAAACATTCGAAATCGCATGATTCATATGCTTGTGTTTGAGTTTTTTGGTGATCTTTCTATCAAATTCTATTAGTTCAAAGATTTTTGGACTAGAAAAAGAATGGAAACCAACGGTTCCCAAACCATAGCCTAGGCAAATCAAACCAATCAATAAGAAAGGATGTGTTATTGTGAATTTGAGAAACATTCGGAATCGCATAATTCGTATGCTTGTGTTTGAGTTGTTCGGTGCTCTTTCTATCAAATTCTATTAGTTCAAAGATTTTTGGACTAGAAAAAGAATGGAAACCAACGGTTCCCAAACCATAGCCTAGGCAAATCAAACCATTCAATAAGAAAGGTTGTGCTATTCAGAATTTGAGAAACATTCGAAATCGCATGATTCCTATGCTTGTGTTTGTGTTGTTTGGTGATCTTTCCATCAAGTTCTATTAGTTCAAAGATTTTTGGACAAGAAAAAGAATGGAAACCAACGGTTCCCAAACCATAGCCTAGGCAAATCAAACCAATCAGTAAGAAAGGTTGTGTTATTGAGAATTTTAGAAACATTCGAAATCGCATGATTCGTATGCTTGTGTTTCAGTTGTTTGGTGATCTTTCCATCAAAATATATTAGTTCAAAGATTTTTGGACTATAAAAAGAATGGAAACCAACGGTTCCCAAACCATAGCCTAGGCAAATCAAACCAATCAATAAGAAAGATTGTGTTATTGAGAATTTGAGAAACATTCGAAATCGCATGATTCCTATGCTTGTGTTTGTGTTGTTTGGTGATCTTTCCATCAAGTTCTATTAGTTCAAAGATTTTTGGACAAGAAAAAGAATGGAAACCAACGGTTCCCGAACCACAGCCCAGGCAAATCAAACCAATCAATAAGAAAGATTGTGTTATTGAGAATTTGAGAAACATTCGAAATCGCATGATTCCTATGCTTGTGTTTGTGTTGTTTGGTGATCTTTCCATCAAGTTCTATTAGTTCAAAGATTTTTGGACAAGAAAAAGAATGGAAACCAACAGTTCCCAAACCATAGCCTAGGCAAATCAAACCAATCAATAAGAAAGGATGTGTTATTGTGAATTTGAGAAACATTCGGAATCGCATAATTCGTATGCTTGTGTTTGAGTTGTTCGGTGCTCTTTATATCAAATTCTATTAGTTCAAAGATTTTTGGACTAGAAAAAGAATGGAAACCAACGGTTCCCAAACCATAGCCTAGGCAAATCAAACCAATCAATAAGAAAGGTTGTGTTATTGAGAATTTGAGAAAACTTTGAAATCGCATGATTCGTATACTTGTGTTTGAGTTGTTTGGTGATCTTTCTATCAAATTCTATTAGTTCAAAGATATTTGGACTAGAAAAAGAATGGAAACCAACGGTTCCCAAACCATAGCCTAGGCAAATCAAACCAATCAATAAGAAAGGTTGTGTTATTGAATTCGAAATCGCATGATTCGTATGCTTGTGTTTGTGATGTTTCGTGATCTTTCCATCAAGTTCTATTAGTTCAAAAATTTTTGGACAAGAAAAAGAATGGAAACCAACGGTTCCCAAACCATAGCCTAGGCAAATCAAACCAATCAATAAGAAAGGTAGTGTTATTGAGAATTTGAGAAACATTCGAAATCGCATGATTCCTATGCTTGTGTTTGTGTTGTTTGGTGCTCTTTCTATCAAATTCTATTAGTTCAAAGATTTTTGGACTAGAAAAAGAATGGAAACCAACGGTTCCCAAACCATAGCATAGGCAAATCAAACCAATCAATAAGAAAGGTTGTGTTATTGTGAATTGAGAAACATTCGGAATCGCGTGATTCGTATGCTTGTGTTTGTGTTGTTTGTGATCATTCCATCAAGTTCTATTAGTAGAAAACTCTTTGGACGAGAAAAAGAGTAGAAACCAATGGTTCCCAAACCATAGCCTAGGCAAATCAAACCAATCAATAAGAAAGGTTGTGTTATTGAGAATTTGAGAAACATTCGGAATCGCATGATTCGTATGCTTGTGTTTGAGTTGTTTGGTGATCTTTCTATCAAATTCTATTGGTTCAAAGATTTTTGGACTAGAAAAAGAATGGAAACCAACGGTTCCCAAACCATAGCCTAGGCAAATCAAACCAATCAATAAGAAAGGTTGTGTTATTGAATTCGAAATCGCATGATTCGTATGCTTGTGTTTGTGATGTTTCGTGATCTTTCCATCGAGTTCTTTGGTGATCTTTCCATCAAGTTCTATTAGTTCAAAGATTTTTGGACGAGAAAAAGAATTGAAACCAACGGTTCCCAAACCATAGGCTAGGCAAATCAAACCAATCAATAAGAAAGGATGTGTTATTGTGAATTTGAGAAACATTCGGAATCGCATGATTCGTATGCTTGTGTTTGAGTTGTTTGGTGATCTTCCTATCAAATTCTATTAGTTCAAAGATTTTTGGACTAGAAAACTGATGGAAACCAACGGTTCCCAAACCATAGCCTAGGCAAATCAAACCAGTCAATAAGAAAGGTTGTTTTATTGAATTCGAAATCGCATGATTCGTATGCTTGTGTTTGTGATGTTTCGTGATCTTTCAATGAAGTTCTATTAGTTCAAAAAATTTTGGACGAGATAAACAATGGAAACCAACGGTTCCCAAACCATAGCCTAGGCAAATCAAACCAATCAATAAGAAAGGTTGTGTTATTGAGAATTTGAGAAACATTCGAAATCGCATGATTCCTATGCTTGTGTTTGTGTTGTTTGGTGATCTTTCCATCAAGTTCTATTAGTTCAAAGATTTTTGGAAAAGAAAAAGAATTGAAACCAACGGTTCCCAAACCATAGCCTAGTCAAATCAAACCAATCAATAAGAAAGGTTGTGTTATTGAGAATTTGAGAAACATTCGAAATCGCATGATTCATATGCTTGTGTTTGAGTTTTTTGGTGATCTTTCTATCAAATTCTATTAGTTCAAAGATTTTTGGACTAGAAAAAGAATAGAAACCAACGGTTCCCAAACCATAGCCTAGGCAAATCAAACCAATCAATAAGAAAGGATGTGTTATTGTGAATTTGAGAAACATTCGGAATCGCATGATTCGTATGCTTGTGTTTGAGTTGTTTGGTGATCTTTCTATCAAATTCTATTAGTTCAAAGTATTTTGGACTAGAAAAATGATGGAAACCAACGGTTCCCAAACTTTAGCCTAGGCAAATCAAACCAGTCAATAAGAAAGGTTGTGTTATAGAATTCGAAAACGCATGATTCGTATGCTTGTGTTTGTGATGTTTCGTGATCTTTCAATGAAGTTCTATTAGTTCAAAAAATTTTGGACGAGAAAAACAATGGAAACCAACGCTTCCCAAACAATAGCCTAGGCAAATCAAACTAATCAATAAGAAAGGTTGTGTTATTGAGAATTTGAGAAACATTCGAAATCGCATGATTCCTATGCTTGTGTTTGTGTTGTTTGGTGATCTTTCCATCAAGTTCTATTAGTTCAAAGATTTTTGGACAAGAAAAAGAATGAAAACCAACGGTTCCCAAACCATAGCCTAGGCAAATCAAACCAATCAATAAGAAAGGTTTTGTTATTGAGAATTTGGGAAACATTCGAAATCGCATGATTCGTATGCTTGTGTTTGAGTTGTTTGGTGATCTTTCTATCAAATTCTATTAGTTCAAAGATTTTTGGACTAGAAAAATGATGGAAACCAACGGTTCCCAAACCATAGCCTAGGCAAATCAAACCAGTCAATAAGAAAGGTTGTGTTATTGAATTCGAAATCGCATGATTCGTATGCTTGTGTTTGTGATGTTTCGTGATCTTTCCATCAAGTACTATTAGTTCAAAAAATTTTGGACGAGAAAAACAATGGAAACCAACGGTTCCCAAACCATAGCCTAGGCAAATCAAACCAATCAATAAGAAAGGTTGTGTTATTGAGAATTTGAGAAACATTCGAAATCGCATGATTCGTATGATTGTGTTTTAGTTGTTTGGTGATCCTTCTATCAAATTCTACTAGTTCAAAGATTTTTGGACGAGAAAAAGAATTCAAACCAACGGTTCCCAAACCATAGCCTAGTAAAATCAAACCAATCAATAAGAAAGGATGTGTTATTGTGAATTTGAGAAACATTCGGAATCGCATGATTCGTATGCTTGTGTTTGAGTTGTTTGGTGCTCTTTCTATCAAATTCTATTAGTTCAAAGTTTTTTGGACTAGAAAAAGAATGGAAACCAACGGTTCCCAAACCATAGCCTAGGCAAATCAAACCAATCAATAAGAAAGGATGTGTTATTGTGAATTTGAGAAACATTCGGAATCGCATAATTCGTATGCTTGTGTTTGAGTTGCTCGGTGCTCTTTCTATAAAATTCTATTAGTTCAAAGATTTTGGGACTAGAAAAAGAATGGAAATCAACGGTTCCCAAACCATAGCCTAGGCAAATCAAACCAATCAACAAGAAAGGATGTGTTATTGTGAATTTGAGAAACATTCGGAATCGCATGATTCGTATGCTTGTGTTTTAGTTGTTTGGTGATCTTTCTATCAAATTCTATTAGTTCAAAGATTTTTGGACTAGAAAAAGAATGGAAACCAATGGTTCCCAAACCATAGCCTAGGCAAATCAAACCAATCAATAAGAAAGGATGTGTTATTGTGAATTTGAGAAACATTCGGAATCGCATGATTCGTATGCTTGTGTTTTAGTTGTTTGGTGATCTTTCTATCAAATTCTATTAGTTCAAAGATTTTTGGACTAGAAAAAGAATGGAAACCAATGGTTCCCAAACCATAGCCTAGGCAAATCAAACCAATCAATAAGAAAGGATGTGTTATTGTGAATTTGAGAAACATTCGGAATCGCATGATTCGTATGCTTGTGTTTGAGTTGTTTGGTGATCTTTCTATCAAATTCTATTAGTTCAAAGATTTTTGGACTTGAAAAATGATGGAAATCAACGGTTCCCAAACCATAGCCTAGGCAAATCAAACCAGTCAATAAGAAAGGTTGTGTTATTGAATTCGAAATCGCATGATTCGTATGCTTGTGTTTGTGATGTTTCCTGATCTTTCCATCAAGTTCTATTAGTTCAAAAAATTTTGGACGAGAAAAACAATGGAAACCAACGGTTCCCAAACCATAGCCTAGGCAAATCAAACTAATCAATAAGAAAGGTTGTGTTATTGAGAATTTGAGAAACATTCGAAATCGCATGATTCCTATGCTTGTGTTTGTGTTGTTTGGTGATCTTTCCATCAAGTTCTATTAGTTCAAAGTTTTTTGGACAAGAAAAAGAATGAAAACCAACGGTTCCCAAACCATAGCCTAGCTAAATCAAACCAATCAATAAGAAAGGTTTTGTTATTGAGAATTTGGGAAACATTCGAAATCGCATGATTCGTATGCTTGTGTTTGAGTTGTTTGGTGCTCTTTCTATCAAATTCTATTAGTTCAAAGATTTTTGGACTAGAAAAATGATGGAAACCAACGGTTCCCAAACCATAGCCTAGGCAAATCAAACCAGTCAATAAGAAAGGTTGTGTTATTGAATTCGAAATCGCATGATTCGTATGCTTGTGTTTGTGATGTTTCGTGATCTTTCCATCAAGTTCTATTAGTTCAAAAAATTTCGGACGAGAAAAACAATGGAAACCAACGGTTCCCAAACCATAGCCTAGGCAAATCAAACCAATCAATAAGAAAGGTTGTGTTATTGAGAATTTGAGAAACATTCGAAATCGCATGATTCCTATGCTTGTGTTTGTGTTGTTTGGTGATCTTTCTATCAGGTTCTATTAGTTCAAAGATTGTTGGACGAGAAAAAGAATTGAAACCAACGGTTCCCAAACCATAGCCTAGTAAAATCAAACCAATCAATAAGAAAGGATGTGATATTGTGAATTTGAGAAACATTCGGAATCGCATGATTCGTATGCTTGTGTTTGAGTTGTTTGGTGCTCTTTCTATCAAATTCTATTAGTTCTAAGTTTTTTGGACTAGAAAAAGAATGGAAACCAACGGTCCCCAAACCATAGCCTAGGCAAATCAAACCAATCAATAAGAAAGGATGTGTTATTGTGAATTTGAGAAACATTCGGAATCGCATAATTCGTATGCTTGTGTTTGAGTTGTTCGGTGCTCTTTCTATAAAATTCTATTAGTTCAAAGATTTTGGGACTAGAAAAAGAATGGAAACCAACGGTTCCCAAACCATAGCCTAGGCAAATCAAACCAATCAATAAGAATGGTTGTGTTATTGAGAATTTGAGAAACATTCGAAATCGCATGATTCATATACTTGTGTTTGAGTTGTTTGGTGATCTTTCTATCAAATTCTATTAGTTCAAATATTTTTGGACTAGAAAAAGAATGGAAACCAACGGTTCCCAAACCATAGCCTAGGCAAATCAAACCAATCAATAAGAAAGGTTGTGTTATTGAGAATTTGAGAAACATTCGAAATCGCATGATTCCTATGCCTGTGTTTGTGTTGTTTGGTGATCTTTCCATCAAGTCCTATTAGTTCAAAGATTTTTGGACAAGAAAAAGAATGGAAACCAACGGTTCCCAAACCATAGCCTAGGCAAATCAAACCAATCAATAAGAAAGGTTGTGTTATTAAATTCGAAATCGCATGATTCGTATGCTTGTGTTTGTGATGTTTCGTGATCTTTCCATCAAGTTCTATTAGTTCAAAAATTTTTGGACGAGAAAAAGAATGGAAACCAACGGTTCCCAAACCATAGCCTAGGCAAATCAAACCAATCAATAAGAAAGGTAGTGTTATTGAGAACCTGTGAACCATTCGAAATCGCATGATTTGTATGCTTGTGTTTAAGTTGTTTGGTGCTCTTTCTATCAAATTCTATTAGTTCAAAGATTTTTGGACTAGAAAAAGAATGGAAACCAACGGTTCCCAAACCATAGCCTAGGCAAATCAAACCAATCAATAAGAAAGGTTGTGTTATTGAGAATTTGAGAAACATTCGAAATCGCATGATTCCTATGCCTGTGTTTGTGTTGTTTGGTGATCTTTCCATCAAGTCCTATTAGTTCAAAGATTTTTGGACAAGAAAAAGAATGGAAACCAACGGTTCCCAAACCATAGCCTAGGCAAATCAAACCAATCAATAAGAAAGGTTGTGTTATTGAGAATTTTAGAAACATTCGAAATAGCATGATTCGTATGCTTGTGTTTGAGTTGTTTGGTGATCTTTCCATCAAATTCTATTAGTTCAAAGATTTTTGGACTAGAAAAAGAATGGAAACCAACGGTTCCCAAACCATAGCCTAGGCAAATCAAACCAATTAATAAGAAAGGTTGTGTTACTGAGAATTTGAGAAACATTCGAAATCGCACGTTTGGTGATCTTTCCATCAAGTTCTATTAGTTCAAAGATTTTTGGACAAGAAAAAGAATGGAAACCAACGGTTCCCAAACCATAGCCTAGGCAAATCAAACCAATCAATAAGAAAGGATGTGTTATTGTGAATTTGAGAAATATTCGGAATCGCATGATTCGTATGCTTGTGTTTGAGTTGTTTGGTGATCTTTCTATCAAATTCTATTAGTTCAAAGATTTTTGGACTAGAAAAATGATGGAAATCAACGGTTCCCAAACCATAGCCTAGGCAAATCAAACCAGTCAATAAGAAAGGTTGTGTTATTGAATTCGAAATCGCATGATTCGTATGCTTGTGTTTGTGATGTTTCGTGATCTTTCCATCAAGTTCTATTAGTTCAAAAAATTTTGGACGAGAAAAACAATGGAAACCAACGGTTCCCAAACCATAGCCTAGGCAAATCAAACTAATCAATAAGAAAGGTTGTGTTATTGAGAATTTGAGAAACATTCGAAATCGCATGATTCCTATGCTTGTGTTTGTGTTGTTTGGTGATCTTTCCATAAAGTTCTATTAGTTCAAAGATTTTTGGACAAGAAAAAGAATGAAAACCAACGGTTCCCAAACCATAGCCTAGCTAAATCAAACCAATCAATAAGAAAGGTTTTGTTATTGAGAATTTGGGAAACATTCGAAATCGCATGATTCGTATGCTTGTGTTTGAGTTGTTTGGTGATCTTTCTATCAAATTCTATTAGTTCAAAGATTTTTGGACTAGAAAAATGATGGAAACCAACGGTTCCCAAACCATAGCCTAGGCAAATCAAACAAGTCAATAAGAAAGGTTGTGTTATTGAATTCGAAATCGCATGATTCGTATGCTTGTGTTTGTGATGTTTCGTGATCTTTCCATCAAGTTCTATTAGTTAAAAAAATTTCGGACGAGAAAAACAATGGAAACCAACGGTTCCCAAACCATAGCCTAGGCAAATCAAACCAATCAATAAGAAAGGTTGTGTTATTGAGAATTTGAGAAACATTCGAAATCGCATGATTCCTATGCTTGTGTTTGTGTTGTTTGGTGATCTTTCTATCAAGTTCTATTAGTTCAAAGATTGTTGGACGAGAAAAAGAATTGAAACCAACGGTTCCCAAACCATAGCCTAGTAAAATCAAACCATTCAATAAGAAAGGATGTGTTATTGTGAATTTGAGAAACATTCGGAATCGCATGATTCGTATGCTTGTGTTTGAGTTGTTTGGTGCTCTTTCTATCAAATTCTATTAGTTCAAAGTTTTTTGGACTAGAAAAAGAATGGAAACCAACGGTTCCAAAACCATAGCCTAGGCAAATCAAACCAATCAATAAGAAAGGATGTGTTATTGTGAATTTGAGAAACATTCGGAATCGCATAATTCTTATGCTTGTGTTTGAGTTGTTCGGTGCTCTTTCTATAAAATTCTATTAGTTCAAAGATTTTGGGACTAGAAAAAGAATGGAAACCAACGGTTCCCAAACCATAGCCTAGGCAAATCAAACCAATCAATAAGAAAGGTTGTGTTATTGAATTCGAAATCGCATGATTCGTATGCTTGTGTTTGTGATGTTTCGTGATCTTTCCATCAAGTTCTATTAGTTCAAAAATTTTTGGACGAGAAAAAGAATGGAAACCAACGGTTCCCAAACCATAGCCTAGGCAAATCAAACCAATCAATAAGAAAGGTAGTGTTATTGAGAACCTGTGAACCATTCGAAATCGCATGATTTGTATGCTTGTGTTTAAGTTGTTTGGTGCTCTTTCTATCAAATTCTATTAGTTCAAAGATTTTTGGACTAGAAAAAGAATGGAAACCAACGGTTCCCAAACCATAGCCTAGGCAAATCAAACCAATCAATAAGAAAGGTTGTGTTATTGAGAATTTGAGAAACATTCGAAATCGCATGATTCCTATGCCTGTGTTTGTGTTGTTTGGTGATCTTTCCATCAAGTCCTATTAGTTCAAAGATTTTTGGACAAGAAAAAGAATGGAAACCAACGGTTCCCAAACCATAGCCTAGGCAAATCAAACCAATCAATAAGAAAGGATGTGTTATTGAGAATTTTAGAAACATTCGAAATAGCATGATTCGTATGCTTGTGTTTGAGTTGTTTGGTGATCTTTCCATCAAATTCTATTAGTTCAAAGATTTTTGGACTAGAAAAAGAATGGAAACCAACGGTTCTCAAACCATAGCCTAGGCAAATCAAACCATTCAATAAGAAAGGTTGTGTTATTGAGAATTTGAGAAACATTCGAAATCGCATGATTCCTATGCTTGTGTTTGTGTTGTTTGGTGATCTTTCCATCAAGTTCTATTAGTTCAAAGATTTTTGGACAAGAAAAAGATTGGAAACCAACGGTTCCCAAACCATAGCCTAGGCAAATCAAACCAATCAATAAGAAAGGTTGTGTTATTGAGAATTTTAGAAACATTCGAAATCCCATGATTCGTATGCTTGTGTTTCAGTTGTTTGGTGATCTTTCCATCAAAATATATTAGTTCAAAGATTTTTGGACTAGAAAAAGAAGGAAAACCAACAGTTCCCAAACCATAGCCTAGGCAAATCAAACCAATCAATAAGAAAGGTTGTGTTATTGAGAATTTGAGAAACATTCGAAATCGCATGATTCCTATGCTTGTGTTTGTGTTGTTTGGTGATCTTTCCATCAAGTTCTATTAGTTCAAAGATTTTTGGACAAGAAAAGGAATGGAAACCAACGGTTCACAAACCATAGCCTAGGCAAATCAAACCAATGAATAAGAAAGGATGTGTTATTTTGACTTTGAGAAACATTCGGAATCGCATAATTCGTATGCTTGTGTTTGAGTTGTTCGGTGCTCTTTCTATCAAATTCTATTAGTTCAAAGATTTTTGGACTAGAAAAAGAATGGAAACCAACGGTTCCCAAAACATAGCCTAGGCAAATCAAACCAATCAATAAGAAAGGTTGTGTTATTGAATTCGAAATCGCATGATTCGTATGCTTGTGTTTGTGATGTTTCGTGATCTTTCCATCGAGTTCTATTAGTTCAAAAATTTTTGGACGAGAAAAACAATGGAAACTAACGGTTCCCAAACCATAACCTAGGCAAATCAAACCAATCAATAAGAAAGGTTGTGTTATTGAGAATTTTAGAAACATTCGAAATCGCATGATTCGTATGCTTGTGTTTCAGTTGTTTGGTGATCTTTCCATCAAGTTCTATTAGTACAACACTTTTTGGACGAGAAAAAGAATAGAAACCAATGGTTCCTAAACCATAGCCTAGGCAAATCAAACCCATCAATAAGAAAGGTTGTGTTATTGAGAATTTGAGAAACTTTCGGAATCGCATGATTGATATGCTTGTGTTTGTGTTGTTTGTGATCTTTCCATCAAGTTCTATTAGTACAAAACTTTTTGGATGAGAAAAAGAATAGAAACCAATGGTTCCCAAAACATAGCCTAGGCAAATCAAACCAATCAATAAGAAAGGTTGTGTTATTGAGAATTTGAGAAACATTCGGAATCGCATGATTCGTATGCTTGTGTTTGAGTTGTTTGGTGATCTTTCCATAAAATTCTATTAGTTCAAAGATTTTTGGACTAGAAAAAGAATGGAAACCAACGGTTCCCAAACCATAGCCTAGGCAAATCAAACTAATCAATAAGAAAGTTTGTGTTATTGAATTCGAAATCGCATGATTCGTATGCTGGTGTTTGTGATGTTTCGTGATCTTTCCATCAAGTTCTATTAGTTCAAAAATTTTTGGACGAGAAAAACAATGGAAACCAACGGTTCCCAAACCATAGCCTAGGCAAATCAAACCAATCAATAAGAAAGGTTGTGTTATTGAGAATTTGAGAAACATTCGAAATCGCATGATTCCTATGCTTGTGTTTGTGTTGTTTGGTGATCTTTCTATCAAGTTCTATTAGTTCAAAGATTTTTGGACTAGAAAAAGAATGGAAACCAACGGTTCCCAAACTATAGCCTAGGCAAATCAAACCAATCAATAAGAAAGGTTGTGTTATTGAGAATTTGAGAAACATTCGAAATCGAATGATTCCTATGCCTGTGTTTGTGTTGTTTGGTGATCTTTCCATCAAGTCCTATTAGTTCAAAGATTTTTGGACAAGAAAAAGAATGGAAACCAACGGTTCCCAAACCATAGCCTAGGCAAATCAAACCAATCAATAAGAAAGGTTGTGTTATTGAGAATTTTAGAAACATTCGAAATAGCATATTCGTATGCTTGTGTTTGAGTTGTTTGGTGATCTTTCCATCAAATTCTATTAGTTCAAAGATTTTTGGACTAGAAAAAGAATGGAAACCAACGGTTCCCAAACCATAGCATAGGCAAATCAAACCAATTAATAAGAAAGGTTGTGTTACTGAGAATTTGAGAAACATTCGAAATCGCACGTTTGGTGATCTTTCCATCAAGTTCTATTAGTTCAAAGATTTTTGGACAAGAAAAAGAATGGAAACCAACGGTTCCCAAACCATAGCCTAGGCAAATCAAACCAATCAATAAGAAAGGATGTGTTATTGAGAATTTTAGAAACATTCGAAATAGCATGATTCGTATGCTTGTGTTTGAGTTGTTTGGTGATCTTTCCATCAAATTCTATTAGTTCAAAGATTTTTGGACTAGAAAAAGAATGGAAACCAACGGTTCCCGAACCATAGCCTAGGCAAATCAAACCAATCAATAAGAAAGGTTGTGTTATTGAGAATTTGAGAAACATTCGAAATCGCATGATTCCTATGCTTGTGTTTGTGTTGTTTGGTGATCTTTCCATCAAGTTCTATTAGTTTAAAGATTTTTGGACAAGAAAAAGAATGAAAACCAACGGTTCCCAAACCATAGCCTAGGCAAATCAAACCAATCAATAAGAAAGGTTTTGTTATTGAGAATTTGGGAAACATTCGAAATCGCATGATTCGTATGCTTGTGTTTGAGTTGTTTGGTGATCTTTCTATCAAATTCTATTAGTTCAAAGATTTTTGGACTAGAAAAAGAATGAAAACCAACGGTTCCCAAACCATAGCCTAGCTAAATCAAACCAATCAATAAGAAAGGTTTTGTTATTGAGAATTTGGGAAACATTCGAAATCGCATGATTCGTATGCTTGTGTTTGAGTTGTTTGGTGATCTTTCTATCAAATTCTATTAGTTCAAAGATTTTTGGACTAGAAAAATGATGGAAACCAACGGTTCCCAAACCATAGCCTAGGCAAATCAAACAAGTCAATAAGAAAGGTTGTGTTATTGAATTCGAAATCGCATGATTCGTATGCTTGTGTTTGTGATGTTTCGTGATCTTTCCATCAAGTTCTATTAGTTCAAAAAATTTCGGACTAGAAAAACGATGGAAACCAACGGTTCCCAAACCATAGCCTAGGCAAATCAAACCAATCAATAAGAAAGGTTGTGTTATTGAGAATTTGAGAAACATTCGAAATCGCATGATTCCTATGCTTGTGTTTGTGTTGTTTGGTGATCTTTCTATCAAGTTCTATTAGTTCAAAGATTGTTGGACGAGAAAAAGAATTGAAACCAACGGTTCCCAAACCATAGCCTAGTAAAATCAAACCAATCAATAAGAAAGGATGTGTTATTGTGAATTTGAGAAACATTCGGAATCGCATGATTCGTATGCTTGTGTTTGAGTTGTTTGGTGCTCTTTCTATCAAATTCTATTAGTTCAAAGTTTTTTGGACTAGAAAAAGAATGGAAACCAACGGTACCAAAACCATAGCCTAGGCAAATCAAACCAATCAATAAGAAAGGATGTGTTATTGTGAATTTGAGAAACATTCGGAATCGCATAATTCTTATGCTTGTGTTTGAGTTGTTCGGTGCTCTTTATATAAAATTCTATTAGTTCAAAGATTTTGGGACTAGAAAAAGAATGGAAACCAACGGTTCCCAAACCATAGCCTAGGCAAATCAAACCAATCAATAAGAATGGTTGTGTTATTGAGAATTTGAGAAACATTCGAAATCGCATGATTCATATACTTATGTTTGAGTTGTTTGGTGATCTTTCTATCAAATTCTATTAGTTCAAATATTTTTGGACTAGAAAAAGAATGGAAACCAACGGTTCCCAAACCATAGCCTAGGCAAATCAAACCAATCAATAAGAAAGGTTGTGTTATTGAATTCGAAATCGCATGATTCGTATGCTTGTGTTTGTGATGTTTCGTGATCTTTCCATCAAGTTCTATTAGTTCAAAAATTTTTGGACGAGAAAAAGAATGGAAACCAACGGTTCCCAAACCATAGCCTAGGCAAATCAAACCAATCAATAAGAAAGGTAGTGTTATTGAGAACCTGTGAACCATTCGAAATCGCATGATTTGTATGCTTGTGTTTAAGTTGTTTGGTGCTCTTTCTATCAAATTCTATTAGTTCAAAGATTTTTGGACTAGAAAAAGAATGGAAACCAACGGTTCCCAAACCATAGCCTAGGCAAATCAAACCAATCAATAAGAAAGGTTGTGTTATTGAGAATTTGAAAAACATTCGAAATCGCATGATTCCTATGCCTGTGTTTGTGTTGTTTGGTGATCTTTCCATCAAGTCCTATTAGTTCAAAGATTTTTGGACAAGAAAAAGAATGGAAACCAAGGGTTCCCAAACCATAGCCTAGGCAAATCAAACCAATCAATAAGAAAGGTTGTGTTATTGAGAATTTTAGAAACATTCGAAATAGCATGATTCGTATGCTTGTGTTTGAGTTGTTTGGTGATCTTTCCATCAAATTCTATTAGTTCAAAGATTTTTGGACTAGAAAAAGAATGGAAACCAACGGTTCCCAAACCATAGCCTAGGCAAATCAAACCAATTAATAAGAAAGGTTGTGTTACTGAGAATTTGAGAAACATTCGAAATCGCACGTTTGGTGATCTTTCCATCAAGTTCTATTAGTTCAAAGATTTTTGGACAAGAAAAAGAATGGAAACCAACGGTTCCCAAACCATAGCCTAGGCAAATCAAACCAATCAATAAGAAAGGATGTGTTATTGAGAATTTTAGAAACATTCGAAATAGCATGATTCGTATGCTTGTGTTTGAGTTGTTTGGTGATCTTTCCATCAAATTCTATTAGTTCAAAGATTTTTGGACTAGAAAAAGAATGGAAACCAACGGTTCTCAAACCATAGCCTAGGCAAATCAAACCATTCAATAAGAAAGGTTGTGTTATTGAGAATTTGAGAAACATTCGAAATCGCATGATTCCTATGCTTGTGTTTGTGTTGTTTGGTGATCTTTCCATCAAGTTCTATTAGTTCAAAGATTTTTGGACAAGAAAAAGATTGGAAACCAACGGTTCCCAAACCATAGCCTAGGCAAATCAAACCAATCAATAAGAAAGGTTGTGTTATTGAGAATTTTAGAAACATTCGAAATCGCATGATTCGTATGCTTGTGTTTCAGTTGTTTGGTGATCTTTCCATCAAAATATATTAGTTCAAAGATTTTTGGACTAGAAAAAGAAGGGAAACCAACGGTTCCCAAACCATAACCTAGGCAAATCAAACCAATCAATAAGAAAGGTTGTGTTATTGAGAATTTGAGAAACATTCGAAATCGCATGATTCCTATGCTTGTGTTTGTGTTGTTTGGTGATCTTTCCATCAAGTTCTATTAGTTCAAAGATTTTTGGACAAGAAAAGGAATGGAAACCAACGGTTCACAAACCATAGCCTAGGCAAATCAAACCAATGAATAAGAAAGGATGTGTTATTTTGACTTTGAGAAACATTCGGAATCGCATAATTCGTATGCTTGTGTTTGAGTTGTTCGGTGCTCTTTCTATCAAATTCTATTAGTTCAAAGATTTTTGGACTAGAAAAAGAATGGAAACCAACGTTTCCCAAAACATAGCCTAGGCAAATCAAACCAATCAATAAGAAAGGTTGTGTTATTGAATTCGAAATCGCATGATTCGTATGCTTGTGTTTGTGATGTTTCGTGATCTTTCCATCGAGTTCGATTAGTTCAAAAATTTTTGGACGAGAAAAACAATGGAAACTAACGGTTCCCAAACCATAACCTAGGCAAATCAAACCAATCAATAAGAAAGGTTGTGTTATTGAGAATTTTAGAAACATTCGAAATCGCATGATTCGTATGCTTGTGTTTCAGTTGTTTGGTGATCTTTCCATCAAATTCTATTAGTTCAAAGATTTTTGGACTAGAAAAAGAATGGAAACCAACGGTTCCCGAACCATAGTCTAGGCAAATCAAACCAATCAATAAGAAAGGTTGCGTTATTGAGAATTTGAGAAACATTCGAAATCGCATGATTCCTATGCTTGTGTTTGTGTTGTTTGGTGATCTTTCCATCAAGTTCTATTAGTTCAAAGATTTTTGGACAAGAAAAAGAATGAAAACCAACGGTTCCCAAACCATAGCCTAGGCAAATCAAACCAATCAATAAGAAAGGTTTTGTTATTGAGAATTTGGGAAACATTCGAAATCGCATGATTCGTATGCTTGTGTTTGAGTTGTTTGGTGATCTTTCTATCAAATTCTATTAGTTCAAAGATTTTTGGACTAGAAAAAGAATGGAAACCAACGGTTCCCAAACCATAGCCTAGGCAAATCAAACCAGTCAATAAGAAAGGTTGTGTTATTGAATTCGAAATCGCATGATTCGTATGCTTGTGTTTGTGATGTTTCGTGATCTTTCCATCAAGTTCTATTAGTTCAAAAAAATTTGGACGAGAAAAACAATGGAAACCAACGGTTCCCAAACCATAGCCTTGGCAAATCAAACCAATCAATAAGAAAGGTTGTGTTATTGAGAATTTGAGAAACATTCGAAATAGCATGATTCCTATGCTTGTGTTTGTGTTTTTTGGTGATCTTTCTATCAAGTTCTATTAGTTCAAAGATTGTTGGACGAGAAAAAGAATTGAAACCAACGGTTCCCAAACCATAGCCTAGGCAAATCAAACCAATCAATAAGAAAGGATGTGTTATTGTGAATTTGAGAAACATTCGGAATCGCATGATTCGTATGCTTGTGTTTGAGTTGTTTGGTGCTCTTTCTATCAAATTCTATTAGTTCAAAGTTTTTTGGACTAGAAAAAGAATGGAAACCAACGGTTCCAAAACCATAGCCTAGGCAAATCAAACCAATCAATAAGAAAGGATGTGTTATTGTGAATTTGAGAAACATTCGAAACCGCATGATTCGTATGCTTGTGTTTGAGTTGTTTGGTGCTCTTTCTATCAAATTCTATTAGTTCAAAGATTTTTGGACTAGAAAAAGAATGGAAACCAACGGTTCCCAAACCATACCCTAGGCAAATCAAACCAATCAATAAGAAAGGTTGTGTTATTGTGAATTTGAGAAACATTCGGAATCGCATGATTCGTATGCTTGTGTTTGTATTGTTTGTGTCTTTCCACCAAGTTCTATTAGTACAAAACTTTTTGGACGTGAAAAATAACAGAAACCAATGGTTCCCAAAACATAGCCTAGGCAAATCAAACCAATCAATAAGAAAGGTTGTGTTATTGAGAATTTGAGAAACATTCGGAATCGCATGATTCGTATGCTTGTGTTTGACTTGTTTGGTGATCTTTCCATCAAAATATATTAGTTCAAAGATTTTGGGACTAGAAAAAGAAGGGAAACCAACGGTTCCCAAACCATAGCCTAGGCAAATCAAACCAATCAATAAGAAAGGTTGTGTTATTGAGAATTTGAGAAACATTCGAAATCGCATGATTCCTATGCTTGTGTTTGTGTTGTTTGGTGATCTTTCCATCAAGTTCTATTAGTTCAAAGATTTTTGGACAAGAAAAGGAATGGAAACCAACGGTTCACAAACCATAGCCTAGGCAAATCAAACCAATGAATAAGAAAGGATGTGTTATTTTGACTTTGAGAAACATTCGGAATCGCATAATTCGTATGCTTGTGTTTGAGTTGTTCGGTGCTCTTTCTATCAAATTCTATTAGTTCAAAGATTTTTGGACTAGAAAAAGAATGGAAACCAACGGTTCCCAAAACATAGCCTAGGCAAATCAAACCAATCAATAAGAAAGGTTGTGTTATTGAATTCGAAATCGCATGATTCGTATGCTTGTGTTTGTGATGTTTCGTGATCTTTCCATCGAGTTCTATTAGTTCAAAAATTTTTGGACGAGAAAAACAATGGAAACTAACGGTTCCCAAACCATAACCTAGGCAAATCAAACCAATCAATAAGAAAGGTTGTGTTATTGAGAATTTTAGAAACATTCGAAATCGCATGATTCGTATGCTTGTGTTTCAGTTGTTTGGTGATCTTTCCATCAAGTTCTATTAGTACAACACTTTTTGGACGAGAAAAAGAATAGAAACCAATGGTTCCTAAACCATAGCCTAGGCAAATCAAACCCATCAATAAGAAAGGTTGTGTTATTGAGAATTTGAGAAACATTCGGAATCGCATGATTGATATGCTTGTGTTTGTGTTGTTTGTGATCTTTCCATCAAGTTCTATTAGTACAAAACTTTTTGGATGAGAAAAAGAATAGAAACCAATGGTTCCCAAAACATAGCCTAGGCAAATCAAACCAATCAATAAGAAAGGTTGTGTTATTGAGAATTTGAGAAACATTCGGAATCGCATGATTCGTATGCTTGTGTTTGAGTTGTTTGGTGATCTTTCCATAAAATTCTATTAGTTCAAAGATTTTTGGACTAGAAAAAGAATGGAAACCAACGGTTCCCAAACCATAGCCTAGGCAAATCAAACTAATCAATAAGAAAGTTTGTGTTATTGAATTCGAAATCGCATGATTCGTATGCTGGTGTTTATGATGTTTCGTGATCTTTCCATCAAGTTCTATTAGTTCAAAAAATTTTGGACGAGAAAAACAATGGAAACCAACGGTTCCCAAACCATAGCCTAGGCAAATCAAACCAATCAATACGAAAGGTTGTGTTATTGAGAATTTGAGAAACATTTGAAATCGCATGATTCCTATGCTTGTGTTTGTGTTTTTTGGTGATCTTTCTATCAAGTTATATTAGTTCAAAGATTGTTGGACGAGAAAAAGAATTGAAACCAACGGTTCCCAAACCATAGCCTAGGCAAATCAAACCAATCAATAAGAAAGGATGTGTTATTGTGAATTTGAGAAACATTCGGAATCGTATGATTCGTATGCTTGTGTTTGAGTT
Organism: Polygonum maritimum; assembly: GCA_963924305.1. Lineage (NCBI taxonomy): Eukaryota > Viridiplantae > Streptophyta > Magnoliopsida > Caryophyllales > Polygonaceae > Polygonum > Polygonum maritimum. Next base: position 30,457,293 of record OZ002729.1, read on the forward strand.
CTTTGGTGCTCTTTCTATCAAATTCTATTACTTCAAAGTTTTTTGGACTAGAAAAAGAATGGAAACCAACGGTTCCAAAACCATAGCCTAGGCAAATCAAACCAATCAATAAGAAAGGATGTGTTATTGTGAATTTGAGAAACATTCGAAACCGCATGATTCGTATGCTTGTGTTTGAGTTGTTTGGTGCTCTTTCTATCAAATTCTATTAGTTCAAAGATTTTTGGACTAGAAAAAGAATGGAAACCAACGGTTCCCAAACCATAGCCTAGGCAAATCAAACCAATCAATAAGAAAGGTTGTGTTATTGTGAATTTGAGAAACATTCGGAATCGCATGATTGATATGTTTGTGTTTGTGTTGTTTGTGTCTTTCCATCAAGTTCTATTAGTACAACACTTTTTGGACGAGAAAAAGAATAGAAACCAATGGTTCCCAAAACATAGCCTAGGCAAATCAAACCAATCAATAAGAAAGGTTGTGTTATTGAGAATTTGAGAAACATTCGGAATCGCATGATTCCTATGCTTGCGTTTGAGTTGTTTGGTGATCTTTCCATAAAATTCTATTAGTTCAAAGATTTTTGGACTAGAAAAAGAATGGAAACCAACGGTTCCCAAACCATAGCCTAGGCAAATCAAACTAATCAATAAGAAAGTTTGTGTTATTGAATTCGAAATCGCATGATTCGTATGCTGGTGTTTGTGATGTTTCGTGATCTTTCCATCAAGTTCTATTAGTTCAAAAATTTTTGGACGAGAAAAACAATGGAAACCAACGGTTCCCAAACCATAGCCTAGGCAAATCAAACCAATCAATAAGAAAGGTTGTGTTATTGAGAATTTTAGAAACATTCGAAATCGCATGATTCGTATGCTTGTGTTTGAGTTGTTTGGTGATCTTTCCATCAAATTCTATTAGTTCAAAGATTTTTGGACTAGAAAAAGAATGGAGACCAACGGTTCCCAAACCATAGCCTAGGCAAATGAAACCAATCAATAAGAAAGGATGTGTTATTGTGAATTTGAGAGACATTCGGAATCGCATGATTCGTATGCTTGTGTTTGAGGTTTTTGGTGCTCTTTCTATCAAATTCTATTAGTTCAAAGTTTTTTGGACTAGAAAAAGAATGGAAACCAACGGTTCCAAAACCATAGCCTAGGCAAATCAAACCAACCAATAAGAAAGGTTGTGTTATTGAGAATTTGAGAAACATTCGAAATCGCATGATTCCGATGCTTGTGTTTGTGTTGTTTGGTGATCTTTCCATCAAGTTCTATTAGTTCAAAGATTTTTGGACTAGAAAAAGAATGGAAACCAACGGTTCCCAAACCTTAGCCTAGGCAAATCAAACCACTCAATAAGAAAGGTTGTGTTATTGAGAATTTGAGAAACATTCGAAATCGCATGATTCCTATGCTTGTGTTTGTTTTGTTTGGTGATCTTTTTATCAAGTTCTATTAGTTCAAAGATTTTTGGACAAGAAAAAGAATGGAAACCAACGGTTCCCAAACCATAGCCTAGGCAAATCAAACCAATCAATAAGAAAGGATGTGTTATTGTGAATTTGAGAAACATTCGGAATCGCATGATTCGTATGCTTGTGTTTGAGTTGTTTGGTGCTCTTTCTATCAAGGTCTATTAGTTCACAGATTTTTGGATTAGAAAAAGAATGGAAACCAACGGTTCCCAAACCATAGCCTAGGCAAATCAAACCAATCAATAAGAAAGGTTGTGTTATTGAGAATTTGAGAAACATTCGAAATCGCACGTTTGGTGATCTTTCCATCAAGTTCTATTAGTTCAAAGATTTTTGGACAAGAAAAAGAATGGAAACCAACGGTTCCCAAACCATAGCCTAGGTAAATCAAACCAATCAATAAGAAAGGATGTGTTATTGTGGATTTGAGAAACATTTGGAATCGCATGATTCGTATGCTTGTGTTTCAGTTGTTTGGTGATCTTTCCATCAAATTCTATTAGTTCAAAGATTTTTGGACTAGAAAAAGAATGGAAACCAACGGTTCCCAAACCATAGCCTAGGCAACTCAAACCAATCAATAAGAAAGGTTGTGTTATTGAGAATTTGAGAAACATTCGAAATCGCATGATTCCTATGCTTGTGTTTGTGTTGTTTGGTGATTTTTCCACCAAGTTCTAGATTTTTGGACAAGAAAAAGAATGGAAACCAACGGTTCCCAAACCATAGCCTGGGCAAATCAAACCAATCAATAAGAAAGGATGTGTTATTGTGAATTTGAGAAACATTCGGAATCGCATGATTCGTATGCTTGTGTTTGTGTTGTTTGTGATCTTTCCATCAAGTTCTATTAATACAAAACTTTTTGGACGAGAAAAAGAATAGAAACCAATGGTTCCCAAACCATAGCCTAGGCAAATCAAACCAATCAATAAGAAAGGATGTGTTATTGTGAATTTGAGAAACATTCGAAATCGCATGATTCGTATGCTTGTGTTTGAGTTGTTTGGTGATCTTTCTATCAAATTCTATTAGTTCAAAGATTTGTGGACTAGAAAAAGAATGGAAACCAACGGTTCCCAAACCATACCCTAGGCAAATCAAACCCATCAATAAGAAAGGTTGTGTTATTGTGAATTTGAGAAACATTCGGAATCGCATGATTCGTATGCTTGTGTTTGTGTTGTTTGTGATCATTCCATCAAGTTCTATTAGTACAAAAATTTTTGGACGAGAAAAAGAATAGAAACCAATGGTTCCCAAACCATAGCCTAGGCAAATCAAACCAATCAATAAGAAATGTTGTGTATTGAGAATTTGAGAAACATTCGGAATCGCATGATTCGTATGCTTGTGTTTGAGTTGTTTGGTGATCGTTCCATCAAATTCTATTAGTTCAAAGATTTTTGGACTAGAAAAAGAACGGAAACCAATGGTTCCCAAACCATAGCCTAGGCAAATCAAACCAACAATAAGAAAGATTGTGTTATTGATTTCGAAATCGCATGATTCGTATGTTTGTGTTTGTGATGTTTCGTGATCTTTCCATCAAGTTCTATTAGTTCAAAAATTTTTGGTCGAGAAAAACAATGGAAACTAACGGTTCCCAAACCATAGCCTAAGCAAATCAAACCAATCAATAAGAAACGTTGTGTTATTGAGAATTTTAGAAACATTCGAAATCGCATGATTCGTATGCTTGTGTTACAGTTGTTTTGTGATCTTTCCATCAAATTCTATTAGTTCAAAGATTTTTGGACTAGAAAAAGAATGGAAACCAACGGTTCCCAAACCATAGCCTAGGCACATCAAACCAATCAATAAGAAAGGTTGTGTTAATTAGAATTTGAGAAACATTCGAAATCGCATGATTCCTATGCTTGTGTTTGTGTTGTTTGGTGATCTTTCTATCAAGTTCTATTAGTTCAAAGATTTTTGGACTAGAAAAAGAATGGAAACCAACGGTTCCCAAACCTTAGCCTAGGCAAATCAAACCACTCAATAGGAAAGGTTGTGTTATTGAGAATTTGAGAAACATTCGAAATCGCATGATTCCTATGCTTGTGTTTGTTTTGTTTGGTGATCTTTTTATCAAGTTCTATTAGTTCAAAGATTTTTGGACAAGAAAAAGAATGGAAACCAACGTTTCCCAAACCATAGCCTAGGCAAATCAAACCAATCAATAAGAAAGGATGTGTTATTGTGAATTTGAGAAACATTCGGAATCGCATGATTCGTATGCTTGTGTTTGAGTTGTTTGGTGCTCTTTCAATCAAGGTCTATTAGTTCACAGATTTTTGGATTAGAAAAAGAATGGAAACCAACGGTTCCCAAACCATAGCCTAGGCAAATCAAACCAATCAATAAGAAAGGTTGTGTTATTGAGAATTTGAGAGACATTCGAAATCGCACTTTTGGTGATCTTTCCATCAAGTTCTATTAGTTCAATGATTTTTGGACAAGAAAAAGAATGGAAACCAACGGTTCCCAAACCATAGCCTAGGTAAATCGAACCAATCAATAAGAAAGGATGTGTTATTGTGGATTTGAGAAACATTCGGAATCGCATGATTCGTATGCTTGTGTTTCAGTTGTTTGGTGATCTTTCCATCAAATTCTACTAGTTCAAAGATTTTTGGACTAGAAAAAGAATGGAAACCAACGGTTCCCAAACCATAGCCTAGGCAACTCAAACCAATCAATAAGAAAGGTTGTGCTATTGAGAATTTGAGAAACATTCGAAATCGCATGATTCCTATGCTTGTGTTTCAGTTGTTTGGTGATCTTTCCATCAAATTCTATTAGTTTAAAGATTTTTGGACTAGAAAAAGAATGGAAATCAACGGTTCCCAAACCATAGCCTACGCAAATCAAACCAATCAATAAGAAAGGTTGTGTCATTGAGAATTTTAGAAACATTCGGAATCGCATGATTCGTATGCTTGTGTTTCAGTTGTTTGGTGATCTTTCCATCAAATTCTATTAGTTCAAAGATTTTTGGACTAGAAAAAGAATGGAAACCAACGGTTCCCAAACCATAGCCTAGGCAACTCAAACGAATCAATAAGAAAGGTTGTGTTATTGAGAATTTGAGAAACATTCGAAATCGCATGATTCCTATGCTTGTGTTTGTGTTGTTTGGTGATCTTTCCATCAAGTTCTATTAGTTCAAAGATTTTTGGACAAGAAAAAGAATGGAAACCAACAGTTCCCAAACCATAGCCTAGGCAAATCAAACCAATCAATAAGAAAGGATGTGTTATTGTGAATTTGAGAAACATTCGGAATCGCATGATTCGTATGCTTGTGTTTGAGTTGTTTGGTGCTCTTTCTATCAAATTCTATTAGTTCAAAGTTTTTTGGACTAGAAAAAGAATGGAAACCAACGGTTCCCAAACCATAGCCTAGGCAAATCAAACCAATCAATAAGAAAGGTTGTGTTATTGAGAATTTGAGAAACATTCGAAATCGCATGATTCCTATGCTTGTGTCTGTGTTGTTTGGTGATCTTTCCATCAAGTTCTATTAGTTCAAAGATTTTTGGACAAGAAAAAGAATGGAAACCAACAGTTCCCAAACCATAGCCTAGGCAAATCAAACCAATCAATAAGAAAGGATGTGTTATTGTGAATTTGAGAAACATTCGGAATCGCATGATTCGTATGCTTGTGTTTGAGTTGTTTGGTGCTCTTTCTATCAAATTCTATTAGTTCAAAGTTTTTTGGACTAGAAAAAGAATGGAAACCAACGGTTCCCAAACCATAGCCTAGGCAAATCAAACCAATCAATAAGAAAGGTTGTGTTATTGAGAATTTGAGAAACATTCGAAATCGAATGATTCGTATGCTTGTGTTTGAGTTGTTTGGTGATCTTTCTATCAAATTCTATTAGTTCAAAGATTTGTGGACTAGAAAAAGAATGGAAACCAACGGTTCCCAAACCATACCCTAGGCAAATGAAACCAATCAATAAGAAAGGTTGTGTTATTGAGAATTTGAGAAACATTCGAAATCGCACGTTTAGTGATCTTTCCATCAAGTCTATTAGTTCAAAGATTTTTGGACAAGAAAAAGAATGGAAACCAACGGTTCCCAAACCATAGCCTAGGCAAATCAAACCAATCAATAAGAAAGGATGTGTTATTGTGAATTTGAGAAACATTCGAAATCGCATGATTCGTATGCTTGTGTTTGAGTTGTTTGGTGCTCTTTCTATCAAATTCTATTAGTTCAAAGATTTTAGGACTAGAAAAAGAATGGAAACCAACGGTTCCCAAACCATAGCCTAGGCAAATCAAACCAATCAATAAGAAAGGTTGTGTTATTGTGGATTTGAGAAACATTCGGAATCGCATGATTGATATGTTTGTGTTTGTGTTGTTTGTGTCGTTCCATCAAGTTCTATTAGTACAACACTTTTTGGACGAGAAAAAGAATAGAAACCAATGGTTCCCAAACCATAGCCTAGGCAAATCAAACCCATCAATAAGAAAGGTTGTGTTATTGAGAATTTGAGAAACATTCGGAATCGCATGATTGATATGCTTGTGTTTGTGTTGTTTGTGATCTTTCCATCAAGTTCTATTAGTACAAAACTTTTTGGATGAGAAAAAGAATAGAAACCAATGGTTCCCAAAACATAGCCTAGGCAAATCAAACCAATCAATAAGAAAGGTTGTGTTATTGAGAATTTGAGAAACATTCGGAATCGCATGATTCGTATGCTTGTGTTTGAGTTGTTTGGTGATCTTTCCATAAAATTCTATTAGTTCAAAGATTTTTGGACTAGAAAAAGAATGGAAACCAACGGTTCCCAAACCATAGCCTAGGCAAATCAAACTAATCAATAAGAAAGTTTGTGTTATTGAATTCGAAATCGCATGATTCGTATGCTGGTGTTTGTGATGTTTCGTGATCTTTCCATCAAGTTCTATTAGTTCAAAAAATTTTGGACGAGAAAAACAATTGAAACCAACGGTTCCCAAACCATAGCCTAGGCAAATCAAACCAATCAATACGAAAGGTTGTGTTATTGAGAATTTGAGAAACATTCGAAATCGCATGATTCCTATGCTTGTGTTTGTGTTTTTTGGTGATCTTTCTATCAAGTTATATTAGTTCAAAGATTGTTGGACGAGAAAAAGAATTGAAACCAACGGTTCCCAAACCATAGCCTAGGCAAATCAAACCAATCAATAAGAAAGGATGTGTTATTGTGAATTTGAGAAACATTCGGAATCGCATGATGCGTATGCTTGTGTTTGAGTTGTTTGGTGCTCTTTCTATCAAATTCTATTAGTTCAAAGTTTTTTGGACTAGAAAAAGAATGGAAACCAACGGTTCCAAAACCATAGCCTAGGCAAATCAAACCAATCAATAAGAAAGGATGTGTTATTGTGAATTTGAGAAACATTCGAAACCGCATGATTCGTATGCTTGTGTTTGAGTTGTTTGGTGCTCTTTCTATCAAATTCTATTAGTTCAAAGATTTTTGGACTAGAAAAAGAATGGAAACCAACGGTTCCCAAACCATAGCCTAGGCAAATCAAACCAATTAATAAGAAAGGTTGTGTTATTGTGAATTTGAGAAACATTCGGAATCGCATGATTGATATGTTTGTGTGTGTGTTGTTTGTGTCTTTCCATCAAGTTCTATTAGTACAACACTTTTTGGACGAGAAAAAGAATAGAAACCAATGGTTCCCAAAACATAGCCTAGGCAAATCAAACCAATCAATAAGAAAGGTTGTGTTATTGAGAATTTGAGAAACATTCGGAATCGCATGATTCGTATGCTTGTGTTTGAGTTGTTTGGTGATCTTTCCATAAAATTCTATTAGTCCAAAGATTTTTGGACTAGAAAAAGAATGGAAACCAACGGTTCCCAAACCATAGCCTAGGCAAATCAAACTAATCAATAAGAAAGTTTGTGTTATTGAATTCGAAATCGCATGATTCGTATGCTGGTGTTTGTGATGTTTCGTGATCTTTCCATCAAGTTCTATTAGTTCAAAAATTTTTGGACGAGAAAAACAATGGAAACCAACGGTTCCCAAACCATAGCCTAGGCAAATCAAACCAATCAATAAGAAAGGTTGTGTTATTGAGAATTTTAGAAACATTCGAAATCGCATGATTCGTATGCTTGTGTTTGAGTTGTTTGGTGATCTTTCCATCAAATTCTATTAGTTCAAAGATTTTTGGACTAGAAAAAGAATGGAAACCAACGGTTCCCAAACCATAGCCTAGGCAAATCAAACCAATCAATAAGAAAGGATGTGTTATTGTGAATTTGAGAAACATTCGGAATCGCATGATTCGTATGCTTGTGTTTGAGTTGTTTGGTGCTCTTTCTATCAAATTCTATTAGTTCAAAGTTTTTTGGACTAGAAAAAGAATGGAAACCAACGGTTCCAAATACATAGCCTAGGCAAATCAAACCAACCAATAAGAAAGGTTGTGTTATTGAGAATTTGAGAAACATTCGAAATCGCATGATTCGTATGCTGGTGTTTGTGATGTTTCGTGATCTTTCCATCAAGTTCTATTAGTTCAAAAATTTTTGGACGAGAAAAACAATGGAAACCAACGGTTCCCAAACCATAGCCTAGGCAAATCAAACCAATCAATAAGAAAGGTTGTGTTATTGAGAATTTTAGAAACATTCGAAATCGCATGATTCGTATGCTTGTGTTTGAGTTGTTTGGTGATCTTTCCATCAAATTCTATTAGTTCAAAGATTTTTGGACTAGAAAAAGAATGGAAACCAACGGTTCCCAAACCATAGCCTCGGCAAATCAAACCAATCAATAAGAAAGGTTGTGTTATTGAGAATTTGAGAAACATTCGAAATCGAATGATTCGTATGCTTGTGTTTGAGTTGTTTGGTGATCTTTCTATCAAATTCTATTAGTTCAAAGATTTGTGGACTAGAAAAAGAATGGAAACCAACGGTTCCCAAACCATACCCTAGGCAAATGAAACCAATCAATAAGAAAGGTTGTGTTATTGAGAATTTGAGAAACATTCGAAATCGCACGTTTAGTGATCTTTCCATCAAGTCTATTAGTTCAAAGATTTTTGGACAAGAAAAAGAATGGAAACCAACGGTTCCCAAACCATAGCCTAGGCAAATCAAACCAATCAATAAGAAAGGATGTGTTATTGTGAATTTGAGAAACATTCGAAATCGCATGATTCGTATTCTTGTGTTTGAGTTGTTTGGTGCTCTTTCTATCAAATTCTATTAGTTCAAAGATTTTAGGACTAGAAAAAGAATGGAAACCAACGGTTCCCAAACAATAGCCTAGGCAAATCAAACCAATCAATAAGAAAGGTTGTGTTATTCTGGATTTGAGAAACATTCGGAATCGCATGATTGATATGTTTGTGTTTGTGTTGTTTGTGTCTTTCCATCAAGTTCTATTAGTACAACACTTTTTGGACGAGAAAAAGAATAGAAACCAATGGTTCCCAAACCATAGCCTAGGCAAATCAAACCCATCAATAAGAAAGGTTGTGTTATTGAGAATTTGAGAAACATTCGGAATCGCATGATTGATATGCTTGTGTTTGTGTTGTTTGTGATCTTTCCATCAAGTTCTATTAGTACAAAACTTTTTGGATGAGAAAAAGAATAGAAACCAATGGTTCCCAAAACATAGCCTAGGCAAATCAAACCAATCAATAAGAAAGGTTGTGTTATTGAGAATTTGAGAAACATTCGGAATCGCATGATTCGTATGCTTGTGTTTGAGTTGTTTGGTGATCTTTCCATAAAATTCTATTAGTTCAAAGATTTTTGGACTAGAAAAAGAATGGAAACCAACGGTTCCCAAACCATAGCCTAGGCAAATCAAACTAATCAATAAGAAAGTTTGTGTTATTGAATTCGAAATCGCATGATTCGTATGCTGGTGTTTGTGATGTTTCGTGATCTTTCCATCAAGTTCTATTAGTTCAAAAATTTTTGGACGAGAAAAACAATGGAAACCAACGGTTCCCAAACCATAGCCTAGGCAAATCAAACCAATCAATACGAAAGGTTGTGTTATTGAGAATTTGAGAAACATTCGAAATCGCATGATTCCTATGCTTGTCTTTGTGTTTTTTGGTGATCTTTCTATCAAGTTATATTAGTTCAAAGATTGTTGGACGAGAAAAAGAATTGAAACCAACGGTTCCCAAACCATAGCCTAGGCAAATCAAACCAATCAATAAGAAAGGATGTGTTATTGTGAATTTGAGAAACATTCGGAATCGCATGATGCGTATGCTTGTGTTTGAGTTGTTTGGTGCTCTTTCTATCAAATTCTATTAGTTCAAAGTTTTTTGGACTAGAAAAAGAATGGAAACCAACGGTTCCAAAACCATAGCCTAGGTAAATCAAACCAATCAATAAGAAAGGATGTGTTATTGTGAATTTGAGAAACATTCGAAACCGCATGATTCGTATGCTTGTGTTTGAGTTGTTTGGTGCTCTTTCTATCAAATTCTATTAGTTCAAAGATTTTTGGACTAGAAAAAGAATGGAAACCAACGGTTCCCAAACCATAGCCTAGGCAAATCAAACCAATCAATAAGAAAGGTTGTGTTATTGTGAATTTGAGAAACATTCGGAATCGCATGATTGATATGTTTGTGTTTGTGTTGTTTGTGTCTTTCCATCAAGTTCTATTAGTACAACACTTTTTGGACGAGAAAAAGAATAGAAACCAATGGTTCCCAAAACATAGCCTAGGCAAATCAAACCAATCAATAAGAAAGGTTGTGTTATTGAGAATTTGAGAAACATTCGGAATCGCATGATTCGTATGCTTGTGTTTGAGTTGTTTGGTGATCTTTCCATAAAATTCTATTAGTCCAAAGATTTTTGGACTAGAAAAAGAATGGAAACCAACGGTTCCCAAACCATAGCCTAGGCAAATCAAACTAATCAATAAGAAAGTTTGTGTTATTGAATTCGAAATCGCATGATTCGTATGCTGGTGTTTGTGATGTTTCGTGATCTTTCCATCAAGTTCTATTAGTTCAAAAATTTTTGGACGAGAAAAACAATGGAAACCAACGGTTCCCAAACCATAGCCTAGGCAAATCAAACCAATCAATAAGAAAGGTTGTGTTATTGAGAATTTTAGAAACATTCGAAATCGCATGATTCGTATGCTTGTGTTTGAGTTGTTTGGTGATCTTTCCATCAAATTCTATTAGTTCAAAGATTTTTGGACTAGAAAAAGAATGGAAACAAACGGTTCCCAAACCATAGCCTAGGCAAATCAAACCAATCAATAAGAAAGGATGTGTTATTGTGAATTTGAGAAACATTCGGAATCGCATGATTCGTATGCTTGTGTTTGAGTTGTTTGGTGCTCTTTCTATCAAATTCTATTAGTTCAAAGTTTTTTGGACTAGAAAAAGAATGGAAACCAACGGTTCCAAATCCATAGCCTAGGCAAATCAAACCAACCAATAAGAAAGGTTGTGTTATTGAGAATTTGAGAAACATTCGAAATCGCATGATTCCTATGCTTGTGTTTGTGTTGTTTGGTGATCTTTCCATCAAGTTCTATTAGTTCAAAGATTTTTGGACTAGAAAAAGAATGGAAACCAACGGTTCCCAAACCTTAGCCTAGGCAAATCAAACCACTCAATAAGAAAGGTTGTGTTATTGAGAATTTGAGAAACATTCGAAATCGCATGATTCCTATGCTTGTGTTTGTTTTGTTTGGTGATCTTTTTATCAAGTTCTATTAGTTCAAAGATTTTTGGACAAGAAAAAGAATGGAAACCAACGGTTCCCTAACCATAGCCTAGGCAAATCAAACCAATCAATAAGAAAGGATGTGTTATTGTGAATTTGAGAAACATTCGGAATCGCATGATTCGTATGCTTGTGTTTGAGTTGTTTGGTGCTCTTTCTATCAAGGTCTATTAGTTCACAGATTTTTGGATTAGAAAAAGAATGAAAACCAACGGTTCCCAAACCATAGCCGAGGCAAATCAAACCAATCAATAAGAAAGGTTGTGTTATTGAGAATTTGAGAAACATTCGAAATCGCACGTTTGGTGATCTTTCCATCAAGTTCTATTAGTTCAAAGATTTTTGGACAAGAAAAAGAATGGAAACCAACGGTTCCCAAACCATAGCCTAGGTAAATCAAACCAATCAATAAGAAAGGATGTGTTATTGTGGATTTGAGAAACATTAGGAATCGCATGATTCGTATGCTTGTGTTTCAGTTGTTTGGTGATCTTTCCATCAAATTCTATTAGTTCAAAGATTTTTGGACTAGAAAAAGAATGGAAACCAACGGTTCCCAAACCATAGCCTAGGCAACTCAAACCAATCAATAAGAAAGGTTGTGTTATTGAGAATTTGAGAAACATTCGAAATCGCATGATTCCTATGCTTGTGTTTGTGTTGTTTGGTGATTTTTCCAACAAGTTCTAGATTTTTGGACAAGAAAAAGAATGGAAACCAACGGTTCCCAAACCATAGCCTAGGCAAATCAAACCAATCAATAAGAAAGGATGTGTTATTGTGAATTTGAGAAACATTCGAAATCGCATGATTCGTATGCTTGTGTTTGAGTTGTTTGGTGCTCTTTCTATCAAATTCTATTAGTTCAAAGATTTTAGGACTAGAAAAAGAATGGAAACCAACGGTTCCCAAACCATAGCCTAGGCAAATCAAACCAATCAATAAGAAAGGTTGTGTTATTGTGGATTTGAGAAACATTCGGAATCGCATGATTGATATGTTTGTGTTTGTGTTGTTTGTGTCTTTCCATCAAGTTCTATTAGTACAACACTTTTTGGACGAGAAAAAGAATAGAAACCAATGGTTCCCAAACCATAGCCTAGGCAAATCAAACCCATCAATAAGAAAGGTTGTGTTATTGAGAATTTGAGAAACATTCGGAATCGCATGATTGATATGCTTGTGTTTGTGTTGTTTGTGATCTTTCCATCAAGTTCTATTAGTACAAAACTTTTTGGATGAGAAAAAGAATAGAAACCAATGGTTCCCAAAACATAGCCTAGGCAAATCAAACCAATCAATAAGAAAGGTTGTGTTATTGAGAATTTGAGAAACATTCGGAATCGCATGATTCGTATGCTTGTGTTTGAGTTGTTTGGTGATCTTTCCATAAAATTCTATTAGTTCAAAGATTTTTGGACTAGAAAAAGAATGGAAACCAACGGTTCCCAAACCATAGCCTAGGCAAATCAAACTAATCAATAAGAAAGTTTGTGTTATTGAATTCGAAATCGCATGATTCGTATGCTGGTGTTTGTGATGTTTCGTGATCTTTCCATCAAGTTCTATTAGTTCAAAAAATTTTGGACGAGAAAAACAATTGAAACCAACGGTTCCCAAACCATAGCCTAGGCAAATCAAACCAATCAATACGAAAGGTTGTGTTATTGAGAATTTGAGAAACATTCGAAATCGCATGATTCCTATGCTTGTGTTTGTGTTTTTTGGTGATCTTTCTATCAAGTTATATTAGTTCAAAGATTGTTGGACGAGAAAAAGAATTGAAACCAACGGTTCCCAAACCATAGCCTAGGCAAATCAAACCAATCAATAAGAAAGGATGTGTTATTGTGAATTTGAGAAACATTCGGAATCGCATGATGCGTATGCTTGTGTTTGAGTTGTTTGGTGCTCTTTCTATCAAATTCTATTAGTTCAAAGTTTTTTGGACTAGAAAAAGAATGGAAACCAACGGTTCCAAAACCATAGCCTAGGCAAATCAAACCAATCAATAAGAAAGGATGTGTTATTGTGAATTTGAGAAACATTCGAAACCGCATGATTCGTATGCTTGTGTTTGAGTTGTTTGGTGCTCTTTCTATCAAATTCTATTAGTTCAAAGATTTTTGGACTAGAAAAAGAATGGAAACCAACGGTTCCCAAACCATAGCCTAGGCAAATCAAACCAATTAATAAGAAAGGTTGTGTTATTGTGAATTTGAGAAACATTCGGAATCGCATGATTGATATGTTTGTGTGTGTGTTGTTTGTGTCTTTCCATCAAGTTCTATTAGTACAACACTTTTTGGACGAGAAAAAGAATAGAAACCAATGGTTCCCAAAACATAGCCTAGGCAAATCAAACCAATCAATAAGAAAGGTTGTGTTATTGAGAATTTGAGAAACATTCGGAATCGCATGATTCGTATGCTTGTGTTTGAGTTGTTTGGTGATCTTTCCATAAAATTCTATTAGTCCAAAGATTTTTGGACTAGAAAAAGAATGGAAACCAACGGTTCCCAAACCATAGCCTAGGCAAATCAAACTAATCAATAAGAAAGTTTGTGTTATTGAATTCGAAATCGCATGATTCGTATGCTGGTGTTTGTGATGTTTCGTGATCTTTCCATCAAGTTCTATTAGTTCAAAAATTTTTGGACGAGAAAAACAATGGAAACCAACGGTTCCCAAACCATAGCCTAGGCAAATCAAACCAATCAATAAGAAAGGTTGTGTTATTGAGAATTTTAGAAACATTCGAAATCGCATGATTCGTATGCTTGTGTTTGAGTTGTTTGGTGATCTTTCCATCAAATTCTATTAGTTCAAAGATTTTTGGACTAGAAAAAGAATGGAAACCAACGGTTCCCAAACCATAGCCTAGGCAAATCAAACCAATCAATAAGAAAGGATGTGTTATTGTGAATTTGAGAAACATTCGGAATCGCATGATTCGTATGCTTGTGTTTGAGTTGTTTGGTGCTCTTTCTATCAAATTCTATTAGTTCAAAGTTTTTTGGACTAGAAAAAGAATGGAAACCAACGGTTCCAAATACATAGCCTAGGCAAATCAAACCAACCAATAAGAAAGGTTGTGTTATTGAGAATTTGAGAAACATTCGGAATCGCATGATTCGTATGCTTGTGTTTGAGTTGTTTGGTGCTCTTTCTATCAAATTCTATTAGTTCAAAGTTTTTTGGACTAGAAAAAGAATGGAAACCAACGGTTCCAAATCCATAGCCTAGGCAAATCAAACCAACCAATAAGAAAGGTTGTGTTATTGAGAATTTGAGAAACATTCGAAATCGCATGATTCCTATGCTTGTGTTTGTGTTGTTTGGTGATCTTTCCATCAAGTTCTATTAGTTCAAAGATTTTTGGACTAGAAAAAGAATGGAAACCAACGGTTCCCAAACCTTAGCCTAGGCAAATCAAACCACTCAATAAGAAAGGTTGTGTTATTGAGAATTTGAGAAACATTCGAAATCGCATGATTCCTATGCTTGTGTTTGTTTTGTTTGGTGATCTTTTTATCAAGTTCTATTAGTTCAAAGATTTTTGGACAAGAAAAAGAATGGAAACCAACGGTTCCCTAACCATAGCCTAGGCAAATCAAACCAATCAATAAGAAAGGATGTGTTATTGTGAATTTGAGAAACATTCGGAATCGCATGATTCGTATGCTTGTGTTTGAGTTGTTTGGTGCTCTTTCTATCAAGGTCTATTAGTTCACAGATTTTTGGATTAGAAAAAGAATGAAAACCAACGGTTCCCAAACCATAGCCGAGGCAAATCAAACCAATCAATAAGAAAGGTTGTGTTATTGAGAATTTGAGAAACATTCGAAATCGCACGTTTGGTGATCTTTCCATCAAGTTCTATTAGTTCAAAGATTTTTGGACAAGAAAAAGAATGGAAACCAACGGTTCCCAAACCATAGCCTAGGTAAATCAAACCAATCAATAAGAAAGGATGTGTTATTGTGGATTTGAGAAACATTAGGAATCGCATGATTCGTATGCTTGTGTTTCAGTTGTTTGGTGATCTTTCCATCAAATTCTATTAGTTCAAAGATTTTTGGACTAGAAAAAGAATGGAAACCAACGGTTCCCAAACCATAGCCTAGGCAACTCAAACCAATCAATAAGAAAGGTTGTGTTATTGAGAATTTGAGAAACATTCGAAATCGCATGATTCCTATGCTTGTGTTTGTGTTGTTTGGTGATTTTTCCAACAAGTTCTAGATTTTTGGACAAGAAAAAGAATGGAAACCAACGGTTCCCAAACCATAGCCTAGGCAAATCAAACCAATCAATAAGAAAGGATGTGTTATTGTGAATTTGAGAAACATTCGAAATCGCATGATTCGTATGCTTGTGTTTGAGTTGTTTGGTGCTCTTTCTATCAAATTCTATTAGTTCAAAGATTTTAGGACTAGAAAAAGAATGGAAACCAACGGTTCCCAAACCATAGCCTAGGCAAATCAAACCAATCAATAAGAAAGGTTGTGTTATTGTGGATTTGAGAAACATTCGGAATCGCATGATTGATATGTTTGTGTTTGTGTTGTTTGTGTCTTTCCATCAAGTTCTATTAGTACAACACTTTTTGGACGAGAAAAAGAATAGAAACCAATGGTTCCCAAACCATAGCCTAGGCAAATCAAACCCATCAATAAGAAAGGTTGTGTTATTGAGAATTTGAGAAACATTCGGAATCGCATGATTGATATGCTTGTGTTTGTGTTGTTTGTGATCTTTCCATCAAGTTCTATTAGTACAAAACTTTTTGGATGAGAAAAAGAATAGAAACCAATGGTTCCCAAAACATAGCCTAGGCAAATCAAACCAATCAATAAGAAAGGTTGTGTTATTGAGAATTTGAGAAACATTCGGAATCGCATGATTCGTATGCTTGTGTTTGAGTTGTTTGGTGATCTTTCCATAAAATTCTATTAGTTCAAAGATTTTTGGACTAGAAAAAGAATGGAAACCAACGGTTCCCAAACCATAGCCTAGGCAAATCAAACTAATCAATAAGAAAGTTTGTGTTATTGAATTCGAAATCGCATGATTCGTATGCTGGTGTTTGTGATGTTTCGTGATCTTTCCATCAAGTTCTATTAGTTCAAAAAATTTTGGACGAGAAAAACAATTGAAACCAACGGTTCCCAAACCATAGCCTAGGCAAATCAAACCAATCAATACGAAAGGTTGTGTTATTGAGAATTTGAGAAACATTCGAAATCGCATGATTCCTATGCTTGTGTTTGTGTTTTTTGGTGATCTTTCTATCAAGTTATATTAGTTCAAAGATTGTTGGACGAGAAAAAGAATTGAAACCAACGGTTCCCAAACCATAGCCTAGGCAAATCAAACCAATCAATAAGAAAGGATGTGTTATTGTGAATTTGAGAAACATTCGGAATCGCATGATGCGTATGCTTGTGTTTGAGTTGTTTGGTGCTCTTTCTATCAAATTCTATTAGTTCAAAGTTTTTTGGACTAGAAAAAGAATGGAAACCAACGGTTCCAAAACCATAGCCTAGGCAAATCAAACCAATCAATAAGAAAGGATGTGTTATTGTGAATTTGAGAAACATTCGAAACCGCATGATTCGTATGCTTGTGTTTGAGTTGTTTGGTGCTCTTTCTATCAAATTCTATTAGTTCAAAGATTTTTGGACTAGAAAAAGAATGGAAACCAACGGTTCCCAAACCATAGCCTAGGCAAATCAAACCAATTAATAAGAAAGGTTGTGTTATTGTGAATTTGAGAAACATTCGGAATCGCATGATTGATATGTTTGTGTGTGTGTTGTTTGTGTCTTTCCATCAAGTTCTATTAGTACAACACTTTTTGGACGAGAAAAAGAATAGAAACCAATGGTTCCCAAAACATAGCCTAGGCAAATCAAACCAATCAATAAGAAAGGTTGTGTTATTGAGAATTTGAGAAACATTCGGAATCGCATGATTCGTATGCTTGTGTTTGAGTTGTTTGGTGATCTTTCCATAAAATTCTATTAGTCCAAAGATTTTTGGACTAGAAAAAGAATGGAAACCAACGGTTCCCAAACCATAGCCTAGGCAAATCAAACTAATCAATAAGAAAGTTTGTGTTATTGAATTCGAAATCGCATGATTCGTATGCTGGTGTTTGTGATGTTTCGTGATCTTTCCATCAAGTTCTATTAGTTCAAAAATTTTTGGACGAGAAAAACAATGGAAACCAACGGTTCCCAAACCATAGCCTAGGCAAATCAAACCAATCAATAAGAAAGGTTGTGTTATTGAGAATTTTAGAAACATTCGAAATCGCATGATTCGTATGCTTGTGTTTGAGTTGTTTGGTGATCTTTCCATCAAATTCTATTAGTTCAAAGATTTTTGGACTAGAAAAAGAATGGAAACCAACGGTTCCCAAACCATAGCCTAGGCAAATCAAACCAATCAATAAGAAAGGATGTGTTATTGTGAATTTGAGAAACATTCGGAATCGCATGATTCGTATGCTTGTGTTTGAGTTGTTTGGTGCTCTTTCTATCAAATTCTATTAGTTCAAAGTTTTTTGGACTAGAAAAAGAATGGAAACCAACGGTTCCAAATACATAGCCTAGGCAAATCAAACCAACCAATAAGAAAGGTTGTGTTATTGAGAATTTGAGAAACATTCGAAATCGCATGATTCGTATGCTGGTGTTTGTGATGTTTCGTGATCTTTCCATCAAGTTCTATTAGTTCAAAAATTTTTGGACGAGAAAAACAATGGAAACCAACGGTTCCCAAACCATAGCCTAGGCAAATCAAACCAATCAATAAGAAAGGTTGTGTTATTGAGAATTTTAGAAACATTCGAAATCGCATGATTCGTATGCTTGTGTTTGAGTTGTTTGGTGATCTTTCCATCAAATTCTATTAGTTCAAAGATTTTTGGACTAGAAAAAGAATGGAAACTAACGGTTCCCAAACCATAGCCTCGGCAAATCAAACCAATCAATAAGAAAGGTTGTGTTATTGAGAATTTGAGAAACATTCGAAATCGAATGATTCGTATGCTTGTGTTTGAGTTGTTTGGTGATCTTTCTATCAAATTCTATTAGTTCAAAGATTTGTGGACTAGAAAAAGAATGGAAACCAACGGTTCCCAAACCATACCCTAGGCAAATGAAACCAATCAATAAGAAAGGTTGTGTTATTGAGAATTTGAGAAACATTCGAAATCGCACGTTTAGTGATCTTTCCATCAAGTCTATTAGTTCAAAGATTTTTGGACAAGAAAAAGAATGGAAACCAACGGTTCCCAAACCATAGCCTAGGCAAATCAAACCAATCAATAAGAAAGGATGTGTTATTGTGAATTTGAGAAACATTCGAAATCGCATGATTCGTATTCTTGTGTTTGAGTTGTTTGGTGCTCTTTCTATCAAATTCTATTAGTTCAAAGATTTTAGGACTAGAAAAAGAATGGAAACCAACGGTTCCCAAACAATAGCCTAGGCAAATCAAACCAATCAATAAGAAAGGTTGTGTTATTCTGGATTTGAGAAACATTCGGAATCGCATGATTGATATGTTTGTGTTTGTGTTGTTTGTGTCTTTCCATCAAGTTCTATTAGTACAACACTTTTTGGACGAGAAAAAGAATAGAAACCAATGGTTCCCAAACCATAGCCTAGGCAAATCAAACCCATCAATAAGAAAGGTTGTGTTATTGAGAATTTGAGAAACATTCGGAATCGCATGATTGATATGCTTGTGTTTGTGTTGTTTGTGATCTTTCCATCAAGTTCTATTAGTACAAAACTTTTTGGATGAGAAAAAGAATAGAAACCAATGGTTCCCAAAACATAGCCTAGGCAAATCAAACCAATCAATAAGAAAGGTTGTGTTATTGAGAATTTGAGAAACATTCGGAATCGCATGATTCGTATGCTTGTGTTTGAGTTGTTTGGTGATCTTTCCATAAAATTCTATTAGTTCAAAGATTTTTGGACTAGAAAAAGAATGGAAACCAAGGGTTCCCAAACCATAGCCTAGGCAAATCAAACTAATCAATAAGAAAGTTTGTGTTATTGAATTCGAAATCGCATGATTCGTATGCTGGTGTTTGTGATGTTTCGTGATCTTTCCATCAAGTTCTATTAGTTCAAAAATTTTTGGACGAGAAAAACAATGGAAACCAACGGTTCCCAAACCATAGCCTAGGCAAATCAAACCAATCAATACGAAAGGTTGTGTTATTGAGAATTTGAGAAACATTCGAAATCGCATGATTCCTATGCTTGTCTTTGTGTTTTTTGGTGATCTTTCTATCAAGTTATATTAGTTCAAAGATTGTTGGACGAGAAAAAGAATTGAAACCAACGGTTCCCAAACCATAGCCTAGGCAAATCAAACCAATCAATAAGAAAGGATGTGTTATTGTGAATTTGAGAAACATTCGGAATCGCATGATGCGTATGCTTGTGTTTGAGTTGTTTGGTGCTCTTTCTATCAAATTCTATTAGTTCAAAGTTTTTTGGACTAGAAAAAGAATGGAAACCAACGGTTCCAAAACCATAGCCTAGGTAAATCAAACCAATCAATAAGAAAGGATGTGTTATTGTGAATTTGAGAAACATTCGAAACCGCATGATTCGTATGCTTGTGTTTGAGTTGTTTGGTGCTCTTTCTATCAAATTCTATTAGTTCAAAGATTTTTGGACTAGAAAAAGAATGGAAACCAACGGTTCCCAAACCATAGCCTAGGCAAATCAAACCAATCAATAAGAAAGGTTGTGTTATTGTGAATTTGAGAAACATTCGGAATCGCATGATTGATATGTTTGTGTTTGTGTTTGTGTTGTTTGTGTCTTTCCATCAAGTTCTATTAGTACAACACTTTTTGGACGAGAAAAAGAATAGAAACCAATGGTTCCCAAAACATAGCCTAGGCAAATCAAACCAATCAATAAGAAAGGTTGTGTTATTGAGAATTTGAGAAACATTCGGAATCGCATGATTCGTATGCTTGTGTTTGAGTTGTTTGGTGATCTTTCCATAAAATTCTATTAGTCCAAAGATTTTTGGACTAGAAAAAGAATGGAAACCAACGGTTCCCAAACCATAGCCTAGGCAAATCAAACTAATCAATAAGAAAGTTTGTGTTATTGAATTCGAAATCGCATGATTCGTATGCTGGTGTTTGTGATGTTTCGTGATCTTTCCATCAAGTTCTATTAGTTCAAAAATTTTTGGACGAGAAAAACAATGGAAACCAACGGTTCCCAAACCATAGCCTAGGCAAATCAAACCAATCAATAAGAAAGGTTGTGTTATTGAGAATTTTAGAAACATTCGAAATCGCATGATTCGTATGCTTGTGTTTGAGTTGTTTGGTGATCTTTCCATCAAATTCTATTAGTTCAAAGATTTTTGGACTAGAAAAAGAATGGAAACCAACGGTTCCCAAACCATAGCCTAGGCAAATCAAACCAATCAATAAGAAAGGATGTGTTATTGTGAATTTGAGAAACATTCGGAATCGCATGATTCGTATGCTTGTGTTTGAGTTGTTTGGTGCTCTTTCTATCAAATTCTATTAGTTCAAAGTTTTTTGGACTAGAAAAAGAATGGAAACCAACGGTTCCAAATCCATAGCCTAGGCAAATCAAACCAACCAATAAGAAAGGTTGTGTTATTGAGAATTTGAGAAACATTCGAAATCGCATGATTCCTATGCTTGTGTTTGTGTTGTTTGGTGATCTTTCCATCAAGTTCTATTAGTTCAAAGATTTTTGGACTAGAAAAAGAATGGAAACCAACGGTTCCCAAACCTTAGCCTAGGCAAATCAAACCACTCAATAAGAAAGGTTGTGTTATTGAGAATTTGAGAAACATTCGAAATCGCATGATTCCTATGCTTGTGTTTGTTTTGTTTGGTGATCTTTTTATCAAGTTCTATTAGTTCAAAGATTTTTGGACAAGAAAAAGAATGGAAACCAACGGTTCCCTAACCATAGCCTAGGCAAATCAAACCAATCAATAAGAAAGGATGTGTTATTGTGAATTTGAGAAACATTCGGAATCGCATGATTCGTATGCTTGTGTTTGAGTTGTTTGGTGCTCTTTCTATCAAGGTCTATTAGTTCACAGATTTTTGGATTAGAAAAAGAATGAAAACCAACGGTTCCCAAACCATAGCCGAGGCAAATCAAACCAATCAATAAGAAAGGTTGTGTTATTGAGAATTTGAGAAACATTCGAAATCGCACGTTTGGTGATCTTTCCATCAAGTTCTATTAGTTCAAAGATTTTTGGACAAGAAAAAGAATGGAAACCAACGGTTCCCAAACCATAGCCTAGGTAAATCAAACCAATCAATAAGAAAGGATGTGTTATTGTGGATTTGAGAAACATTAGGAATCGCATGATTCGTATGCTTGTGTTTCAGTTGTTTGGTGATCTTTCCATCAAATTCTATTAGTTCAAAGATTTTTGGACTAGAAAAAGAATGGAAACCAACGGTTCCCAAACCATAGCCTAGGCAACTCAAACCAATCAATAAGAAAGGTTGTGTTATTGAGAATTTGAGAAACATTCGAAATCGCATGATTCCTATGCTTGTGTTTGTGTTGTTTGGTGATTTTTCCAACAAGTTCTAGATTTTTGGACAAGAAAAAGAATGGAAACCAACGGTTCCCAAACCATAGCCTAGGCAAATCAAACCAATCAATAAGAAAGGATGTGTTATTGTGAATTTGAGAAACATTCGGAATCGCATGATTCGTATGCTTGTGTTTGTGTTGTTTGTGATCTTTCCATCAAGTTCTATTAGTACAAAACTTTTTGGACGAGAAAAAGAATAGAAACCAATGGTTCCCAAACCATAGCCTAGGCAAATCAAACCAATCAATAGGAAAGGTTGTGTTATTGAGAATTTGAGAAACATTCGAAATCGCATGATTCCTATGCTTGTGTTTGTTTTGTTTGGTGATCTTTCCATCAAGTTCTATTAGCTCAAAGATTTTTGGACAAGAAAAAGAATGGAAACCAATGGTTCCCAAACCATAGCCTAGGCAAATCAAACCAATCAATAAGAAAGGATGTGTTATTGTGAATTTGAGAAACATTCGGAATCGCATGATTCGTATGCTTGTGTTTGAGTTGTTTGGTGCTCTTTCTATCAAATTCTATTAGTTCAAAGTTTTTTGGACTAGAAAAAGAATGGAAACCAACGGTTCCCAAACCATAGCCTAGGCAAATCAAACCAATCAATAAGAATGGTTGTGTTATTGAGAATTTGAGAAACATTCGAAATCGAATGATTCGTATGCTTGTGTTTGAGTTGTTTGGTGATCTTTCTATCAAATTCTATTAGTTCAAAGATTTGTGGACTAGAAAAAGAATGGAAACCAACGGTTCCCAAACCATACCCTAGGCAAATCAAACCCATCAATAAGAAAGGTTGTGTTATTGTGAATTTGAGAAACATTCGGAATCGCATGATTCGTATGCTTGTGTTTGTGTTGTTTGTGATCATTCCATCAAGTTCTATTAGTACAAAACTTTTTGGACGAGAAAAAGAATAGAAACCAATGGTTCCCAAACCATAGCCTAGGCAAATCAAACCAATGAATAAGAAATGTTGTGTATTGAGAATTTGAGAAACATTCGGAATCGCATGATTCGTATGCTTGTGTTTCAGTTGTTTGGTGATCGTTCCATCAAATTCTATTAGTTCAAAGATTTTTGGACTAGAAAAAGAATGGAAACCAATGGTTCCCAAACCATAGCCTAGGCAAATCAAACCAACAATAAGAAAGATTGTGTTATTGATTTCGAAATCGCATGATTCGTATGTTTGTGTTTGTGATGTTTCGTGATCTTTCCATCAAGTTCTATTAGTTCAAAAATTTTTGGTCGAGAAAAACAATGGAAACTAACGGTTCCCAAACCATAGCCTAAGCAAATCAAACCAATCAATAAGAAACGTTGTGTTATTGAGAATTTTAGAAACATTCGAAATCGCATGATTCGTATGCTTGTGTTACAGTTGTTTTGTGATCTTTCCATCAAATTCTACTAGTTCAAAGATTTTTGGACTAGAAAAAGAATGGAAACCAACGGTTCCCAAACCATAGCCTAGGCACATCAAACCAATCAATAAGAAAGGTTGTGTTATTGAGAATTTGAGAAACATTCGAAATCGCATGATTCCTATGCTTGTGTTTGTGTTGTTTGGTGATCTTTCTATCAAGTTCTATTAGTTCAAAGATTTTTGGACTAGAAAAAGAATGGAAACCAACGGTTCCCAAACCTTAGCCTAGGCAAATCAAACCACTCAATAAGAAAGGTTGTGTTATTGAGAATTTGAGAAACATTCGAAATCGCATGATTCCTATGCTTGTGTTTGTTTTGTTTGGTGATCTTTTTATCAAGTTCTATTAGTTCAAAGATTTTTGGACAAGAAAAAGAATGGAAACCAACGTTTCCCAAACCATAGCCTAGGCAAATCAAACCAATCAATAAGAAAGGATGTGTTATTGTGAATTTGAGAAACATTCGGAATCGCATGATTCGTATGCTTGTGTTTGAGTTGTTTGGTGCTCTTTCTATCAAGGTCTATTAGTTCACAGATTTTTGGATTAGAAAAAGAATGGAAACCAACGGTTCCCAAACCATAGCCTAGGCAAATCAAACCAATCCATAAGAAAGGTTGTGTTATTGAGAATTTGAGAAACATTCGAAATCGCACTTTTGGTGATCTTTCCATCAAGTTCTATTAGTTCAATGATTTTTGGACAAGAAAAAGAATGGAAACCAACGGTTCCCAAACCATAGCCTAGGTAAATCAAACCAATCAATAAGAAAGGATGTGTTATTGTGGATTTGAGAAACATTCGGAATCGCATGATTCGTATGCTTGTGTTTCAGTTGTTTGGTGATCTTTCCATCAAATTCTACTAGTTCAAAGATTTTTGGACTAGAAAAAGAATGGAAACCAACGGTTCCCAAACCATAGCCTAGGCAACTCAAACCAATCAATAAGAAAGGTTGTGTTATTGAGAATTTGAGAAACATTCGAAATCGCATGATTCCTATGCTTGTGTTTCAGTTGTTTGGCGATCTTTCCATCAAATTCTATTAGTTTAAAGATTTTTGGACTAGAAAAAGAATGGAAATCAACGGTTCCCAAACCATAGCCTAGGCAAATCAAACCAATCAATAAGAAAGGTTGTGTCATTGAGAATTTTAGAAACATTCGGAATCGCATGATTCGTATGCTTGTGTTTCAGTTGTTTGGTGATCTTTCCATCAAATTCTATTAGTTCAAAGATTTTTGGACTAGAAAAAGAATGGAAACCAACGGTTCCCAAACCATAGCCTAGGCAACTCAAACCAATCAATAAGAAAGGTTGTGTTATTGAGAATTTGAGAAACATTCGAAATCGCATGATTCCTATGCTTGTGTTTGTGTTGTTTGGTGATCTTTCCATCAAGTTCTATCAGTTCAAAGATTTTTGGACAAGAAAAAGAATGGAAACCAACAGTTCCCAAACCATAGCCTAGGCAAATCAAACCAATCAATAAGAAAGGATGTGTTATTGTGAATTTGAGAAACATTCGGAATCGCATGATTCGTATGCTTGTGTTTGAGTTGTTTGGTGCTCTTTCTATCAAATTCTATTAGTTCAAAGTTTTTTGGACTAGAAAAAGAATGGAAACCAACGGTTCCCAAACCATAGCCTAGGCAAATCAAACCAATCAATAAGAAAGGTTGTGTTATTGAGAATTTGAGAAACATTCGAAATCGCATGATTCGTATGCTTGTGCTTGAGTTGTTTGGTGCTCTTTCTATCAAATTCTATTAGTTCAAAGTTTTTTGGACTAGAAAAAGAATGGAAACCAACGGTTCCCAAACCATACCCTAGGCAAATCAAACCAATCAATAAGAAAGGTTGTGTTATTGTGAATTTGAGAAACATTCGGAATCACATGATTCGTATGCTTGTGTTTGTGTTGTTTGTGATCTTTCCATCAAGTTCTATTAGTACAAAACTTTTTGGATGAGAAAAAGAATAGAAACCAATTGTTCCCAAACCATAGCCTAGGCAAATAAAACCAATCAATAAGAAAGGTTGTGTTATTGAGAATTTGAGAAACATTCGGAATCGCATGATTCGTATGCTTGTGTTTGAGTTGTTTGGTGATCTTTCTATCAAATTCTATTAGTTCAAAGATTTTTGGACTAGAAAAAGAATGGAAACCAACGGTTCCCAAACCATACCCTAGGCAAATCAAACCAATCAATAAGAAAGGTTGTGTTATTGTGAATTTGAGAAATATTCGGAATCGCATGATTCGTATGCTTGTGTTTGTGTTGTTTGTGATCTTTCCATCAAGTTCTATTAGTACAAAACGTTTTGCATGAGAAAAAGAATAGAAACCTATGGTTCCCAAACCATAGCCTAGGCAAATCAAACCAATCAATAAGAAAGGTTGTGTTATTGAGAATTTGAGAAACATTCGGAATCGCATGATTCGTATGCTTGTGTTTGAGTTGTTTGGTGATCTTTCCATCAAATTCTATTAGTTCAAAGATTTTTGGACTAGAAAAAGAATGGAAACCAAGGGTTCCCAAACCATAGCCTAGGAAAATCAAACCAACAATAAGAAAGATTGTGTTATGGAATTCGAAATCGCATGATTCGTATGTTTGTGTTCGTGATGTTTCGTGATCTTTCCATCAAGTTCTATTAGTTCAAAAATTTTTGGACGAGAAAAACAATGGAAACTGACGGTTCCCAAACCATAGCCTAGGCAAATCAAACCAATCAATAAGAAAGGTTGTGTTATTGAGAATTTTAGAAACATTCGGAATCGCATGATTCGTATGATTGTGTTTCAGTTGTTTGGTGATCTTTCCATCAAATTCTATTAGTTCAAAGATTTTTGGACTAGAAAAAGAATGGAAACAAACGGTTCCCAAACCATAGCCTAGGCAACTCAAACCAATCAATAAGAAAGGTTGTGTTATTGAGAATTTGAGAAACATTCGAAATCGCATGATTCCTATGCTTGTGTTTGTGTTGTTTGGTGATCTTCCCATCAAGTTCTATTAGTTCAAAGATTTTTCGACAAGAAAAAGAATGGAAACCAACGGTTCCCAAACCATAGCCTAGGCAAATCAAACCAATCAATAAGAAAGGATGTGTTATTGTGAATTTGAGAAACATTCGGAATCGCATGATTCGTATGCTTGTGTTTGAGTTGTTTGGTACTCTTTCTATCAAATTCTATTAGTTCAAAGTTTTTTGGACTAGAAAAAGAATGGAAACCAACGGTTCCCAAACCATAGCCTAGGCAAATCAAACCAATCAATAAGAAAGGTTGTGTTATTGAGAATTTGAGAAACATTCGAAATCGCATGATTCGTATGCTTGTGTTTGAGTTGTTTGGTGATCTTTCTATCAAATTCTATTAGTTCAAAGATTTTTGGACTAGAAAAAGAATGGAAACCAACGGTTCCCAAACCATACCCTAGGCAAATCAAACCAATCAATAAGAAAGGTTGTGTTATTGTGAATTTGAGAAATATTCGGAATCGCATGATTCGTATGCTTGTGTTTGTGTTGTTTGTGATCTTTCCATCAAGTTCTATTAGTACAAAACTTTTTGGATGAGAAAAAGAATAGAAACCAATGGTTCCCAAACCATAGCTTAGGCAAATCAAACCAATCAATAAGAAAGCTTGTGTTATTGAGAATTTGAGAAACATTCGGAATCGCACGATTCGTATGCTTGTGTTTGAGTTGTTTGGTGATCTTTCCATCAAATTCTATTAGTTCAAAGATTTTTGGACTAGAAAAAGAATGGAAACCAAGGGTTCCCAAACCATAGCGTAGGCAAATCAAACCAACAATAAGAAAGATTGTGTTATTGAATTCGAAATCGCATGATTCGTATGTTTGTGTTCGTGATGTTTCGTGATCTTTCCATCAAGTTCTATTAGTTCAAAAATTTTTGGACGAGAAAAACAATGGAAACTAACAGTTCCCAAACCATAGCCTAGGCAAATCAAACCAATCAATAAGAAAGGTTGTGTTATTGAGAATTTTAGAAACATTCGGAATCGCATGATTCGTATGCTTGTGTTTCAGTTGTTTGGTGATCTTTCCATCAAATTCTATTTGTTCAAAGATTTTTGGACTAGAAAAAGAATGGAAACCAACGGTTCCCAAACCATAGCCTAGGCAACTCAAACCAATCAATAAGAAAGGTTGTGTTATTGAGAATTTGAGAAACATTCGAAATCGCATGATTCCTATGCTTGTGTTTGTGTTGTTTGGTGATCTTTTCATCAAGTTCTATTAGTTCAAAGATTTTTGCACAAGAAAAAGAATGGAAACCAACGGTTCCCAAACCATAGCCTAGGCAAATCAAACCAATCAATAAGAAAGGATGTGTTATTGTGAATTTGAGAAACATTCGGAATCGCATGATTCGTATGCTTGTGTTTGAGTTGTTTGGCACTCTTTCTATCAAATTCTATAAGTTCAAAGTTTTTTGGACTAGAAAAAGAATGGAAACCAACGGTTCCCAAACCATAGCCTAGGCAAATCAAACCAATCAATAAGAAAGGTTGTGTTATTGAGAATTTGAGAAACATTCGAAATCGCATGATTCGTATGCTTGTGTTTGAGTTGTTTGGTGATCTTTCTATCAAATTCTATTAGTTCAAAGATTTTTGGACTAGAAAAAGAATGGAAAGCAACGGTTCCCAAACCATACCCTAGGCAACTCAAACCAATCAATAAGAAAGGTTGTGTTATTGAGAATTTGAGAAACATTCGAAATCGCATGATTCCTATGCTTGTGTTTGTGTTGTTTGGTGATCTTTCCATCAAGTTCTATTAGTTCAAAGATTTTTGCACAAGAAAAAGAATGGAAACCAACGGTTCCCAAACCATAGCCTAGGCAAATCAAACCAATCAATAAGAAAGGATGTGTTATTGTGAATTTGAGAAACATTCGGAATCGCATGATTCGTATGCTTGTGTTTGAGTTGTTTGGCACTCTTTCTATCAAATTCTATAAGTTCAAAGTTTTTTGGACTAGAAAAAGAATGGAAACCAACGGTTCCCAAACCATAGCCTAGGCAAATCAAACCAATCAATAAGAAAGGTTGTGTTATTGAGAATTTGAGAAACATTCGAAATCGCATGATTCGTATGCTTGTGTTTGAGTTGTTTGGTGATCTTTCTATCAAATTCTATTAGTTCAAAGATTTTTGGACTAGAAAAAGAATGGAAAGCAACGGTTCCCAAACCATACCCTAGGCAACTCAAACCAATCAATAAGAAAGGTTGTGTTATTGAGAATTTGAGAAACATTCGAAATCGCATGATTCCTATGCTTGTGTTTGTGTTGTTTGGTGATCTTTCCATCAAGTTCTATTAGTTCAAAGATTTTTGCACAAGAAAAAGAATGGAAACCAACGGTTCCCAAACCATAGCCTAGGCAAATCAAACCAATCAATAAGAAAGGATGTGTTATTGTGAATTTGAGAAACATTCGGAATCGCATGATTCGTATGCTTGTGTTTGAGTTGTTTGGCACTCTTTCTATCAAATTCTATAAGTTCAAAGTTTTTTGGACTAGAAAAAGAATGGAAACCAACGGTTCCCAAACCATAGCCTAGGCAAATCAAACCAATCAATAAGAAAGGTTGTGTTATTGAGAATTTGAGAAACATTCGAAATCGCATGATTCGTATGCTTGTGTTTGAGTTGTTTGGTGATCTTTCTATCAAATTCTATTCGTTCAAAGATTTTTGGACTAGAAAAAGAATGGAAAGCAACGGTTCCCAAACCATACCCTAGGCAAATCAAACCAATCAATAAGAAAGGTTGTGTTATTGTGAATTTGAGAAACATTCGAAATCGCATGATTCGTATGCTTGTGTTTGAGTTGTTTGGTGATCTTTCTATCAAATTCTATTAGTTCAAAGATTTTTGGACTAGAAAAAGAATGGATACCAATGGTTCCCAAACCATACCCTAGGCAAATCAAACCAATCAATAAGAAAGGTTGTGTTATTGTGAATTTGAGAAATATTCGGAATCGCATGATTCGTATGCTTGTGTTTGTGTTGTTTGTGATCTTTCCATCAAGTTCTATTAGTACAAAACTTTTTGGATTAGAAAAAGAATAGAAACCAACGGTTCCCAAACCATAGCCTAGGCAAATCAAACCAATCAATAAGAAAGGTTGTGTTATTGAGAATTTGAGAAACATTCGGAATCGCACGATTCGTATGCTTGTGTTTGTGTTGTTTGGTGATCTTCCCATCAAGTTCTATTAGTTCAAAGATTTTTCGACAAGAAAAAGAAAGGAAACCAACGGTTCCCAAACCATAGCCTAGGCAAATCAAACCAATCAATAAGAAAGGATGTGTTATTGTGAATTTGAGAAACATTCGGAATCGCACGATTCGTATGCTTGTGTTTGAGTTGTTTGGTAATCTTTCCATCAAATTCTATTTGTTCAAAGATTTTTGGACTAGAAAAAGAATGGAAACCAACGGTTCCCAAACCATAGCCTAGGCAACTCAAACCAATCAATAAGAAAGGTTGTGTTATTGAGAATTTGAGAAACATTCGAAATCGCATGATTCCTATGCTTGTGTTTGTGTTGTTTGGTGATCTTTCCATCAAGTTCTATCAGTTCAAAGATTTTTGGACAAGAAAAAGAATGGAAACCAACAGTTCCCAAACCATAGCCTAGGCAAATCAAACCAATCAATAAGAAAGGATGTGTTATTGTGAATTTGAGAAACATTCGGAATCGCATGATTCGTATGCTTGTGTTTGAGTTGTTTGGTGCTCTTTCTATCAAATTCTATTAGTTCAAAGTTTTTTGGACTAGAAAAAGAATGGAAACCAACGGTTCCCAAACCATACCCTAGGCAAATCAAACCAATCAATAAGAAAGGTTGTGTTATTGTGAATTTGAGAAACATTCGGAATCACATGATTCGTATGCTTGTGTTTGTGTTGTTTGTGATCTTTCCATCAAGTTCTATTAGTACAAAACTTTTTGGATGAGAAAAAGAATAGAAACCAATTGTTCCCAAACCATAGCCTAGGCAAATAAAACCAATCAATAAGAAAGGTTGTGTTATTGAGAATTTGAGAAACATTCGGAATCGCATGATTCGTATGCTTGTGTTTGAGTTGTTTGGTGATCTTTCTATCAAATTCTATTAGTTCAAAGATTTTTGGACTAGAAAAAGAATGGAAACCAACGGTTCCCAAACCATACCCTAGGCAAATCAAACCAATCAATAAGAAAGGTTGTGTTATTGTGAATTTGAGAAATATTCGGAATCGCATGATTCCTATGCTTGTGTTTGTGTTGTTTGTGATCTTTCCATCAAGTTCTATTAGTACAAAACTTTTTGGATGAGAAAAAGAATAGAAACCAATGGTTCCCAAACCATAGCCTAGGCAAATCAAACCAATCAATAAGAAAGGTTGTGTTATTGAGAATTTGAGAAACATTCGGAATCGCATGATTCGTATGCTTGTGTTTGAGTTGTTTGGTGATCTTTCCATCAAATTCTATTAGTTCAAAGATTTTTTGACTAGAAAAAGAATGGAAACCAAGGGTTCCCAAACCATAGCCTAGGAAAATCAAACCAACAATAAGAAAGATTGTGTTATGGAATTCGAAATCGCATGATTCGTATGTTTGTGTTCGTGATGTTTCGTGATCTTTCCATCAAGTTCTATTAGTTCAAAAATTTTTGGACGAGAAAAACAATGGAAACTGACGGTTCCCAAACCATAGCCTAGGCAAATCAAACCAATCAATAAGAAAGGTTGTGTTATTGAGAATTTTAGAAACATTCGGAATCGCATGATTCGTATGATTGTGTTTCAGTTGTTTGGTGATCTTTCCATCAAATTCTATTAGTTCAAAGATTTTTGGACTAGAAAAAGAATGGAAACAAACGGTTCCCAAACCATAGCCTAGGCAACTCAAACCAATCAATAAGAAAGGTTGTGTTATTGAGAATTTGAGAAACATTCGAAATCGCATGATTCCTATGCTTGTGTTTGTGTTGTTTGGTGATCTTCCCATCAAGTTCTATTAGTTCAAAGATTTTTCGACAAGAAAAAGAATGGAAACCAACGGTTCCCAAACCATAGCCTAGGCAAATCAAACCAATCAATAAGAAAGGATGTGTTATTGTGAATTTGAGAAACATTCGGAATCGCATGATTCGTATGCTTGTGTTTGAGTTGTTTGGTACTCTTTCTATCAAATTCTATTAGTTCAAAGTTTTTTGGACTAGAAAAAGAATGGAAACCAACGGTTCCCAAACCATAGCCTAGGCAAATCAAACCAATCAATAAGAAAGGTTGTGTTATTGAGAATTTGAGAAACATTCGAAATCGCATGATTCGTATGCTTGTGTTTGAGTTGTTTGGTGATCTTTCTATCAAATTCTATTAGTTCAAAGATTTTTGGACTAGAAAAAGAATGGAAACCAACGGTTCCCAAACCATACCCTAGGCAAATCAAACCAATCAATAAGAAAGGTTGTGTTATTGTGAATTTGAGAAATATTCGGAATCGCATGATTCGTATGCTTGTGTTTGTGTTGTTTGTGATCTTTCCATCAAGTTCTATTAGTACAAAACTTTTTGGATGAGAAAAAGAATAGAAACCAATGGTTCCCAAACCATAGCTTAGGCAAATCAAACCAATCAATAAGAAAGCTTGTGTTATTGAGAATTTGAGAAACATTCGGAATCGCACGATTCGTATGCTTGTGTTTGAGTTGTTTGGTGATCTTTCCATCAAATTCTATTAGTTCAAAGATTTTTGGACTAGAAAAAGAATGGAAACCAAGGGTTCCCAAACCATAGCGTAGGCAAATCAAACCAACAATAAGAAAGATTGTGTTATTGAATTCGAAATCGCATGATTCGTATGTTTGTGTTCGTGATGTTTCGTGATCTTTCCATCAAGTTCTATTAGTTCAAAAATTTTTGGACGAGAAAAACAATGGAAACTAACAGTTCCCAAACCATAGCCTAGGCAAATCAAACCAATCAATAAGAAAGGTTGTGTTATTGAGAATTTTAGAAACATTCGGAATCGCATGATTCGTGTGCTTGTGTTTCAGTTGTTTGGTGATCTTTCCATCAAATTCTATTTGTTCAAAGATTTTTGGACTAGAAAAAGAATGGAAACCAACGGTTCCCAAACCATAGCCTAGGCAAATCAAACCAATCAATAAGAAAGGTTGTGTTATTGAGAATTTGAGAAACATTCGAAATCGCATGATTCGTATGCTTGTGTTTGAGTTGTTTGGTGATCTTTCTATCAAATTCTATTAGTTCAAAGATTTTTGGACTAGAAAAAGAATGGAAAGCAACGGTTCCCAAACCATACCCTAGGCAACTCAAACCAATCAATAAGAAAGGTTGTGTTATTGAGAATTTGAGAAACATTCGAAATCGCATGATTCCTATGCTTGTGTTTGTGTTGTTTGGTGATCTTTCCATCAAGTTCTATTAGTTCAAAGATTTTTGCACAAGAAAAAGAATGGAAACCAACGGTTCCCAAACCATAGCCTAGGCAAATCAAACCAATCAATAAGAAAGGATGTGTTATTGTGAATTTGAGAAACATTCGGAATCGCATGATTCGTATGCTTGTGTTTGAGTTGTTTGGCACTCTTTCTATCAAATTCTATAAGTTCAAAGTTTTTTGGACTAGAAAAAGAATGGAAACCAACGGTTCCCAAACCATAGCCTAGGCAAATCAAACCAATCAATAAGAAAGGTTGTGTTATTGAGAATTTGAGAAACATTCGAAATCGCATGATTCGTATGCTTGTGTTTGAGTTGTTTGGTGATCTTTCTATCAAATTCTATTAGTTCAAAGATTTTTGGACTAGAAAAAGAATGGAAAGCAACGGTTCCCAAACCATACCCTAGGCAAATCAAACCAATCAATAAGAAAGGTTGTGTTATTGTGAATTTGAGAAACATTCGAAATCGCATGATTCGTATGCTTGTGTTTGAGTTGTTTGGTGATCTTTCTATCAAATTCTATTAGTTCAAAGATTTCTGGACTAGAAAAAGAATGGATACCAATGGTTCCCAAACCATACCCTAGGCAAATCAAACCAATCAATAAGAAAGGTTGTGTTATTGTGAATTTGAGAAATATTCGGAATCGCATGATTCGTATGCTTGTGTTTGTGTTGTTTGTGATCTTTCCATCAAGTTCTATTAGTACAAAACTTTTTGGATTAGAAAAAGAATAGAAACCAACGGTTCCCAAACCATAGCCTAGGCAAATCAAACCAATCAATAAGAAAGGTTGTGTTATTGAGAATTTGAGAAACATTCGGAATCGCACGATTCGTATGCTTGTGTTTGTGTTGTTTGGTGATCTTCCCATCAAGTTCTATTAGTTCAAAGATTTTTCGACAAGAAAAAGAAAGGAAACCAACGGTTCCCAAACCATAGCCTAGGCAAATCAAACCAATCAATAAGAAAGGATGTGTTATTGTGAATTTGAGAAACATTCGGAATCGCACGATTCGTATGCTTGTGTTTGAGTTGTTTGGTAATCTTTCCATCAAATTCTATTTGTTCAAAGATTTTTGGACTAGAAAAAGAATGGAAACCAACGGTTCCCAAACCCTAGCCTAGGCAACTCAAACCAATCAATAAGAAAGGTTGTGTTATTGAGAATTTGAGAAACATTCGAAATCGCATGATTCCTATGCTTGTGTTTGTGTTGTTTGGTGATCTTTCCATCAAGTTCTATCAGTTCAAAGTTTTTGGACAAGAAAAAGAATGGAAACCAACAGTTCCCAAACCATAGCCTAGGCAAATCAAACCAATCAATAAGAAAGGATGTGTTATTGTGAATTTGAGAAACATTCGGAATCGCATGATTCGTATGCTTGTGTTTGAGTTGTTTGGTGCTCTTTCTATCAAATTCTATTAGTTCAAAGTTTTTTGGACTAGAAAAAGAATGGAAACCAACGGTTCCCAAACCATAGCCTAGGCAAATCAAACCAATCAATAAGAAAGGTTGTGTTATTGAGAATTTGAGAAACATTCGAAATCGCATGATTCGTATGCTTGTGTTTGAGTTGTTTGGTGCTCTTTCTATCAAATTCTATTAGTTCAAAGTTTTTTGGACTAGAAAAAGAATGGAAACCAACGGTTCCCAAACCATACCCTAGGCAAATCAAACCAATCAATAAGAAAGGTTGTGTTATTGTGAATTTGAGAAACATTCGGAATCACATGATTCGTATGCTTGTGTTTGTGTTGTTTGTGATCTTTCCATCAAGTTCTATTAGTACAAAACTTTTTGGATGAGAAAAAGAATAGAAACCAATTGTTCCCAAACCATAGCCTAGGCAAATAAAACCAATCAATAAGAAAGGTTGTGTTATTGAGAATTTGAGAAACATTCGGAATCGCATGATTCGTATGCTTGTGTTTGAGTTGTTTGGTGATCTTTCTATCAAATTCTATTAGTTCAAAGATTTTTGGACTAGAAAAAGAATGGAAACCAACGGTTCCCAAACCATACCCTAGGCAAATCAAACCAATCAATAAGAAAGGTTGTGTTATTGTGAATTTGAGAAATATTCGGAATCGCATGATTCGTATGCTTGTGTTTGTGTTGTTTGTGATCTTTCCATCAAGTTCTATTAGTACAAAACTTTTTGGATGAGAAAAAGAATAGAAACCAATGGTTCCCAAACCATAGCCTAGGCAAATCAAACCAATCAATAAGAAAGGTTGTGTTATTGAGAATTTGAGAAACATTCGGAATCGCATGATTCGTATGCTTGTGTTTGAGTTGTTTGGTGATCTTTCCATCAAATTCTATTAGTTCAAAGATTTTTGGACTAGAAAAAGAATGGAAACCAAGGGTTCCCAAACCATAGCCTAGGAAAATCAAACCAACAATAAGAAAGATTGTGTTATGGAATTCGAAATCGCATGATTCGTATGTTTGTGTTCGTGATGTTTCGTGATCTTTCCATCAAGTTCTATTAGTTCAAAAATTTTTGGACGAGAAAAACAATGGAAACTGACGGTTCCCAAACCATAGCCTAGGCAAATCAAACCAATCAATAAGAAAGGTTGTGTAATTGAGAATTTTAGAAACATTCGGAATCGCATGATTCGTATGATTGTGTTTCAGTTGTTTGGTGATCTTTCCATCAAATTCTATTAGTTCAAAGATTTTTGGACTAGAAAAAGAATGGAAACAAACGGTTCCCAAACCATAGCCTAGGCAACTCAAACCAATCAATAAGAAAGGTTGTGTTATTGAGAATTTGAGAAACATTCGAAATCGCATGATTCCTATGCTTGTGTTTGTGTTGTTTGGTGATCTTCCCATCAAGTTCTATTAGTTCAAAGATTTTTCGACAAGAAAAAGAATGGAAACCAACGGTTCCCAAACCAAAGCCTAGGCAAATCAAACCAATCAATAAGAAAGGATGTGTTATTGTGAATTTGAGAAACATTCGGAATCGCATGATTCGTATGCTTGTGTTTGAGTTGTTTGGTACTCTTTCTATCAAATTCTATTAGTTCAAAGTTTTTTGGACTAGAAAAAGAATGGAAACCAACGGTTCCCAAACCATAGCCTAGGCAAATCAAACCAATCAATAAGAAAGGTTGTGTTATTGAGAATTTGAGAAACATTCGAAATCGCATGATTCGTATGCTTGTGTTTGAGTTGTTTGGTGATCTTTCTATCAAATTCTATTAGTTCAAAGATTTTTGGACTAGAAAAAGAATGGAAACCAACGGTTCCCAAACCATACCCTAGGCAAATCAAACCAATCAATAAGAAAGGTTGTGTTATTGTGAATTTGAGAAATATTCGGAATCGCATGATTCGTATGCTTGTGTTTGTGTTGTTTGTGATCTTTCCATCAAGTTCTATTAGTACAAAACTTTTTGGATGAGAAAATGAATAGAAACCAATGGTTCCCAAACCATAGCTTAGGCAAATCAAACCAATCAATAAGAAAGCTTGTGTTATTGAGAATTTGAGAAACATTCGGAATCGCACGATTCGTATGCTTGTGTTTGAGTTGTTTGGTGATCTTTCCATCAAATTCTATTAGTTCAAAGATTTTTGGACTAGAAAAAGAATGGAAACCAAGGGTTCCCAAACCATAGCGTAGGCAAATCAAACCAACAATAAGAAAGATTGTGTTATTGAATTCGAAATCGCATGATTCGTATGTTTGTGTTCGTGATGTTTCGTGATCTTTCCATCAAGTTCTATTAGTTCAAAAATTTTTGGACGAGAAAAACAATGGAAACTAACAGTTCCCAAACCATAGCCTAGGCAAATCAAACCAATCAATAAGAAAGGTTGTGTTATTGAGAATTTTAGAAACATTCGGAATCGCATGATTCGTATGCTTGTGTTTCAGTTGTTTGGTGATCTTTCCATCAAATTCTATTTGTTCAAAGATTTTTGGACTAGAAAAAGAATGGAAACCAACGGTTCCCAAACCATAGCCTAGGCAACTCAAACCAATCAATAAGAAAGGTTGTGTTATTGAGAATTTGAGAAACATTCGAAATCGCATGATTCCTATGCTTGTGTTTGTGTTGTTTGGTGATCTTTCCATCAAGTTCTATTAGTTCAAAGATTTTTGCACAAGAAAAAGAATGGAAACCAATGGTTCCCAAACCATAGCCTAGGCAAATCAAACCAATCAATAAGAAAGGATGTGTTATTGTGAATTTGAGAAACATTCGGAATCGCATGATTCGTATGCTTGTGTTTGAGTTGTTTGGCACTCTTTCTATCAAATTCTATAAGTTCAAAGTTTTTTGGACTAGAAAAAGAATGGAAACCAACGGTTCCCAAACCATAGCCTAGGCAAATCAAACCAATCAATAAGAAAGGTTGTGTTATTGAGAATTTGAGAAACATTCGAAATCGCATGATTCGTATGCTTGTGTTTGAGTTGTTTGGTGATCTTTCTATCAAATTCTATTAGTTCAAAGATTTTTGGACTAGAAAAAGAATGGAAAGCAACGGTTCCCAAACCATACCCTAGGCAACTCAAACCAATCAATAAGAAAGGTTGTGTTATTGAGAATTTGAGAAACATTCGAAATCGCATGATTCCTATGCTTGTGTTTGTGTTGTTTGGTGATCTTTCCATCAAGTTCTATTAGTTCAAAGATTTTTGCACAAGAAAAAGAATGGAAACCAACGGTTCCCAAACCATAGCCTAGGCAAATCAAACCAATCAATAAGAAAGGATGTGTTATTGTGAATTTGAGAAACATTCGGAATCGCATGATTCGTATGCTTGTGTTTGAGTTGTTTGGCACTCTTTCTATCAAATTCTATAAGTTCAAAGTTTTTTGGACTAGAAAAAGAATGGAAACCAACGGTTCCCAAACCATAGCCTAGGCAAATCAAACCAATCAATAAGAAAGGTTGTGTTATTGAGAATTTGAGAAACATTCGAAATCGCATGATTCGTATGCTTGTGTTTGAGTTGTTTGGTGATCTTTCTATCAAATTCTATTAGTTCAAAGATTTTTGGACTAGAAAAAGAATGGAAAGCAACGGTTCCCAAACCATACCCTAGGCAAATCAAACCAATCAATAAGAAAGGTTGTGTTATTGTGAATTTGAGAAACATTCGAAATCGCATGATTCGTATGCTTGTGTTTGAGTTGTTTGGTGATCTTTC
The DNA here is from genome assembly GCA_963924305.1 of Polygonum maritimum. Classification (NCBI taxonomy): domain Eukaryota; kingdom Viridiplantae; phylum Streptophyta; class Magnoliopsida; order Caryophyllales; family Polygonaceae; genus Polygonum; species Polygonum maritimum. The sequence continues at coordinate 30,495,308 of OZ002729.1, forward strand.
TATCAAATTCTATTAGTTCAAAGATTTTTGGACTAGAAAAAGAATGGATACCAATGGTTCCCAAACCATACCCTAGGCAAATCAAACCAATCAATAAGAAAGGTTGTGTTATTGTGAATTTGAGAAATATTCGGAATCGTATGATTCGTATGCTTGTGTTTGTGTTGTTTGTGATCTTTCCATCAAGTTCTATTAGTACAAAACTTTTTGGATTAGAAAAAGAATAGAAACCAACGGTTCCCAAACCATAGCCTAGGCAAATCAAACCAATCAATAAGAAAGGTTGTGTTATTGAGAATTTGAGAAACATTCGGAATCGCACGATTCGTATGCTTGTGTTTGTGTTGTTTGGTGATCTTCCCATCAAGTTCTATTAGTTCAAAGATTTTTCGACAAGAAAAAGAATGGAAACCAACGGTTCCCAAACCATAGCCTAGGCAAATCAAACCAATCAATAAGAAAGGATGTGTTATTGTGAATTTGAGAAACATTCGGAATCGCACGATTCGTATGCTTGTGTTTGAGTTGTTTGGTAATCTTTCCATCAAATTCTATTAGTTCAAAGATTTTTGGACTAGAAAAAGAATGGAAACTAAGATTTCCCAAACCATAGCCTAGGCAAATCAAACCAACAATAAGAAAGATTGTGTTATTGAATTCGAAATCGCATGATTCGTATGTTTGTGTTCGTGATGTTTCGTGATCTTTCCATCAAGTTCTATTAGTGCAAAAATTTTTGGACGAGAAAAACAATCGAAACTAACGGTTCCCAAACCATAGCCTAGGCAAATCAAACCAATCAATAAGAAAGGTTGTGTTATTGAGAATTTTAGAAACATTCGGAATCGCATGATTAGTATGCTTGTGTTTCAGTTGTTTGGTGATCTTTCCATCAAATTCTATTAGTTCAAAGATTTTTGGATTAGAAAAAGGATGGAAACCAACGGTTCCCAAACCATAGCCTAGGCAACTCAAACCAATCAATAAGAAAGGTTGTGTTATTGAGAATTTGAGAAACATTCGAAATCGCATGATTCCTATGCTTGTGTTTGTGTTGTTTGGTGATCTTTCCATCAAGTTCTATTAGTTCAAAGATTTTTGCACAAGAAAAAGAATGGAAACCAACGGTTCCCAAACCATAGCCTAGGCAAATCAAACCAATCAATAAGAAGGATGTGTTATTGTGAATTTGAGAAACATTCGGAATCGCATGATTCGTATGCTTGTGTTTGAGTTGTTTGGTACTCTTTCTATCAAATTCTATTAGTTCAAAGTTTTTTGGACTAGAAAAAGAATGCAAACCAACGGTTCCCAAACCATAGCTTAGGCAAATCAAACCAATCAATAAGAAAGGTTGTGTTATTGAGAATTTGAGAAACATTCGAAATCGCATGATTCGTATGCTTGTGTTTGAGTTGTTTGGTGATCTTTCTATCAAATTCTATTAGTTCAAAGATTTTTGGACTAGAAAAAGAATGGAAACCAACGGTTCCCAAACCATACCCTAGGTAAATCAAACCAATCAATAAGAAAGGTTGTGTTATTGTGAATTTGAGAAACATTCGAAATCGCATGATTCGTATGCTTGTGTTTGAGTTGTTTGGTGATCTTTCTATCAAATTCTATTAGTTCAAAGATTTTTGGACTAGAAAAAGAATGGAAACCAACGGTTCCCAAACCATACCCTAGGCAAATCAAACCAATCAATAAGAAAGGTTGTGTTATTGTGAATTTGAGAAATATTCGGAATCGCATGATTCGTATGCTTGTGTTTGTGTTGTTTGTGATCTTTCCATCAAGTTCTATTAGTACAAAAGTTTTTGGATGAGAAAAAGAATAGAAACCAATGGTTCCCAAACCATAGCTTAGGCAAATCAAACCAATCAATAAGAAAGCTTGTGTTATTGAGAATTTGAGAAACATTCGGAATCGCACGATTCGTATGCTTGTGTTTGAGTTGTTTGGTGATCTTTCCATCAAATTCTATTAGTTCAAAGATTTTTGGACTAGAAAAAGAATGGAAACCAAGGGTTCCCAAACCATAGCGTAGGCAAATCAAACCAACAATAAGAAAGATTGTGTTATTGAATTCGAAATCGCATGATTCGTATGTTTGTGTTCGTGATGTTTCGTGATCTTTCCATCAAGTTCTATTAGTTCAAAAATTTTTGGACGAGAAAAACAATGGAAACTAACAGTTCCCAAACCATAGCCTAGGCAAATCAAACCAATCAATAAGAAAGGTTGTGTTATTGAGAATTTTAGAAACATTCGGAATCGCATGATTCGTATGCTTGTGTTTCAGTTGTTTGGTGATCTTTCCATCAAATTCTATTTGTTCAAAGATTTTTGGACTAGAAAAAGAATGGAAACCAACGGTTCCCAAACCATAGCCTAGGCAACTCAAACCAATCAATAAGAAAGGTTGTGTTATTGAGAATTTGAGAAACATTCGAAATCGCATGATTCCTATGCTTGTGTTTGTGTTGTTTGGTGATCTTTCCATCAAGTTCTATTAGTTCAAAGATTTTTGCACAAGAAAAAGAATGGAAACCAACGGTTCCCAAACCATAGCCTAGGCAAATCAAACCAATCAATAAGAAAGGATGTGTTATTGTGAATTTGAGAAACATTCGGAATCGCATGATTCGTATGCTTGTGTTTGAGTTGTTTGGCACTCTTTCTATCAAATTCTATAAGTTCAAAGTTTTTTGGACTAGAAAAAGAATGGAAACCAACGGTTCCCAAACCATAGCCTAGGCAAATCAAACCAATCAATAAGAAAGGTTGTGTTATTGAGAATTTGAGAAACATTCGAAATCGCATGATTCGTATGCTTGTGTTTGAGTTGTTTGGTGATCTTTCTATCAAATTCTATTAGTTCAAAGATTTTTGGACTAGAAAAAGAATGGAAAGCAACGGTTCCCAAACCATACCCTAGGCAAATCAAACCAATCAATAAGAAAGGTTGTGTTATTGTGAATTTGAGAAACATTCGAAATCGCATGATTCGTATGCTTGTGTTTGAGTTGTTTGGTGATCTTTCTATCAAATTCTATTAGTTCAAAGATTTTTGGACTAGAAAAAGAATGGATACCAATGGTTCCCAAACCATACCCTAGGCAAATCAAACCAATCAATAAGAAAGGTTGTGTTATTGTGAATTTGAGAAATATTCGGAATCGCATGATTCGTATGCTTGTGTTTGTGTTGTTTGTGATCTTTCCATCAAGTTCTATTAGTACAAAACTTTTTGGATTAGAAAAAGAATAGAAACCAATGGTTCCCAAACCATAGCCTAGGCAAATCAAACCAATCAATAAGAAAGGTTGTGTTATTGAGAATTTGAGAAACATTCGGAATCGCACGATTCGTATGCTTGTGTTTGAGTTGTTTGGTAATCTTTCCATCAAATTCTATTAGTTCAAAGATTTTTGGAATAGAAAAAGAATGGAAACTAAGATTTCCCAAACCATAGCCTAGGCAAATCAAACCAACAATAAGAAAGATTGTGTTATTGAATTCGAAATCGCATGATTCGTATGTTTGTGTTCGTGATGTTTCGTGATCTTTCCATCAAGTTCTATTAGTTCAAAAATTTTTGGACGAGAAAAACAATGGAAACTAACGGTTCCCAACCATAGCCTAGGCAAATCAAACCAATCAATAAGAAAGGTTGTGTTATTGAGAATTTTAGAAACATTCGGAATCGCATGATTAGTATGCTTGTGTTTCAGTTGTTTGGTGATCTTTCCATCAAATTCTATTAGTTCAAAGATTTTTGGATTAGAAAAAGGATGGAAACCAACGGTTCCCAAACCATAGCCTAGGCAACTCAAACCAATCAATAAGAAAGGTTGTGTTATTGAGAATTTGAGAAACATTCGAAATCGCATGATTCCTATGCTTGTGTTTGTGTTGTTTGGTGATCTTTCCATCAAGTTCTATTAGTTCAAAGATTTTTGCACAAGAAAAAGAATGGAAACCAACGGTTCCCAAACCATAGCCTAGGCAAATCAAACCAATCAATAAGAAGGATGTGTTATTGTGAATTTGAGAAACATTCGGAATCGCATGATTCGTATGCTTGTGTTTCAGTTGTTTGGTACTCTTTCTATCAAATTCTATTAGTTCAAAGTTTTTTGGACTAGAAAAAGAATGCAAACCAACGGTTCCCAAACCATAGCTTAGGCAAATCAAACCAATCAATAAGAAAGGTTGTGTTATTGAGAATTTGAGAAACATTCGAAATCGCATGATTCGTATGCTTGTGTTTGAGTTGTTTGGTGATCTTTCTATCAAATTCTATTAGTTCAAAGATTTTTGGACTAGAAAAAGAATGGAAACCAACGGTTCCCAAACCATACCCTAGGTAAATCAAACCAATCAATAAGAAAGGTTGTGTTATTGTGAATTTGAGAAACATTCGAAATCGCATGATTCGTATGCTTGTGTTTGAGTTGTTTGGTGATCTTTCTATCAAATTCTATTAGTTCAAAGATTTTTGGACTAGAAAAAGAATGGAAACCAACGGTTCCCAAACCATACCCTAGGCAAATCAAACCAATCAATAAGAAAGGTTGTGTTATTGTGAATTTGAGAAATATTCGGAATCGCATGATTCGTATGCTTGTGTTTGTGTTGTTTGTGATCTTTCCATCAAGTTCTATTAGTACAAAAGTTTTTGGATGAGAAAAAGAATAGAAACCAATGGTTCCCAAACCATAGCTTAGGCAAATCAAACCAATCAATAAGAAAGCTTGTGTTATTGAGAATTTGAGAAACATTCGGAATCGCACGATTCGTATGCTTGTGTTTGAGTTGTTTGGTGATCTTTCCATCAAATTCTATTAGTTCAAAGATTTTTGGACTAGAAAAAGAATGGAAACCAAGGGTTCCCAAACCATAGCGTAGGCAAATCAAACCAACAATAAGAAAGATTGTGTTATTGAATTCGAAATCGCATGATTCGTATGTTTGTGTTCGTGATGTTTCGTGATCTTTCCATCAAGTTCTATTAGTTCAAAAATTTTTGGACGAGAAAAACAATGGAAACTAACAGTTCCCAAACCATAGCCTAGGCAAATCAAACCAATCAATAAGAAAGGTTGTGTTATTGAGAATTTTAGAAACATTCGGAATCGCATGATTCGTATGCTTGTGTTTCAGTTGTTTGGTGATCTTTCCATCAAATTCTATTTGTTCAAAGATTTTTGGACTAGAAAAAGAATGGAAACCAACGGTTCCCAAACCATAGCCTAGGCAACTCAAACCAATCAATAAGAAAGGTTGTGTTATTGAGAATTTGAGAAACATTCGAAATCGCATGATTCCTATGCTTGTGTTTGTGTTGTTTGGTGATCTTTCCATCAAGTTCTATTAGTTCAAAGATTTTTGCACAAGAAAAAGAATGGAAACCAACGGTTCCCAAACCATAGCCTAGGCAAATCAAACCAATCAATAAGAAAGGATGTGTTATTGTGAATTTGAGAAACATTCGGAATCGCATGATTCGTATGCTTGTGTTTGAGTTGTTTGGCACTCTTTCTATCAAATTCTATAAGTTCAAAGTTTTTTGGACTAGAAAAAGAATGGAAACCAACGGTTCCCAAACCATAGCCTAGGCAAATCAAACCAATCAATAAGAAAGGTTGTGTTATTGAGAATTTGAGAAACATTCGAAATCGCATGATTCGTATGCTTGTGTTTGAGTTGTTTGGTGATCTTTCTATCAAATTCTATTAGTTCAAAGATTTTTGGACTAGAAAAAGAATGGAAAGCAACGGTTCCCAAACCATACCCTAGGCAAATCAAACCAATCAATAAGAAAGGTTGTGTTATTGTGAATTTGAGAAACATTCGAAATCGCATGATTCGTATGCTTGTGTTTGAGTTGTTTGGTGATCTTTCTATCAAATTCTATTAGTTCAAAGATTTTTGGACTAGAAAAAGAATGGATACCAATGGTTCCCAAACCATACCCTAGGCAAATCAAACCAATCAATAAGAAAGGTTGTGTTATTGTGAATTTGAGAAATATTCGGAATCGCATGATTCGTATGCTTGTGTTTGTGTTGTTTGTGATCTTTCCATCAAGTTCTATTAGTACAAAACTTTTTGGATTAGAAAAAGAATAGAAACCAATGGTTCCCAAACCATAGCCTAGGCAAATCAAACCAATCAATAAGAAAGGTTGTGTTATTGAGAATTTGAGAAACATTCGGAATCGCACGATTCGTATGCTTGTGTTTGAGTTGTTTGGTAATCTTTCCATCAAATTCTATTAGTTCAAAGATTTTTGGAATAGAAAAAGAATGGAAACTAAGATTTCCCAAACCATAGCCTAGGCAAATCAAACCAACAATAAGAAAGATTGTGTTATTGAATTCGAAATCGCATGATTCGTATGTTTGTGTTCGTGATGTTTCGTGATCTTTCCATCAAGTTCTATTAGTTCAAAAATTTTTGGACGAGAAAAACAATGGAAACTAACGGTTCCCAACCATAGCCTAGGCAAATCAAACCAATCAATAAGAAAGGTTGTGTTATTGAGAATTTTAGAAACATTCGGAATCGCATGATTAGTATGCTTGTGTTTCAGTTGTTTGGTGATCTTTCCATCAAATTCTATTAGTTCAAAGATTTTTGGATTAGAAAAAGGATGGAAACCAACGGTTCCCAAACCATAGCCTAGGCAACTCAAACCAATCAATAAGAAAGGTTGTGTTATTGAGAATTTGAGAAACATTCGAAATCGCATGATTCCTATGCTTGTGTTTGTGTTGTTTGGTGATCTTTCCATCAAGTTCTATTAGTTCAAAGATTTTTGCACAAGAAAAAGAATGGAAACCAACGGTTCCCAAACCATAGCCTAGGCAAATCAAACCAATCAATAAGAAAGGATGTGTTATTGTGAATTTGAGAAACATTCGGAATCGCATGATTCGTATGCTTGTGTTTGAGTTGTTTGGTACTCTTTCTATCAAATTCTATTAGTTCAAAGTTTTTTGGACTAGAAAAAGAATGCAAACCAACGGTTCCCAAACCATAGCTTAGGCAAATCAAACCAATCAATAAGAAAGGTTGTGTTATTGAGAATTTGAGAAACATTCGAAATCGCATGATTCGTATGCTTGTGTTTGAGTTGTTTGGTGATCTTTCTATCAAATTCTATTAGTTCAAAGATTTTTGGACTAGAAAAAGAATGGAAACCAACGGTTCCCAAACCATACCCTAGGCAAATCAAACCAATCAATAAGAAAGGTTGTGTTATTGTGAATTTGAGAAACATTCGAAATCGCATGATTCGTATGCTTGTGTTTGAGTTGTTTGGTGATCTTTCTATCAAATTCTATTAGTTCAAAGATTTTTTTGGACTAGAAAAAGAATGGAAACCAACGGTTCCCAAACCATACCCTAGGCAAATCAAACCAATCAATAAGAAAGGTTGTGTTATTGTGAATTTGAGAAACATTCGGAATCATATGATTCGTATGCTTATGTTTGTGTTGTTTGTGATCTTTCCATCAAGTTCTATTAGTACAAAACTTTTTGGATGAGAAAAAGAATAGAAACCAATGGTTCCCAAACCATAGCCTAGGCAAATCAAACCAATCAATAAGAAAAGCTGTGTTATTGAGAATTTGAGAAACATTCGGAATCGCATGATTCCTATGCTTGTGTTTGTGTTGTTTGGTGATCTTTCTATCAAATTCTATTAGTTCAAAGATTTTTGGACTAGAAAAAGAATGGAAACCAGCGGTTCCCAAACCATACCCTAGGCAAATCAAACCAATCAATAAGAAAGGTTGTGTTATTGAGAATTTGAGAAACATTCGGAATTGCATGATGGATATGCTTGTGTTTGTGTTGTTTGTGATATTTCCATCAAGTTCTATTAGTACAAAAGTTTTTAGACGAGGAAAATAATAGAAACCAATGGTTCCCAAAACATAGCCTAGGCAAATCAAACCAATCAATAAGAAAGGTTGTGTTATTGAGAATTTTAGAAACATTCGAAATCGCATGATTCGTATGCTTGTGTTTCAGTTGTTTAGTGATCTTTCCATCAAATTCTATTAGTTCAAAGATTTTTGGACTAGAAAAAGAATGGAAACCAACGGTTCCCAAACCATAGCCTAGGCAAATCAAACCAGTCAATAAGAAAGGTTGTGTTATTGAGAATTTGAGAAACATTCGAAATCGCATGATTCGTATGCTTGTGTTTGAGTTGTTTGGTGATCTTTCCATCAAATTCTATTAGTTCAAAGATTTTTGGACTAGAAAAAGAATGGAAACCAAGGGTTCCCAAACCATAGCCTAGGCAAATCAAACCAACAATAAGAAAGATTGTGTTATTGAATTCGAAATCGCATGATTCGTATGCTTGTGTTTGTGATGTTTCGTGATCTTTCCATCAAGTTCTATTAGTTCAAAAAATTTTGGACGAGAAAAACAATGGAAACCAACGGTTCCCAAACCATAGCCTAGGCAAATCAAACCAATCAATAAGAAAGGTTGTGTTATTGAGAATTTTAGAAACATTCGAAATCGCATGATTCGTATGCTTGTGTTTCAGTTGTTTGGTGATCTTTCCATCAAATTCTATTAGTTCAAAGATTTTTGGACTAGAAAAAGAATGGAAACCAACGGTTCCCAAACCATAGCCTAGGCAAATCAAACCAATCAATAAGAAAGGTTGTATTATTGAGAATTTAAGAAACATTTGAAATCGCATGATTCCTATGCTTGTGTTTGAGTTGTTTGATGATCTTTCTATCAAATTCTATTAGTTCAAAGATTTTTAGACGAGAAAAAGAATGGAAACCAACGGTTCCCAAACGATAGCCTAGGGAAATCAAACCAATCAATAAGAAAGGTTGTGTTATTGAGAATTTGAGAAACATTCGAATTCGCATGATTCGTATGCTTGTGTTTGAGTTGTTTGGTGATCTTTCTATCAAATTCTATTAGTTCAAAGATTTTTGGACTAGAAAAAGAATGGAAACCAACGGTTCCCAAACCATAGCCTAGGCAAATCAAACCAGTCAATAAGAAAGGTTGTGTTATTGAGAATTTGAGAAACATTCGAAATCGCATGATTCGTATGCTTGTGTTTGAGTTGTTTGGTGATCTTTCCATCAAATTCTATTAGTTCAAAGATTTTTGGACTAGAAAAAGAATGGAAACCAAGGGTTCCCAAACCATAGCCTAGGCAAATCAAACCAACAATAAGAAAGATTGTGTTATTGAATTCAAAATCGCATGATTCGTATGCTTGTGTTTGTGATGTTTCGTGATCTTTCCATCAAGTTCTATTAGTTTAAAAAATTTTGGACGAGAAAAACAATGGAAACCAACGGTTCCCAAACCATAGCCTAGGCAAATCAAACCAATCAATAAGAAAGGTTGTGTTATTGAGAATTTTAGAAACATTCGGAATCGCATGATTCGTATGCTTGTGTTTCAGTTGTTTGGTGATCTTTCCATCAAATTCTATTAGTTCAAAGATTTTTGGACTAGAAAAAGAATGGAAACCAACGGTTCCCAAACCATAGCCTAGGCAACTCAAACCAATCAATAAGAAAGGTTGTGTTATTGAGAATTTGAGAAACATTCGAAATCGCATGATTCCTATGCTTGTGTTTGTGTTGTTTGGTGATCTTTCCATCAAGTTCTATTAGTTCAAAGATTTTTGGACAAGAAAAAGAATGGAAACCAACGGTTCCCAAACCATAGCCTAGGCAAATCAAACCAATCAATAAGAAAGGATGTGTTATTGTGAATTTGAGAAACATTCGGAATCGCATGATTCGTATGCTTGTGTTTGAGTTGTTTGGTACTCTTTCTATCAAATTCTATTAGTTCAAAGTTTTTTTGACTAGAAAAAGAATGCAAACCAACGGTTCCCAAACCATAGCCTAGGCAAATCAAACCAATCAATAAGAAAGGTTGTGTTATTGTGAATTTGAGAAACATTCGAAATCTCATGATTCGTATGCTTGTGTTTGAGTTGTTTGGTGATCTTTCTATCAAATTCTATTAGTTCAAAGATTTTTGGACTAGAAAAAGAATGGAAACCAACGGTTCCCAAACCATAACCTAGGCAAATCAAACCAATCAATAAGAAAGGTTGTGTTATTGTGAATTTGAGAAACATTCGGAATCATATGATTCGTATGCTTGTGTTTGTGTTGTTTGTGATCTTTCCATCAAGTTCTATTAGTACAAAACATTTTTGGATGAGAAAAAGAATAGAAACCAATGGTTCCCAAACCATAGCCTAGGCAAATAAAACCAATAAATAAGAAAGGTTGTGTTATTGAGAATTTGAGAAACATTCGGAATCGCATGATTCCTATGCTTGTGTTTGTGTTGTTTGGTGATCTTTCTATCAAATTCTATTAGTTCAAAGATTTTTGGACTAGAAAAAGAATGGAAACCAGCAGTTCCCAAACCATACCCTAGGCAAATCAAACCAATCAATAAGAAAGGTTGTGTTATTGAGAATTTGAGAAACATTCGGAATCGCATGATGGATATGCTTGTGTTTGTGTTGTTTGTGATCTTTCCATCAAGTTCTATTAGTACAAAACTTTTTGGACGAGGAAAATAATAGAAACCAATGGTTCCCAAAACATAGCCTAGGCAAATCAAACCAATCAATAAGAAAGGTTGTGTTATTGAGAATTTGAGAAACATTCGGAATCGCATGATTCGTATGCTTGTGTTTGAGTTGTTTGGTGATCTTTGCATCAAATTCTATTAGTTCAAAGATTTTTGGACTAGAAAAAGAATGGAAACCAAGGGTTCCCAAACCATAGCCTAGGCAAATCAAACCAACAATAAGAAAGATTGTGTTATTGAATTCGAAATCACATGATTCGTATGCTTGTGTTTGTGATGTTTCGTGATCTTTCCATCAAGTTCTATTGGTTCAAAAAATTTTGGACGAGAAAAACAATGGAAACCAACGGTTCCCAAACCATAGCCTAGGCAAATCAAACCAATCAATAAGAAAGGTTGTGTTATTGAGAATTTTAGAAACATTCGAAATCGCATGATTCGTATGCTTGTGTTTCAGTTGTTTGGTGATCTTTCCATCAAATTCTATTAGTTCAAAGATTTTTGGACTAGAAAAAGAATGGAAACCAACGGTTCCCAAACCATAGCCTAGGCAAATCAAACCAATCAATAAGAAAGGTTGTATTATTGAGAATTTAAGAAACATTTGAAATCGCATGATTCCTATGCTTGTGTTTGAGTTGTTTGATGATCTTTCTATCAAATTCTATTAGTTCAAAGATTTTTAGACGAGAAAAAGAATGGAAACCAACGGTTCCCAAACGATAGCCTAGGGAAATCAAACCAATCAATAAGAAAGGTTGTGTTATTGAGAATTTGAGAAACATTCGAATTCGCATGATTCGTATGCTTGTGTTTGAGTTGTTTGGTGATCTTTCTATCAAATTCTATTAGTTCAAAGATTTTTGGACTAGGAAAAGAATGGAAACCAACGGTTCCCAAACCATAGCCTAGGCAAATCAAACCAGTCAATAAGAAAGGTTGTGTTATTGAGAATTTGAGAAACATTCGAAATCGCATGATTCGTATGCTTGTGTTTGAGTTGTTTGGTGATCTTTCCATCAAATTCTATTAGTTCAAAGATTTTTGGACTAGAAAAAGAATGGAAACCAAGGGTTCCCAAACCATAGCCTAGGCAAATCAAACCAACAATAAGAAAGATTGTGTTATTGAATTCGAAATCGCATGATTCGTATGCTTGTGTTTGTGATGTTTCGTGATCTTTCCATCAAGTTCTATTAGTTCAAAAAATTTTGGACGAGAAAAACAATGGAAACCAACGGTTCCCAAACCATAGCCTAGGCAAATCAAACCAATCGATAAGAAATGTTGTGTTATTGAGAATTTTATAAACATTCAAAATCGCATGATTCGTATGCTTGTGTTTGAGTTGTTTGGTGCTCTTTCTATCAAATTCTATTAGTTCAAAGTTTTTTGGACTAGAAAAAGAATGGAAACCGACGGTTCCCAAACCATAGCCTAGGCAAATCAAACCAATCAATAAGAAAGGTTGTGTTATTGAGAATTTGAGAAACATTCGAAATCGCATGATTCCTATGCTTGTGTTTGTTTTGTTTGGTGCTCTTTCCATCAAGTTCTATTAGTTCAAAGATTTTTGGACTAGAAAAAGAATGGAAACCAACGGTTCCCAAAACATAGCCTAGGCAAATCAAACCAATCAATAAGAAAGGTTGTGTTATTGAGAATTTGAGAAACATTCGAAATCGCATGATTCCTATGCTTGTGTTTGTGTTGTTTGGTGATCTTTCCATCAAGTTCTATTAGTTCAAAGATTTTTGGACAAGAAAAAGAATGGAAACCAACGGTTCCCAAACCATAGCCTAGGCAAATCAAACCAATCAATAAGAAAGGATGTGTTATTGTGAATTTGAGAAACATTCGGAATCGCATGATTCGTAAGCTTGTGTTTGAGTTGTTTGGTACTCTTTCTATCAAATTCTATTAGTTCAAATTTTTTTGGACTAGAAAAAGAATGCAAACCAACGGTTCCCAAACCATAGCCTAGGCAAATCAAACCAATCAATAAGAAAGGTTGTGTTATTGAGAATTTGAGAAACATTCGAAATCGCATGATTCGTATGCTTGTGTTTGAGTTGTTTGGTGATCTTTCTATCAAATTCTATTAGTTCAAAGATGTTTGGACTAGAAAAAGAATGGAAACCAACGGTTCCCAAACCATACCCTAGGCAAATCAAACCAATCAATAAGAAAGGTTGTGTTATTGTGAATTTGAGAAACATTCGGAATCATATGATTCGTATGCTTGTGTTTGTGTTGTTTGTGATCTTTCCATCAAGTTCTATTAGTACAAAACTTTTTGGATGAGAAAAAGAATAGAAACCAATGGTTCCCAAACCATAGCCTAGGCAAATCAAACCAATCAATAAGAAAGGTTGTGTTATTGAGAATTTGAGAAACATTCGGAATCGCATGATTCCTATGCTTGTGTTTGTGTTGTTTGGTGATCTTTCTATCAAATTCTATTAGTTCAAAGATTTTTGGACTAGAAAAAGAATGGAAACCAGCAGTTCCCAAACCATACCCTAGGCAAATCAAACCAATCAATAAGAAAGGTTGTGTTATTGAGAATTTGAGAAACATTCGGAATCGCATGATGGATATGCTTGTGTTTGTGTTGTTTGTGATCTTTCCATCAAGTTCTATTAGTACAAAACTTTTTGGACGAGGAAAATAATAGAAACCAATGGTTCCCAAAACATAGCCTAGGCAAATCAAACCAATCAATAAGAAAGGTTGTGTTATTGAGAATTTGAGAAACATTCGGAATCGCATGATTCGTATGCTTGTGTTTGAGTTGTTTGGTGATCTTTCCATCAAATTCTATTAGTTCAAAGATTTTTGGACTAGAAAAAGAATGGAAACCAAGGGTTCCCAAACCATAGCCTAGGCAAATCAAACCAACAATAAGAAAGATTGTGTTATTGAATTCGAAATCACATGATTCGTATGCTTGTGTTTGTGATGTTTCGTGATCTTTCCATCAAGTTTTATTAGTTCAAAAAATTTTGGACGAGAAAAACAATGGAAACCAACGGTTCCCAAACCATAGCCTAGGCAAATCAAACCAATCAATAAGAAAGGTTGTGTTATTGAGAATTTTAGAAACATTCGAAATCGCATGATTCGTATGCTTGTGTTTCAGTTGTTTGGTGATCTTTCCATCAAATTCTATTAGTTCAAAGATTTTTGGACTAGAAAAAGAATGGAAACCAACGGTTCCCAAACCATGGCCTAGGCAAATCAAACCAGTCAATAAGAAAGGTTGTGTTATTGAGAATTTGAGAAACATTCGAAATCGCATGATTCGTATGCTTGTGTTTGAGTTGTTTGGTGATCTTTCCATCAAATTCTATTAGTTCAAAGATTTTTGAACTAGAAAAAGAATGGAAACCAAGGGTTCCCAAACCATAGCCTAGGCAAATCAAACCAACAATAAGAAAGATTGTGTTATTGAATTCGAAATCGCATGATTCGTATGCTTGTGTTTGTGATGTTTCGTGATCTTTCCATCAAGTTCTATTAGTTCAAAAAATTTTGGACGAGAAAAACAATGGAAACCAACGGTTCCCAAACCATAGCCTAGGCAAATCAAACCAATCAATAAGAAAGGTTGTGTTATTGAGAATTTTAGAAACATTCGAAATCGCATGATTCGTATGCTTGTGTTTCAGTTGTTTGGTGATCTTTCCATCAAATTCTATTAGTTCAAAGATTTTTGGACTAGAAAAAGAATGGAAACCAACGGTTCCCAAACCATGGCCTAGGCAAATCAAACCAATCAATAAGAAAGGTTGTATTATTGAGAATTTAAGAAACATTTGAAATCGCATGATTCCTATGCTTGTGTTTGAGTTGTTTGATGATCTTTCTATCAAATTCTATTAGTTCAAAGATTTTTAGACGAGAAAAAGAATGGAAACCAACGGTTCCCAAACGATAGCCTAGGGAAATCGAACCAATCAATAAGAAAGGTTGTGTTATTGAGAATTTGAGAAACATTCGAATTCGCATGATTCGTATGCTTGTGTTTGAGTTGTTTGGTGATCTTTCTATCAAATTCTATTAGTTCAAAGATTTTTGGACTAGGAAAAGAATGGAAACCAACGGTTCCCAAACCATAGCCTAGGCAAATCAAACCAGTCAATAAGAAAGGTTGTGTTATTGAGAATTTGAGAAACATTCGAAATCGCATGATTCGTATGCTTGTGTTTGAGTTGTTTGGTGATCTTTCCATCAAATTCTATTAGTTCAAAGATTTTTGAACTAGAAAAAGAATGGAAACCAAGGGTTCCCAAACCATAGCCTAGGCAAATCAAACCAACAATAAGAAAGATTGTGTTATTGAATTCGAAATCGCATGATTCGTATGCTTGTGTTTGTGATGTTTCGTGATCTTTCCAATAAGTTCTATTAGTTCAAAAAATTTTGGACGAGAAAAACAATGGAAACCAACGGTTCCCAAACCATAGCCTAGGCAAATCAAACCAATCAATAAGAAAGGTTGTGTTATTGAGAATTTTAGAAACATTCGAAATCGCATGATTCGTATGCTTGTGTTTGTGTTGTTTGGTGATCTTTCCATCAAATTCTATTAGTTCAAAGATTTTTGGACTAGAAAAAGAATGGAAACCAACGGTTCCCAAACCATAGCCTAGGCAAATCAAACCAATCAATAAGAAAGGTTGTGTTATTGAGAATTTGATAAACATTCGAAATCGCATGATTCGTATGCTTGTGTTTGAGTTGTTTGGTGATCTTTCTATCAAATTCTATTAGTTCAAAGATTTTTGGACTAGAAAAAGAATAGAAACAAACGGTTCCCAAACCATACCCTAGGCAAATCAAACCAATCAATAAGAAAGGTTGTGTTATTGTGAATTTGAGAAACATTCGAAATCGCATGATTCGTATGCTTGTGTTTGAGTTGTTTGGTGATCTTTCCATCAAATTCTATTAGTTCAAAGATTTTTGGACTAGAAAAAGAATGGAAACCAAGGGTTCCCATACCATAGCCTAGGCAAATCAAACCAACAATAAGAAAGATTGTGTTATTGAATTCGAAATCGCATGATTCGTATGCTTGTGTTTGTGATGTTTCGTGATCTTTCCATCAAGTTCTATTAGTTCAAAAAAATTTGGATGAGAAAAACAATGGAAACCAACGGTTCCCAAACCATAGCCTAGGCAAATCAAACCAATCAATAAGAAAGGTTGTGTTATTGAGAATTTTAGAAACATTCGAAATCGCATGATTCGTATGCTTGTGTTTCAGTTGTTTGGTGATCTTTCCATCAAATTCTATTAGTTCAAAGATTTTTGGACTAGAAAAAGAATGGAAACCAACGGTTCCCAAACCATAGCCTAGGCAAATCAAACCAATCAATAAGAAAGGTTGTATTATTGAGAATTTAAGAAACATTTGAAATCGCATGATTCCTATGCTTGTGTTTGAGTTGTTTGATGATCTTTCTATCAAATTCTATTAGTTCAAAGATTTTTAGACGAGAAAAAGAATGGAAACCAACGGTTCCCAAACGATAGCCTAGGGAAATCAAACCAATCAATAAGAAAGGTTGTGTTATTGAGAATTTGAGAAACATTCGACTTCGCATGATTCGTATGCTTGTGTTTGAGTTGTTTGGTGCTCTTTCTATCAAATTCTATTTGTTCAAAGATTTTTGGACTAGAAAAAGAATGGAAACGAACGGTTCCCAAACAATAGCCTAGGCAAATCAAACCAATCAATAAGAAAGGTAGTGTTATTGTGAATTTGAGAAACATTCGGAATCGCATGATTCTTATGCTTGTGTTTGTGTTGTTTGTGATCTTTCCATCAAGTTCTATTAGTACAAAAATTTTTGGATGAGAAAAAGAATAGAAACCAATGGTTCCCAAACCATAGCCTAGGCAAATCAAGCCAATCAATAAGAAAGGTTGTGTTATTGAGAATTTGAGAAACATTCGGAATCGCATGATTCGTATGCTTGTGTTTGAGTTGTTTGGTGATCTTTCCATCAAATTCTATTAGTTCAAAGATTTTTGGACTAGAAAAAGAATGGAAACCAAGGGTTCCCAAACCATAGCCTATGCAAATCAAACCAACAATAAGAAAGATTGTGTTATTGAATTTGAAATCGCATGATTCGTATGTTTGTGTTCGTGATGTTTCGTGATCTTTCCATCAAGTTCTATTAGTTCAAAAATTTTTGGACGAGAAAAACAATGGAAATTAACGGTTCCCAAACCATAGCCAAGGCAAATCAAACCAATCAATAAGAAACGTTGTGTCATTGAGAATTTTAGAAACATTCGAAATCGCATGATTCGTATGCTTGTGTTTCAGTTGTTTGGTGATCTTTCCATCAAATTCTATTAGTTCAAAGATTTTTGGACTAGAAAAAGAATGGAAACCAACGGTTCCCAAACCATAGCCTAGGCAAATCAAACCAATCAATAAGAAAGGTTGTGTTATTGAGAATTTGAGAAACATTTGAAATCGCATGATTCCTATGCTTGTGTTTGTGTTGTTTGGTGATCTTTCCATCAAGTTCTACTAGTTCAAAGATTTTTGGACTAGAAAAAGAATGGAAACCAACGGTTCCCAAACCTCAGCTTAGGCAAATCAAACCAGTCAATAAGAAAGGTTGTGTTATTGAATTCGAAATCGCATGATTCGTATGCTTGTAGTTGTGATGTTTCGTGATCTTTCCATCAAGTTCTATTAGTTCAAAAAATTTTGGACGAGAAAAACAATGGAAACCAACGGTTCCCAAACCATAGCCTAGGCAAATCAAACCAATCAATAAGAAAGGTTGTGTTATTGAGAATTTGAGAAACATTCGAAATCGCATGATTCCTATGCTTGTGTTTGTTTTGTTTGGTGCTCTTTCCATCAAGTTCTATTAGTTCAAAGATTTTTGGACAAGAAAAGAATGGAAACCAACGGTTCCCAAACCATAGCCTAGGCAAATCAAACCAATCAATAAGAAAGGATGTGTTATTGTGAATTTGAGAAACATTCGGAATCGCATGATTCGTATGCTTCTGTTTGAGTTGTTTGGTGCTCTTTCTATCAAATTCTATTAGTTCAAAGTTTTTTGGACTAGAAAAAGAATGGAAACCAACGGTTCCCAAACCATAGCCTAGGCAAATCAAACCAATCAATAAGAAAGGTTGTGTTATTGAGAATTTGAGAAACATTCGAAATCGCATGATTCGTATGCTTGTGTTTGAGTTGTTTGGTGATCTTTCTATTAAATTCTATTAGTTCAAAGATTTTTGGACTAGAAAAAAAATGGAAACCAACGGTTCCCAAACCATGCCCTAGGCAAATCAAACCAATCAATAAGAAAGGTTGTGTTATTGTGAATTTGAGAAACATTCGGAATCGCATGATTCGTATGCTTGTGTTTGTGTTGTTTGTGATCTTTCCATCAAGTTCTATTAGTACAAAACTTTTTGGACGAGAAAAAGAATAGAAACCAATGGTTCCCAAACCATAGCCTAGGCAAATCAAACCAATCAATAAGAAAGGTTGTGTTATTGAGGATTTGAGAAACATTCGGAATCGCATGATTCGTATGCTTGTGTTTGAGTTGTTTGGTGATCTTTCCATCAAATTCTATTAGTTCAAAGATTTTTGGACTAGAAAAAGAATGGAAACCAAGGGTTCCCAAACCATAGCCTAGGCAAATCAAACCAACAATAAGAAAGATTGTGTTATTGAATTCGAAATCGCATGATTCGTATGTTTGTGTTAGTGATGTTTCGTGATCTTTCCATCAAGTTCTATTAGTTCAAAAATTTTTGGACGAGAGAAACAATGGAAACTAACGGTTCCCAAACCATAGCCTAGGCAAATCAAACCAATCAATAAGAAACGTTGTGTTCTTGAGAATTTTAGAAACATTCGAAATCGCATGATTCGTATGCTTGTGTTTCAGTTGTTTGGTGATCTTTCCATCAAATTCTATTAGTTCAAAGATTTTTGGACTAGAAAAAGAATGGAAACAAACGGTTCCCAAACCATAGCCTAGGCAAATCAAACCAATCAATAAGAAAGGTTGTGTTATTGAGAATTTGAGAAACATTCGAAATCGCATGATTCCTATGCTTGTGTTTGTGTTGTTTGGTGATCTTTCCATCAAGTTCTATTAGTTCAAAGATTTTTGGACTAGAAAAAGAATGGAAACCAACGGTTCCCAAACCTTAGCCTAGGCAAATCAAACCACTCAATAAGAAAGGTTGTGTTATTGAGAATTTGAGAAACATTCGAAATCGCATGATTCCTATGTTTGTGTTTTTTTTGTTTGGTGATCTTTCCATCAAGTTCTATTAGTTCAAAGATTTTTGGACAAGAAAAAGAATGGAAACCAACGGTTCCCAAACCATAGCCTAGGCAAATCAAACCAATCAATAAGAAAGATTGTGTTATTGAGAATTTGAGAAACATTCAAAATCGCACGTTTGTTGATCTTTCCATCAAGTTCTATTAGTTCAAAGATTTTTGGACAAGAAAAAGAATGGAAACCAACGGTTCCCAAACCATAGCCTAGGCAAATCAAACCAATCAATAAGAAAGGATGTGTTATTGTGGATTTGGGAACCATTCGAAATCGCATGATTCGTATGCTTGTGTTTGAGTTGTTTGGTGCTCTTTCTATCAAAGTCTATTAGTTCACAGATTTTTGGATTAGAAAAAGAATGGAAACCAACGGTTCCCAAACCATAGCCTAGGCAAATCAAACCAATCAATAAGAAAGGTTGTGTTATTGAGAATTTGAGAAACATTCGGAATCGCATGATGGATATGCTTGTGTTTGTGTTGTTTGTGATCTTTCCATCAAGTTCTATTAGTACAAAACTTTTTGGACGAGGAAAATAATAGAAACCAATGGTTCCCAAAACATAGCCTAGGCAAATCAAACCAATCAATAAGAAAGGTTGTGTTATTGAGAATTTGAGAAACATTCGGAATCGCATGATTCGTATGCTTGTGTTTGAGTTGTTTGGTGATCTTTCCATCAAATTCTATTAGTTCAAAGATTTTTGGACTAGAAAAAGAATGGAAACCAAGGGTTCCCAAACCATAGCCTAGGCAAATCAAACCAACAATAAGAAAGATTGTGTTATTGAATTCGAAATCACATGATTCGTATGCTTGTGTTTGTGATGTTTCGTGATCTTTCCATCAAGTTTTATTAGTTCAAAAAATTTTGGACGAGAAAAACAATGGAAACCAACGGTTCCCAAACCATAGCCTAGGCAAATCAAACCAATCAATAAGAAAGGTTGTGTTATTGAGAATTTTAGAAACATTCGAAATCGCATGATTCGTATGCTTGTGTTTCAGTTGTTTGGTGATCTTTCCATCAAATTCTATTAGTTCAAAGATTTTTGGACTAGAAAAAGAATGGAAACCAACGGTTCCCAAACCATGGCCTAGGCAAATCAAACCAATCAATAAGAAAAGTTGTATTATTGAGAATTTAAGAAACATTTGAAATCGCATGATTCCTATGCTTGTGTTTGAGTTGTTTGATGATCTTTCTATCAAATTCTATTAGTTCAAAGATTTTTAGACGAGAAAAAGAATGGAAACCAACGGTTCCCAAACGATAGCCTAGGGAACTCGAACGAATCAATAAGAAAGGTTGTGTTATTGAGAATTTGAGAAACATTCGAATTTGCATGATTCGTATGCTTGTGTTTGAGTTGTTTGGTGATCTTTCTATCAAATTCTATTAGTTCAAAGATTTTTGGACTAGGAAAAGAATGGAAACCAACGGTTCCCAAACCATAGCCTAGGCAAATCAAACCAGTCAATAAGAAAGGTTGTGTTATTGAGAATTTGAGAAACATTCGAAATCGCATGATTCGTATGCTTGTGTTTGAGTTGTTTGGTGATCTTTCCATCAAATTCTATTAGTTCAAAGATTTTTGGACTAGAAAAAGAATGGAAACCAAGGGTTCCCAAACCATAGCCTAGGCAAATCAAACCAACAATAAGAAAGATTGTGTTATTGAATTCGAAATCGCATGATTCGTATGCTTGTGTTTGTGATGTTTCGTGATCTTTCCATCAAGTTCTATTAGTTCAAAAAATTTTGGACGAGAAAAACAATGGAAACCAACGGTTCCCAAACCATAGCCTAGGCAAATCAAACCAATCAATAAGAAAGGTTGTGTTATTGAGAATTTTAGAAACATTCGAAATCCCATGATTCGTATGCTTGTGTTTGTGTTGTTTGGTGATCTTTCCATCAAATTCTATTAGTTCAAAGATTTTTGGACTTGAAAAAGAATGGAAACCAACGGTTCCCAAACCATAGCCTAGGCAAATCAAACCAATCAATAAGAAAGGTTGTGTTATTGAGAATTTGAGAAACATTCGAAATCGCATGATTCGTATGCTTGTGTTTGAGTTGTTTGGTGATCTTTCTATCAAATTCTATTAGTTCAAAGATTTTTGGACTAGAAAAAGAATGGAAACAAACGGTTCCCAAACCATACCCTAGGCAAATCAAACCAATCAATAAGAAAGGTTGTGTTATTGTGAATTTGAGAAACATTCGAAATCGCATGATTCGTATGCTTGTGTTTGAGTTGTTTGGTGATCTTTCCATCAAATTCTATTAGTTCAAAGATTTTTGGACTAGAAAAAGAATGGAAACCAAGGGTTCCCATACCATAGCCTAGGCAAATCAAACCAACAATAAGAAAGATTGTGTTATTGAATTCGAAATCGCATGATTCGTATGCTTGTGTTTGTGATGTTTCGTGATCTTTCCATCAAGTTCTATTAGGTCAAAAAATTTTGGATGAGAAAAACAATGGAAACCAACGGTTCCCAAACCAT
The DNA here is from genome assembly GCA_963924305.1 of Polygonum maritimum. NCBI lineage: Eukaryota > Viridiplantae > Streptophyta > Magnoliopsida > Caryophyllales > Polygonaceae > Polygonum > Polygonum maritimum. The sequence continues at coordinate 30,516,792 of OZ002729.1, forward strand.
AGCCTAGGCAAATCAAACCAATCAATAAGAAAGGTTGTGTTATTGAGAATTTTAGAAACATTCGAAATCGCATGATTCGTATGCTTGTGTTTCAGTTGTTTGGTGATCTTTCCATCAAATTCTATTAGTTCAAAGATTTTTGGACTAGAAAAAGAATGGAAACAAAAGGTTCCCAAACCATAGCCTAGGCAAATCAAACCAATCAATAAGAAAGGTTGTATTATTGAGAATTTAAGAAACATTTGAAATCGCATGATTCCTATGCTTGTGTTTGAGTTGTTTGATGATCTTTCTATCAAATTCTATTAGTTCAAAGATTTTTAGACGATAAAAAGAATGGAAACCAACGGTTCCCAAACGATAGCCTAGGGAAATCAAACCAATCAATAAGAAAGGTTGTGTTATTGAGAATTTGAGAAACATTCGACTTCGCATGATTCGTATGCTTGTGTTTGAGTTGTTTGGTGCTCTTTCTATCAAATTCTATTTGTTCAAAGATTTTTGGACTAGAAAAAGAATGGAAACGAACGGTTCCCAAACAATAGCCTAGGCAAATCAAACCAATCAATAAGAAAGGTAGTGTTATTGTGAATTTGAGAAACATTCGGAATCGCATGATTCTTATGCTTGTGTTTGTGTTGTTTGTGATCTTTCCATCAAGTTCTATTAGTACAAAAATTTTTGGATGAGAAAAAGAATAGAAACCAATGGTTCCCAAACCATAGCCTAGGCAAATCAAGCCAATCAATAAGAAAGGTTGTGTTATTAAGAATTTGAGAAACATTCGGAATCGCATGATTCGTATGCTTGTGTTTGAGTTGTTTGGTGATCTTTCCATCAAATTCTATTAGTTCAAAGATTTTTGGACTAGAAAAAGAATGGAAACCAAGGGTTCCCAAACCATAGCCTATGCAAATCAAACCAACAATAAGAAAGATTGTGTTATTGAATTCGAAATCGCATGATTCGTATGTTTGTGTTCGTGATGTTTCGTGATCTTTCCATCAAGTTCTATTAGTTCAAAAATTTTTGGACGAGAAAAACAATGGAAATTAACGGTTCCCAAACCATAGCCAAGGCAAATCAAACCAATCAATAAGAAACGTTGTGTCATTGAGAATTTTAGAAACATTCGAAATCGCATGATTCGTATGCTTGTGTTTCAGTTGTTTGGTGATCTTTCCATCAAATTCTATTAGTTCAAAGATTTTTGGACTAGAAAAAGAATGGAAACCAACGGTTCCCAAACCATAGCCTAGGCAAATCAAACCAATCAATAAGAAAGGTTGTGTTATTGAGAATTTGAGAAACATTTGAAATCGCATGATTCCTATGCTTGTGTTTGTGTTGTTTGGTGATCTTTCCATCAAGTTCTACTAGTTCAAAGATTTTTGGACTAGAAAAAGAATGGAAACCAACGGTTCCCAAACCTCAGCTTAGGCAAATCAAACCAGTCAATAAGAAAGGTTGTGTTATTGAATTCGAAATCGCATGATTCGTATGCTTGTAGTTGTGATGTTTCGTGATCTTTCCATCAAGTTCTATTAGTTCAAAAAATTTTGGACGAGAAAAACAATGGAAACCAACGGTTCCCAAACCATAGCCTAGGCAAATCAAACCAATCAATAAGAAAGGTTGTGTTATTGAGAATTTGAGAAACATTCGAAATCGCATGATTCCTATGCTTGTGTTTGTTTTGTTTGGTGCTCTTTCCATCAAGTTCTATTAGTTCAAAGATTTTTGGACAAGAAAAAGAATGGAAACCAACGGTTCCCAAACCATAGCCTAGGCAAATCAAACCAATCAATAAGAAAGGATGTGTTATTGTGAATTTGAGAAACATTCGGAATCGCATGATTCGTATGCTTGTGTTTGAGTTGTTTGGTGCTCTTTCTATCAAATTCTATTAGTTCAAAGTTTTTTGGACTAGAAAAAGAATGGAAACCAACGGTTCCCAAACCATAGCCTAGGCAAATCAAACCAATCAATAAGAAAGGTTGTGTTATTGAGAATTTGAGAAACATTCGAAATCGCATGATTCGTATGCTTGTGTTTGAGTTGTTTGGTGATCTTTCTATTAAATTCTATTAGTTCAAAGATTTTTGGACTAGAAAAAAAATGGAAACCAACGGTTACCAAACCATGCCCTAGGCAAATCAAACCAATCAATAAGAAAGGTTGTGTTATTGTGAATTTGAGAAACATTCGGAATCGCATGATTCGTATGCTTGTGTTTGTGTTGTTTGTGATCTTTCCATCAAGTTCTATTAGTACAAAACTTTTTGGACGAGAAAAAGAATAGAAACCAATGGTTCCCAAACCATAGCCTAGGCAAATCAAACCAATCAATAAGAAAGGTTGTGTTATTGAGGATTTGAGAAACCTTCGGAATCGCATGATTCGTATGCTTGTGTTTGAGTTGTTTGGTGATCTTTCCATCAAATTCTATTAGTTCAAAGATTTTTGGACTAGAAAAAGAATGGAAACCAAGGGTTCCCAAACCATAGCCTAGGCAAATCAAACCAACAATAAGAAAGATTGTGTTATTGAATTCGAAATCGCATGATTCGTATGTTTGTGTTTGTGATGTTTCGTGATCTTTCCATCAAGTTCTATTAGTTCAAAAATTTTTGGACGAGAGAAACAATGGAAACTAACGGTTCCCAAACCATAGCCTAGGCAAATCAAACCAATCAATAAGAAACGTTGTGTTCTTGAGAATTTTAGAAACATTCGAAATCGCATGATTCGTATGCTTGTGTTTCAGTTGTTTGGTGATCTTTCCATCAAATTCTATTAGTTCAAAGATTTTTGGACTAGAAAAAGAATGGAAACAAACGGTTCCCAAACCATAGCCTAGGCAAATCAAACCAATCAATAAGAAAGGTTGTGTTATTGAGAATTTGAGAAACATTCGAAATCGCATGATTCCTATGCTTGTGTTTGTGTTGTTTGGTGATCTTTCCATCAAGTTCTATTAGTTCAAAGATTTTTGGACTAGAAAAAGAATGGAAACCAACGGTTCCCAAACCTTAGCCTAGGCAAATCAAACCACTCAATAAGAAAGGTTGTGTTATTGAGAATTTGAGAAACATTCGAAATCGCATGATTCCTATGTTTGTGTTTTTTTTGTTTGGTGATCTTTCCATCAAGTTCTATTAGTTCAAAGATTTTTGGACAAGAAAAAGAATGGAAACCAACGGTTCCCAAACCATAGCCTAGGCAAATCAAACCAATCAATAAGAAAGATTGTGTTATTGAGAATTTGAGAAACATTCGAAATCGCACGTTTGTTGATCTTCCCATCAAGTTCTATTAGTTCAAAGATTTTTGGACAAGAAAAAGAATGGAAACCAACGGTTCCCAAACCATAGCCTAGGCAAATCAAACCAATCAATAAGAAAGGATGTGTTATTGTGGATTTGGGAACCATTCGAAATCGCATGATTCGTATGCTTGTGTTTGAGTTGTTTGGTGCTCTTTCTATCAAAGTCTATTAGTTCACAGATTTTTGGATTAGAAAAAGAATGGAAACCAACGGTTCCCAAACCATAGCCTAGGCAAATCAAACCAATCAATAAGAAAGGTTGTGTTATTGAGAATTTGAGAAACATTCGAAATCGCACGTTTGGTGATCTTTCCATCAAGTTCTATTAGTTCAAAGATTTTTGGACAAGAAAAAGAATGGAAACCAACGGTTCCCAAACCATAGCCTAGGCAAATCAAACCAATCAATAAGAAAGGATGTGTTATTGTGAATTTGAGAAACATTCGAAATCGCATGATTCGTATGCTTGTGTTTGAGTTGTTTGGTGCTCTTTCTATCAAATTCTATTAGTTCAAAGATTTTTGGACTAGAAAAAGAATGGAAACCAACGGTTCCCAAACCATAGCCTAGGCAAATCAAACCAATCAATAAGAAACGTTGTGTTATTGAGAATTTTAGAAACATTCGAAATCGCATGATTCGTATGCTTGTGTTTCAGTTGTTTTGTGATCTTTCCATCAAATTCTATTAGTTCAAAGATTTTTGGACTAGAAAAAGAATGGAAACAAACGGTTCCCAAACCATAGCCTAGGCAAATCAAACCAATCAATAAGAAAGGTTTTGTTATTGAGAATTTGAGAAACATTTGAAATCGCATGATTCCTATGCTTGTGTTTGTGTTGTTTGGTGATCTTTCCATCAAGTTCTATTAGTTCAAAGATTTTTGGACTAGAAAAAGAATGGAAACCAACGGTTCCCAAACCTTAGCCTAGGCACATCAAACCACTCAATAAGAAAGGTTGTGTTATTGAGAATTTGAGAAACATTCGAAATCGCATGATTCCTATGCTTGTGTTTGTTTTGTTTGGTGCTCTTTCCATCAAGTTCTATTAGTTCAAAGATTTTTGGACTAGAAAAAGAATGGAAACCAACGGTTCCCAAACCTTAGCCAAGGCAAATCAAACCAATCAATAAGAAAGGATGTGTTATTGTGAATTTGTGAAACATTCGGAATTGCATGATTCGTATGCTTGTGTTTGAGTTGTTTGGTGCTCTTTCTATCAAAGTCTATTAGTTCACAGATTTTTGGATTAGAAAAAGAATGGAAACCAACGGTTCCCAAACCATAGCCTAGGCAAATCAAACCAATCAATAAGAAAGGTTGTGTTATTGAGAATTTGAGAAACATTCGAAATCGCACGTTTGTTGAAATCGCATGATTCCTATGCTTGTGTTTGAGTTGTTTGATGATCTTTCTATCAAATTCTATTAGTTCAAAGATTTTTAGACGAGAAAAAGAATGGAAACCAACGGTTCCCAAACGATAGCCTAGGGAAATCAAACCAATCAATAAGAAAGGTTGTGTTATTGAGAATTTGAGAAACATTCGACTTCGCATGATTCGTATGCTTGTGTTTGAGTTGTTTGGTGCTCTTTCTATCAAATTCTATTTGTTCAAAGATTTTTGGACTAGAAAAAGAATGGAAACGAACGGTTCCCAAACAATAGCCTAGGCAAATCAAACCAATCAATAAGAAAGGTAGTGTTATTGTGAATTTGAGAAACATTCGGAATCGCATGATTCTTATGCTTGTGTTTGTGTTGTTTGTGATCTTTCCATCAAGTTCTATTAGTACAAAAATTTTTGGATGAGAAAAAGAATAGAAACCAATGGTTCCCAAACCATAGCCTAGGCAAATCAAGCCAATCAATAAGAAAGGTTGTGTTATTGAGAATTTGAGAAACATTCGGAATCGCATGATTCGTATGCTTGTGTTTGAGTTGTTTGGTGATCTTTCCATCAAATTCTATTAGTTCAAAGATTTTTGGACTAGAAAAAGAATGGAAACCAAGGGTTCCCAAACCATAGCCTATGCAAATCAAACCAACAATAAGAAAGATTGTGTTATTGAATTTGAAATCGCATGATTCGTATGTTTGTGTTCGTGATGTTTCGTGATCTTTCCATCAAGTTCTATTAGTTCAAAAATTTTTGGACGAGAAAAACAATGGAAATTAACGGTTCCCAAACCATAGCCAAGGCAAATCAAACCAATCAATAAGAAACGTTGTGTCATTGAGAATTTTAGAAACATTCGAAATCGCATGATTCGTATGCTTGTGTTTCAGTTGTTTGGTGATCTTTCCATCAAATTCTATTAGTTCAAAGATTTTTGGACTAGAAAAAGAATGGAAACCAACGGTTCCCAAACCATAGCCTAGGCAAATCAAACCAATCAATAAGAAAGGTTGTGTTATTGAGAATTTGAGAAACATTTGAAATCGCATGATTCCTATGCTTGTGTTTGTGTTGTTTGGTGATCTTTCCATCAAGTTCTACTAGTTCAAAGATTTTTGGACTAGAAAAAGAATGGAAACCAACGGTTCCCAAACCTCAGCTTAGGCAAATCAAACCAGTCAATAAGAAAGGTTGTGTTATTGAATTCGAAATCGCATGATTCGTATGCTTGTAGTTGTGATGTTTCGTGATCTTTCCATCAAGTTCTATTAGTTCAAAAAATTTTGGACGAGAAAAACAATGGAAACCAACGGTTCCCAAACCATAGCCTAGACAAATCAAACCAATCAATAAGAAAGGTTGTGTTATTGAGAATTTGAGAAACATTCGAAATCGCATGATTCCTATGCTTGTGTTTGTTTTGTTTGGTGCTCTTTCCATCAAGTTCTATTAGTTCAAAGATTTTTGGACAAGAAAAAGAATGGAAACCAACGGTTCCCAAACCATAGCCTAGGCAAATCAAACCAATCAATAAGAAAGGATGTGTTATTGTGAATTTGAGAAACATTCGGAATCGCATGATTCGTATGCTTGTGTTTGAGTTGTTTGGTGCTCTTTCTATCAAATTCTATTAGTTCAAAGTTTTTTGGACTAGAAAAAGAATGGAAACCAACGGTTCCCAAACCATAGCCTAGGCAAATCAAACCAATCAATAAGAAAGGTTGTGTTATTGAGAATTTGAGAAACATTCGAAATCGCATGATTCGTATGCTTGTGTTTGAGTTGTTTGGTGATCTTTCTATTAAATTCTATTAGTTCAAAGATTTTTGGACTAGAAAAAAAATGGAAACCAACGGTTACCAAACCATGCCCTAGGCAAATCAAACCAATCAATAAGAAAGGTTGTGTTATTGTGAATTTGAGAAACATTCGGAATCGCATGATTCGTATGCTTGTGTTTGTGTTGTTTGTGATCTTTCCATCAAGTTCTATTAGTACAAAACTTTTTGGACGAGAAAAAGAATAGAAACCAATGGTTCCCAAACCATAGCCTAGGCAAATCAAACCAATCAATAAGAAAGGTTGTGTTATTGAGGATTTGAGAAACCTTCGGAATCGCATGATTCGTATGCTTGTGTTTGAGTTGTTTGGTGATCTTTCCATCAAATTCTATTAGTTCAAAGATTTTTGGACTAGAAAAAGAATGGAAACCAAGGGTTCCCAAACCATAGCCTAGGCAAATCAAACCAACAATAAGAAAGATTGTGTTATTGAATTCGAAATCGCATGATTCGTATGTTTGTGTTTGTGATGTTTCGTGATCTTTCCATCAAGTTCTATTAGTTCAAAAATTTTTGGACGAGAGAAACAATGGAAACTAACGGTTCCCAAACCATAGCCTAGGCAAATCAAACCAATCAATAAGAAACGTTGTGTTCTTGAGAATTTTAGAAACATTCGAAATCGCATGATTCGTATGCTTGTGTTTCAGTTGTTTGGTGATCTTTCCATCAAATTCTATTAGTTCAAAGATTTTTGGACTAGAAAAAGAATGGAAACAAACGGTTCCCAAACCATAGCCTAGGCAAATCAAACCAATCAATAAGAAAGGTTGTGTTATTGAGAATTTGAGAAACATTCGAAATCGCATGATTCCTATGCTTGTGTTTGTGTTGTTTGGTGATCTTTCCATCAAGTTCTATTAGTTCAAAGATTTTTGGACTAGAAAAAGAATGGAAACCAACGGTTCCCAAACCTTAGCCTAGGCAAATCAAACCACTCAATAAGAAAGGTTGTGTTATTGAGAATTTGAGAAACATTCGAAATCGCATGATTCCTATGTTTGTGTTTTTTTTGTTTGGTGATCTTTCCATCAAGTTCTATTAGTTCAAAGATTTTTGGACAAGAAAAAGAATGGAAACCAACGGTTCCCAAACCATAGCCTAGGCAAATCAAACCAATCAATAAGAAAGATTGTGTTATTGAGAATTTGAGAAACATTCGAAATCGCACGTTTGTTGATCTTCCCATCAAGTTCTATTAGTTCAAAGATTTTTGGACAAGAAAAAGAATGGAAACCAACGGTTCCCAAACCATAGCCTAGGCAAATCAAACCAATCAATAAGAAAGGATGTGTTATTGTGGATTTGGGAACCATTCGAAATCGCATGATTCGTATGCTTGTGTTTGAGTTGTTTGGTGCTCTTTCTATCAAAGTCTATTAGTTCACAGATTTTTGGATTAGAAAAAGAATGGAAACCAACGGTTCCCAAACCATAGCCTAGGCAAATCAAACCAATCAATAAGAAAGGTTGTGTTATTGAGAATTTGAGAAACATTCGAAATCGCACGTTTGGTGATCTTTCCATCAAGTTCTATTAGTTCAAAGATTTTTGGACAAGAAAAAGAATGGAAACCAACGGTTCCCAAACCATAGCCTAGGCAAATCAAACCAATCAATAAGAAAGGATGTGTTATTGTGAATTTGAGAAACATTCGAAATCGCATGATTCGTATGCTTGTGTTTGAGTTGTTTGGTGCTCTTTCTATCAAATTCTATTAGTTCAAAGATTTTTGGACTAGAAAAAGAATGGAAACCAACGGTTCCCAAACCATAGCCTAGGCAAATCAAACCAATCAATAAGAAACGTTGTGTTATTGAGAATTTTAGAAACATTCGAAATCGCATGATTCGTATGCTTGTGTTTCAGTTGTTTTGTGATCTTTCCATCAAATTCTATTAGTTCAAAGATTTTTGGACTAGAAAAAGAATGGAAACAAACGGTTCCCAAACCATAGCCTAGGCAAATCAAACCAATCAATAAGAAAGGTTTTGTTATTGAGAATTTGAGAAACATTTGAAATCGCATGATTCCTATGCTTGTGTTTGTGTTGTTTGGTGATCTTTCCATCAAGTTCTATTAGTTCAAAGATTTTTGGACTAGAAAAAGAATGGAAACCAACGGTTCCCAAACCTTAGCCTAGGCACATCAAACCACTCAATAAGAAAGGTTGTGTTATTGAGAATTTGAGAAACATTCGAAATCGCATGATTCCTATGCTTGTGTTTGTTTTGTTTGGTGCTCTTTCCATCAAGTTCTATTAGTTCAAAGATTTTTGGACTAGAAAAAGAATGGAAACCAACGGTTCCCAAACCTTAGCCAAGGCAAATCAAACCAATCAATAAGAAAGGATGTGTTATTGTGAATTTGTGAAACATTCGGAATTGCATGATTCGTATGCTTGTGTTTGAGTTGTTTGGTGCTCTTTCTATCAAAGTCTATTAGTTCACAGATTTTTGGATTAGAAAAAGAATGGAAACCAACGGTTCCCAAACCATAGCCTAGGCAAATCAAACCAATCAATAAGAAAGGTTGTGTTATTGAGAATTTGAGAAACATTCGAAATCGCACGTTTGTTGAAATCGCATGATTCCTATGCTTGTGTTTGAGTTGTTTGATGATCTTTCTATCAAATTCTATTAGTTCAAAGATTTTTAGACGAGAAAAAGAATGGAAACCAACGGTTCCCAAACGATAGCCTAGGGAAATCAAACCAATCAATAAGAAAGGTTGTGTTATTGAGAATTTGAGAAACATTCGACTTCGCATGATTCGTATGCTTGTGTTTGAGTTGTTTGGTGCTCTTTCTATCAAATTCTATTTGTTCAAAGATTTTTGGACTAGAAAAAGAATGGAAACGAACGGTTCCCAAACAATAGCCTAGGCAAATCAAACCAATCAATAAGAAAGGTAGTGTTATTGTGAATTTGAGAAACATTCGGAATCGCATGATTCTTATGCTTGTGTTTGTGTTGTTTGTGATCTTTCCATCAAGTTCTATTAGTACAAAAATTTTTGGATGAGAAAAAGAATAGAAACCAATGGTTCCCAAACCATAGCCTAGGCAAATCAAGCCAATCAATAAGAAAGGTTGTGTTATTGAGAATTTGAGAAACATTCGGAATCGCATGATTCGTATGCTTGTGTTTGAGTTGTTTGGTGATCTTTCCATCAAATTCTATTAGTTCAAAGATTTTTGGACTAGAAAAAGAATGGAAACCAAGGGTTCCCAAACCATAGCCTATGCAAATCAAACCAACAATAAGAAAGATTGTGTTATTGAATTTGAAATCGCATGATTCGTATGTTTGTGTTCGTGATGTTTCGTGATCTTTCCATCAAGTTCTATTAGTTCAAAAATTTTTGGACGAGAAAAACAATGGAAATTAACGGTTCCCAAACCATAGCCAAGGCAAATCAAACCAATCAATAAGAAACGTTGTGTCATTGAGAATTTTAGAAACATTCGAAATCGCATGATTCGTATGCTTGTGTTTCAGTTGTTTGGTGATCTTTCCATCAAATTCTATTAGTTCAAAGATTTTTGGACTAGAAAAAGAATGGAAACCAACGGTTCCCAAACCATAGCCTAGGCAAATCAAACCAATCAATAAGAAAGGTTGTGTTATTGAGAATTTGAGAAACATTTGAAATCGCATGATTCCTATGCTTGTGTTTGTGTTGTTTGGTGATCTTTCCATCAAGTTCTACTAGTTCAAAGATTTTTGGACTAGAAAAAGAATGGAAACCAACGGTTCCCAAACCTCAGCTTAGGCAAATCAAACCAGTCAATAAGAAAGGTTGTGTTATTGAATTCGAAATCGCATGATTCGTATGCTTGTAGTTGTGATGTTTCGTGATCTTTCCATCAAGTTCTATTAGTTCAAAAAATTTTGGACGAGAAAAACAATGGAAACCAACGGTTCCCAAACCATAGCCTAGGCAAATCAAACCAATCAATAAGAAAGGTTGTGTTATTGAGAATTTGAGAAACATTCGAAATCGCATGATTCCTATGCTTGTGTTTGTTTTGTTTGGTGCTCTTTCCATCAAGTTCTATTAGTTCAAAGATTTTTGGACAAGAAAAGAATGGAAACCAACGGTTCCCAAACCATAGCCTAGGCAAATCAAACCAATCAATAAGAAAGGATGTGTTATTGTGAATTTGAGAAACATTCGGAATCGCATGATTCGTATGCTTCTGTTTGAGTTGTTTGGTGCTCTTTCTATCAAATTCTATTAGTTCAAAGTTTTTTGGACTAGAAAAAGAATGGAAACCAACGGTTCCCAAACCATAGCCTAGGCAAATCAAACCAATCAATAAGAAAGGTTGTGTTATTGAGAATTTGAGAAACATTCGAAATCGCATGATTCGTATGCTTGTGTTTGAGTTGTTTGGTGATCTTTCTATTAAATTCTATTAGTTCAAAGATTTTTGGACTAGAAAAAAAATGGAAACCAACGGTTCCCAAACCATGCCCTAGGCAAATCAAACCAATCAATAAGAAAGGTTGTGTTATTGTGAATTTGAGAAACATTCGGAATCGCATGATTCGTATGCTTGTGTTTGTGTTGTTTGTGATCTTTCCATCAAGTTCTATTAGTACAAAACTTTTTGGACGAGAAAAAGAATAGAAACCAATGGTTCCCAAACCATAGCCTAGGCAAATCAAACCAATCAATAAGAAAGGTTGTGTTATTGAGGATTTGAGAAACATTCGGAATCGCATGATTCGTATGCTTGTGTTTGAGTTGTTTGGTGATCTTTCCATCAAATTCTATTAGTTCAAAGATTTTTGGACTAGAAAAAGAATGGAAACCAAGGGTTCCCAAACCATAGCCTAGGCAAATCAAACCAACAATAAGAAAGATTGTGTTATTGAATTCGAAATCGCATGATTCGTATGTTTGTGTTAGTGATGTTTCGTGATCTTTCCATCAAGTTCTATTAGTTCAAAAATTTTTGGACGAGAGAAACAATGGAAACTAACGGTTCCCAAACCATAGCCTAGGCAAATCAAACCAATCAATAAGAAACGTTGTGTTCTTGAGAATTTTAGAAACATTCGAAATCGCATGATTCGTATGCTTGTGTTTCAGTTGTTTGGTGATCTTTCCATCAAATTCTATTAGTTCAAAGATTTTTGGACTAGAAAAAGAATGGAAACAAACGGTTCCCAAACCATAGCCTAGGCAAATCAAACCAATCAATAAGAAAGGTTGTGTTATTGAGAATTTGAGAAACATTCGAAATCGCATGATTCCTATGCTTGTGTTTGTGTTGTTTGGTGATCTTTCCATCAAGTTCTATTAGTTCAAAGATTTTTGGACTAGAAAAAGAATGGAAACCAACGGTTCCCAAACCTTAGCCTAGGCAAATCAAACCACTCAATAAGAAAGGTTGTGTTATTGAGAATTTGAGAAACATTCGAAATCGCATGATTCCTATGTTTGTGTTTTTTTTGTTTGGTGATCTTTCCATCAAGTTCTATTAGTTCAAAGATTTTTGGACAAGAAAAAGAATGGAAACCAACGGTTCCCAAACCATAGCCTAGGCAAATCAAACCAATCAATAAGAAAGATTGTGTTATTGAGAATTTGAGAAACATTCAAAATCGCACGTTTGTTGATCTTTCCATCAAGTTCTATTAGTTCAAAGATTTTTGGACAAGAAAAAGAATGGAAACCAACGGTTCCCAAACCATAGCCTAGGCAAATCAAACCAATCAATAAGAAAGGATGTGTTATTGTGGATTTGGGAACCATTCGAAATCGCATGATTCGTATGCTTGTGTTTGAGTTGTTTGGTGCTCTTTCTATCAAAGTCTATTAGTTCACAGATTTTTGGATTAGAAAAAGAATGGAAACCAACGGTTCCCAAACCATAGCCTAGGCAAATCAAACCAATCAATAAGAAAGGTTGTGTTATTGAGAATTTGAGAAACATTCGGAATCGCATGATGGATATGCTTGTGTTTGTGTTGTTTGTGATCTTTCCATCAAGTTCTATTAGTACAAAACTTTTTGGACGAGGAAAATAATAGAAACCAATGGTTCCCAAAACATAGCCTAGGCAAATCAAACCAATCAATAAGAAAGGTTGTGTTATTGAGAATTTGAGAAACATTCGGAATCGCATGATTCGTATGCTTGTGTTTGAGTTGTTTGGTGATCTTTCCATCAAATTCTATTAGTTCAAAGATTTTTGGACTAGAAAAAGAATGGAAACCAAGGGTTTCCAAACCATAGCCTAGGCAAATCAAACCAACAATAAGAAAGATTGTGTTATTGAATTCGAAATCACATGATTCGTATGCTTGTGTTTGTGATGTTTCGTGATCTTTCCATCAAGTTTTATTAGTTCAAAAAATTTTGGACGAGAAAAACAATGGAAACCAACGGTTCCCAAACCATAGCCTAGGCAAATCAAACCAATCAATAAGAAAGGTTGTGTTATTGAGAATTTTAGAAACATTCGAAATCGCATGATTCGTATGCTTGTGTTTCAGTTGTTTGGTGATCTTTCCATCAAATTCTATTAGTTCAAAGATTTTTGGACTAGAAAAAGAATGGAAACCAACGGTTCCCAAACCATGGCCTAGGCAAATCAAACCAATCAATAAGAAAAGTTGTATTATTGAGAATTTAAGAAACATTTGAAATCGCATGATTCCTATGCTTGTGTTTGAGTTGTTTGATGATCTTTCTATCAAATTCTATTAGTTCAAAGATTTTTAGACGAGAAAAAGAATGGAAACCAACGGTTCCCAAACGATAGCCTAGGGAAATCGAACGAATCAATAAGAAAGGTTGTGTTATTGAGAATTTGAGAAACATTCGAATTTGCATGATTCGTATGCTTGTGTTTGAGTTGTTTGGTGATCTTTCTATCAAATTCTATTAGTTCAAAGATTTTTGGACTAGGAAAAGAATGGAAACCAACGGTTCCCAAACCATAGCCTAGGCAAATCAAACCAGTCAATAAGAAAGGTTGTGTTATTGAGAATTTGAGAAACATTCGAAATCGCATGATTCGTATGCTTGTGTTTGAGTTGTTTGGTGATCTTTCCATCAAATTCTATTAGTTCAAAGATTTTTGGACTAGAAAAAGAATGGAAACCAAGGGTTCCCAAACCATAGCCTAGGCAAATCAAACCAACAATAAGAAAGATTGTGTTATTGAATTCGAAATCGCATGATTCGTATGCTTGTGTTTGTGATGTTTCGTGATCTTTCCATCAAGTTCTATTAGTTCAAAAAATTTTGGACGAGAAAAACAATGGAAACCAACGGTTCCCAAACCATAGCCTAGGCAAATCAAACCAATCAATAAGAAAGGTTGTGTTATTGAGAATTTTAGAAACATTCGAAATCCCATGATTCGTATGCTTGTGTTTGTGTTGTTTGGTGATCTTTCCATCAAATTCTATTAGTTCAAAGATTTTTGGACTAGAAAAAGAATGGAAACCAACGGTTCCCAAACCATAGCCTAGGCAAATCAAACCAATCAATAAGAAAGGTTGTGTTATTGAGAATTTGAGAAACATTCGAAATCGCATGATTCGTATGCTTGTGTTTGAGTTGTTTGGTGATCTTTCTATCAAATTCTATTAGTTCAAAGATTTTTGGACTAGAAAAAGAATGGAAACAAACGGTTCCCAAACCATACCCTAGGCAAATCAAACCAATCAATAAGAAAGGTTGTGTTATTGTGAATTTGAGAAACATTCGAAATCGCATGATTCGTATGCTTGTGTTTGAGTTGTTTGGTGATCTTTCCATCAAATTCTATTAGTTCAAAGATTTTTGGACTAGAAAAAGAATGGAAACCAAGGGTTCCCATACCATAGCCTAGGCAAATCAAACCAACAATAAGAAAGATTGTGTTATTGAATTCGAAATCGCATGATTCGTATGCTTGTGTTTGTGATGTTTCGTGATCTTTCCATCAAGTTCTATTAGGTCAAAAAATTTTGGATGAGAAAAACAATGGAAACCAACGGTTCCCAAACCATAGCCTAGGCAAATCAAACCAATCAATAAGAAAGGTTGTGTTATTGAGAATTTTAGAAACATTCGAAATCGCATGATTCGTATGCTTGTGTTTCAGTTGTTTGGTGATCTTTCCATCAAATTCTATTAGTTCAAAGATTTTTGGACTAGAAAAAGAATGGAAACAAAAGGTTCCCAAACCATAGCCTAGGCAAATCAAACCAATCAATAAGAAAGGTTGTATTATTGAGAATTTAAGAAACATTTGAAATCGCATGATTCCTATGCTTGTGTTTGAGTTGTTTGATGATCTTTCTATCAAATTCTATTAGTTCAAAGATTTTTAGACGAGAAAAAGAATGGAAACCAACGGTTCCCAAACGATAGCCTAGGGAAATCAAACCAATCAATAAGAAAGGTTGTGTTATTGAGAATTTGAGAAACATTCGACTTCGCATGATTCGTATGCTTGTGTTTGAGTTGTTTGGTGCTCTTTCTATCAAATTCTATTTGTTCAAAGATTTTTGGACTAGAAAAAGAATGGAAACGAACGGTTCCCAAACAATAGCCTAGGCAAATCAAACCAATCAATAAGAAAGGTAGTGTTATTGTGAATTTGAGAAACATTCGGAATCGCATGATTCTTATGCTTGTGTTTGTGTTGTTTGTGATCTTTCCATCAAGTTCTATTAGTACAAAAATTTTTGGATGAGAAAAAGAATAGAAACCAATGGTTCCCAAACCATAGCCTAGGCAAATCAAGCCAATCAATAAGAAAGGTTGTGTTATTAAGAATTTGAGAAACATTCGGAATCGCATGATTCGTATGCTTGTGTTTGAGTTGTTTGGTGATCTTTCCATCAAATTCTATTAGTTCAAAGATTTTTGGACTAGAAAAAGAATGGAAACCAAGGGTTCCCAAACCATAGCCTATGCAAATCAAACCAACAATAAGAAAGATTGTGTTATTGAATTCGAAATCGCATGATTCGTATGTTTGTGTTCGTGATGTTTCGTGATCTTTCCATCAAGTTCTATTAGTTCAAAAATTTTTGGACGAGAAAAACAATGGAAATTAACGGTTCCCAAACCATAGCCAAGGCAAATCAAACCAATCAATAAGAAACGTTGTGTCATTGAGAATTTTAGAAACATTCGAAATCGCATGATTCGTATGCTTGTGTTTCAGTTGTTTGGTGATCTTTCCATCAAATTCTATTAGTTCAAAGATTTTTGGACTAGAAAAAGAATAGAAACCAACGGTTCCCAAACCATAGCCTAGGCAAATCAAACCAATCAATAAGAAAGGTTGTGTTATTGAGAATTTGAGAAACATTTGAAATCGCATGATTCCTATGCTTGTGTTTGTGTTGTTTGGTGATCTTTCCATCAAGTTCTACTAGTTCAAAGATTTTTGGACTAGAAAAAGAATGGAAACCAACGGTTCCCAAACCTCAGCTTAGGCAAATCAAACCAGTCAATAAGAAAGGTTGTGTTATTGAATTCGAAATCGCATGATTCGTATGCTTGTAGTTGTGATGTTTCGTGATCTTTCCATCAAGTTCTATTAGTTCAAAAAATTTTGGACGAGAAAAACAATGGAAACCAACGGTTCCCAAACCATAGCCTAGGCAAATCAAACCAATCAATAAGAAAGGTTGTGTTATTGAGAATTTGAGAAACATTCGAAATCGCATGATTCCTATGCTTGTGTTTGTTTTGTTTGGTGCTCTTTCCATCAAGTTCTATTAGTTCAAAGATTTTTGGACAAGAAAAAGAATGGAAACCAACGGTTCCCAAACCATAGCCTAGGCAAATCAAACCAATCAATAAGAAAGGATGTGTTATTGTGAATTTGAGAAACATTCGGAATCGCATGATTCGTATGCTTGTGTTTGAGTTGTTTGGTGCTCTTTCTATCAAATTCTATTAGTTCAAAGTTTTTTGGACTAGAAAAAGAATGGAAACCAACGGTTCCCAAACCATAGACTAGGCAAATCAAACCAATCAATAAGAAAGGTTGTGTTATTGAGAATTTGAGATACATTCGAAATCGCATGATTCGTATGCTTGTGTTTGAGTTGTTTGGTGATCTTTCTATTAAATTCTATTAGTTCAAAGATTTTTGGACTAGAAAAAAAATGGAAACCAACGGTTACCAAACCATGCCCTAGGCAAATCAAACCAATCAATAAGAAAGGTTGTGTTATTGTGAATTTGAGAAACATTCGGAATCGCATGATTAGTATGCTTGTGTTTGTGTTGTTTGTGATCTTTCCATCAAGTTCTATTAGTACAAAACTTTTTGGACGAGAAAAAGAATAGAAACCAATGGTTCCCAAACCATAGCCTAGGCAAATCAAACCAATCAATAAGAAAGGTTGTGTTATTGAGGATTTGAGAAACCTTCGGAATCGCATGATTCGTATGCTTGTGTTTGAGTTGTTTGGTGATCTTTCCATCAAATTCTATTAGTTCAAAGATTTTTGGACTAGAAAAAGAATGGAAACCAAGGGTTCCCAAACCATAGCCTAGGCAAATCAAACCAACAATAAGAAAGATTGTGTTATTGAATTCGAAATCGCATGATTCGTATGTTTGTGTTTGTGATGTTTCGTGATCTTTCCATCAAGTTTTATTAGTTCAAAAATTTTTGGACGAGAGAAACAATGGAAACTAACGGTTCCCAAACCATAGCCTAGGCAAATCAAACCAATCAATAAGAAACGTTGTGTTCTTGAGAATTTTAGAAACATTCGAAATCGCATGATTCGTATGCTTGTGTTTCAGTTGTTTGGTGATCTTTCCATCAAATTCTATTAGTTCAAAGATTTTTGGACTAGAAAAAGAATGGAAACAAACGGTTCCCAAACCATAGCCTAGGCAAATCAAACCAATCAATAAGAAAGGTTGTGTTATTGAGAATTTGAGAAACATTCGAAATCGCATGATTCCTATGCTTGTGTTTGTGTTGTTTGGTGATCTTTCCATCAAGTTCTATTAGTTCAAAGATTTTTGGACTAGAAAAAGAATGGAAACCAACGGTTCCCAAACCTTAGCCTAGGCAAATCAAACCACTCAATAAGAAAGGTTGTGTTATTGAGAATTTGAGAAACATTCGAAATCGCATGATTCCTATGTTTGTGTTTTTTTTGTTTGGTGATCTTTCCATCAAGTTCTATTAGTTCAAAGATTTTTGGACAAGAAAAAGAATGGAAACCAACGGTTCCCAAACCATAGCCTAGGCAAATCAAACCAATCAATAAGAAAGATTGTGTTATTGAGAATTTGAGAAACATTCGAAATCGCACGTTTGTTGATCTTTCCATCAAGTTCTATTAGTTCAAAGATTTTTGGACAAGAAAAAGAATGGAAACCAACGGTTCCCAAACCATAGCCTAGGCAAATCAAACCAATCAATAAGAAAGGATGTGTTATTGTGGATTTGGGAACCATTCGAAATCGCATGATTCGTATGCTTGTGTTTGAGTTGTTTGGTGCTCTTTCTATCAAAGTCTATTAGTTCACAGATTTTTGGATTAGAAAAAGAATGGAAACCAACGGTTCCCAAACCATAGCCTAGGCAAATCAAACCAATCAATAAGAAAGGTTGTGTTATTGAGAATTTGAGAAACATTCGAAATCGCACGTTTGGTGATCTTTCCATCAAGTTCTATTAGTTCAAAGATTTTTGGACAAGAAAAAGAATGGAAACCAACGGTTCCCAAACCATAGCCTAGGCAAATCAAACCAATCAATAAGAAAGGATGTGTTATTGTGAATTTGAGAAACATTCGAAATCGCATGATTCGTATGCTTGTGTTTGAGTTGTTTGGTGCTCTTTCTATCAAATTCTATTAGTTCAAAGATTTTTGGACTAGAAAAAGAATGGAAACCAACGGTTCCCAAACCATAGCCTAGGCAAATCAAACCAATCAATAAGAAACGTTGTGTTATTGAGAATTTTAGAAACATTCGAAATCGCATGATTCGTATGCTTGTGTTTCAGTTGTTTTGTGATCTTTCCATCAAATTCTATTAGTTCAAAGATTTTTGGACTAGAAAAAGAATGGAAACAAACGGTTCCCAAACCATAGCCTAGGCAAATCAAACCAATCAATAAGAAAGGTTTTGTTATTGAGAATTTGAGAAACATTTGAAATCGCATGATTCCTATGCTTGTGTTTGTGTTGTTTGGTGATCTTTCCATCAAGTTCTATTAGTTCAAAGATTTTTGGACTAGAAAAAGAATGGAAACCAACGGTTCCCAAACCTTAGCCTAGGCACATCAAACCACTCAATAAGAAAGGTTGTGTTATTGAGAATTTGAGAAACATTCGAAATCGCATGATTCCTATGCTTGTGTTTGTTTTGTTTGGTGCTCTTTCCATCAAGTTCTATTAGTTCAAAGATTTTTGGACTAGAAAAAGAATGGAAACCAACGGTTCCCAAACCTTAGCCAAGGCAAATCAAACCAATCAATAAGAAAGGATGTGTTATTGTGAATTTGTGAAACATTCGGAATTGCATGATTCGTATGCTTGTGTTTGAGTTGTTTGGTGCTCTTTCTATCAAAGTCTATTAGTTCACAGATTTTTGGATTAGAAAAAGAATGGAAACCAACGGTTCCCAAACCATAGCCTAGGCAAATCAAACCAATCAATAAGAAAGGTTGTGTTATTGAGAATTTGAGAAACATTCGAAATCGCACGTTTGTTGATCTTTCCATCAAGTTCTATTAGTTCAAAGATTTTTGGAAAAGAAAAAGAATGGAAACCAACGGTTCCCAAACCATAGCATAGGCATATCAAACCAATCAATAAGAAAGGATGTGTTATTGTGGATTTGAGAAACATTCGAAATCGCATGATTCGTATGCTTGTGTTTGAGTTGTTTGGTGCTCTTTCTATCAAAGTCTATTCGTTCACAGATTTTTGGATTAGAAAAAGAATGGAAACCAACGGTTCCCAAACCATAGCCTAGGCAAATCAAACCAATCAATAAGAAAGGTTGTGTTATTGAGAATTTGAGAAACATTCGAAATCGCATGATTCCTATGCTTGTGTTTGTTTTGTTTGGTGCTCTTTCCATCAAGTTCTATTAGTTCAAAGATTTTTGGACAAGAAAAAGAATGGAAACCAACGGTTCCCAAACCATAGCCTAGGCAAATCAAACCAATCAATAAGAAAGGATGTGTTATTGTGAATTTGAGAAACATTCGGAATCGCATGATTCGTATGCTTGTGTTTGAGTTGTTTGGTGCTCTTTCTATCAAATTCTATTAGTTCAAAGTTTTTTGGACTAGAAAAAGAATGGAAACCAACGGTTCCCAAACCATAGCCTAGGCAAATCAAACCAATCAATAAGAAAGGTTGTGTTATTGAGAATTTGAGAAACATTCGAAATCGCATGATTCGTATGCTTGTGTTTGAGTTGTTTGGTGATCTTTCTATTAAATTCTATTAGTTCAAAGATTTTTGGACTAGAAAAAAAATGGAAACCAACGGTTACCAAACCATGCCCTAGGCAAATCAAACCAATCAATAAGAAAGGTTGTGTTATTGTGAATTTGAGAAACATTCGGAATCGCATGATTCGTATGCTTGTGTTTGTGTTGTTTGTGATCTTTCCATCAAGTTCTATTAGTACAAAACTTTTTGGACGAGAAAAAGAATAGAAACCAATGGTTCCCAAACCATAGCCTAGGCAAATCAAACCAATCAATAAGAAAGGTTGTGTTATTGAGGATTTGAGAAACCTTCGGAATCGCATGATTCGTATGCTTGTGTTTGAGTTGTTTGGTGATCTTTCCATCAAATTCTATTAGTTCAAAGATTTTTGGACTAGAAAAAGAATGGAAACCAAGGGTTCCCAAACCATAGCCTAGGCAAATCAAACCAACAATAAGAAAGATTGTGTTATTGAATTCGAAATCGCATGATTCGTATGTTTGTGTTTGTGATGTTTCGTGATCTTTCCATCAAGTTTTATTAGTTCAAAAATTTTTGGACGAGAGAAACAATGGAAACTAACGGTTCCCAAACCATAGCCTAGGCAAATCAAACCAATCAATAAGAAACGTTGTGTTCTTGAGAATTTTAGAAACATTCGAAATCGCATGATTCGTATGCTTGTGTTTCAGTTGTTTGGTGATCTTTCCATCAAATTCTATTAGTTCAAAGATTTTTGGACTAGAAAAAGAATGGAAACAAACGGTTCCCAAACCATAGCCTAGGCAAATCAAACCAATCAATAAGAAAGGTTGTGTTATTGAGAATTTGAGAAACATTCGAAATCGCATGATTCCTATGCTTGTGTTTGTGTTGTTTGGTGATCTTTCCATCAAGTTCTATTAGTTCAAAGATTTTTGGACTAGAAAAAGAATGGAAACCAACGGTTCCCAAACCTTAGCCTAGGCAAATCAAACCACTCAATAAGAAAGGTTGTGTTATTGAGAATTTGAGAAACATTCGAAATCGCATGATTCCTATGTTTGTGTTTTTTTTGTTTGGTGATCTTTCCATCAAGTTCTATTAGTTCAAAGATTTTTGGACAAGAAAAAGAATGGAAACCAACGGTTCCCAAACCATAGCCTAGGCAAATCAAACCAATCAATAAGAAAGATTGTGTTATTGAGAATTTGAGAAACATTCGAAATCGCACGTTTGTTGATCTTTCCATCAAGTTCTATTAGTTCAAAGATTTTTGGACAAGAAAAAGAATGGAAACCAACGGTTCCCAAACCATAGCCTAGGCAAATCAAACCAATCAATAAGAAAGGATGTGTTATTGTGGATTTGGGAACCATTCGAAATCGCATGATTCGTATGCTTGTGTTTGAGTTGTTTGGTGCTCTTTCTATCAAAGTCTATTAGTTCACAGATTTTTGGATTAGAAAAAGAATGGAAACCAACGGTTCCCAAACCATAGCCTAGGCAAATCAAACCAATCAATAAGAAAGGTTGTGTTATTGAGAATTTGAGAAACATTCGAAATCGCACGTTTGGTGATCTTTCCATCAAGTTCTATTAGTTCAAAGATTTTTGGACAAGAAAAAGAATGGAAACCAACGGTTCCCAAACCATAGCCTAGGCAAATCAAACCAATCAATAAGAAAGGATGTGTTATTGTGAATTTGAGAAACATTCGAAATCGCATGATTCGTATGCTTGTGTTTGAGTTGTTTGGTGCTCTTTCTATCAAATTCTATTAGTTCAAAGATTTTTGGACTAGAAAAAGAATGGAAACCAACGGTTCCCAAACCATAGCCTAGGCAAATCAAACCAATCAATAAGAAACGTTGTGTTATTGAGAATTTTAGAAACATTCGAAATCGCATGATTCGTATGCTTGTGTTTCAGTTGTTTTGTGATCTTTCCATCAAATTCTATTAGTTCAAAGATTTTTGGACTAGAAAAAGAATGGAAACAAACGGTTCCCAAACCATAGCCTAGGCAAATCAAACCAATCAATAAGAAAGGTTTTGTTATTGAGAATTTGAGAAACATTTGAAATCGCATGATTCCTATGCTTGTGTTTGTGTTGTTTGGTGATCTTTCCATCAAGTTCTATTAGTTCAAAGATTTTTGGACTAGAAAAAGAATGGAAACCAACGGTTCCCAAACCTTAGCCTAGGCACATCAAACCACTCAATAAGAAAGGTTGTGTTATTGAGAATTTGAGAAACATTCGAAATCGCATGATTCCTATGCTTGTGTTTGTTTTGTTTGGTGCTCTTTCCATCAAGTTCTATTAGTTCAAAGATTTTTGGACTAGAAAAAGAATGGAAACCAACGGTTCCCAAACCTTAGCCAAGGCAAATCAAACCAATCAATAAGAAAGGATGTGTTATTGTGAATTTGTGAAACATTCGGAATTGCATGATTCGTATGCTTGTGTTTGAGTTGTTTGGTGCTCTTTCTATCAAAGTCTATTAGTTCACAGATTTTTGGATTAGAAAAAGAATGGAAACCAACGGTTCCCAAACCATAGCCTAGGCAAATCAAACCAATCAATAAGAAAGGTTGTGTTATTGAGAATTTGAGAAACATTCGAAATCGCACGTTTGTTGATCTTTCCATCAAGTTCTATTAGTTCAAAGATTTTTGGAAAAGAAAAAGAATGGAAACCAACGGTTCCCAAACCATAGCATAGGCATATCAAACCAATCAATAAGAAAGGATGTGTTATTGTGGATTTGAGAAACATTCGAAATCGCATGATTCGTATGCTTGTGTTTGAGTTGTTTGGTGCTCTTTCTATCAAAGTCTATTCGTTCACAGATTTTTGGATTAGAAAAAGAATGGAAACCAACGGTTCCCAAACCATAGCCTAGGCAAATCAAACCAATCAATAAGAAAGGTTGTGTTATTGAGAATTTGAGAAACATTCGAAATCGCTCGTTTGGTGATCTTTCCATCAGTTTCTATTAGTTCAAAGATTTTTGGACAAGAAAAAGAATGGAAACCAACGGTTCCCAAACCATAGCCTAGGCAAATCAAACCAATCAATAAGAAAGGATGTGTCATTGTGAATTTGAGAAACATTCGAAATCGCATGATTCGTATGCTTGTGTTTGAGTTGTTTGGTGCTCTTTCTATCATATTCTATTAGTTCAAAGATTTTTGGACTAGAAAAAGAATGGCAACCAACGGTTCCCAAACCATAGCCTAGGCAAATCAAACCAATCAATAAGAAAGGTTGTGTTATTGAGAATTTGAGAAACATTCGGAATCGCATGATGGATATGCTTGTGTTTGTGTTGTTTGTGATCTTTCCATCAAGTTCTATTAGTACAAAACTTTTTGGACGAGGAAAATAATAGAAACCAATGGTTCCCAAAACATAGCCTAGGCAAATCAAACCAATCAATAAGAAAGGTTGTGTTATTGAGAATTTGAGAAACATTCGGAATCGCATGATTCGTATGCTTGTGTTTGAGTTGTTTGGTGATCTTTCCATAAAATTCTATTAGTTCAAAGATTTTTGGACTAGAAAAAGAATGGAAACCAACGGTTCCCAAACCATAGCCTAGGCAAATCAAACTAATCAATAAGAAAGTTTGTGTTATTGAATTCGAAATCGCATGATTCGTATGCTTGTGTTTGTGATGTTTCGTGATCTTTCCATCAAGTTCTATTAGTTCAAAAATTTTTGGACTAGAAAAACAATGGAAACTTACGGTTCCCAAACCATAGCCTAGGCAAATCAAAGCAATCAATAAGAAAGGATGTGTTATTGTGAATTTGAGAAACATTCGGAATCGCATGATTCGTATGCTTGTGTTTGAGTTTTTTGGTGCTCTTTCTATCAAATTCTATTAGTTCAAAGATTTTTGGAATAGAAAAAGAATGGAAACCAACGGTTCCCAAAACATAGCCTAGGCAAATCAAACCAATCAATAAGAATGGTTGTGTTATTGAGAATTTGAGAAACATTCGAAATCGCATGATTCCTATGCTTGTGTTTGTGTTGTTTGGTGATCTTTCCATCAAGTTCTATTAGTTCAAAGATTTTTGGACAAGAAAAAGAATGGAAACCAACGGTTCCCAAACCATAGCCTAGGCAAATCAAACCAATCAATAAGAACGGTTGTGTTATTGAGAATTTTAGAAACATTCGAAATCGCATGATTCATATGCTTGTGTTTCAGTTGTTTGGTGATCTTTCCATCAAATTCTATTAGTTCAAAGATTTTTGGACTAGAAAAATAATGGAAACCAACGGTTCCCAAACCATAGCCTAGGCAAATCAAACCAATCAATAAGAAAGGTTGTGTTATTGAGAATTTGAGAAACATTCGAAATCGCATGATTCCTATGCTTGTCTTTGTGTTGTTTGGTGATCTTTCCATCAAATTCTATTAGTTCAAAGATTTTTGGACAAGAAAAAGAATGGAAACCAACGGTTCCCAAACCATAGCCTAGGCAAATCAAACCAGTCAATAAGAAAGGATGTGTTATTGTGAATTTGAGAAACATTCGGAATCGCATGATTCGTATGCTTGTGTTTGAGTTATTTGGTGGTCTTTCTATCAATTTCTATTAGTTCAAAGATTTTTGGACTAGAAAACGAATGGAAACCAACGGTTCCCAAACCATAGCCTAGGCAAATCAAACCAATCAATAAGAAAGGTTGTGATATTGAGAATTTGAGAAACATTCGAAATCGCATGATTCCTATGCTTGTGTTTGAGTTGTTTGGTGATCTTTCCATCAAGTTCTATTAGTTCAAAGATTTTTGGACGAGAAAAAGAATGGAAACCAACGGTTCCCAAACCATAGCCTAGGCAAATCAAACCAATCAATAAGAAAGGATGTGTTATTGTGAATTTGAGAAACATTCGAAATCGCATGATTCCTGTGCTTGTGTTTGTGTTCGTTGGTGATCTTTCCATCGAGTTCTATTAGTTCAAAGATTTTTGGACGAGAAAAAGAATGGAAACCAACGGTTCCCAAACCATAGCCTAGGCAAATCATACCAATCAATAAGAAAGGTTGTGTTATTGAGAATTTGAGAAACATTCGAAATCGCATGATTCGTACGCTTGTTTTTGAGTTGTTTAGTGATCTTTCTATCAAATTCTATTAGTTCAAAGATTTTTGGACTAGAATAAGAATGGAAACGAACGGTTCCCAAACCATACCCTAGATAAATAAAACCAATCAATATGAAAGGTTGTGTTATTTTGAATTTGAGAAACATTAGGAATCGCAAGATTCGTATGCTTGTGTTTGTGTTGTTTGTGATCTTTCCATCAAGTTCTATTAGTACAAAACTTTTTGGACGAGAAAAGGAATAGAAACCAATGGTTCCCAAACCATAGCCTAGGCAAATCAAACCAATCAATAAGAAAGGTTGTGTTATTGAGAATTTGAGAAACATTCGGAATCGCATGATTCGTATGCTTGTGTTTGAGTTGTTTGGTGATCTTTCCATCAAATTCTATTAGTTCAAAGATTTTTGGACTAGAAAAAGAATGGAAACCAACGGTTCCCAAACCATAGCCTAGGCAAATCAAACCAGTCAATAAGAAAGGTTGTGTTATTGAATTCGAAATCGCATGATTCGTATGCTTGTGTTTGTGATGTTTCGTGATCTTTCCATCAAGTTCTATTAGTTCAAAATTTTTTGGACGAGAAAAACAATGGAAACTAACGGTTCCCAAACCATAGTCTAGGCAAATCAAACCAATCAATAAGAAAGGTTGTGTTATTAAGAATTTTAGAAACATTCGAAATCGCATGATTCGTATGCTTGTGTTTCAGTTGTTTGGTGATCTTTCCATCAAATTCTATTAGTTCAAACATTTTTGGACTAGAAAAAGAATGGAAACCAACGGTTCCCAAACCATAGCCTAGGCAAATCAAACTAATCAATAAGAAAGGATGTGTTATTGTGAATTTGAGAAACATTCGGAATCGCATGATTCGTATGCTTGTGTTTGAGTTGTTTGGTGGTCTTTCTATCAATTTCTATTAGTTCAAAGATTTTTGGACTAGAAAACGAATGGAAACCAACGGTTCCCAAACCATAGCCTAGGCAAATCAAACCAATCAATAAGAAAGGTTGTGTTATTGTGAATTTGAGAAACATTCGAAATCGCATGATTCCTATGCTTGTGTTTGAGTTGTTTGGTGGTCTTTCTATCAATTTCTATTAGTTCAAAGATTTTTGGACTAGAAAACGAATAGAAACCAACGGTTCCCAAACCATAGCCTAGGCAAATCAAACCAATCAATAAGAAAGGTTGTGTTATTGAGAATTTGAGAAACATTCGAAATCGCATGATTCCTATGCTTGTGTTTGAGTTGTTTGGTGATCTTTCCATCAAGTTCTATTAGTTCAAAGATTTTTGGACGAGAAAAAGAATGGAAACCAACGGTTCCCAAACCATAGCCTAGGCAAATCAAACCAATCAATAAGAAAGGATGTGTTATTGTGAATTTGAGAAACATTCGAAATCGCATGATTCCTGTGCTTGTGTTTGTGTTGGTTGGTGATCTTTCCATCAAGTTCTATTAGTTCAAAGATTTTTGGACGAGAAAAAGAATGGAAACCAACGGTTCCCAAACCATAGCTTAGGCAAATCATACCAATCAATAAGAAAGGTTGTGTTATTGAGAATTTGAGAAACATTTGAAATCGCATGATTCGTACGCTTGTTTTTGAGTTGTTTAGTGATCTTTCTATCAAATTCTATTAGTTCAAAGATTTTTGGACTAGAATAAGAATGGAAACGAACGGTTCCCAAACCATACCCTAGAAAAATAAAACCAATCAATATGAAAGGTTGTGTTACTTTGAATTTGAGAAACATTAGGAATCGCATGATTCGTATGCTTGTGTTTGTGTTGTTTGTGATCTTTCCATCAAGTTCTATTAGTACAAAACTTTTTGGACGAGAAAAAGAATAGAAACCAATGGTTCCCAAACCATAGCCTAGGCAAATCAAACCAATCAATAAGAAAGGTTGTGTTATTGAGAATTTGAGAAACATTCGGAATCGCATGATTCGTATGCTTGTGTTTGAGTTGTTTGGTGATCTTTCCATCAAATTCTATTAGTTCAAAGATTTTTGGACTAGAAAAAGAATGGAAACCAACGGTTCCCAAACCATAGCCTAGGCAAATCAAACCAATCAATAAGAAAGGTTGTGTTATTGAATTCGAAATCGCATGATTCGTATGCTTGTGTTTGTGATGTTTCGTGATCTTTCCATCAAGTTCTATTAGTTCAAAATTTTTTGGACGAGAAAAACAATGGAAACTAACGGTTCCCAAACCATAGTCTAGGCAAATCAAACCAATCAATAAGAAAGGTTGTGTTATTGAGAATTTTAGAAACATTCGAAATCGCATGATTCGTATGCTTGTGTTTCAGTTGTTTGGTGATCTTTCCATCAAATTCTATTAGTTCAAACATTTTTGGACTAGAAAAAGAATGGAAACCAACGGTTCCCAAACCATAGCCTAGGCAAATCAAACTAATCAATAAGAAAGGTTGTGTTATTGTGAATTTGAGAAACATGCGAAATCGCATGATTCCTATGCTTCTGTTTGTGTTGTTTTGTGATCTTTCCATCAAAATCTATTAGTTCAAAGATTTTTGGACAAGAAAAAGAATGGAAACCAACGGTTCCCAAACCATAGCCTAGACAAATCAAACCAATCAATAAGAATGGTTGTGTTATTGAGAATTTAAGAAACATTCGAAATCGCATGATTCCTATGCTTGTGTTTGTGTTGTTTGGTGATCTTTCCATCAAGTTCTATTAGTTCAAAGATTTTTGGACAAGAAAAAGAATGGAAACCAACGGTTCCCAAACCATAGCCTAGGCAAATCAAACCAATCAATAAGAAAGGTTGTGTTCTCATGAATTTGAGAAACATTAGGAATCGCATGATTCGTATGCTTGTGTTTGAGTTGTTTGGTGATCTTTCCATCAAATTCTATTAGTTCAAAGATTTTTGGACGAGAAAAATAATGGAAACCAACGGTTCCCAAACCATAGCCTAGGCAAATCAAACCAATCAATAAGAAAGGTTGTATTATGGAGAATTTGAGAAACATTCGAAATCGCATGATTCGTATGCTTGTGTTTGAGTTGTTTGGTGATCTTTCCATCAAATTCTATTAGTTCAAAGATTTTTGAACTAGAAAAAGAATGGAAACCAACGGTTCCCAAACCATAGCCTAGGCAAATTAAACCAATCAATAAGAAAGGTTGTGTTTTTGTGAATTTGAGAAACATTCGGAATCGCATGATTCGTATGCTTGTGTTTGAGTTGTTTGGTGAAATTTCGATCAAGTACTACTAGTTCAAAACTTTTTGGACGAGAAAAAGAATGGGAACCAATGGTTCCCAAACCATAGCCTAGGCAAATCAAACCAATCAACAAGAAAGGTTGTATTATTGACAATTTGAGAAACATTCGGAATCGCATGATTCGTATGCTTGTGTTTGAGTTGTTTGGTGATCTTTCCATCAAATTCTATTAGTTCAAAGATTTTTGGACGAGAAAAACAATGGAAAGCAACGGTTCCCAAACCATAGCCTAGGCAAATCAAACCAATCAATAAGAAAGGTTGTATTATGGTGAATTTGAGAAACATTCGAAATCGCATGATTCGTATGCTTGTGTTTGAGTTGTTTGGTGATCTTTCCATCAAATTCTATTAGTTCAAAGATTTGAACTAGAAAAAGAATGAAAACCAACGGTTCCCAAACCATAGCCTAGGCAAATTAAACCAATCAATAAGAAAGGTTGTGTTTTTGTGAATTTGAGAAACATTCGGAATCGCATGATTTGTATGCTTGTGTTTGAGTTGTTTGGTGAAATTTCCATCAAGTTCTTTTAGTTCAAAACCTTTTGGACGAGAAAAAGAATGGGAACCAATGGTTCCCAAACCATAGCCTAGGCAATCAAACCAATGAATTAGAAAGGTTGTGTTATTGAGAATTTGAGAAACATTAGTAATCGCATGATTCGTATGATTGTGTTTGAGTTGTTTGGTGATATTTCCATCAAATTCTATTAGTTCAAAGATTTTTGGACGAGAAAAACAATGGAAAGCAACGGTTCCCAAACCATAGCCTAGGCAAATCAAACCAATCAATAAGAAAGATTGTATTATTGAGAATTTGAGAAACATTCGAAATCGCATGATTCGTATGCTTGTGTTTGAGTTGTTTGGTGATCATTCCCTCAAATTCTATTAGTTCAAAGATCTTTGAACTACAAAAAGAATGGAAACCAACGGTTCCCAAACCATAGCCTAGGCAAATTGAACCAATCAATAAGAAAGGTTGTGTTTTTTTGAATTTGAGAAACATTCGGAATCGCATGATTCGTATGCTTGTGTTTGAGTTGTTTGGTGATCTTTCCATCAAATTCTATTAGTTCAAAGATTTTTGGACGAGAAAAACAATGGAAAGCAACGGTTCCCAAACCATAGTCTAGGCAAATCAAACCAATCAATAAGAAAGGTTGTAATATGGAGAATTTGAGAAACATTCGAAATCGAATGATTCGTATGCTTGTGTTTGAGTTGTTTGGTGATCTTTCCATCAAATTCTATTAGTTCAAAGATTTTTGGACGAGAAAAACAATGCAAAGCAACGGTTCACAAACCATAGCCTAGGCAAATCAAACAAATCAATAAGAAAAGTTGTATTATGGAGAATTTGAGAAACATTCGAAATCGCATGATTCGTATGCTTGTGTTTGAGTTGTTTGGTGATCATTCCCTCAAATTCTATTAGTTCAAAGATTTTTGAACTAGAAAAAGAATGGAAACCAACGGTTCCCAAACCATAGCCTAGGCAAATTAAACCAATCAATAAGAAAGGTTGTGTTTCTTTGAATTTGAGAAACATTCGGAATCGCATGATTCGTATGCTTGTGTTTGAGTTGTTTGGTGATCTTTCCATCAAATTCTATTAGTTCAAAGATTTTTGGACGAGAAAAACAATGCAAAGCAACGGTTCACAAACCATAGCCTAGGCAAATCAAACAAATCAATAAGAAAAGTTGTATTATGGAGAATTTGAGAAACATTCGAAATCGCATGATTCGTATGCTTGTGTTTGAGTTGTTTGGTGATCATTCCCTCAAATTCTATTAGTTCAAAGATTTTTGAACTAGAAAAAGAATGGAAACCAACGGTTCCCAAACCATAGCCTAGGCAAATTAAACCAATCAATAAGAAAGGTTGTGTTTCTTTGAATTTGAGAAACATTCGGAATCGCATGATTCGTATGCTTGTGTTTGAGTTGTTTGGTGATCTTTCCATCAAATTCTATTAGTTCAAAGATTTTTGGACTAGAAAAAGATGGAAACCAACGGTTCCCAAACCATAGCCTAGGCAAATCAAACCAATCAATAAGAAAGGTTGTGTTATTGAGAATTTGAGAAACATTCGAAATCGCATGATTCGTATGCTTGTGTTTGAGTTGTTTGGTGATCTTTCTATCAAATTCTATTAGTTCAAAGATTTTTGGACTAGAAAAAGAATGGAAACCAACGGTTCCCAAACCATACCCTAGGCAAATCAAACCAATCAATAAGAAAGGTTGTGTTATTGTGAATTTGAGAAACATTCGAAATCGCATGATTCGTATGCTTGTGTTTGAGTTGTTTGGTGATCTTTCCATCAAATTCTATTAGTTCAAAGATTTTTGGACTAGAAAAAGAATGGAAACCAAGGGTTCCCATACCATAGCCTAGGCAAATCAAACCAACAATAAGAAAGATTGTGTTATTGAATTCGAAATCGCATGATTCGTATGCTTGTGTTTGTGATGTTTCGTGATCTTTCCATCAAGTTCTATTAGTTCAAAAAATTTTGGATGAGAAAAACAATGGAAACCAACGGTTCCCAAACCATAGCCTAGGGAAATCAAACCAATCAATAAGAAAGGTTGTGTTATTGAGAATTTTAGAAACATTCGAAATCGCATGATTCGTATGCTTGTGTTTCAGTTGTTTGGTGATCTTTCCATCAAATTCTATTAGTTCAAAGATTTTTGGACTAGAAAAAGAATGGAAACCAACGGTTCCCAAACCATAGCCTAGGCAAATCAAACCAATCAATAAGAAAGGTTGTATTATTGAGAATTTAAGAAACATTTGAAATCGCATGATTCCTATGCTTGTGTTTGAGTTGTTTGATGATCTTTCTATCAAATTCTATTAGTTCAAAGATTTTTAGACGAGAAAAAGAATGGAAACCAACGGTTCCCAAACGATAGCCTAGGGAAATCAAACCAATCAATAAGAAAGGTTGTGTTATTGAGAATTTGAGAAACATTCGAATTCGCATGATTCGTATGCTTGTGTTTGAGTTGTTTGGTGCTCTTTCTATCAAATTCTATTTGTTCAAAGATTTTTGGACTAGAAAAAGAATGGAAACGAACGGTTCCCAAACAATAGCCTAGGCAAATCAAACCAATCAATAAGAAAGGTAGTGTTATTGTGAATTTGAGAAACATTCGGAATCGCATGATTCTTATGCTTGTGTTTGTGTTGTTTGTGATCTTTCCATCAAGTTCTATTAGTACAAAAATTTTTGGATGAGAAAAAGAATAGAAACCAATGGTTCCCAAACCATAGCCTAGGCAAATCAAGCCAATCAATAAGAAAGGTTGTGTTATTGAGAATTTGAGAAACATTCGGAATCGCATGATTCCTATGCTTGTGTTTGAGTTGTTTGGTGATCTTTCCATCAAATTCTATTAG
Organism: Polygonum maritimum; assembly: GCA_963924305.1. Classification (NCBI taxonomy): domain Eukaryota; kingdom Viridiplantae; phylum Streptophyta; class Magnoliopsida; order Caryophyllales; family Polygonaceae; genus Polygonum; species Polygonum maritimum. The sequence continues at coordinate 30,548,592 of OZ002729.1, forward strand.
TTCAAAGATTTTTGGACTAGAAAAAGAATGGAAACCAAGGGTTCCCAAACCATAGCCTATGCAAATCAAACCAACAATAAGAAAGATTGTGTTATTGAATTCGAAATCGCATGATTCGTATGTTTGTGTTCGTGATTTTTCGTGATCTTTCCATCAAGTTCTATTAGTTCAAAAATTTTTGGACGAGAAAAACAATGGAAATTAACGGTTCCCAAACCATAGCCAAGGCAAATCAAACCAATCAATAAGAAACGTTGTGTCATTGAGAATTTTAGAAACATTCGAAATCGCATGATTCGTATGCTTGTGTTTCAGTTGTTTGGTGATCTTTCACTCAAATTCTATTAGTTCAAAGATTTTTGGACTAGAAAAAGAATGGAAACCAACGGTTCCCAAACCATAGCCTAGGCAAATCAAACCAATCAATAAGAAAGGTTGTGTTATTGAGAATTTGAGAAACATTTGAAATCGCATGATTCATATGCTTGTGTTTGTGTTGTTTGGTGATCTTTCCATCAAGTTCTACTAGTTCAAAGATTTTTGGACTAGAAAAAGAATGGAAACCAACGGTTCCCAAACCTCAGCTTAGGCAAATCAAACCAGTCAATAAGAAAGGTTGTGTTATTGAATTCGAAATCGCATGATTCGTATGCTTGTAGTTGTGTTATTTCGTGATCTTTCCATCAAGTTCTATTAGTTCAAAAAATTTTGGACGAGAAAAACAATGGAAACCAACGGTTCCCAAACCATAGCCTAGGCAAATCAAACCAATCAATAAGAAAGGTTGTGTTATTGAGAATTTGAGAAACATTCGAAATCGCATGATTCCTATGCTTGTGTTTGTTTTGTTTGGTGCTCTTTCCATCAAGTTCTATTAGTTCAAAGATTTTTGGACAAGAAAAAGAATAGAAACCAACGGTTCCCAAACCATAGCCTAGGCAAATCAAACCAATCAATAAGAAAGGATGTGTTATTGTGAATTTGAGAAACATTCGGAATCGCATGATTCGTATGCTTATGTTTGAGTTGTTTGGTGCTCTTTCTATCAAATTCTATTAGTTCAAAGTTTTTTGGACTAGAAAAAGAATGGAAACCAACGGTTCCCAAACCATAGCCTAGGCAAATCAAACCAATCAATAAGAAAGGTTGTGTTATTGAGATTTTGAGAAACATTCTAAATCGCATGATTCGTATGCTTGTGTTTGAGTTGTTTGGTGATCTTTCTATTAAATTCTATTAGTTCAAAGATTTTTGGACTAGAAAAAGAATGGAAACCAACGGTTCCCAAACCATGCCCTAGGCAAATCAAACCAATCAATAAGAAAGGTTGTGTTATTGTGAATTTGAGAAACATTCGGAATCGCATGATTCGTATGCTTGTGTTTGTGTTGTTTGTGATCTTTCCATCAAGTTCTATTAGTACAAAACTTTTTGGACGAGAAAAAGAATAGAAACCAATGGTTCCCAAACCATAGCCTAGGCAAATCAAACCTATCAATAAGAAAGGTTGTGTTATTGAGAATTTGAGAAACATTCGGAATCGCATGATTCGTATGCTTGTGTTAGAGTTGTTTGGTGATCTTTCCATCAAATTCTATTAGTTCAAAGATTTTTGGACTAGAAAAAGAATGGAATCCAAGGGTTCCCAAACCATAGCCTAGGCAAATCAAACTAATCAATAAGAAAGGATGTGTTATTGTGAATTTGAGAAACATTCGGAATCGCATGATTCGTATGCTTGTGTTTGAGTTGTTTGGTGCTCTTTCTATCAAATTCTATTAGTTCAAAGATTTTTGGACTAGAAAAAGAATGGAAACCAACGGTTCCCAAACCATAGCCTAGGCAAATCAAACCAATCAATAAGAAACGTTGTGTTATTGAGAATTTTAGAAACATTCGAAATCGCATGATTCGTATGCTTGTGTTTGAGTTGTTTGGTGCTCTTTCTATCAAATTCTATTAGTTCAAAGATTTTTGGACTAGAAAAAGAATGGAAACCAACGGTTCCCAAACCATAGCCTAGGCAAATCAAACCAATCAATAAGAAAGGTTTTGTTATTGAGAATTTGAGAAACATTTGAAATCGCATGATTCCTATGCTTGTGTTTGTGTTGTTTGGTGATCTTTCCATCAAATTCTATTAGTTCAAAGATTTTTGGACTAGAAAAGGAATGGCAACCAACGGTTCCCAAACCATAGCCTAGGCAAATCAAACCAATCAATAAGAAAGGTTGTGTTATTGAGAATTTGAGAAACATTCGGAATCGCATGATGGATATGCTTGTGTTTGTGTTGTTTGTGATCTTTCCATCAAGTTCTATTAGTACAAAACTTTTTGGACGAGGAAAATAATAGAAACCAATGGTTCCCAAAACATAGCCTAGGCAAATCAAACCAATCAATAAGAAAGGTTGTGTTATTGAGAATTTGAGAAACATTCGGAATCGCATGATTCGTATGCTTGTGTTTGAGTTGTTTGGTGATCTTTCCATAAAATTCTATTAGTTCAAAGATTTTTGGACTAGAAAAAGAATGGAAACCAACGGTTCCCAAACCATAGCCTAGGCAAATCAAACTAATCAATAAGAAAGTTTGTGTTATTGAATTCGAAATCGCATGATTCGTATGCTTGTGTTTGTGATGTTTCGTGATCTTTCCATCAAGTTCTATTAGTTCAAAAATTTTTGGACTAGAAAAACAATGGAAACTTACGGTTCCCAAACCATAGCCTAGGCAAATCAAAGCAATCAATAAGAAAGGATGTGTTATTGTGAATTTGAGAAACATTCGGAATCGCATGATTCGTATGCTTGTGTTTGAGTTGTTTGGTGCTCTTTCTATCAAATTCTATTAGTTCAAAGATTTTTGGACTAGAAAAAGAATGGAAACCAACGGTTCCCAAAACATAGCCTAGGCAAATCAAACCAATCAATAAGAATGGTTGTGTTATTGAGAATTTGAGAAACATTCGAAATCGCATGATTCCTATGCTTGTGTTTGTGTTGTTTGGTGATCTTTCCATCAAGTTCTATTAGTTCAAAGACTTTTGGACAAGAAAAAGAATGGAAACCAACGGTTCCCAAACCATAGCCTAGGCAAATCAAACCAATCAATAAGAAAGGTTGTGTTATTGAGAATTTTAGAAACATTCGAAATCGCATGATTCATATGCTTGTGTTTCAGTTGTTTGGTGATCTTTCCATCAAATTCTATTAGTTCAAAGATTTTTGGACTAGAAAAATAATGGAAACCAACGGTTCCCAAACCATAGCCTAGGCAAATCAAACCAATCAATAAGAAAGGTTGTGTTATTGAGAATTTGAGAAACATTCGAAATCGCATGATTCCTATGCTTGTCTTTGTGTTGTTTGGTGATCTTTCCATCAAGTTCTATTAGTTCAAAGATTTTTGGACAAGAAAAAGAATGGAAACCAACGGTTCCCAAACCATAGCCTAGGCAAATCAAACCAGTCAATAAGAAAGGATGTGTTATTGTGAATTTGAGAAACATTCGGAATCGCATGATTCGTATGCTTGTGTTTGAGTTGTTTGGTGGTCTTTCTATCAATTTCTATTAGTTCAAAGATTTTTGGACTAGAAAACGAATAGAAACCAACGGTTCCCAAACCATAGCCTAGGCAAATCAAACCAATCAATAAGAAAGGTTGTGTTATTGAGAATTTGAGAAACATTCGAAATCGCATGATTCCTATGCTTGTGTTTGAGTTGTTTGGTGATCTTTCCATCAAGTTCTATTAGTTCAAAGATTTTTGGACGAGAAAAAGAATGGAAACCAACGGTTCCCAAACCATAGCCTAGGCAAATCAAACCAATCAATAAGAAAGGATGTGTTATTGTGAATTTGAGAAACATTCGAAATCGCATGATTCCTGTGCTTGTGTTTGTGTTGGTTGGTGATCTTTCCATCAAGTTCTATTAGTTCAAAGATTTTTGGACGAGAAAAAGAATGGAAACCAACGGTTCCCAAACCATAGCCTAGGCAAATCATACCAATCAATAAGAAAGGTTGTGTTATTGAGAATTTGAGAAACATTCGAAATCGCATGATTCGTACGCTTGTTTTTGAGTTGTTTAGTGATCTTTCTATCAAATTCTATTAGTTCAAAGATTTTTGGACTAGAATAAGAATGGAAACGAACGGTTCCCAAACCATACCCTAGATAAATAAAACCAATCAATATGAAAGGTTGTGTTATTTTGAATTTGAGAAACATTAGGAATCGCATGATTCGTATGCTTGTGTTTGTGTTGTTTGTGATCTTTCCATCAAGTTCTATTAGTACAAAACTTTTTGGACGAGAAAAAGAATAGAAACCAATGGTTCCCAAACCATAGCCTAGGCAAATCAAACCAATCAATAAGAAAGGTTGTGTTATTGAGAATTTGAGAAACATTCGGAATCGCATGATTCGTATGCTTGTGTTTGAGTTGTTTGGTGATCTTTCCATCAAATTCTATTAGTTCAAAGATTTTTGGACTAGAAAAAGAATGGAAACCAACGGTTCCCAAACCATAGCCTAGGCAAATCAAACCAATCAATAAGAAAGGTTGTGTTATTGAATTCGAAATCGCATGATTCGTATGCTTGTGTTTGTGATGTTTCGTGATCTTTCCATCAAGTTCTATTAGTTCAAAATTTTTTGGACGAGAAAAACAATGGAAACTAACGGTTCCCAAACCATAGTCTAGGCAAATCAAACCAATCAATAAGAAATGTTGTGTTATTGAGAATTTTAGAAACATTCGAAATCGCATGATTCGTATGCTTGTGTTTCAGTTGTTTGGTGATCTTTCCATCAAATTCTATTAGTTCAAACATTTTTGGACTAGAAAAAGAACGGAAACCAACGGTTCCCAAACCATAGCCTAGGCAAATCAAACTAATCAATAAGAAAGGATGTGTTATTGTGAATTTGAGAAACATTCGGAATCGCATGATTCGTATGCTTGTGTTTGAGTTGTTTGGTGGTCTTTCTATCAATTTCTATTAGTTCAAAGATTTTTGGACTAGAAAACGAATGGAAACCAACGGTTCCCAAACCATAGCCTAGGCAAATCAAACCAATCAATAAGAAAGGTTGTGTTATTGAGAATTTGAGAAACATTCGAAATCGCATGATTCCTATGCTTGTGTTTGAGTTGTTTGGTGATCTTTCCATCAAGTTCTATTAGTTCAAAGATTTTTGGACGAGAAAAAGAATGGAAACCAACGGTTCCCAAACCATAGCCTAGGCAAATCAAACCAATCAATAAGAAAGGATGTGTTATTGTGAATTTGAGAAACATTCGAAATCGCATGATTCCTGTGCTTGTGTTTGTGTTGGTTGGTGATCTTTCCATCAAGTTCTATTAGTTCAAAGATTTTTGGACGAGAAAAAGAATGGAAACCAACGGTTCCCAAACCATAGCCTAGGCAAATCATACCAATCAATAAGAAATGTTGTGTTATTGAGAATTTGAGAAACATTCGAAATCGCATGATTCGTACGCTTGTTTTTGAGTTGTTTAGTGATCTTTCTATCAAATTCTATTAGTTCAAAGATTTTTGGACTAGAATAAGAATGGAAACGAACGGTTCCCAAACCATACCCTAGATAAATAAAACCAATCAATATGAAAGGTTGTGTTATTTTGAATTTGAGAAACATTAGGAATCGCATGATTCGTATGCTTGTGTTTGTGTTGTTTGTGATCTTTCCATCAAGTTCTATTAGTACAAAACTTTTTGGACGAGAAAAAGAATAGAAACCAATGGTTCCCAAACCATAGCCTAGGCAAATCAAACCAATCAATAAGAAAGGTTGTGTTATTGAGAATTTGAGAAACATTCGGAATCGCATGATTCGTATGCTTGTGTTTGAGTTGTTTGGTGATCTTTCCATCAAATTCTATTAGTTCAAAGATTTTTGGACTAGAAAAAGAATGGAAACCAACGGTTCCCAAACCATAGCCTAGGCAAATCAAACCAATCAATAAGAAAGGTTGTGTTATTGAATTCGAAATCGCATGATTCATATGCTTGTGTTTGTGATGTTTCGTGATCTTTCCATCAAGTTCTATTAGTTCAAAATTTTTTGGACGAGAAAAACAATGGAAACTAACGGTTCCCAAACCATAGTCTAGGCAAATCAAACCAATCAATAAGAAAGGTGCTGTTATTGAGAATTTTAGAAACATTCGAAATCGCATGATTCGTATGCTTGTGTTTCAGTTGTTTGGTGATCTTTCCATCAAATTCTATTAGTTCAAACATTTTTGGACTAGAAAAAGAATGGAAACCAACGGTTCCCAAACCATAGCCTAGGCAAATCAAACTAATCAATAAGAAAGGTTGTGTTATTGTGAATTTGAGAAATATGCGAAATCGCATGATTCCTATGCTTGTGTTTGTGTTGTTTTGTGATCTTTCCATCAAAATCTATTAGTTCAAAGATTTTTGGACAAGAAAAAGAATGGAAGCCAACGGTTCCCAAACCATAGCCTAGACAAATCAAACCAATCAATAAGAATGGTTGTGTTATTGAGAATTTAAGAAACATTCGAAATCGCATGATTCCTATGCTTGTGTTTGTGTTGTTTGGTGATCTTTCCATCAAGTTCTATTAGTTCAATGATTTTTGGACAAGAAAAAGAATGGAAACCAACGGTTCCCAAACCATAGCCTAGGCAAATCAAACCAATCAATAAGAAAGGTTGTGTTCTCATGAATTTGAGAAACATTAGGAATCGCATTATTCGTATGCTTGTGTTTGAGTTGTTTGGTGATCTTTCCATCAAATTCTATTAGTTCAAAGATTTTTGGACGAGAAAAATAATGGAAACCAACGGTTCCCAAACCATAGCCTAGGCAAATCAAACCAATCAATAAGAAAGGTTGTATTATGGAGAATTTGAGAAACATTCGAAATCGCATGATTCGTATGCTTGTGTTTGAGTTGTTTCGTGATCTTTCCATCAAATTCTATTAGTTCAAAGATTTTTTAACTAGAAAAAGAATGGAAACCAACGGTTCCCAAACCATAGCCTAGGCAAATTAAACCAATCAATAAGAAAGGTTGTGTTTTTGTGAATTTGAGAAACATTCGGAATCGCATGATTCGTATGCTTGTGTTTGAGTTGTTTGGTGAAATTTCGATCAAGTACTACTAGTTCAAAACTTTTTAGACGAGAAAAAGAATGGGAACCAATGGTTCCCAAACCATAGCCTAGGCAAATCAAACCAATCAACAAGAAAGGTTGTATTATTGACAATTTGAGAAACATTCGGAATCGCATGATTCGTATGCTTGTGTTTGAGTTGTTTGGTGATCTTTCCATCAAATTCTATTAGTTCAAAGATTTTTGGACGAGAAAAACAATGGAAAGCAACGGTTCCCAAACTATAGCCTAGGCAAATCAAACCAATCAATAAGAAAGGTTGTATTATGGAGAATTTGAGAAACATTCGAAATCGCATGATTCGTATGCTTGTGTTTGAGTTGTTTGGTGATCTTTCCATCAAATTCTATTAGTTCAAAGATTTGAACTAGAAAAAGAATGAAAACCAACGGTTCCCAAACCATAGCCTAGGCAAATTAAACCAATCAATAAGAAAGGTTGTGTTTTTGTGAATTTGAGAAACATTCGGAATCGCATGATTTGTATGCTTGTGTTTGAGTTGTTTGGTGAAATTTCCATCAAGTTATTTTAGTTCAAAACCTTTTGGACGAGAAAAAGAATGGGAATCAATGGTTCCCAAACCATAGCCTAGGCAATCAAACCAATCAATTAGAAAGGTTGTGTTATTGAGAATTTGAGAAACATTAGTAATCGCATGATTCGTATGATTGTGTTTGAGTTGTTTGGTGATATTTCCATCAAATTCTATTAGTTCAAAGATTTTTGGACGAGAAAAACAATGGAAAGCAACGGTTCCCAAACCATAGCCTAGGCAAATCAAACCAATCAATAAGAAAGATTGTATTATTGAGAATTTGAGAAACATTCGAAATCGCATGATTCGTATGCTTGTGTTTGAGTTGTTTGGTGATCATTCCCTCAAATTCTATTAGTTCAAAGATCTTTGAACTACAAAAAGAATGGAAACCAACGGTTCCCAAACCATAGCCTAGGCAAATTGAACCAATCAATAAGAAAGGTTGTGTTTTTTTGAATTTGAGAAACATTCGGAATCGCATGATTCGTATGCTTGTGTTTGAGTTGTTTGGTGATCTTTCCATCAAATTCTATTAGTTCAAAGATTTTTGGACGAGAAAAACAATGGAAAGCAACGGTTCCCAAACCATAGTCTAGGCAAATCAAACCAATCAATAAGAAAGGTTGTAATATGGAGAATTTGAGAAACATTCGAAATCGAATGATTCGTATGCTTGTGTTTGAGTTGTTTGGTGATCTTTCCATCAAATTCTATTAGTTCAAAGATTTTTGGACGAGAAAAACAATGCAAAGCAACGGTTCACAAACCATAGCCTAGGCAAATCAAACAAATCAATAAGAAAAGTTGTATTATGGAGAATTTGAGAAACATTCGAAATCGCATGATTCGTATGCTTGTGTTTGAGTTGTTTGGTGATCATTCCCTCAAATTCTATTAGTTCAAAGATTTTTGAACTAGAAAAAGAATGGAAACCAACGGTTCCCAAACCATAGCCTAGGCAAATTAAACCAATCAATAAGAAAGGTTGTGTTTCTTTGAATTTGAGAAACATTCGGAATCGCATGATTCGTATGCTTGTGTTTGAGTTGTTTGGTGATCTTTCCATCAAATTCTATTAGTTCAAAGATTTTTGGACGAGAAAAACAATGGAAAGCAACGGTTCCCAAACCATAGCCTAGGCAAATCAAACCAATCAATAAGAAAGGTTGTACTATGGAGAATTTGAGAAACATTCGAAATCGCATGATTCGTATGCTTGTGTTTGAGTTGTTTGGTGATCTTTCCATCAAATTGTATTAGTTCAAAGATTTTTGAACTAGAAAAAGAATGGAAACCAACGGTTCCCAAACCATATCCTAGGCAAATTAAACCAATCAATAAGAAAGGTTGTGTTTTTGTGAATTTGAGAAACATTCGGAATCGCATGATTCGTATGCTTGTGTTTGAGTAATTTGGTGATATATCCATCAAGTTCTATTAGTTCAAAACTTTTTGGACGAGAAAAAGAATGGAAAGCAACGGTTCCCAAACCATAGCCTAGGCAAATCAAACCAATCAATAAGAAAGATTGTATTATTGAGAATTTGAGAAACATTCGAAATCGCATGATTCGTATGCTTGTGTTTGAGTTGTTTGGTGATCATTCCCTCAAATTCTATTAGTTCAAAGATTTTTGAACTAGAAAAAGAATGGAAACCAACGGTTCCCAAACCATAGCCTAGGCAAATTAAACCAATCAATAAGAAAGGTTGTGTTTCTTTGAATTTGAGAAACATTCGGAATCGCATGATTCGTATGCTTGTGTTTGAGTTGTTTGGTGATCTTTCCATCAAATTCTATTAGTTCAAAGATTTTTGGACTAGAAAAAGAATGGAAACCAAGGGTTCCCAAACCATAGCCTAGGCAAATCAAACCAACAATAAGAAAGATTGTGTTATTGAATTCGAAATCGCATGATTCGTATGCTTGTGTTTGTGATGTTTCGTGATCTTTCCATCAAGTTCTATTAGTTCAAAAAATTTTGGACGAGAAAAACAATGGAAACCAACGGTTCCCAAACCATAGCCTAGGCAAATCAAACCAATCAATAAGAAAGGTTGTGTTATTGAGAATTTTAGAAACATTCGAAATCGCATGATTCGTATGCTTGTGTTTGTGTTGTTTGGTGATCTTTCCATCAAATTCTATTAGTTCAAAGATTTTTGGACTAGAAAAAGAATGGAAACCAAGGGTTCCCAAACCATAGCCTAGGCAAATCAAACCAACAATAAGAAAGATTGTGTTATTGAATTCGAAATCGCATGATTCGTATGCTTGTGTTTGTGATGTTTCGTGATCTTTCCATCAAGTTCTATTAGTTCAAAAAATTTTGGACGAGAAAAACAATGGAAACCAACGGTTCCCAAACCATAGCCTAGGCAAATCAAACCAATCAATAAGAAAGGTTGTGTTATTGAGAATTTTAGAAACATTCGAAATCGCATGATTCGTATGCTTGTGTTTGTGTTGTTTGGTGATCTTTCCATCAAATTCTATTAGTTCAAAGATTTTTGGACTAGAAAAAGAATGGAAACCAACGGTTCCCAAACCATAGCCTAGGCAAATCAAACCAATCAATAAGAAAGGTTGTGTTATTGAGAATTTGAGAAACATTCGAAATCGCATGATTCGTATGCTTGTGTTTGAGTTGTTTGGTGATCTTTCTATCAAATTCTATTAGTTCAAAGATTTTTGGACTAGAAAAAGAATGGAAACCAACGGTTCCCAAACCATACCCTAGGCAAATCAAACCAATCAATAAGAAAGGTTGTGTTATTGTGAATTTGAGAAACATTCGAAATCGCATGATTCGTATGCTTGTGTTTGAGTTGTTTGGTGATCTTTCCATCAAATTCTATTAGTTCAAAGATTTTTGGACTAGAAAAAGAATGGAAACCAAGGGTTCCCATACCATAGCCTAGGCAAATCAAACCAACAATAAGAAAGATTGTGTTATTGAATTCGAAATCGCATGATTCGTATGCTTGTGTTTGTGATGTTTCGTGATCTTTCCATCAAGTTCTATTAGTTTAAAAAATTTTGGATGAGAAAAACAATGGAAACCAACGGTTCCCAAACCATAGCCTAGGCAAATCAAACCAATCAATAAGAAAGGTTGTGTTATTGAGAATTTTAGAAACATTCGAAATCGCATGATTCGTATGCTTGTGTTTCAGTTGTTTGGTGATCTTTCCATCAAATTCTATTAGTTCAAAGATTTTTGGACTAGAAAAAGAATGGAAACCAACGGTTCCCAAACCATAGCCTAGGCAAATCAAACCAATCAATAAGAAAGGTTGTATTATTGAGAATTTAAGAAACATTTGAAATCGCATGATTCCTATGCTTGTGTTTGAGTTGTTTGATGATCTTTCTATCAAATTCTATTAGTTCAAAGATTTTTAGACGAGAAAAAGAATGGAAACCAACGGTTCCCAAACGATAGCCTAGGGAAATCAAACCAATCAATAAGAAAGGTTGTGTTATTGAGAATTTGAGAAACATTCGAATTCGCATGATTCGTATGCTTGTGTTTGAGTTGTTTGGTGCTCTTTCTATCAAATTCTATTTGTTCAAAGATTTTTGGACTAGAAAAAGAATGGAAACGAACGGATCCCAAACCATAGCCTAGGCAAATCAAACCAATCAATAAGAAAGGTTGTGTTATTGAGAATTTTAGAAACATTCGAAATCGCATGATTCGTATGCTTGTGTTTCAGTTGTTTGGTGATCTTTCCATCAAATTCTATTAGTTCAAAGATTTTTGGACTAGAAAAAGAATGGAAACCAACGGTTCCCATACCATAGCCTAGGCAAATCAAACCAATCAATAAGAAAGGTTGTATTATTGAGAATTTAAGAAACATTTGAAATCGCATGATTCCTATGCTTGTGTTTGTGTTGTTTGATGATCTTTCTATCAAATTCTATTAGTTCAAAGATTTTTAGACGAGAAAAAGAATGGAAACCAACGGTTCCCAAACGATAGCCTAGGGAAATCAAACCAATCAATAAGAAAGGTTGTGTTATTGAGAATTTGAGAAACATTCGAATTCGCATGATTCGTATGCTTGTGTTTGAGTTGTTTGGTGCTCTTTCTATCAAATTCTATTTGTTCAAAGATTTTTGGACTAGAAAAAGAATGGAAACGAACGGTTCCCAAACAATAGCCTAGGCAAATCAAACCAATCAATAAGAAAGGTAGTGTTATTGTGAATTTGAGAAACATTCGGAATCGCATGATTCTTATGCTTGTGTTTGTGTTGTTTGTGATCTTTCCATCAAGTTCTATTAGTACAAAAATTTTTGGATGAGAAAAAGAATAGAAACCAATGGTTCCCAAACCATATCCTAGGCAAATCAAGCCAATCAATAAGAAAGGTTGTGTTATTGAGAATTTGAGAAACATTCGGAATCGCATGATTCGTATGCTTGTGTTTGAGTTGTTTGGTGATCTTTCCATCAAATTCTATTAGTTCAAAGATTTTTGGACTAGAAAAAGAATGGAAACCAAGGGTTCCCAAACCATAGCCTATGCAAATCAAACCAACAATAAGAAAGATTGTGTTATTGAATTCGAAATCGCATGATTCGTATGTTTGTGTTCGTGATGTTTCGTGATCTTTCCATCAAGTTCTATTAGTTCAAAAATTTTTGGACGAGAAAAACAATGGAAATTAACGGTTCCCAAACCATAGCCAAGGCAAATCAAACCAATCAATAAGAAACGTTGTGTCATTGAGAATTTTAGAAACATTCGAAATCGCATGATTCGTATGCTTGTGTTTCAGTTGTTTGGTGATCTTTCCATCAAATTCTATTAGTTCAAAGATTTTTGGACTAGAAAAAGAATGGAAACCAACGGTTCCCAAACCATAGCCTAGGCAAATCAAACCAATCAATAAGAAAGGTTGTGTTATTGAGAATTTGAGAAACATTTGAAATCGCATGATTCCTATGCTTGTGTTTGTGTTGTTTGGTGATCTTTCCATCAAGTTCTACTAGTTCAAAGATTTTTGGACTAGAAAAAGAATGGAAACCAACGGTTCCCAAACCTCAGCTTAGGCAAATCAAACCAGTCAATAAGAAAGGTTGTGTTATTGAATTCGAAATCGCATGATTCGTATGCTTGTAGTTGTGATGTTTCGTGATCTTTCCATCAAGTTCTATTAGTTCAAAAAATTTTGGACGAGAAAAACAATGGAAACCAACGGTTCCCAAACCATAGCCTAGGCAAATCAAACCAATCAATAAGAAAGGTTGTGTTATTGAGAATTTGAGAAACATTCGAAATCGCATGATTCCTATGCTTGTGTTTGTTTTGTTTGGTGCTCTTTCCATCAAGTTCTATTAGTTCAAAGATTTTTGGACTAGAAAAAGAATGGAAACAAACGGTTCCCAAACCATAGCCTAGGCAAATCAAACCAATCAATAAGAAAGGTTGTGTTATTGAGAAATTGAGAAACATTCGAAATCGCATGATTCCTATGCTTGTGTTTGTGTTGTTTGGTGATCTTTCCATCAAGTTCTATTAGTTCAAAGATTTTTGGACAAGAAAAAGAATGGAAACCAACGGTTCCCAAACCATAGCCTAGGCAAATCAAACCAATCAATAAGAAAGGTTGTGTTATTGAGAATTTGAGAAACATTCGAAATCGCATGATTCGTATGCTTGTGTTTGAGTTGTTTGGTGATCTTTCTATTAAATTCTACTAGTTCAAAGATTTTTGGACTAGAAAAAGAATGGAAACCAACGGTTCCCAAACCATGCCCTAGGCAAATCAAACCAATCAATAAGAAAGGTTGTGTTATTGTGAATTTGAGAAACATTCGGAATCGCATGATTCGTATGCTTGTGTTTGTGTTGTTTGGTGATCTTTCCATCAAGTTCTATTAGTACAAAACTTTTTGGACGAGAAAAAGAATAGAAACCAATGGTTCCCAAACCATAGCCTAGGCAAATCAAGCCAATCAATAAGAAAGGTTGTGTTATTGAGAATTTGAGAAACATTCGGAATCGCATGATTCGTATGCTTGTGTTTGAGTTGTTTGGTGATCTTTCCATCAAATTCTATTAGTTCAAAGATTTTTGGACTAGAAAAAGAATGGAAACCAAGGGTTCCCAAACCATAGCCTATGCAAATCAAACCAACAATAAGAAAGATTGTGTTATTGAATTCGAAATCGCATGATTCGTATGTTTGTGTTCGTGATCTTTCCATCAAGTTCTATTAGTTCAAAAATTTTTGGACGAGAAAAACAATGGAAATTAACGGTTCCCAAACCATAGCCAAGGCAAATCAAACCAATCAATAAGAAACGTTGTGTCATTGAGAATTTTAGAAACATTCGAAATCGCATGATTCGTATGCTTGTGTTTCAGTTGTTTGGTGATCTTTCCATCAAATTCTATTAGTTCAAAGATTTTTGGACTAGAAAAAGAATGGAAACCAACGGTTCCCAAACCATAGCCTAGGCAAATCAAACCAATCAATAAGAAAGGTTGTGTTATTGAGAATTTGAGAAACATTTGAAATCGCATGATTCCTATGCTTGTGTTTGTGTTGTTTGGTGATCTTTCCATCAAGTTCTACTAGTTCAAAGATTTTTGGACTAGAAAAAGAATGGAAACCAACGGTTCCCAAACCTCAGCTTAGGCAAATCAAACCAGTCAATAAGAAAGGTTGTGTTATTGAATTCGAAATCGCATGATTCGTATGCTTGTAGTTGTGATGTTTCGTGATCTTTCCATCAAGTTCTATTAGTTCAAAAAATTTTGGACGAGAAAAACAATGGAAACCAAGGGTTCCCAAACCATAGCCTAGGCAAATCAAACCAACAATAAGAAAGATTGTGTTATTGAATTCGAAATCGCATGATTCGTATGTTTGTGTTTGTGATGTTTCGTGATCTTTCCATCAAGTTCTATTAGTTCAAAAATTTTTGGACGAGAGAAACAATGGAAACTAACGGTTCCCAAACCATAGCCTAGGCAAATCAAACCAATCAATAAGAAACGTTGTGTTCTTGAGAATTTTAGAAACATTCGAAATCGCATGATTCGTATGCTTGTGTTTCAGTTGTTTGGTGATCTTTCCATCAAATTCTATTAGTTCAAAGATTTTTGGACTAGAAAAAGAATGGAAACAAACGGTTCCCAAACCATAGCCTAGGCAAATCAAACCAATCAATAAGAAAGGTTGTGTTATTGAGAATTTGAGAAACATTCGAAATCGCATGATTCCTATGCTTGTGTTTGTGTTGTTTGGTGATCTTTCCATCAAGTTCTATTAGTTCAAAGATTTTTGGACAAGAAAAAGAATGGAAACCAACGGTTCCCAAACCTTAGCCTAGGCAAATCAAACCACTCAATAAGAAAGGTTGTGTTATTGAGAATTTGAGAAACATTCGAAATCGCATGATTCCTATGTTTGTGTTTTTTTTGTTTGGTGATCTTTCCATCAAGTTCTATTAGTTCAAAGATTTTTGGACAAGAAAAAGAATGGAAACCAACGGTTCCCAAACCATAGCCTAGGCAAATCAAACCAACAATAAGAAAGATTGTGTTATTGAATTCGAAATCGCATGATTCGTATGTTTGTGTTTGTGATGTTTCGTGATATTTCCATCAAGTTCTATTAGTTCAAAAATTTTTGGACGAGAGAAACAATGGAAACTAACGGTTCCCAAACCATAGCCTAGGCAAATCAAACCAATCAATAAGAAACGTTGTGTTCTTGAGAATTTTAGAAACATTCGAAATCGCATGATTCGTATGCTTGTGTTTCAGTTGTTTGGTGATCTTTCCATCAAATTCTATTAGTTCAAAGATTTTTGGACTAGAAAAAGAATGGAAACAAACGGTTCCCAAACCATAGCCTAGGCAAATCAAACCAATCAATAAGAAAGGTTGTGTTATTGAGAATTTGAGAAACATTCGAAATCGCATGATTCCTATGCTTGTGTTTGTGTTGTTTGGTGATCTTTCCATCAAGTTCTATTAGTTCAAAGATTTTTGGACAAGAAAAAGAATGGAAACCAACGGTTCCCAAACCTTAGCCTAGGCAAATCAAACCACTCAATAAGAAAGGTTGTGTTATTGAGAATTTGAGAAACATTCGAAATCGCATGATTCCTATGTTTGTGTTTTTTTTGTTTGGTGATCTTTCCATCAAGTTCTATTAGTTCAAAGATTTTTGGACAAGAAAAAGAATGGAAACCAACGGTTCCCAAACCATAGCCTAGGCAAATCAAACCAATCAATAAGAAAGATTGTGTTATTGAGAATTTGAGAAACATTCGAAATCGCACGTTTGTTGATCTTTCCATCAAGTTCTATTAGTTCAAAGATTTTTGGACAAGAAAAAGAATGGAAACCAACGGTTCCCAAACCATAGCCTAGGCCAATCAAACCAATCAATAAGAAAGGATGTGTTATTGTGGATTTGGGAACCATTCGAAATCGCATGATTCGTATGCCTGTGTTTGAGTTGTTTGGTGCTCTTTCTATCAAAGTCTATTAGTTCACAGATTTTTGGATTAGAAAAAGAATGGAAACCAACGGTTCCCAAACCATAGCCTAGGCAAATCAAACCAATCAATAAGAAAGGTTGTGTTATTGAGAATTTGAGAAACATTCGAAATCGCACGTTTGGTGATCTTTCCATCAAGTTCTATTAGTTCAAAGATTTTTGGACAAGAAAAAGAATGGAAACCAACGGTTCCCAAACCATAGCCTAGGCAAATCAAACCAATCAATAAGAAAGGATGTGTTATTGTGAATTTGAGAAACATTCGAAATCGCATGATTCGTATGCTTGTGTTTGAGTTGTTTGGTGCTCTTTCTATCAAATTCTATTAGTTCAAAGATTTTTGGACTAGAAAAAGAATGGAAACCAACGGTTCCCAAACCATAGCCTAGGCAAATCAAACCAATCAATAAGAAACGTTGTGTTATTGAGAATTTTAGAAACATTCGAAATCGCATGATTCGTATGCTTGTGTTTCAGTTGTTTGGTGATCTTTCCATCAAATTCTATTAGTTCAAAGATTTTTGGACTAGAAAAAGAATGGAAACAAACGGTTCCCAAACCATAGCCTAGGCAAATCAAACCAATCAATAAGAAAGGTTTTGTTATTGAGAATTTGAGAAACATTTGAAATCGCATGATTCCTATGCTTGTGTTTGTGTTGTTTGGTGATCTTTCCATCAAGTTCTATTAGTTCAAAGATTTTTGGACTAGAAAAAGAATGGAAACCAACGGTTCCCAAACCTTAGCCTAGGCACATCAAACCACTCAATAAGAAAGGTTGTGTTATTGAGAATTTGAGAAACATTCGAAATCGCATGATTCCTATGCTTGTGTTTGTTTTGTTTGGTGATCTTTCCATCAAGTTCTATTAGTTCAAAGATTTATGGACAAGAAAAAGAATGGAAACCAACGGTTCCCAAACCATAGCCTAGGCAAATCAAACCAATCAATAAGAAAGGATGTGTTATTGTGAATTTGAGAAACATTCGGAATTGCATGATTCGTATGCTTGTGTTTGAGTTGTTTGGTGCTCTTTCTATCAAAGTCTATTAGTTCACAGATTTTTGGATTAGAAAAAGAATGGAAACCAACGGTTCCCAAACCATAGCCTAGGCAAATCAAACCAATCAATAAGAAAGGTTGTGTTATTGAGAATTTGAGAAACATTCGAAATCGCACGTTTGTTGATCTTTCCATCAAGTTCTATTAGTTCAAAGATTTTTGGAAAAGAAAAAGAATGGAAACCAACGGTTCCCAAACCATAGCATAGGCATATCAAACCAATCAATAAGAAAGGATGTGTTATTGTGGATTTGAGAAACATTCGAAATCGCATGATTCGTATGCTTGTGTTTGAGTTGTTTGGTTCTCTTTCTATCAAAGTCTATTCGTTCACAGATTTTTGGATTAGAAAAAGAATGGAAACAAACGGTTCCCAAACCATAGCCTAGGCAAATCAAACCAATCAATTAGAAAGGTTGTGTTATTGAGAATTTGAGAAACATTCGAAATCGCTCGTTTGGTGATCTTTCCATCAAGTTCTATTAGTTCAAAGATTTTTGGACAAGAAAAAGAATGGAAACCAACGGTTCCCAAACCATAGCCTAGGCAAATCAAACCAATCAATAAGAAAGGATGTGTCATTGTGAATTTGAGAAACATTCGAAATCGCATGATTCGTATGCTTGTGTTTGAGTTGTTTGGTGCTCTTTCTATCAAATTCTATTAGTTCAAAGATTTTTGGACTAGAAAAAGAATGGCAACCAACGGTTCCCAAACCATAGCCTAGGCAAATCAAACCAATCAATAAGAAAGGTTGTGTTATTGAGAATTTGAGAAACATTCGGAATCGCATGATGGATATGCTTGTGTTTGTGTTGTTTGTGATCTTTCCATCAAGTTCTATTAGTACAAAACTTTTTGGACGAGGAAAATAATAGAAACCAATGGTTCCCAAAACATAGCCTAGGCAAATCAAACCAATCAATAAGAAAGGTTGTGTTATTGAGAATTTGAGAAACATTCGGAATCGCATGATTCGTATGCTTGTGTTTGAGTTGTTTGGTGATCTTTCCATAAAATTCTATTAGTTCAAAGATTTTTGGACTAGAAAAAGAATGGAAACCAACGGTTCCCAAACCATAGCCTAGGCAAATCAAACTAATCAATAAGAAAGTTTGTGTTATTGAATTCGAAATCGCATGATTCGTATGCTTGTGTTTGTGATGTTTCGTGATCTTTCCATCAAGTTCTATTAGTTCAAAAATTTTTGGACTAGAAAAACAATGGAAACTTACGGTTCCCAAACCATAGCCTAGGCAAATCAAAGCAATCAATAAGAAAGGATGTGTTATTGTGAATTTGAGAAACATTCGGAATCGCATGATTCGTATGCTTGTGTTTGAGTTGTTTGGTGCTCTTTCTATCAAATTCTATTAGTTCAAAGATTTTTGGACTAGAAAAAGAATGGAAACCAACGGTTCCCAAAACATAGCCTAGGCAAATCAAACCAATCAATAAGAATGGTTGTGTTATTGAGAATTTGAGAAACATTCGAAATCGCATGATTCCTATGCTTGTGTTTGTTTTGTTTGGTGATCTTTCCATCAAGTTCTATTAGTTCAAAGATTTATGGACAAGAAAAAGAATGGAAACCAACGGTTCCCAAACCATAGCCTAGGCAAATCAAACCAATCAATAAGAAAGGATGTGTTATTGTGAATTTGAGAAACATTCGGAATTGCATGATTCGTATGCTTGTGTTTGAGTTGTTTGGTGCTCTTTCTATCAAAGTCTATTAGTTCACAGATTTTTGGATTAGAAAAAGAATGGAAACCAACGGTTCCCAAACCATAGCCTAGGCAAATCAAACCAATCAATAAGAAAGGTTGTGTTATTGAGAATTTGATAAACATTCGAAATCGCACGTTTGTTGATCTTTCCATCAAGTTCTATTAGTTCAAAGATTTTTGGAAAAGAAAAAGAATGGAAACCAACGGTTCCCAAACCATAGCATAGGCATATCAAACCAATCAATAAGAAAGGATGTGTTATTGTGGATTTGAGAAACATTCGAAATCGCATGATTCGTATGCTTGTGTTTGAGTTGTTTGGTTCTCTTTCTATCAAAGTCTATTCGTTCACAGATTTTTGGATTAGAAAAAGAATGGAAACAAACGGTTCCCAAACCATAGCCTAGGCAAATCAAACCAATCAATTAGAAAGGTTGTGTTATTGAGAATTTGAGAAACATTCGAAATCGCTCGTTTGGTGATCTTTCCATCAAGTTCTATTAGTTCAAAGATTTTTGGACAAGAAAAAGAATGGAAACCAACGGTTCCCAAACCATAGCCTAGGCAAATCAAACCAATCAATAAGAAAGGATGTGTCATTGTGAATTTGAGAAACATTCGAAATCGCATGATTCGTATGCTTGTGTTTGAGTTGTTTGGTGCTCTTTCTATCAAATTCTATTAGTTCAAAGATTTTTGGACTAGAAAAAGAATGGCAACCAACGGTTCCCAAACCATAGCCTAGGCAAATCAAACCAATCAATAAGAAAGGTTGTGTTATTGAGAATTTGAGAAACATTCGGAATCGCATGATGGATATGCTTGTGTTTGTGTTGTTTGTGATCTTTCCATCAAGTTCTATTAGTACAAAACTTTTTGGACGAGGAAAATAATAGAAACCAATGGTTCCCAAAACATAGCCTAGGCAAATCAAACCAATCAATAAGAAAGGTTGTGTTATTGAGAATTTGAGAAACATTCGGAATCGCATGATTCGTATGCTTGTGTTTGAGTTGTTTGGTGATCTTTCCATAAAATTCTATTAGTTCAAAGATTTTTGGACTAGAAAAAGAATGGAAACCAACGGTTCCCAAACCATAGCCTAGGCAAATCAAACTAATCAATAAGAAAGTTTGTGTTATTGAATTCGAAATCGCATGATTCGTATGCTTGTGTTTGTGATGTTTCGTGATCTTTCCATCAAGTTCTATTAGTTCAAAAATTTTTGGACTAGAAAAACAATGGAAACTTACGGTTCCCAAACCATAGCCTAGGCAAATCAAAGCAATCAATAAGAAAGGATGTGTTATTGTGAATTTGAGAAACATTCGGAATCGCATGATTCGTATGCTTGTGTTTGAGTTGTTTGGTGCTCTTTCTATCAAATTCTATTAGTTCAAAGATTTTTGGACTAGAAAAAGAATGGAAACCAACGGTTCCCAAAACATAGCCTAGGCAAATCAAACCAATCAATAAGAATGGTTGTGTTATTGAGAATTTGAGAAACATTCGAAATCGCATGATTCCTATGCTTGTGTTTGTGTTGTTTGGTGATCTTTCCATCAAGTTCTATTAGTTCAAAGATTTTTGGACAAGAAAAAGAATGGAAACCAACGGTTCCCAAACCATAGCCTAGGCAAATCAAACCAATCAATAAGAAAGGTTGTGTTATTGAGAATTTTAGAAACATTCGAAATCGCATGATTCATATGCTTGTGTTTCAGTTGTTTGGTGATCTTTCCATCAAATTCTATTAGTTCAAAGATTTTTGGACTAGAAAAATAATGGAAACCAACGGTTCCCAAACCATAGCCTAGGCAAATCAAACCAATCAATAAGAAAGGTTGTGTTATTGAGAATTTGAGAAACATTCGAAATCGCATGATTCCTATGCTTGTCTTTGTGTTGTTTGGTGATCTTTCCATCAAGTTCTATTAGTTCAAAGATTTTTGGACAAGAAAAAGAATGGAAACCAACGGTTCCCAAACCATAGCCTAGGCAAATCAAACCAGTCAATAAGAAAGGATGTGTTATTGTGAATTTGAGAAACATTCGGAATCGCATGATTCGTATGCTTGTGTTTGAGTTGTTTGGTGGTCTTTCTATCAATTTCTATTAGTTCAAAGATTTTTGGACTAGAAAACGAATGGAAACCAACGGTTCCCAAACCATAGCCTAGGCAAATCAAACCAATCAATAAGAAAGGTTGTGTTATTGAGAATTTGAGAAACATTCGAAATCGCATGATTCCTATGCTTGTGTTTGAGTTGTTTGGTGATCTTTCCATCAAGTTCTATTAGTTCAAAGATTTTTGGACGAGAAAAAGAATGGAAACCAACGGTTCCCAAACAATAGCCTAGGCAAATCAAACCAATCAATAAGAAAGGATGTGTTATTGTGAATTTGAGAAACATTCGAAATCGCATGATTCCTGTGCTTGTGTTTGTGTTGGTTGGTGATCTTTCCATCAAGTTCTATTAGTTCAAAGATTTTTGGACGAGAAAAAGAATGGAAACCAACGGTTCCCAAACCATAGCCTAGGCAAATCATACCAATCAATAAGAAAGGTTGTGTTATTGAGAATTTGAGAAACATTCGAAATCGCATGATTCGTACGCTTGTTTTTGAGTTGTTTAGTGATCTTTCTATCAAATTCTATTAGTTCAAAGATTTTTGGACTAGAATAAGAATGGAAACGAACGGTTCCCAAACCATACCCTAGATAAATAAAACCAATCAATATGAAAGGTTGTGTTATTTTGAATTTGAGAAACATTAGGAATCGCATGATTCGTATGCTTGTGTTTGTGTTGTTTGTGATCTTTCCATCAAGTTCTATTAGTACAAAACTTTTTGGACGAGAAAAAGAATAGAAACCAATGGTTCCCAAACCATAGCCTAGGCAAATCAAACCAATCAATAAGAAAGGTTGTGTTATTGAGAATTTGAGAAACATTCGGAATCGCATGATTCGTATGCTTGTGTTTGAGTTGTTTGGTGATCTTTCCATCAAATTCTATTAGTTCAAAGATTTTTAGACTAGAAAAAGAATGGAAACCAACGGTTCCCAAACCATAGCCTAGGCAAATCAAACCAATCAATAAGAAAGGTTGTGTTATTGAATTCGAAATCGCATGATTCGTATGCTTGTGTTTGTGATGTTTCGTGATCTTTCCATCAAGTTCTATTAGTTCAAAATTTTTTGGACGAGAAAAACAATGGAAACTAACGGTTCCCAAACCATAGTCTAGGCAAATCAAACCAATCAATAAGAAAGGTTGTGTTATTGAGAATTTTAGAAACATTCGAAATCGCATGATTCGTATGCTTGTGTTTGAGTTGTTTGGTGATCTTTCCATCAAATTCTATTAGTTCAAAGATTTTTGGACGAGAAAAACAATGCAAAGTAACGGTTCACAAACCATAGCCTAGGCAAATCAAACAAATCAATAAGAAAAGTTGTATTATGGAGAATTTGAGAAACATTCGAAATCGCATGATTCGTATGCTTGTGTTTGAGTTGTTTGGTGATCATTCCCTCAAATTCTATTAGTTCAAAGATTTTTGAACTAGAAAAAGAATGGAAACCAACGGTTCCCAAACCATAGCCTAGGCAAATTAAACCAATCAATAAGAAAGGTTGTGTTTCTTTGAATTTGAGAAACATTCGGAATCGCATGATTCGTATGCTTGTGTTTGAGTTGTTTGGTGATCTTTCCATCAAATTCTATTAGTTCAAAGATTTTTGGACGAGAAAAACAATGGAAAGCAACGGTTCCCAAACCATAGCCTAGGCAAATCAAACCAATCAATAAGAAAGGTTGTACTATGGAGAATTTGAGAAACATTCGAAATCGCATGATTCGTATGCTTGTGTTTGAGTTGTTTGGTGATCTTTCCATCAAATTGTATTAGTTCAAAGATTTTTGAACTAGAAAAAGAATGGAAACCAACGGTTCCCAAACCATATCCTAGGCAAATTAAACCAATCAATAAGAAAGGTTGTGTTTTTGTGAGTTTGAGAAACATTCGGAATCGCATGATTCGTATGCTTGTGTTTGAGTAATTTGGTGATATATCCATCAAGTTCTATTAGTTCAAAACTTTTTGGACGAGAAAAAGAATGGAAAGCAACGGTTCCCAAACCATAGCCTAGGCAAATCAAACCAATCAATAAGAAAGATTGTATTATTGAGAATTTGAGAAACATTCGAAATCGCATGATTCGTATGCTTGTGTTTGAGTTGTTTGGTGATCATTCCATCAAATTCTATTAGTTCAAAGATTTTTGAACTAGAAAAAGAATGGAAACCAACGGTTCCCAAACCATAGCCTAGGCAAATTAAACCAATCAATAAGAAAGGTTGTGTTTCTTTGAATTTGAGAAACATTCGGAATCGCATGATTCGTATGCTTGTGTTTGAGTTGTTTGGTGATCTTTCCATCAAATTCTATTAGTTCAAAGATTTTTGGACGAGAAAAACAATGGAAAGCAACGGTTCCCAAACCATAGCCTAGGCAAATCAAACCAATCAATAAGAAAGGTTGTACTATGGAGAATTTGAGAAACATTCGAAATCGCATGATTCGTATGCTTGTGTTTGAGTTGTTTGGTGATCTTTCCATCAAATTGTATTAGTTCAAAGATTTTAGAACTAGAAAAAGAATGGAAACCAACGGTTCCCAAACCATAGCCTAGGCAAATTAAACCAATCAATAAGAAATGTTGTGTTTTTTTGAATTTGAGAAACATTCGGAATCGCATGATTCGTATGCTTGTGTTTGAGGTTTTTGGTGATCTTTCCATCAAATTCTATTAGTTCAAAGATTTTTGGACGAGAAAAACAATGGAAAGCAACCGTTCCCAAACTATAGCCTAGGCAAATCAAACCTATCAATAAGAAAGGTTGTATTATGGAGAATTTGAGAAACATTCGAAATCGCATGATTCGTATGCTTGTGTTTGAGTTGTTTGGTGATCTTTCCATCAAATTCTATTAGTTCAAAGATTTTTGGACGAGAAAAACAATGCAAAGCAACGGTTCCCAAACCATAGCCTAGGCAAATCAAACCAATCAATAACAAAGGTTGTATTATGGAGAATTTGAGAAACATTCGAAATCGCATGATTCGTATGCTTGTGTTTGAGTTGTTTGGTGATCTCTCCATCAAATTCTATTAGTTCAAATATTTTTGAACTAGAAAAAGAATGGAAACCAACGGTTCCCAAACCATATGCTAGGCAAATTAAACCAATCAATAAGAAAGGTTGTGTTTTTGTGAATTTGAGAAACATTCGGAATCGCATGATTCGTATGCCTGTGTTTGAGTTGTTTGGTGATATTTCCATCAAGTTCTATTAGTTCAAAACTTTTTCGACGAGAAAAAGAATGGGAACCAATGGTTCCCAAACCATAGACTAGGCAAATCAAACCAATCAATAAGAAACGTTGTATTATTGAGAATTTGAGAAAAATTCGAAATCGCATGATTCCTATGCTTGTGTTTGTGTTGTTAAGTGATATTTCCATCAAGTTTTTTTGACGAGAAAAAGAATGGAAACCACCGGTTCCCAAACCATAGCCTAGGCAAATCAAACAAATCAATAAGAAAGGTTGTGTTATTGAGAATTTGAGGAACAAGTGAAATCGCATGATTCGTATGGACGTGTTTGAGTTGTTTGGTGATCTTTCTATCAAATTCTATTAGTTCAAAGATTTTTGGACCAGAAAAAGAATGGTAACCAAAGGTTCCAAATCCATAGCCTAGGAAAATCAAACCAATCAATAAGAAAGGTTGTGTTCTTGTGAATTTGAGAAACATTAGGAATCGCATGATTCGTATGCTTGTATTTGAGTTGTTTGGTGATCTTTCCATCAAATTCTATTAGTTCAAAGATTTTTGGACGAGAAAAATAATGGAAAGCAACGGTTCCCAAACCATAGCCTCGGCAAATCAAACCAATCAATAAGAAAGGTTGTATTATGGAGAATTTGAGAAACATTCGAAATCGCATGATTCGTATGCTTGTGTTTGAGTTGTTTGGTGATCTTTCCATCAAATTCTATTAGTTCAAAGATTTTTGAACTAGAAAAAGAATGGAAACCAACGGTTCCCAAACCATAGCCTAGGCAAATTAAACCAATCAATAAGAAAGGTTGTGTTTTTGTGAATTTGAGAAACATTCGGAATCGCATGATTCGTATGCTTGTGTTTGAGTTGTTTGGTGAAATTTCCATCAAGTACTACTAGTTCAAAACTTTTTGGACGAGTAAAAGAATGGGAACCAATGGTTCCCAAACCATAGTCTATGCAAATCAAACCAATGAATTAGAAAGGTTGTGTTATTGAGAATTTGAGAAACATTCGTGATCGCATGATTCGTATGCTTGTGTTTGAGTTGTTTGGTGATCTTTCCATCAAATTCTATTAGTTCAAAGATTTTTGGACGAGAAAAACAATGGAAAGCAACGGTACCCAAACCATAGCCTAGGCAAAGATTCTATTAGTTCAAAAATTCTATTAGTTCAAAGATTTTTGGACGAGAAAAACAATGGAAAGCAACGGTACCCAAACCATAGCCTAGGCAAATCAAACCAATCAATAAGAAAGGTTGTATTATGGAGAATTTGAGAAACATTCGAAATCGCATGATTCGTATGCTTGTGTTTGAGTTGTTTGGTGATCTTTCCATCAAATTCTATTAGTTCAAAGATTTTTGAACTAGAAAAAGAATGGAAACCAACGGTTCCCAAACCATATCCTAGGCAAATTAAACCAATCAATAAGAAAGGTTGTGTTTTTGTGAATTTGAGAAACATTCGGAATCGCATGATTCGTATGCTTGCGTTTGAGTTGTTTGGTGATATTTCCATCAAGTTCTATTAGTTCAAAACTTTTAGGACGAGAAAAAGAATGGGAACTAATGGTTCCCAAACCATAGCCTAGGCAAATCAAACCAATCAATAAGAAACGTTGTATTATTGAGAATTTGATAAACATTCGAAATCGCATGATTCGTATGCTTGTGTTTGAGTTGTTTGGTGATCATTCCCTCAAATTCTATTAGTTCAAAGATTTTTGAACTAGAAAAAGAATGGAAACCAACGGTTCCCAAACCATAGCCTAGGCAAATTAAACCAATCAATAAGAAAGGTTGTGTTTTTTTGAATTTGAGAAACATTCGGAATCGCATGATTCGTATGCTTGTGTTTGAGTTGTTTGGTGAAATTTCCATCGAATTCTATTAGTTCAAAGATTTTTGGACGTGAAAAACAATGGAAAGCAACGGTTCCCAAACCATAGCCTAGGCAAATCAAACCAATCAATAAGAAAGGTTGTATTATGGAGAATTTGAGAAACATTCGAAATCGCATGATTCGTATGCTTGTGTTTGAGTTGTTTGGTGATCTTTCCATCAAATTGTATTAGTTCAAAGATTTTTGAACTAGAAAAAGAATGGAAACCAACGGTTCCCAAACCATAGCCTAGGCAAATTAAACCAATCAATAAGAAAGGTTGTGTTTTTTTGAATTTGAGAAACATTCGGAATCGCATGATTCGTATGCTTGTGTTTGAGGTTTTTGGTGATCTGTCCATCAAATTCTATTAGTTCAAAGATTTTTGGACGAGAAAAACAATGGTAAGCAACGGTTCCCAAACTATAGCCTAGGCAAATCAAACCTATCAATAAGAAAGGTTGTACTATGGAGAATTTGAGAAACATTCGAAATCGCATGATTCGTATGCTTGTGTTTGAGTTGTTTGGTGATCTTTCCATCAAATTCTATTAGTTCAAAGATTTTTGAACTAGAAAAAGAATGGAAACCAACGGTTCCCAAACCATAGCCTAGGCAAATTAAACCAATCAATAAGAAAGGTTGTGTTTTTGTGAATTTGAGAAACATTCGGAATCGCATGATTCGTATGCTTGTGTTTGAGTTGTTTGGTGAAATTTCCATCAAGTACTACTAGTTCAAAACTTTTTGGACGAGTAAAAGAATGGGAACCAATGGTTCCCAATCCATAGTCTAGGCAAATCAAACCAATCAATTAGAAAGGTTGTGTTATTGAGAATTTGAGAAACATTCGTGATCGCATGATTCGTATGCTTGTGTTTGAGTTGTTTGGTGATCTTTCCATCAAATTCTATTAGTTCAAAGATTTTTGGACGAGAAAAACAATGGAAAGCAACGGTACCCAAACCATAGCCTAGGCAAAGATTCTATTAGTTCAAAAATTCTATTAGTTCAAAGATTTTTGGACGAGAAAAACAATGGAAAGCAACGGTATCCAAACCATAGCCTAGGCAAATCAAACCAATCAATAAGAAAGGTTGTATTATGGAGAATTTGAGAAACATTCGAAATCGCATGATTCGTATGCTTGTGTTTGAGTTGTTTGGTGATCTTTCCATCAAATTCTATTAGTTCAAAGATTTTTGAACTAGAAAAAGAATGGAAACCAACGGTTCCCAAACCATATCCTAGGCAAATTAAACCAATCAATAAGAAAGGTTGTGTTTTTGTGAATTTGAGAAACATTCGGAATCGCATGATTCGTATGCTTGTGTTTGAGTTGTTTGGTGATATTTCCATCAAGTTCTATTAGTTCAAAACTTTTAGGACGAGAAAAAGAATGGGAACCAATGGTTCCCAAACCATAGCCTAGGCAAATCAAACAAATCAATAAGAAACGTTGTATTATTGAGAATTTGAGAAACATTCGAAATCGCATGATTCGTATGCTTGTGTTTGAGTTGTTTGGTGATCATTCCCTCAAATTCTATTAGTTCAAAGATTTTTGAACTAGAAAAAGAATGGAAACCAACGGTTCCCAAACCATAGCCTAGGCAAATTAAACCAATCAATAAGAAAGGTTGTGTTTTTTTGAATTTGAGAAACATTCGGAATCGCATGATTCGTATGCTTGTGTTTGAGTTGTTTGGTGAAATTTCCATCGAATTCTATTAGTTCAAAGATTTTTGGACGTGAAAAACAATGGAAAGCAACAGTTCCCAAACCATAGCCTAGGCAAATCAAACCAATCAATAAGAAAGGTTGTATTATGGAGAATTTGAGAAACATTCGAAATCGCATGATTCGTATGCTTGTGTTTGAGTTGTTTGGTGATCTTTCCATCAAATTGTATTAGTTCAAAGATTTTTGAACTAGAAAAAGAATGGAAACCAACGGTTCCCAAACCATAGCCTAGGCAAATTAAACCAATCAATAAGAAAGGTTGTGTTTTTTTGAATTTGAGAAACATTCGGAATCGCATGATTCGTATGCTTGTGTTTGAGGTTTTTGGTGATCTTTCCATCAAATTCTATTAGTTCAAAGATTTTTGGACGAGAAAAACAATGGTAAGCAACGGTTCCCAAAATATAGCCTAGGCAAATCAAACCTATCAATAAGAAAGGTTGTATTATGGAGAATTTGAGAAACATTCGAAATCGCATGATTCGTATGCTTGTGTTTGAGTTGTTTGGTGATCTTTCCATCAAATTCTATTAGTTCAAAGATTTTTGGACGAGAAAAACAATGCAAAGCAACGGTTCCCAAACCATAGCCTAGGCAAATCAAACCAATCAATAAGAAAGGCTGTATTATGGAGAATTTGAGAAACATTCGAAATCGCATGATTCGTATGCTTGTGTTTGAGTTGTTTGGTGATCTTTCCATCAAATTCTATTAGTTCAAAGATTTTTGGACGAGAAAAACAATGCAAAGCAACTGTTCCCAAACCATAGCCTAGGCAAATCAAACCAATCAATAAGAAAGGTTGTATTATGGAGAATTTGAGAAACATTCGAAATCGCATGATTCGTATGCTTGTGTTTGAGTTGTTTGGTGATCTTTCCATCAAATTCTATTAGTTCAAAGATTTTTGAACTAGAAAAAGAATGGAAACCAACGGTTCCCAAACCATATGCTAGGCAAATTAAACCAATCAATAAGAAAGGTTGTGTTTTTGTGAATTTGAGAAATATTCGGAATCGCATGATTCGTATGCCTGTGTTTGAGTTGTTTGGTGATATTTCCATCAAGTTCTATTAGTTCAAAACTTTTTCGACGAGAAAAAGAATGGGAACCAATGGTTCCCAAACCATAGCCTAGGCAAATCAAACCAATCAATAAGAAACGTTGTATTATTGAGAATTTGAGAAAAATTCGAAATCGCATGATTCCTATGCTTGTGTTTGTGTTGTTAAGTGATATTTCAATCAAGTTTTTTTGACGAGAAAAAGAATGGAAACCACCGGTTCCCAAACCATAGCCTAGGCAAATCAAACAAATCAATAAGAAAGGTTCTGTTATTGAGAATTTGAGGAACAAGTGAAATCGCATGATTCGTATGGACGTGTTTGAGTTGTTTGGTGATCTTTCTATCAAATTCTATTAGTTCAAAGATTTTTGGACCAGAAAAAGAATGGTAACGAAAGGTTCCAAATCCATAGCCTAGGAAAATCAAACCAATCAATAAGAAAGGTTGTGTTCTTGTGAATTTGAGAAACATTAGGAATCGCATGATTCGTATGCTTGTATTTGAGTTGTTTGGTGATCTTTCCATCAAATTCTATTAGTTCAAAGATTTTTGGACGAGAAAAATAATGGAAACCAACGGTTCCCAAACCATAGCCTAGGCAAATCAAACCAATCAATAAGAAAGGTTGTATTATGGAGAATTTGAGAAACATTCGAAATCGCATGATTCGTATGCTTGTGTTTGAGTTGTTTGGTGATCATTCCCTCAAATTCTATTAGTTCAAAGATTTTTGAACTAGAAAAAGAATGGAAACCAACGGTTCCCAAACCATAGCCTAGGCCAATTAAACCAATCAATAAGAAAGGTTGTGTTTCTTTGAATTTGAGAAACATTCGGAATCGCATGATTCGTATGCTTGTGTTTGAGTTGTTTGGTGATCTTTCCATCAAATTCTATTAGTTCAAAGATTTTTGGACGAGAAAAACAATGGAAAGTAACGGTTCCCAAACCATAGCCTAGGCAAATCAAACCAATCAATAAGAAAGGTTGTACTATGGAGAATTTGAGAAACATTCGAAATCGCATGATTCGTATGCTTGTGTTTGAGTTGTTTGGTGATCTTTCCATCAAATTGTATTAGTTCAAAGATTTTTGAACTAGAAAAAGAATGGAAACCAACGGTTCCCAAACCATATCCTAGGCAAATTAAACCAATCAATAAGAAAGGTTGTGTTATTGTGAATTTGAGAAACATTCGGAATCGCATGATTCGTATGCTTGTGTTTGAGTAATTTGGTGATATATCCATCAAGTTCTATTAGTTCAAAACTTTTTGGACGAGAAAAAGAATTGAAAGCAACGGTTCCCAAACCATAGCCTAGGCAAATCAAACCAATCAATAAGAAAGATTGTATTATTGAGAATTTGAGAAACATTCGAAATCGCATGATTCGTATGCTTGTGTTTGAGTTGTTTGGTGATCATTCCCTCAAATTCTATTAGTTCAAAGATTTTTGAACTAGAAAAAGAATGGAAACCAACGGTTCCCAAACCATAGCCTAGGCAAATTAAACCAATCAATAAGAAAGGTTGTGTTTCTTTGAATTTGAGAAACATTCGGAATCGCATGATTCGTATGCTTGTGTTTGAGTTGTTTGGTGATCTTTCCATCAAATTCTATTAGTTCAAAGATTTTTGGACGAGAAAAACAATGGAAAGCAACGGTTCCCAAACCATAGCCTAGGCAAATCAAACCAATCAATAAGAAAGGTTGTACTATGGAGAATTTGAGAAACATTCGAAATCGCATGATTCGTATGCTTGTGTTTGAGTTGTTTGGTGATCTTTCCATCAAATTGTATTAGTTCAAAGATTTTTGAACTAGAAAAAGAATGGAAACCAACGGTTCCCAAACCATAGCCTAGGCAAATTAAACCAATCAATAAGAAATGTTGTGTTTTTTTGAATTTGAGAAACATTCGGAATCGCATGATTCGTATGCTTGTGTTTGAGGTTTTTGGTGATCTTTCCATCAAATTCTATTAGTTCAAAGATTTTTGGACGAGAAAAACAATGGAAAGCAACGGTTCCCAAACTATAGCCTAGGCAAATCAAACCTATCAATAAGAAAGGTTGTATTATGGAGAATTTGAGAAACATTCGAAATCGCATGATTCGTATGCTTGTGTTTGAGTTGTTTGGTGATCTTTCCATCAAATTCTATTAGTTCAAAGATTTTTGGACGAGAAAAACAATGGAAAGCAACGGTTCCCAAACCATAGTCTAGGCAAATCAAACCAATCAATAAGAAAGGTTGTATTATGGAGAATTTGAGAAACATTCGAAATCGAATGATTCGTATGCTTGTGTTTGAGTTGTTTGGTGATCTTTCCATCAAATTCTATTAGTTCAAAGATTTTTGGACGAGAAAAACAATGCAAAGCAACGGTTCACAAACCATAGCCTAGGCAAATCAAACAAATCAATAAGAAAAGTTGTATTATGGAGAATTTGAGAAACATTCGAAATCGCATGATTCGTATGCTTGTGTTTGAGTTGTTTGGTGATCATTCCCTCAAATTCTATTAGTTCAAAGATTTTTGAACTAGAAAAAGAATGGAAACCAACGGTTCCCAAACCATAGCCTAGGCAAATTAAACCAATCAATAAGAAATGTTGTGTTTTTTTGAATTTGAGAAACATTCGGAATCGCATGATTCGTATGCTTGTGTTTGAGGTTTTTGGTGATCTTTCCATCAAATTCTATTAGTTCAAAGATTTTTGGACGAGAAAAACAATGGAAAGCAACGGTTCCCAAACTATAGCCTAGGCAAATCAAACCAATCAATAAGAAAGGTTGTAATATGGAGAATTTGAGAAACATTCGAAATCGAATGATTCGTATGCTTGTGTTTGAGTTGTTTGGTGATCTTTCCATCAAATTCTATTAGTTCAAAGATTTTTGGACGAGAAAAACAATGCAAAGCAACGGTTCACAAACCATAGCCTAGGCAAATCAAACAAATCAATAAGAAAAGTTGTATTATGGAGAATTTGAGAAACATTCGAAATCGCATGATTCGTATGCTTGTGTTTGAGTTGTTTGGTGATCATTCCCTCAAATTCTATTAGTTCAAAGATTTTTGAACTAGAAAAAGAATGGAAACCAACGGTTCCCAAACCATAGCCTAGGCAAATTAAACCAATCAATAAGAAAGGTTGTGTTTCTTTGAATTTGAGAAACATTCGGAATCGCATGATTCGTATGCTTGTGTTTGAGTTGTTTGGTGATCTTTCCATCAAATTCTATTAGTTCAAAGATTTTTGGACGAGAAAAACAATGGAAAGCAACGGTTCCCAAACCATAGCCTAGGCAAATCAAACCAATCAATAAGAAAGGTTGTACTATGGAGAATTTGAGAAACATTCGAAATCGCATGATTCGTATGCTTGTGTTTGAGTTGTTTGGTGATCTTTCCATCAAATTGTATTAGTTCAAAGATTTTTGAACTAGAAAAAGAATGGAAACCAACGGTTCCCAAACCATATCCTAGGCAAATTAAACCAATCAATAAGAAAGGTTGTGTTTTTGTGAATTTGAGAAACATTCGGAATCGCATGATTCGTATGCTTGTGTTTGAGTAATTTGGTGATATATCCATCAAGTTCTATTAGTTCAAAACTTTTTGGACGAGAAAAAGAATGGAAAGCAACGGTTCCCAAACCATAGCCTAGGCAAATCAAACCAATCAATAAGAAAGATTGTATTATTGAGAATTTGAGAAACATTCGAAATCGCATGATTCGTATGCTTGTGTTTGAGTTGTTTGGTGATCATTCCCTCAAATTCTATTAGTTCAAAGATTTTTGAACTAGAAAAAGAATGGAAACCAACGGTTCCCAAACCATAGCCTAGGCAAATTAAACCAATCAATAAGAAAGGTTGTGTTTCTTTGAATTTGAGAAACATTCGGAATCGCATGATTCGTATGCTTGTGTTTGAGTTGTTTGGTGATCTTTCCATCAAATTCTATTAGTTCAAAGATTTTTGGACGAGAAAAACAATGGAAAGCAACGGTTCCCAAACCATAGCCTAGGCAAATCAAACCAATCAATAAGAAAGGTTGTACTATGGAGAATTTGAGAAACATTCGAAATCGCATGATTCGTATGCTTCTGTTTGAGTTGTTTGGTGATCTTTCCATCAAATTGTATTAGTTCAAAGATTTTTGAACTAGAAAAAGAACGGAAACCAACGGTTCCCAAACCATAGCCTAGGCAAATTAAACCAATCAATAAGAAATGTTGTGTTTTTTTGAATTTGAGAAACATTCGGAATCGCATGATTCGTATGCTTGTGTTTGAGGTTTTTGGTGATCTTTCCATCAAATTCTATTAGTTCAAAGATTTTTGGACGAGAAAAACAATGGAAAGCAACGGTTCCCAAACCATAGTCTAGGCAAATCAAACCAATCAATAAGAAAGGTTGTATTATGGAGAATTTGAGAAACATTCGAAATCGAATGATTCGTATGCTTGTGTTTGAGTTGTTTGGTGATCTTTCCATCAAATTCTATTAGTTCAAAGATTTTTGGACGAGAAAAACAATGCAAAGCAACGGTTCACAAACCATAGCCTAGGCAAATCAAACAAATCAATAAGAAAAGTTGTATTATGGAGAATTTGAGAAACATTCGAAATCGCATGATTCGTATGCTTGTGTTTGAGTTGTTTGGTGATCATTCCCTCAAATTCTATTAGTTCAAAGATTTTTGAACTAGAAAAAGAATGGAAACCAACGGTTCCCAAACCATAGCCTAGGCAAATTAAACCAATCAATAAGAAATGTTGTGTTTTTTTGAATTTGAGAAACATTCGGAATCGCATGATTCGTATGCTTGTGTTTGAGGTTTTTGGTGATCTTTCCATCAAATTCTATTAGTTCAAAGATTTTTGGACGAGAAAAACAATGGAAAGCAACGGTTCCCAAACTATAGCCTAGGCAAATCAAACCAATCAATAAGAAAGGTTGTAATATGGAGAATTTGAGAAACATTCGAAATCGAATGATTCGTATGCTTGTGTTTGAGTTGTTTGGTGATCTTTCCATCAAATTCTATTAGTTCAAAGATTTTTGGACGAGAAAAACAATGCAAAGCAACGGTTCACAAACCATAGCCTAGGCAAATCAAACAAATCAATAAGAAAAGTTGTATTATGGAGAATTTGAGAAACATTCGAAATCGCATGATTCGTATGCTTGTGTTTGAGTTGTTTGGTGATCATTCCCTCAAATTCTATTAGTTCAAAGATTTTTGAACTAGAAAAAGAATGGAAACCAATGGTTCCCAAACCATAGCCTAGGCAAATTAAACCAATCAATAAGAAAGGTTGTGTTTCTTTGAATTTGAGAAACATTCGGAATCGCATGATTCGTATGCTTGTGTTTGAGTTGTTTGGTGATCTTTCCATCAAATTCTATTAGTTCAAAGATTTTTGGACGAGAAAAACAATGGAAAGCAACGGTTCCCAAACCATAGCCTAGGCAAATCAAACCAATCAATAAGAAAGGTTGTACTATGGAGAATTTGAGAAACATTCGAAATCGCATGATTCGTATGCTTGTGTTTGAGTTGTTTGGTGATCTTTCCATCAAATTGTATTAGTTCAAAGATTTTTGAACTAGAAAAAGAATGGAAACCAACGGTTCCCAAACCATATCCTAGGCAAATTAAACCAATCAATAAGAAAGGTTGTGTTTTTGTGAATTTGAGAAACATTCGGAATCGCATGATTCGTATGCTTGTGTTTGAGTAATTTGGTGATATATCCATCAAGTTCTATTAGTTCAAAACTTTTTGGACGAGAAAAAGAATGGAAAGCAACGGTTCCCAAACATAGCCTAGGCAAATCAAACCAATCAATAAGAAAGATTGTATTATTGAGAATTTGAGAAACATTCGAAATCGCATGATTCGTATGCTTGTGTTTGAGTTGTTTGGTGATCATTCCCTCAAATTCTATTAGTTCAAAGATTTTTGAACTAGAAAAAGAATGGAAACCCACGGTTCCCAAACCATAGCCTAGGCAAATTAAACCAATCAATAAGAAAGGTTGTGTTTCTTTGAATTTGAGAAACATTCGGAATCGCATGATTCGTATGCTTGTGTTTGAGTTGTTTGGTGATCTTTCCATCAAATTCTATTAGTTCAAAGATTTTTGGACGAGAAAAACAATGGAAAGCAACGGTTCCCAAACCATAGCCTAGGCAAATCAAACCAATCAATAAGAAAGGTTGTACTATGGAGAATTTGAGAAACATTCGAAATCGCATGATTCGTATGCTTGTGTTTGAGTTGTTTGGTGATCTTTCCATCAAATTGTATTAGTTCAAAGATTTTTGAACTAGAAAAAGAATGGAAACCAACGGTTCCCAAACCATAGCCTAGGCAAATTAAACCAATCAATAAGAAATGTTGTGTTTTTTTGAATTTGAGAAACATTCGGAATCGCATGATTCGTATGCTTGTGTTTGAGGTTTTTGGTGATCTTTCCATCAAATTCTATTAGTTCAAAGATTTTTGGACGAGAAAAACAATGGAAAGCAACCGTTCCCAAACTATAGCCTAGGCAAATCAAACCTATCAATAAGAAAGGTTGTATTATGGAGAATTTGAGAAACATTCGAAATCGCATGATTCGTATGCTTGTGTTTGAGTTGTTTGGTGATCTTTCCATCAAATTCTATTAGTTCAAAGATTTTTGGACGAGAAAAACAATGCAAAGCAACGGTTCCCAAACCATAGCCTAGGCAAATCAAACCAATCAATAACAAAGGTTGTATTATGGAGAATTTGAGAAACATTCGAAATCGCATGATTCGTATGCTTGTGTTTGAGTTGTTTGGTGATCATTCCCTCAAATTCTATTAGTTCAAAGATTTTTGAACTAGAAAAAGAATGGAAACCAACGGTTCCCAAACCATAGCCTAGGCAAATTGAACCAATCAATAAGAAACGTTGTGTTTTTTTGAATTTGAGAAACATTCGGAATCGCATGATTCGTATGCTTGTGTTTGAGTTGTTTGGTGATCTTTCCATCAAATTCTATTAGTTCATAGATTTTTTAACTAGAAAAAGAATGGAAACCAACGGTTCCCAAACCATATCCTTGGCAAATTAAACCAATCAATAAGAAAGGTTATGTTTTTGTGAATTTGAGAAACATTCGGAATCGCATGATTCGTATGCTTGTGTTTGAGTTGTTTGGTGATATTTCCATCAAGTTCTATTAGTTCAAAACTTTTTGGACGAGAAAAAGAATGGAAAGCAACGGTTCCCAAACCATAGCCTAGGCAAATCAAACCAATCAATAAGAAAGATTGTATTATTGAGAATTTGAGAAACATTCGAAATCGCATGATTCGTATGCTTGTGTTTGAGTTGTTTGGTGATCATTCCCTCAAATTCTATTAGTTCAAAGATTTTTGAACTAGAAAAAGAATGGAAACCAACGGTTCCCGAACCATAGCCTAGGCAAATTAAACCAATCAATAAGAAAGGTTGTGTTTTTTTGAATTTGAGAAACATTCGGAATCGCACGATTCGTATGCTAGTGTTTGAGTTGTTTGGTGATCTTTCCATCAAATTCTATTAGTTCAAAGATTTTTGGACGAGAAAAACAATGGAAAGCAACGGTTCCCAAACCATAGCCTAGGCAAATCAAACCAATCAATAAGAAAGGTTGTATTATGGAGAATTTGAGAAACATTCTAAATCGAATGATTCGTATGCTTGTGTTTGAGTTGTTTGGTGATCTTTCCATCAAATTCTATTAGTTCAAAGATTTTTGGACGAGAAAAACAATGCAAAGCAACGGTTCCCAAACCATAGCCTAGGCAAATCAAACCAATCAATAAGAAAGGTTGTATTACGGAGAATTTGAGAAACATTCGAAATCGCATGATTCGTATGCTTGTGTTTGAGTTGTTTGGTGATCTTTCCATCAAATTCTATTAGTTCAAAGATTTGAACTAGAAAAAGAATGAAAACCAACGGTTCCCAAACCATAGCCTAGGCAAATTAAACCAATCAATAAGAAAGGTTGTGTTTTTGTGAATTTGAGAAACATTCGGAATCGCATGATTCGTATGCTAGTGTTTGAGTTGTTTGGTGATATTTCCATCAAGTTCTATTAGTTCAAAACTTTTTGGACGAGAAAAAGAATGGGAATCAATGGTTCCCAAACCATAGCCTAGGCAAATCAAACCAATCAATAAGAAAGGTTGTATTATTGAGAATTTGAGAAAAATTCGAAATCGCATGATTCCTATGCTTGTATTTGTGTTGTTAAGTGATATTTCCATCAAGTTTTTTGGACGAGAAAAAGAATGGAAACCAACGGTTCCCAAACCATAGCCTAGGCAAATCAAACCAATCAATAAGAAAGGTCGTGTTATTGAGAATTTTAGAAACATTCGAAATCGCATGATTCGTATGCTTGTGTTTGAGTTGTTTGGTGATCTTTCCATCAAATAGTTCATAGATTTTTGAACTAGAAAAAGAA
This sequence comes from Polygonum maritimum, assembly GCA_963924305.1. Lineage (NCBI taxonomy): Eukaryota > Viridiplantae > Streptophyta > Magnoliopsida > Caryophyllales > Polygonaceae > Polygonum > Polygonum maritimum. The sequence continues at coordinate 30,586,184 of OZ002729.1, forward strand.
TGGAAACCAACGGTTCCCAAACCATATCCTAGGCAAATTAAACCAATCAATAAGACAGGTTGTGTTTTTGTGAATTTGAGAAACATTCGGAATCGCATGATTCGTATGCTTGTGTTTGAGTTGTTTTGTGATATCTCCATCAAGTTCTATTAGTTCAAAACTTTTTGGATGAGAAAAAGAATGGAAAGCAACGGTTCCCAAACCATAGCCTAGGAAAATCAAACCAAGCAATAAGAAAGATTGTATTATTGAGAATTTGAGAAACATTCGAAATCGCATGATTCGTATGCTTGTGTTTGAGTTGTTTGGTGGTCATTCCCTCAAATTCTATTAGTTCAAAGATTTTTGAACTAGAAAAAGAATGGAAACCAACGGTTCCCAAACCATAGCCTAGGCAAATTGAACCAATCAATAAGAAAGGTTGTTTTTTTTTGAATTTTAGAAACATTCGGAATCGCATGATTCGTATGCTTGTGTTTGAGTTGTTTGGTGATCTTTCCATCAAATTCTATTAGTTCAAAGATTTTTGGACGAGAAAAACAATGGAAAGCAACGGTTCCCAAACCATAGCCTAGGCAAATCAAACCAATCAATAAGAAAGGTTGTATTATGGAGAATTTGAGAAACATTCGAAATCGAATGATTCGTATGCTTGTGTTTGAGTTGTTTGGTGATCTTTCCATCAAATTCTACTAGTTCAAAGATTTTTGGACGAGAAAAAAATGCAAAGCAACGGTACCCAAACCATAGCCTAGGCAAATCAAACCAATCAATAAGAAAGGTTGTATTATGGAGAATTTGAGAAACATTCGAAATCGCATGATTCGTATGCTTGTGTTTTAGTTGTTTGGTGATCTTTCCATCAAATTCTATTAGTTCATAGATTTTTGAACTAGAAAAAGAATGGAAACCAACGGTTCCCAAACCATATCCTAGGCAAATTAAACCAATCAATAAGACAGGTTGTGTTTTTGTGAATTTGAGAAACATTCGGAATCGCATGATTCGTATGCTTGTGTTTGAGTTGTTTGGTGATATTTCCATCAAGTTCTATTAGTTCAAAACTTTCCGGACGAGAAAAAGAATGGAAAGCAACGGTTCCCAAACCATAGCCTAGGCAAATCAAACCAATCAATAAGAAAGATTGTATTATTGAGAATTTGATAAACATTCGAAATCGCATGATTCGTATGCTTGTGTTTGAGTTGTTTGGTGATCATTCCCTCAAATTCTATTAGTTCAAAGATTTTTGAACTAGAAAAAGAATGGAAACCAACCGTTCCCAAACCATAGCCTAGGCAAATTAAACCAATAAATAAGAAAGGTTGTGTTTTTTTGAATTTGAGAAACATTCGGAATCGCATGATTCATGCTTGTGTTTGAGTTGTTTGGTGATCTTCCCATCAAATTCTATTAGTTCAAAGATTTTTGGACGAGAAAAACAATGGAAAGCAACGGTTCCCAATCCATAGCCTAGGCAAATCAAACCAATCAATAAGAAAGGTTGTATTACGGAGAATTTGAGAAACATTCGAAATCTAATGATTCGTACGCTTGTTTTTGAGTTGTTTGGTGATCTTTCCATCAAATTCTATTAGTTCAAAGATTTTTGGACGAGAAAAACAATGCAAAGCAACGGTTCCCAAACCATAGCCTAGGCAAATCAAACCAATCAATAAGAAAGGTTGTATTATGGAGAATTTGAGAAACATTCGAAATCGCATGATTCGTATGCTTGTGTTTGAGTTGTTTGGTGATCTTTCCATCAAATTCTATTAGTTCAAAGATTTGAACTAGAAAAAGAATGAAAACCAACGGTTCCCAAACCATAGCCTAGGCAAATTAAACCAATCAATAAGAAAGGTTGTGTTTTTGTGAATTTGAGAAACATTCGGAATCGCATGATTCGTATGCTTGTGTTTGAGTTGTTTGGTGAAATTTCCATCAAGTTCTATTAGTTTAAAACTTTTTGGACGAGAAAAAGAATGGGAACCAATGGTTTCCAAACCATAGCCTAGGCAAATCAAACCAATCAATTAGAAAGGTTGTATTATTGAGAATTTGAGAAACATTCGAAATCGCATGATTCGTATGCTTGTGTTTGAGTTGTTTGGTGATCTTTCCATCAAATTCCTATAAGTTGAAAGATTTTTGGACGAGAAAAACAATGGAAACCAACGGTTCCCAAACCATAGCCTAGGCAAATCAAACCAATCAATAAGAAAGGTTGTATTATGGAGAATTTGAGAAACATTCGAAATCGCATGATTCGTATGCTTGTGTTTGAGTTGTTTGGTGATCTTTCCATCAAATTCTATTAGTTCAAAGATTTTTGAACTAGAAAAAGAATGGAAACCAACGGTTCCCAAACCATAGCCTAGGCAAATTAAACCAATCAATAAGAAAGGTTGTGTTTTTGTGAATTTGAGAAACACTCGGAATCGCATGATTTGTATGCTTGTGTTTGAGTTGTTTGGTGAAATTTCCATCAAGTTCTTTTAGTTCAAAACCTTTTGGACGAGAAAAAGAATGGGAACCAATGGTTCCCAAACCATAGCCTAGGCAAATCAAACCAATCAATTAGAAAGGTTGTGTTATTGAGAATTTGAGAAACATTAGTAATCGCATGATTCGTATGCTTGTGTTTGAGTTGTTTGGTGATGTTTCCATGAAATTCTATTAGTTCAAAGATTTTTGGACGAGAAAAACAATGGAAAGCAACGGTTCCCAAACCATAGCCTAGGCAAATCAAACCAATCAATAAGAAAGATTGTATTATTGAGAATTTGAGAAACATTCGAAATCGCATGATTCGTATGCTTGTGTTTGAGTTGTTTGGTGATCATTCCCTCAAATTCTATTAGTTCAAAGATTTTTGAACTAGAAAAAGAATGGAAACCAACGGTTCCCAAACCATAGCCTAGGCAAATTGAACCAATCAATAAGAAACGTTGTGTTTTTTTGAATTTGAGAAACATTCGGAATCGCATGATTCGTATGCTTGTGTTTGAGTTGTTTGGTGATCTTTCCATCAAATTCTATTAGTTCATAGATTTTTTAACTAGAAAAAGAATGGAAACCAACGGTTCCCAAACCATATCCTTGGCAAATTAAACCAATCAATAAGAAAGGTTGTGTTTTTGTGAATTTGAGAAACATTCGGAATCGCATGATTCGTATGCTTGTGTTTGAGTTGTTTGGTGATATTTCCATCAAGTTCTATTAGTTCAAAACTTTTTGGACGAGAAAAAGAATGGAAAGCAACGGTTCCCAAACCATAGCCTAGGCAAATCAAACCAATCAATAAGAAAGATTGTATTATTGAGAATTTGAGAAACATTCGAAATCGCATGATTCATATGCTTGTGTTTGAGTTGTTTGGTGATCATTCCCTCAAATTCTATTAGTTCAAAGATTTTTGAACTAGAAAAAGAATGGAAACCAACGGTTCCCGAACCATAGCCTAGGCAAATTAAACCAATCAATAAGAAAGGTTGTGTTTTTTTGAATTTGAGAAACATTCGGAATGGCACGATTCGTATGCTAGTGTTTGAGTTGTTTGGTGATCTTTCCATCAAATTCTATTAGTTCAAAGATTTTTGGACGAGAAAAACAATGGAAAGCAACGGTTCCCAAACCATAGCCTAGGCAAATCAAACCATTCAATAAGAAAGGTTGTATTATGGAGAATTTGAGAAACATTCTAAATCGAATGATTCGTATGCTTGTGTTTGAGTTGTTTGGTGATCTTTCCATCAAATTCTATTAGTTCAAAGATTTTTGGACGAGAAAAACAATGCAAAGCAACGGTTCCCAAACCATAGCCTAGGCAAATCAAACCAATCAATAAGAAAGGTTGTATTATGGAGAATTTGAGAAACATTCGAAATCGCATGATTCGTATGCTTGTGTTTGAGTTGTTTGGTGATCTTTCCATCAAATTCTATTAGTTCATAGATTTTTGAACTAGAAAAAGAATGGAAACCAACGGTTCCCAAACCATATCCTAGGCAAATTAAACCAATCAATAAGACAGGTTGTGTTTTTGTGAATTTGAGAAACATTCGGAATCGCATGATTCGTATGCTAGTGTTTGAGTTGTTTGGTGATATTTCCATCAAGTTCTATTAGTTCAAAACTTTTTGGACGAGAAAAAGAATGGAAAGCAACGGTTCCCAAACCATAGCCTAGGCAAATCAAACCAATCAATAAGAAAGATTGTATTATTGAGAATTTGAGAAACATTCGAAATCGCATGATTCGTATGCTTGTGTTTGAGTTGTTTGGTGATCATTCCCTCAAATTCTATTAGTTCAAAGATTTTTGAACTAGAAAAAGAATGGAAACCAACGGTTCCCAAACCATAGCCTAGGCAAATTGAACCAATCAATAAGAAACGTTGTGTTTTTTTGAATTTGAGAAACATTCGGAATCGCATGATTCGTATGCTTGTGTTTGAGTTGTTTGGTGATCTTTCCATCAAATTCTATTAGTTCATAGATTTTTTAACTAGAAAAAGAATGGAAACCAACGGTTCCCAAACCATATCCTTGGCAAATTAAACCAATCAATAAGAAAGGTTATGTTTTTGTGAATTTGAGAAACATTCGGAATCGCATGATTCGTATGCTTGTGTTTGAGTTGTTTGGTGATATTTCCATCAAGTTCTATTAGTTCAAAACTTTTTGGACGAGAAAAAGAATGGAAAGCAACGGTTCCCAAACCATAGCCTAGGCAAATCAAACCAATCAATAAGAAAGATTGTATTATTGAGAATTTGAGAAACATTCGAAATCGCATGATTCGTATGCTTGTGTTTGAGTTGTTTGGTGATCATTCCCTCAAATTCTATTAGTTCAAAGATTTTTGAACTAGAAAAAGAATGGAAACCAACGGTTCCCGAACCATAGCCTAGGCAAATTAAACCAATCAATAAGAAAGGTTGTGTTTTTTTGAATTTGAGAAACATTCGGAATCGCACGATTCGTATGCTAGTGTTTGAGTTGTTTGGTGATCTTTCCATCAAATTCTATTAGTTCAAAGATTTTTGGACGAGAAAAACAATGGAAAGCAACGGTTCCCAAACCATAGCCTAGGCAAATCAAACCAATCAATAAGAAAGGTTGTATTATGGAGAATTTGAGAAACATTCTAAATCGAATGATTCGTATGCTTGTGTTTGAGTTGTTTGGTGATCTTTCCATCAAATTCTATTAGTTCAAAGATTTTTGGACGAGAAAAACAATGCAAAGCAACGGTTCCCAAACCATAGCCTAGGCAAATCAAACCAATCAATAAGAAAGGTTGTATTACGGAGAATTTGAGAAACATTCGAAATCGCATGATTCGTAAGCTTGTGTTTGAGTTGTTTGGTGATCTTTCCATCAAATTCTATTAGTTCAAAGATTTGAACTAGAAAAAGAATGAAAACCAACGGTTCCCAAACCATAGCCTAGGCAAATTAAACCAATCAATAAGAAAGGTTGTGTTTTTGTGAATTTGAGAAACATTCGGAATCGCATGATTCGTATGCTAGTGTTTGAGTTGTTTGGTGATATTTCCATCAAGTTCTATTAGTTCAAAACTTTTTGGACGAGAAAAAGAATGGGAATCAATGGTTCCCAAACCATAGCCTAGGCAAATCAAACCAATCAATAAGAAAGGTTGTATTATTGAGAATTTGAGAAAAATTCGAAATCGCATGATTCCTATGCTTGTGTTTGTGTTGTTAAGTGATATTTCCATCAAGTTTTTTGGACGAGAAAAAGAATGGAAACCAACGGTTCCCAAACCATAGCCTAGGCAAATCAAACCAATCAATAAGAAAGGTCGTGTTATTGAGAATTTTAGAAACATTCGAAATCGCATGATTCGTATGCTTGTGTTTGAGTTGTTTGGTGATCTTTCCATCAAATAGTTCATAGATTTTTGAACTAGAAAAAGAATGGAAACCAACGGTTCCCAAACCATATCCTAGGCAAATTAAACCAATCAATAAGACAGGTTGTGTTTTTGTGAATTTGAGAAACATTCGGAATCGCATGATTCGTATGCTTGTGTTTGAGTTGTTTTGTGATATCTCCATCAAGTTCTATTAGTTCAAAACTTTTTGGATGAGAAAAAGAATGGAAAGCAACGGTTCCCAAACCATAGCCTAGGAAAATCAAACCAAGCAATAAGAAAGATTGTATTATTGAGAATTTGAGAAACATTCGAAATCGCATGATTCGTATGCTTGTGTTTGAGTTGTTTGGTGGTCATTCCCTCAAATTCTATTAGTTCAAAGATTTTTGAACTAGAAAAAGAATGGAAACCAACGGTTCCCAAACCATAGCCTAGGCAAATTGAACCAATCAATAAGAAAGGTTGTTTTTTTTTGAATTTTAGAAACATTCGAAATCGCATTATTCGTATGCTTGTGTTTTAGTTGTTTGGTGATCTTTCCATCAAATTCTATTAGTTCATAGATTTTTGAACTAGAAAAAGAATGGAAACCAACGGTTCCCAAACCATATCCTAGGCAAATTAAACCAATCAATAAGACAGGTTGTGTTTTTGTGAATTTGAGAAACATTCGGAATCGCATGATTCGTATGCTTGTGTTTGAGTTGTTTGGTGATATTTCCATCAAGTTCTATTAGTTCAAAACTTTCCGGACGAGAAAAAGAATGGAAAGCAACGGTTCCCAAACCATAGCCTAGGCAAATCAAACCAATCAATAAGAAAGATTGTATTATTGAGAATTTGAGAAACATTCGAAATCGCATGATTCGTATGCTTGTGTTTGAGTTGTTTGGTGATCATTCCCTCAAATTCTATTAGTTCAAAGATTTTTGAACTAGAAAAAGAATGGAAACCAACCGTTCCCAAACCATAGCCTAGGCAAATTAAACCAATAAATAAGAAAGGTTGTGTTTTTTTGAATTTGAGAAACATTCGGAATCGCATGATTCATGCTTGTGTTTGAGTTGTTTGGTGATCTTCCCATCAAATTCTATTAGTTCAAAGATTTTTGGACGAGAAAAACAATGGAAAGCAACGGTTCCCAATCCATAGCCTAGGCAAATCAAACCAATCAATAAGAAAGGTTGTATTACGGAGAATTTGAGAAACATTCGAAATCTAATGATTCGTACGCTTGTTTTTGAGTTGTTTGGTGATCTTTCCATCAAATTCTATTAGTTCAAAGATTTTTGGACGAGAAAAACAATGCAAAGCAACGGTTCCCAAACCATAGCCTAGGCAAATCAAACCAATCAATAAGAAAGGTTGTATTATGGAGAATTTGAGAAACATTCGAAATCGCATGATTCGTATGCTTGTGTTTGAGTTGTTTGGTGATCTTTCCATCAAATTCTATTAGTTCAAAGATTTGAACTAGAAAAAGAATGAAAACCAACGGTTCCCAAACCATAGCCTAGGCAAATTAAACCAATCAATAAGAAAGGTTGTGTTTTTGTGAATTTGAGAAACATTCGGAATCGCATGATTCGTATGCTTGTGTTTGAGTTGTTTGGTGAAATTTCCATCAAGTTCTATTAGTTTAAAACTTTTTGGACGAGAAAAAGAATGGGAACCAATGGTTTCCAAACCATAGCCTAGGCAAATCAAACCAATCAATTAGAAAGGTTGTATTATTGAGAATTTGAGAAACATTCGAAATCGCATGATTCGTATGCTTGTGTTTGAGTTGTTTGGTGATCTTTCCATCAAATTCCTATAAGTTGAAAGATTTTTGGACGAGAAAAACAATGGAAACCAACGGTTCCCAAACCATAGCCTAGGCAAATCAAACCAATCAATAAGAAAGGTTGTATTATGGAGAATTTGAGAAACATTCGAAATCGCATGATTCGTATGCTTGTGTTTGAGTTGTTTGGTGATCTTTCCATCAAATTCTATTAGTTCAAAGATTTTTGAACTAGAAAAAGAATGGAAACCAACGGTTCCCAAACCATAGCCTAGGCAAATTAAACCAATCAATAAGAAAGGTTGTGTTTTTGTGAATTTGAGAAACATTCGGAATCGCATGATTCGTATGCTTGTGTTTGAGTTGTTTGGTGAAATTTCCATCAAGTACTACTAGTTCAAAACTTTTTGGACGAGAAAAAGAATGGGAACCAATGGTTCCCAAACCATAGCCTAGGCAAATCAAACCAATCAATAAGAACGGTTGTATTATTGACAATTTGAGAAACATTCGGAATCGCATGATTCGTATGCTTGTGTTTGAGTTGTTTGGTGATCTTTCCATCAAATTCTATTAGTTCAAAGATTTTTGGACGAGAAAAACAATGGAAAGCAACGGTTCCCAAACCATTGCCTAGGCAAATCAAACCAATCAATAAGAAAGGTTGTATTATGGAGAATTTGAGAAACATTCGAAATCGCATGATTCTTATGCTTGTGTTTGAGTTGTTTGGTGATCTTTCCATCAAATTCTATTAGTTCAAAGATTTGAACAAGAAAAAGAATGAAAACCAACGGTTCCCAAACCATAGCCTAGGCAAATTAAACCAATCAATAAGAAAGGTTGTGTTTTTGTGAATTTGAGAAACACTCGGAATCGCATGATTTGTATGCTTGTGTTTGAGTTGTTTGGTGAAATTTCCATCAAGTTCTTTTAGTTCAAAACCTTTTGGACGAGAAAAAGAATGGGAACCAATGGTTCCCAAACCATAGCCTAGGCAAATCAAACCAATCAATTAGAAAGGTTGTGTTATTGAGAATTTGAGAAACATTAGTAATCGCATGATTCGTATGCTTGTGTTTGAGTTGTTTGGTGATGTTTCCATGAAATTCTATTAGTTTAAAGATTTTTGGACGAGAAAAACAATGGAAAGCAACGGTTCCCAAACCATAGCCTAGGCAAATCAAACCAATCAATAAGAAAGATTGTATTATTGAGAATTTGAGAAACATTCGAAATCGCATGATTCGTATGCTTGTGTTTGAGTTGTTTGGTGATCATTCCCTCAAATTCTATTAGTTCAAAGATTTTTGAACTAGAAAAAGAATGGAAACCAACGGTTCCCAAACCATAGCCTAGGCAAATTGAACCAATCAATAAGAAACGTTGTGTTTTTTTGAATTTGAGAAACATTCGGAATCGCATGATTCGTATGCTTGTGTTTGAGTTGTTTGGTGATCTTTCCATCAAATTCTATTAGTTCATAGATTTTTTAACTAGAAAAAGAATGGAAACCAACGGTTCCCAAACCATATCCTTGGCAAATTAAACCAATCAATAAGAAAGGTTGTGTTTTTGTGAATTTGAGAAACATTCGGAATCGCATGATTCGTATGCTTGTGTTTGAGTTGTTTGGTGATATTTCCATCAAGTTCTATTAGTTCAAAACTTTTTGGACGAGAAAAAGAATGGAAAGCAACGGTTCCCAAACCATAGCCTAGGCAAATCAAACCAATCAATAAGAAAGATTGTATTATTGAGAATTTGAGAAACATTCGAAATCGCATGATTCATATGCTTGTGTTTGAGTTGTTTGGTGATCATTCCCTCAAATTCTATTAGTTCAAAGATTTTTGAACTAGAAAAAGAACGGAAACCAACGGTTCCCGAACCATAGCCTAGGCAAATTAAACCAATCAATAAGAAAGGTTGTGTTTTTTTGAATTTGAGAAACATTCGGAATGGCACGATTCGTATGCTAGTGTTTGAGTTGTTTGGTGATCTTTCCATCAAATTCTATTAGTTCAAAGATTTTTGGACGAGAAAAACAATGGAAAGCAACGGTTCCCAAACCATAGCCTAGGCAAATCAAACCATTCAATAAGAAAGGTTGTATTATGGAGAATTTGAGAAACATTCTAAATCGAATGATTCGTATGCTTGTGTTTGAGTTGTTTGGTGATCTTTCCATCAAATTCTATTAGTTCAAAGATTTTTGGACGAGAAAAACAATGCAAAGCAACGGTTCCCAAACCATAGCCTAGGCAAATCAAACCAATCAATAAGAAAGGTTGTATTATGGAGAATTTGAGAAACATTCGAAATCGCATGATTCGTATGCTTGTGTTTGAGTTGTTTGGTGATCTTTCCATCAAATTCTATTAGTTCATAGATTTTTGAACTAGAAAAAGAATGGAAACCAACGGTTCCCAAACCATATCCTAGGCAAATTAAACCAATCAATAAGACAGGTTGTGTTTTTGTGAATTTGAGAAACATTCGGAATCGCATGATTCGTATGCTAGTGTTTGAGTTGTTTGGTGATATTTCCATCAAGTTCTATTAGTTCAAAACTTTTTGGACGAGAAAAAGAATGGGAATCAATGGTTCCCAAACCATAGCCTAGGCAAATCAAACCATTCAATAAGAAAGGTTGTATTATGGAGAATTTGAGAAACATTCTAAATCGAATGATTCGTATGCTTGTGTTTGAGTTGTTTGGTGATCTTTCCATCAAATTCTATTAGTTCAAAGATTTTTGGACGAGAAAAACAATGCAAAGCAACGGTTCCCAAACCATAGCCTAGGCAAATCAAACCAATCAATAAGAAAGGTTGTATTACGGAGAATTTGAGAAACATTCGAAATCGCATGATTCGTATGCTTGTGTTTGAGTTGTTTGGTGATCTTTCCATCAAATTCTATTAGTTCAAAGATTTGAACTAGAAAAAGAATGAAAACCAACGGTTCCCAAACCATAGCCTAGGCAAATTAAACCAATCAATAAGAAAGGTTGTGTTTTTGTGAATTTGAGAAACATTCGGAATCGCATGATTCGTATGCTAGTGTTTGAGTTGTTTGGTGATATTTCCATCAAGTTCTATTAGTTCAAAACTTTTTGGACGAGAAAAAGAATGGGAATCAATGGTTCCCAAACCATAGCCTAGGCAAATCAAACCAATCAATAAGAAAGGTTGTATTATTGAGAATTTGAGAAAAATTCGAAATCGCATGATTCCTATGCTTGTGTTTGTGTTGTTAAGTGATATTTCCATCAAGTTTTTTGGACGAGAAAAAGAATGGAAACCAACGGTTCCCAAACCATAGCCTAGGCAAATCAAACCAATCAATAAGAAAGGTCGTGTTATGGAGAATTTGAGAAACATTCGAAATCGCATGATTCGTATGCTTGTGTTTGAGTTGTTTGGTGATCTTTCCATCAAATTCTATTAGTTCATAGATTTTTGAACTAGAAAAAGAATGGAAACCAACGGTTCCCAAACCATATCCTAGGCAAATTAAACCAATCAATAAGACAGGTTGTGTTTTTGTGAATTTGAGAAACATTCGGAATAGCATGATTCGTATGCTTGTGTTTGAGTTGTTTGGTGATATTTCCATCAAGTTCTATCAGTTCAAAACTTTCCGGACGAGAAAAAGAATGGAAAGCAACGGTTCCCAAACCATAGCCTAGGCAAATCAAACCAATCAATAAGAAAGATTGTATTATTGAGAATTTGAGAAACATTCGAAATCGCATGATTCGTATGCTTGTGTTTGAGTTGTTTGGTGATCATTCCCTCAAATTCTATTAGTTCAAAGATTTTTGAACTAGAAAAAGAATGGAAACCAACGATTCCCAAACCATAGCCTAGGCAAATTAAACCAATAAATAAGAAAGGTTGTGTTTTTTTGAATTTGAGAAACATTCGGAATCGCATGATTCGTATGCTTGTGTTTGAGTTGTTTGGTGATCTTCCCATCAAATTCTATTAGTTCAAAGATTTTTGGACGAGAAAAACAATGGAAAGCAACGGTTCCCAATCCATAGCCTAGGCAAATCAAACCAATCAATAAGAAAGGTTGTATTATGGAGAATTTGAGAAACATTCGAAATCTAATGATTCGTACGCTTGTTTTTGAGTTGTTTGGTGATCTTTCCATCAAATTCTATTAGTTCAAAGATTTTTGGACGAGAAAAACAATGCAAAGCAACGGTTCCCAAACCATAGCCTAGGCAAATCAAACCAATCAATAAGAAAGGTTGTATTACGGAGAATTTGAGAAACATTCGAAATCGCATGATTCGTATGCTTGTGTTTGAGTTGTTTGGTGATCTTTCCATCAAATTCTATTAGTTCAAAGATTTGAACTAGAAAAAGAATGAAAACCAACGGTTCCCAAACCATAGCCTAGGCAAATCAAACCAATCAATAAGAAAGGTTGTGTTTTTGTGAATTTGAGAAACATTCGGAATCGGATGATTCGTATGCTTGTGTTTGAGTTGTTTGGTGATCTTTCCATCAAATTCTATCAGTTCATAGATTTTTGAACTAGAAAAAGAATGGAAACCAACGGTTCCCAAACCATATCCTAGGCAAATTAAACCAATCAATAAGAAAGGTTGTGTTTTTGTGAATTTGAGAAACATTCGGAATCGCATGATTCCTATGCTTGTGTTTGAGTTGTTTGGTGATCTTTCCATCAAATTCTATTAGTTCAAAGATTTTTGGACGAGAAAAACAATGCAAAGCAACGGTTCCCAAACCATAGACTAGGCAAATCAAACCAATCAATAAGAAAGGTTGTATTATGGAGAATTTGAGAAACATTCGAAATCGCATGATTCGTATGCTTGTGTTTGAGTTGTTTGGTGATCTTTCCATCAAATTCTATTAGTTCATAGATTTTTGAACTAGAAAAAGAATGGAAACCAACGGTTCCCAAACCATATCCTAGGCAAATTAAACCAATCAATAAGACAGGTTGTGTTTTTGTGAATTTGAGAAACATTCGGAATCGCATGATTCGTATGCTAGTGTTTGAGTTGTTTGGTGATATTTCCATCAAGTTCTATTAGTTCAAAACTTTTTGGACGAGAAAAAGAATGGGAATCAATGGTTCCCAAACCATAGCCTAGGCAAATCAAACCATTCAATAAGAAAGGTTGTATTATGGAGAATTTGAGAAACATTCTAAATCGAATGATTCGTATGCTTGTGTTTGAGTTGTTTGGTGATCTTTCCATCAAATTCTATTAGTTCAAAGATTTTTGGACGAGAAAAACAATGCAAAGCAACGGTTCCCAAACCATAGCCTAGGCAAATCAAACCAATCAATAAGAAAGGTTGTATTACGGAGAATTTGAGAAACATTCGAAATCGCATGATTCGTATGCTTGTGTTTGAGTTGTTTGGTGATCTTTCCATCAAATTCTATTAGTTCAAAGATTTGAACTAGAAAAAGAATGAAAACCAACGGTTCCCAAACCATAGCCTAGGCAAATCAAACCAATCAATAAGAAAGGTTGTGTTTTTGTGAATTTGAGAAACATTCGGAATCGGATGATTCGTATGCTAGTGTTTGAGTTGTTTGGTGATATTTCCATCAATTTCTATTAGTTCAAAACTTTTTGGACGAGAAAAAGAATGGGAATCAATGGTTCCCAAACCATAGCCTAGGCAAATCAAACCAATCAATAAGAAAGGTTGTATTATTGAGAATTTGAGAAAAATTCGAAATCGCATGATTCCTATGCTTGTGTTTGTGTTGTTAAGTGATATTTCCATCAAGTTTTTTGGACGAGAAAAAGAATGGAAACCAACGGTTCCCAAACCATAGCCTAGGCAAATCAAACCAATCAATAAGAAAGGTTGTGTTATGGAGAATTTGAGAAACATTCGAAATCGCATGATTCGTATGCTTGTGTTTGAGTTATTTGGTGATCTTTCCATCAAATTCTATCAGTTCATAGATTTTTGAACTAGAAAAAGAATGGAAACCAACGGTTCCCAAACCATATCCTAGGCAAATTAAACCAATCAATAAGAAAGGTTGTGTTTTTGTGAATTTGAGAAACATTCGGAATCGCATGATTCCTATGCTTGTGTTTGAGTTGTTTGGTGATCTTTCCATCAAATTCTATTAGTTCAAAGATTTTTGGACGAGAAAAACAATGCAAAGCAACGGTTCCCAAACCATAGCCTAGGCAAATCAAACCAATCAATAAGAAAGGTTGTATTATGGAGAATTTGAGAAACATTCGAAATCGCATGATTCGTATGCTTGTGTTTGAGTTGTTTGGTGATCTTTCCATCAAATTCTATTAGTTCATAGATTTTTGAACTAGAAAAAGAATGGAAACCAACGGTTCCCAAACCATATCCTAGGCAAATTAAACCAATCAATAAGACAGGTTGTGTTTTTGTGAATTTGAGAAACATTCGGAATCGCATGATTCGTATGCTAGTGTTTGAGTTGTTTGGTGATATTTCCATCAAGTTCTATTAGTTCAAAGATTTTTGGACGAGAAAAACAATGCAAAGCAACGGTTCCCAAACCATAGCCTAGGCAAATCAAACCAATCAATAAGAAAGGTTGTATTATGGAGAATTTGAGAAACATTCGAAATCGCATGATTCGTATGCTTGTGTTTGAGTTGTTTGGTGATCATTCCCTCAAATTCTATTAGTTCAAAGATTTTTGAACTAGAAAAAGAATGGAAACCAACGGTTCCCAAACCATAGCCTAGGCAAATTAAACCAATAAATAAGAAAGGTTGTGTTTTTTTGAATTTGAGAAACATTCGGAATCGCATGATTCGTATGCTTGTGTTTGAGTTGTTTGGTGATCTTCCCATCAAATTCTATTAGTTCAAAGATTTTTGGACGAGAAAAACAATGGAAAGCAACGGTTCCCAATCCATAGCCTAGGCAAATCAAACCAATCAATAAGAAAGGTTGTATTATGGAGAATTTGAGAAACATTCGAAATCTAATGATTCGTACGCTTGTTTTTGAGTTGTTTGGTGATCTTTCCATCAAATTCTATTAGTTCAAAGATTTTTGGACGAGAAAAACAATGCAAAGCAACGGTTCCCAAACCATAGCCTAGGCAAATCAAACCAATCAATAAGAAAGGTTGTATTATGGAGAATTTGAGAAACATTCGAAATCGCATGATTCGTATGCTTGTGTTTCAGTTGTTTGGTGATCTTTCCATCAAATTCTATTAGTTCAAAGATTTGAACTAGAAAAAGAATGAAAACCAACGGTTCCCAAACCATAGCCTAGGCAAATTAAACCAATCAATAAGAAAGGTTGTGTTTTTGTGAATTTGAGAAACATTCGGAATCGGATGATTCGTATGCTAGTGTTTGAGTTGTTTGGTGATATTTCCATCAATTTCTATTAGTTCAAAACTTTTTGGACGAGAAAAAGAATGGGAATCAATGGTTCCCAAACCATAGCCTAGGCAAATCAAACCAATCAATAAGAAAGGTTGTATTATTGAGAATTTGAGAAAAATTCGAAATCGCATGATTCCTATGCTTGTGTTTGTGTTGTTAAGTGATATTTCCATCAAGTTTTTTGGACGAGAAAAAGAATGGAAACCAACGGTTCCCAAACCATAGCCTAGGCAAATCAAACCAATCAATAAGAAAGGTTGTGTTATGGAGAATTTGAGAAACATTCGAAATCGCATGATTCGTATGCTTGTGTTTGAGTTATTTGGTGATCTTTCCATCAAATTCTATCAGTTCATAGATTTTTGAACTAGAAAAAGAATGGAAACCAACGGTTCCCAAACCATATCCTAGGCAAATTAAACCAATCAATAAGAAAGGTTGTGTTTTTGTGAATTTGAGAAACATTCGGAATCGCATGATTCCTATGCTTGTGTTTGAGTTATTTGGTGATCTTTCCATCAAATTCTATTAGTTCAAAGATTTTTGGACGAGAAAAACAATGCAAAGCAACGGTTCCCAAACCATAGCCTAGGCAAATCAAACCAATCAATAAGAAAGGTTGTATTATGGAGAATTTGAGAAACATTCGAAATCGCATGATTCGTATGCTTGTGTTTGAGTTGTTTGGTGATCTTTCCATCAAATTCTATTAGTTCATAGATTTTTGAACTAGAAAAAGAATGGAAACCAACGGTTCCCAAACCATATCCTAGGCAAATTAAACCAATCAATAAGACAGGTTGTGTTTTTGTGAATTTGAGAAACATTCGGAATCGCATGATTCGTATGCTAGTGTTTGAGTTGTTTGGTGATATTTCCATCAAGTTCTATTAGTTCAAAACTTTTTGGACGAGAAAAAGAATGGGAATCAATGGTTCCCAAACCATAGCCTAGGCAAATCAAACCATTCAATAAGAAAGGTTGTATTATGGAGAATTTGAGAAACATTCTAAATCGAATGATTCGTATGCTTGTGTTTGAGTTGTTTGGTGATCTTTCCATCAAATTCTATTAGTTCAAAGATTTTTGGACGAGAAAAACAATGCAAAGCAACGGTTCCCAAACCATAGCCTAGGCAAATCAAACCAATCAATAAGAAAGGTTGTATTACGGAGAATTTGAGAAACATTCGAAATCGCATGATTCGTATGCTTGTGTTTGAGTTGTTTGGTGATCTTTCCATCAAATTCTATTAGTTCAAAGATTTGAACTAGAAAAAGAATGAAAACCAACGGTTCCCAAACCATAGCCTAGGCAAATTAAACCAATCAATAAGAAAGGTTGTGTTTTTGTGAATTTGAGAAACATTCGGAATCGCATGATTCGTATGCTAGTGTTTGAGTTGTTTGGTGATATTTCCATCAAGTTCTATTAGTTCAAAACTTTTTGGACGAGAAAAAGAATGGGAATCAATGGTTACCAAACCATAGCCTAGGCAAATCAAACCAATCAATAAGAAAGGTTGTATTATTGAGAATTTGAGAAAAATTCGAAATCGCATGATTCCTATGCTTGTGTTTGTGTTGTTAAGTGATATTTCCATCAAGTTTTTTGGACGAGAAAAAGAATGGAAACCAACGGTTCCCAAACCATAGCCTAGGCAAATCAAACCAATCAATAAGAAAGGTTGTGTTACGGAGAATTTGAGAAACATTCGAAATCGCATGATTCGTATGCTTGTGTTTGAGTTATTTGGTGATCTTTCCATCAAATTCTATCAGTTCATAGATTTTTGAACTAGAAAAAGAATGGAAACCAACGGTTCCCAAACCATATCCTAGGCAAATTAAACCAATCAATAAGAAAGGTTGTGTTTTTGTGAATTTGAGAAACATTCGGAATCGCATGATTCCTATGCTTGTGTTTGAGTTGTTTGGTGATATCTCCATCAAGTTCTATTAGTTCAAAACTTTTTGGATGAGAAAAAGAATGGAAAGCAACGGTTCCCAAACCATAGCCTAGGAAAATCAAACCAATCAATAAGAAAGATTGTATTATTGAGAATTTGATAAACATTCGAAATCGCATGATTCGTATGCTTGTGTTTGAGTTGTTTGGTGGTCATTCCCTCAAATTCTATTAGTTCAAAGATTTTTGAACTAGAAAAAGAATGGAAACCAACGGTTCCCAAACCATAGCCTAGGCAAATTGAACCAATCAATAAGAAAGGTTGTTTTTTTTTGAATTTTAGAAACATTCGGAATCGCATGATTCGTATTCTTGTGTTTGAGTTGTTTGGTGATCTTTCCATCAAATTCTATTAGTTCAAAGATTTTTGGATGAGAAAAACAATGGAAAGCAACGGTTCCCAAACCATAGCCTAGGCAAATCAAACCAATCAATAAGAAAGGTTGTATTATGGAGAATTTGAGAAACCTTCGAAATCGAATGATTCGTATGCTTGTGTTTGAGTTGTTTGGTGATCTTTCCATCAAATTCTATTAGTTCAAAGATTTTTGGACGAGAAAAAAATGCAAAGCAACGGTACCCAAACCATAGCCTAGGCAAATCAAACCAATCAATAAGAAAGGTTGTATTATGGAGAATTTGAGAAACATTCGAAATCGCATGATTCGTATGCTTGTGTTTGAGTTGTTTGGTGATCTTTCCATCAAATTCTATTAGTTCATAGATTTTTGAACTAGAAAAAGAATGGAAACCAACGGTTCCCAAACCATATCCTAGGCAAATTAAACCAATCAATAAGAAAGGTTGTGTTTTTGTGAATTTGAGAAACATTCGGAATCGCATGATTCGTATGCTTGTGTTTGAGTTGTTTGGTGATATTTTCATCAAGTTCTATTAGTTCAAAACTTTTTGGACGAGAAAAAGAATGGAAAGCAACGGTTCCCAAACCATAGCCTAGGCAAATCAAACCAATCAATAAGAAAGATTGTATTATTGAGAATTTGAGAAACATTCGAAATCGCATGATTCGTATGCTTGTGTTTGAGTTGTTTGGTGATCATTCCCTCAAATTCTATTAGTTCAAAGATTTTTGAACTAGAAAAAGAATGGAAACCAACGGTTCCCAAACCATAGCCTAGGCAAATTAAACCAATCAATAAGAAAGGTTGTGTTTTTTTGAATTTGAGAAACATTCGGAATCGCATGATTCGTATGCTTGTGTTTGAGTTGTTTGGTGATCTTTCCATCAAATTCTATTAGTTCAAAGATTTTTGGACGAGAAAAACAATGGAAAGCAACGGTTCCCAAACCATAGGCTAGGCAAATCAAACCAATCAATAAGAAAGGTTGTATTATGGAGAATTTGAGAAACATTCGAAATCGAATGATTCGTATGCTTGTGTTTGAGTTGTTTGGTGATCTTTCCATCAAATTCTATTAGTTCAAAGATTTTTGGACGAGAAAAACAATGCAAAGCATTGGTTCCCAAACCATAGCCTAGGCAAATCAAACAAATCAATAAGAAAGGTTGTATTATGGAGAATTTGAGAAACATTCGAAATCGCATGATTCCTATGCTTGTGTTTGTGTTGTTAAGTGATATTTCCATCAGGATTTTTGGACGAGAAAAAGAATGGAAACCAACGGTTCCCAAACCAGAGCCTAGGCAAATCAAACCAATCAATAAGAAAGGTTGTGTTATGGAGAATTTGAGAAACATTCGAAATCGCATGATTCGTATGCTTGTGTTTGAGTTGTTTGGTGATCTTTCCATCAAATTCTATTAGTTCATAGATTTTTGAACTAGAAAAAGAATGGAAACAGACGGTTCCCAAACCATATCCTAGGCAAATTAAACCAATCAATAAGAAAGGTTGTGTTTTTGTGAATTTGAGAAACATTCGGAATCGCATGATTCGTATGCTTGTGTTTGAGTTGTTTGGTGATATTTCCATCAAGTTCTATTAGTTCAAAACATTTTGGACGAGAAAAAGAATGGAAAGCAACGGTTCCCAAACCATAGCCTAGGCAAATCAAACCAATCAATAAGAAAGATTGTATTATTGAGAATTTGAGAAACATTCGAAATTGCATGATTCGTATGCTTGTGTTTGAGTTGTTTGGTGATCATTCCCTCAAATTCTATTAGTTCAAAGATTTTTGAACTAGAAAAAGAATGGAAACCAACGGTTCCCAAACCATAGCCTAGGCAAATTGAACCAATCAATAAGAAAGGTTGTGTTTTTTTGAATTTGAGAAACATTCGGAATCGCATGATTCGTATGCTTGTGTTTGAGTTGTTTGGTGATCTCTCCATCAAATTCTATTAGTTCAAAGATTTTTGGACGAGAAAAATAATGGAAAGCAACGGTTCCCAAACCATAGCCTAGGCAAATCAAACCAATCAATAAGAAAGGTTGTATTATGGAGAATTTGAGAAACATTCGAAATCGAATGATTCGTATGCTTGTGTTTGAGTTGTTTGGTGATCTTTCCATCAAATTCTATTAGTTCAAAGATTTGAACTAGAAAAAGAATGAAAACCAACGGTTCCCAGACCATAGCCTAGGCAAATTAAACCAATCAATATGAAAGGTTGTGTTTTTGTGAATTTTAGAAACATTCGGAATCGCATGATTCGTATGCTAGTGTTTGAGTTGTTTGGTGATATTTCCATCAAGTTCTATTAGTTCAAAACTTTTTGGACGAGAAAAAGAATGGGAATCAATGGTTCCCAAACCATAGCCTAGGCAAATCAAACCAATCAATAAGAAAGGTTGTATTATTGAGAATTTGAGAAAAATTCGAAATCGCATGATTCCTATGCTTGTGTTTGTGTTGTTAAGTGATATTTCCATCAAGTTTTTTGGACGAGAAAAAGAATGGAAACCAACGGTTCCCAAACCATAGCCTAGGCAAATCAAACCAATCAATAAGAAAGGTTGTGTTATGGAGAATTTGAGAAACATTCGAAATCGCATGATTCGTATGCTTGTGTTTGAGTTGTTTGGTGATCTTTCCATCAAATTCTATTAGTTCATAGATTTTTGAACTAGAAAAAGAATGGAAACAGACGATTCCCAAACCATATCCTAGGCAAATTAAACCAATCAATAAGAAAGGTTGTGTTTTTGTGAATTTGAGAAACATTCGGAATCGCATGATTCGTATGCTTGTGTTTGAGTTGTTTGGTGATATTTCCATCAAGTTCTATTAGTTCAAAACATTTTGGACGAGAAAAAGAATGGAAAGCAACGGTTCCCAAACCATAGCCTAGGAAAATCAAACCAATCAATAAGAAAGGTTGTATTATGGAGAATTTGAGAAACATTCGAAATCGAATGATTCGTATGCTTGTGTTTGAGTTGTTTGGTGATCTTTCCATCAAATTCTATTAGTTCAAAGATTTTTGGACGAGAAAAAAATGCAAAGCAACGGTACCCAAACCATAGCCTAGGCAAATCAAACCAATCAATAAGAAAGGTTGTATTATGGAGAATTTGAGAAACATTCGAAATCGCATGATTCGTATGCTTGTGTTTGAGTTGTTTGGTGATCTTTCCATCAAATTCTATTAGTTCATAGATTTTTGAACTAGAAAAAGAATGGAAACCAACGGTTCCCAAACCATATCCTAGGCAAATTAAACCAATCAATAAGAAAGGTTGTGTTTTTGTGAATTTGAGAAACATTCGGAATCGCATGATTCGTATGCTTGTGTTTGAGTTGTTTGGTGATATTTTCATCAAGTTCTATTAGTTCAAAACTTTTTGGACGAGAAAAAGAATGGAAAGCAACGGTTCCCAAACCATAGCCTAGGCAAATCAAACCAATCAATAAGAAAGATTGTATTATTGAGAATTTGAGAAACATTCGAAATCGCATGATTCGTATGCTTGTGTTTGAGTTGTTTGGTGATCATTCCCTCAAATTCTATTAGTTCAAAGATTTTTGAACTAGAAAAGGAATGGAAACCAACGGTTCCCAAACCATAGCCTAGGCAAATTAAACCAATCAATAAGAAAGGTTGTGTTTTTTTGAATTTGAGAAACATTCGGAATCGCATGATTCGTATGCTTGTGTTTGAGATGTTTGGTGATCTTTCCATCAAATTCTATTAGTTCAAAGATTTTTGGACGAGAAAAACAATGGAAAGCAACGGTTCCCAAACCATAGCCTAGGAAAATCAAACCAATCAATAAGAAAGGTTGTATTATGGAGAATTTGAGAAACATTCGAAATCGAATGATTCGTATGCTTGTGTTTGAGTTGTTTGGTGATCTTTCCATCAAATTCTATTAGTTCAAAGATTTTTGGACGAGAAGAACAATGCAAAGCAACGGTTCCCAAACCATAGCCTAGGCAAATCAAACCAATCAATAAGAAAGGTTGTATTATGGAGAATTTGAGAAACATTCGAAATCGAATGATTCGTATGCTTGTGTTTGAGTTGTTTGGTGATCTTTCCATCAAATTCTATTAGTTCAAAACTTTTTGGACGAGAAAAAGAATGGAAACCAACGGTTCCCAAACCAGAGCCTAGGCAAATCAAACCAATCAATAAGAAAGGTTGTGTTATGGAGAATTTGAGAAACATTCGAAATCGCATGATTCGTATGCTTGTGTTTGAGTTGTTTGGTGATCTTTCCATCAAATTCTATTAGTTCATAGATTTTTGAACTAGAAAAAGAATGGAAACAGACGGTTCCCAAACCATATCCTAGGCAAATTAAACCAATCAATAAGAAAGGTTGTGTTTTTGTGAATTTGAGAAACATTCGGAATCGCATGATTCGTATGCTTGTGTTTGAGTTGTTTGGTGATATTTCCATCAAGTTCTATTAGTTCAAAACATTTTGGACGAGAAAAAGAATGGAAAGCAACGGTTCCCAAACCATAGCCTAGGCAAATCAAACCAATCAATAAGAAAGATTGTATTATTGAGAATTTGAGAAACATTCGAAATTGCATGATTCGTATGCTTGTGTTTGAGTTGTTTGGTGATCATTCCCTCAAATTCTATTAGTTCAAAGATTTTTGAACTAGAAAAAGAATGGAAACCAACGGTTCCCAAACCATAGCCTAGGCAAATTGAACCAATCAATAAGAAAGGTTGTGTTTTTTTGAATTTGAGAAACATTCGGAATCGCATGATTCGTATGCTTGTGTTTGAGTTGTTTGGTGATCTCTCCATCAAATTCTATTAGTTCAAAGATTTTTGGACGAGAAAAATAATGGAAAGCAACGGTTCCCAAACCATAGCCTAGGCAAATCAAACCAATCAATAAGAAAGGTTGTATTATGGAGAATTTGAGAAACATTCGAAATCGAATGATTCGTATGCTTGTGTTTGAGTTGTTTGGTGATCTTTCCATCAAATTCTATTAGTTCAAAGATTTTTGGACGAGAAAAACAATGCAAAGCAACGGTTCCCAAACCATAGCCTAGGCAAATCAAACCAATCAATAAGAAAGGTTGTATTATGGAGAATTTGAGAAACATTCGAAATCGCATGATTCCTATGCTTGTGTTTGTGTTGTTAAGTGATATTTCCATCAGGTTTTTTGGACGAGAAAAAGAATGGAAACCAACGGTTCCCAAACCAGAGCCTAGGCAAATCAAACCAATCAATAAGAAAGGTTGTGTTATGGAGAATTTGAGAAACATTCGAAATCGCATGATTCGTATGCTTGTGTTTGAGTTGTTTGGTGATCTTTCCATCAAATTCTATTAGTTCATAGATTTTTGAACTAGAAAAAGAATGGAAACAGACGGTTCCCAAACCATATCCTAGGCAAATTAAACCAATCAATAAGAAAGGTTGTGTTTTTGTGAATTTGAGAAACATTCGGAATCGCATGATTCGTATGCTTGTGTTTGAGTTGTTTGGTGATATTTCCATCAAGTTCTATTAGTTCAAAAAATTTTGGACGAGAAAAAGAATGGAAAGCAACGGTTCCCAAACCATAGCCTAGGCAAATCAAACCAATCAATAAGAAAGATTGTATTATTAAGAATTTGAGAAACATTCGAAATCGCATGATTCGTATGCTTGTGTTTGAGTTGTTTGGTGATCATTCCCTCAAATTCTATTAGTTCAAAGATTTTTGAACTAGAAAAAGAATGGAAACCAACGGTTCCCAAACCATAGCCTAGGCAAATTGAACCAATCAATAAGAAAGGTTGTGTTTTTTTGAATTTGAGAAACATTCGGAATCGCATGATTCGTATGCTTGTGTTTGAGTTGTTTGGTGATCTCTCCATCAAATTCTATTAGTTCAAAGATTTTTGGACGAGAAAAATAATGGAAAGCAACGGTTCCCAAACCATAGCCTAGGCAAATCAAACCAATCAATAAGAAAGGTTGTATTATGGAGAATTTGAGAAACATTCGAAATCGAATGATTCGTATGCTTGTGTTTGAGTTGTTTGGTGATCTTTCCATCAAATTCTATTAGTTCAAAGATTTGAACTAGAAAAAGAATGAAAACCAACGGTTCCCAGACCATAGCCTAGGCAAATTAAACCAATCAATATGAAAGGTTGTGTTTTTGTGAATTTGAGAAACATTCGGAATCGCATGATTCGTATGCTAGTGTTTGAGTTGTTTGGTGATATTTCCATCAAGTTCTATTAGTTCAAAACTTTTTGGACGAGAAAAAGAATGGGAATCAATGGTTCCCAAACCATAGCCTAGGCAAATCAAACCAATCAATAAGAAAGGTTGTATTATTGAGAATTTGAGAAAAATTCGGAATCGCATGATTCCTATGCTTGTGTTTGTGTTGTTAAGTGATATTTCCATCAAGTTTTTTGGACGAGAAAAAGAATGGAAACCAACGGTTCCCAAACCATAGCCTAGGCAAATAAAACCAATCAATAAGAAAGGTTGTGTTATGGAGAATTTGAGAAACATTCGAAATCGCATGATTCGTATGCTTGTGTTTGAGTTGTTTGGTGATCTTTCCATCAAATTCTATTAGTTCATAGATTTTTGAACTAGAAAAAGAATGGAAACAGACGATTCCCAAACCATATCCTAGGCAAATTAAACCAATCAATAAGAAAGGTTGTGTTTTTGTGAATTTGAGAAACATTCGGAATCGCATGATTCGTATGCTTGTGTTTGAGTTGTTTGGTGATATTTTCATCAAGTTCTATTAGTTCAAAACATTTTGGACGAGAAAAAGAATGGAAAGCAACGGTTCCCAAACCATAGCCTAGGAAAATCAAACCAATCAATAAGAAAGGTTGTATTATGGAGAATTTGAGAAACATTCGAAATCGAATGATTCGTATGCTTGTGTTTGAGTTGTTTGGTGATCTTTCCATCAAATTCTATTAGTTCAAAGATTTTTGGACGAGAAAAAAATGCGAAGCAACGGTACCCAAACCATAGCCTAGGCAAATCAAACCAATCAATAAGAAAGGTTGTATTATGGAGAATTTGATAAACATTCGAAATCGCATGATTCGTATGCTTGTGTTTGAGTTGTTTGGTGATCTTTCCATCAAATTCTATTAGTTCATAGATTTTTGAACTAGAAAAAGAATGGAAACCAACGGTTCCCAAACCATATCCTAGGCAAATTAAACCAATCAATAAGAAAGGTTGTGTTTTTGTGAATTTGAGAAACATTCGGAATCGCATGATTCGTATGCTTGTGTTTGAGTTGTTTGGTGATATTTTCATCAAGTTCTATTAGTTCAAAACTTTTTGGACGAGAAAAAGAATGGAAAGCAACGGTTCCCAAACCATAGCCTAGGCAAATCAAACCAATCAATAAGAAAGATTGTATTATTGAGAATTTGAGAAACATTCGAAATCGCATGATTCGTATGCTTGTGTTTGAGTTGTTTGGTGATCATTCCCTCAAATTCTATTAGTTCAAAGATTTTTGAACTAGAAAAAGAATGGAAACCAACGGTTCCCAAACCATAGCCTAGGCAAATTAAACCAATCAATAAGAAAGGTTGTGTTTTTTTGAATTTGAGAAACATTCGGAATCGCATGATTCGTATGCTTGTGTTTGAGTTGTTTGGTGATCTTTCCATCAAATTCTATTAGTTCAAAGATTTTGGGACGAGAAAAACAATGGAAAGCAACGGTTCCCAAACCATAGCCTAGGCAAATCAAACCAATCAATAAGAAAGGTTGTATTATGGAGAATTTGATAAACATTCGAAATCGCATGATTCGTATGCTTGTGTTTGAGTTGTTTGGTGATCTTTCCATCAAATTCTATTAGTTCATAGATTTTTGAACTAGAAAAAGAATGGAAACCAACGGTTCCCAAACCATATCCTAGGCAAATTAAACCAATCAATAAGAAAGGTTGTGTTTTTGTGAATTTGAGAAACATTCGGAATCGCATGATTCGTATGCTTGTGTTTGAGTTGTTTGGTGATATTTTCATCAAGTTCTATTAGTTCAAAACATTTTGGACGAGAAAAAGAATGGAAAGCAACGGTTCCCAAAGCATAGCCTAGGCAAATCAAACCAATCAATAAGAAAGGTTGTATTATGGAGAATTTGAGAAACATTCGAAATCGAATGATTCGTATGCTTGTGTTTGAGTTGTTTGGTGATCTTTCCATCAAATTCTATTAGTTCAAAGATTTTTGGACGAGAAAAAAATGCGAAGCAACGGTACCCAAACCATAGCCTAGGCAAATCAAACCAATCAATAAGAAAGGTTGTATTATGGAGAATTTGATAAACATTCGAAATCGCATGATTCGTATGCTTGTGTTTGAGTTGTTTGGTGATCTTTCCATCAAATTCTATTAGTTCATAGATTTTTGAACTAGAAAAAGAATGGAAACCAACGGTTCCCAAACCATATCCTAGGCAAATTAAACCAATCAATAAGAAAGGTTGTGTTTTTGTGAATTTGAGAAACATTCGGAATCGCATGATTCGTATGCTTGTGTTTGAGTTGTTTGGTGATATTTTCATCAAGTTCTATTAGTTCAAAACTTTTTGGACGAGAAAAAGAATGGAAAGCAACGGTTCCCAAACCATAGCCTAGGCAAATCAAACCAATCAATAAGAAAGATTGTATTATTGAGAATTTGAGAAACATTCGAAATCGCATGATTCGTATGCTTGTGTTTGAGTTGTTTGGTGATCATTCCCTCAAATTCTATTAGTTCAAAGATTTTTGAACTAGAAAAAGAATGGAAACCAACGGTTCCCAAACCATAGCCTAGGCAAATTAAACCAATCAATAAGAAAGGTTGTGTTTTTTTGAATTTGAGAAACATTCGGAATCGCATGATTCGTATGCTTGTGTTTGAGTTGTTTGGTGATCTTTCCATCAAATTCTATTAGTTCAAAGATTTTGGGACGAGAAAATCAATGGAAAGCAACGGTTCCCAAACCATAGCCTAGGCAAATCAAAACAATCAATAAGAAAGGTTGTATTATGGAGAATTTGAGAAACATTCGAAATCGAATGATTCGTATGCTTGTGTTTGAGTTGTTTGGTGATCTTTCCATCAAATTCTATTAGTTCAAAGATTTGAACTAGAAAAAGAATGAAAACCAACGGTTCCCAGACCATAGCCTAGGCAAATTAAACCAATCAATATGAAAGGTTGTGTTTTTGTGAATTTGAGAAACATTCGGAATCGCATGATTCGTATGCTAGTGTTTGAGTTGTTTGGTGATATTTCCATCAAGTTCTATTAGTTCAAAACTTTTTGGACGAGAAAAAGAATGGGAATCAATGGTTCCCAAACCATAGCCTAGGCAAATCAAACCAATCAATAAGAAAGGTTGTATTATTGAGAATTTGAGAAAAATTCGAAATCGCATGATTCCTATGCTTGTGTTTGTGTTGTTAAGTGATATTTCCATCAAGTTTTTTGGACGAGAAAAAGAATGGAAACCAACGGTTCCCAAACCATAGCCTAGGCAAATCAAACCAATCAATAAAAAAGGTTGTGTTATGGAGAATTTGAGAAACATTCGAAATCGCATGATTCGTATGCTTGTGTTTGAGTTGTTTGGTGATCTTTCCATCAAATTCTATTAGTTCATAGATTTTTGAACTAGAAAAAGAATGGAAACAGACGATTCCCAAACCATATCCTAGGCAAATTAAACCAATCAATAAGAAAGGTTGTGTTTTTGTGAATTTGAGAAACATTCGGAATCGCATGATTCGTATGCTTGTGTTTGAGTTGTTTGGTGATATTTTCATCAAGTTCTATTAGTTCAAAACATTTTGGACGAGAAAAAGAATGGAAAGCAACGGTTCCCAAACCATAGCCTAGGAAAATCAAACCAATCAATAAGAAAGGTTGTATTATGGAGAATTTGAGAAACATTCGAAATCGAATGATTCGTATGCTTGTGTTTGAGTTGTTTGGTGATCTTTCCATCAAATTCTATTAGTTCAAAGATTTTTGGACGAGAAAAAAATGCGAAGCAACGGTACCCAAACCATAGCCTAGGCAAATCAAACCAATCAATAAGAAAGGTTGTATTATGGAGAATTTGATAAACATTCGAAATCGCATGATTCGTATGCTTGTGTTTGAGTTGTTTGGTGATCTTTCCATCAAATTCTATTAGTTCATAGATTTTTGAACTAGAAAAAGAATGGAAACCAACGGTTCCCAAACCATATCCTAGGCAAATTAAACCAATCAATAAGAAAGGTTGTGTTTTTGTGAATTTGAGAAACATTCGGAATCGCATGATTCGTATGCTTGTGTTTGAGTTGTTTGGTGATATTTTCATCAAGTTCTATTAGTTCAAAACTTTTTGGACGAGAAAAAGAATGGAAAGCAACGGTTCCCAAACCATAGCCTAGGCAAATCAAACCAATCAATAAGAAAGATTGTATTATTGAGAATTTGAGAAACATTCGAAATCGCATGATTCGTATGCTTGTGTTTGAGTTGTTTGGTGATCATTCCCTCAAATTCTATTAGTTCAAAGATTTTTGAACTAGAAAAAGAATGGAAACCAACGGTTCCCAAACCATAGCCTAGGCAAATTAAACCAATCAATAAGAAAGGTTGTGTTTTTTTGAATTTGAGAAACATTCGGAATCGCATGATTCGTATGCTTGTGTTTGAGTTGTTTGGTGATCTTTCCATCAAATTCTATTAGTTCAAAGATTTTGGGACGAGAAAAACAATGGAAAGCAACGGTTCCCAAACCATAGCCTAGGCAAATCAAACCAATCAATAAGAAAGGTTGTATTATGGAGAATTTGATAAACATTCGAAATCGCATGATTCGTATGCTTGTGTTTGAGTTGTTTGGTGATCTTTCCATCAAATTCTATTAGTTCATAGATTTTTGAACTAGAAAAAGAATGGAAACCAACGGTTCCCAAACCATATCCTAGGCAAATTAAACCAATCAATAAGAAAGGTTGTGTTTTTGTGAATTTGAGAAACATTCGGAATCGCATGATTCGTATGCTTGTGTTTGAGTTGTTTGGTGATATTTTCATCAAGTTCTATTAGTTCAAAACATTTTGGACGAGAAAAAGAATGGAAAGCAACGGTTCCCAAAGCATAGCCTAGGCAAATCAAACCAATCAATAAGAAAGGTTGTATTATGGAGAATTTGAGAAACATTCGAAATCGAATGATTCGTATGCTTGTGTTTGAGTTGTTTGGTGATCTTTCCATCAAATTCTATTAGTTCAAAGATTTTTGGACGAGAAAAAAATGCGAAGCAACGGTACCCAAACCATAGCCTAGGCAAATCAAACCAATCAATAAGAAAGGTTGTATTATGGAGAATTTGATAAACATTCGAAATCGCATGATTCGTATGCTTGTGTTTGAGTTGTTTGGTGATCTTTCCATCAAATTCTATTAGTTCATAGATTTTTGAACTAGAAAAAGAATGGAAACCAACGGTTCCCAAACCATATCCTAGGCAAATTAAACCAATCAATAAGAAAGGTTGTGTTTTTGTGAATTTGAGAAACATTCGGAATCGCATGATTCGTATGCTTGTGTTTGAGTTGTTTGGTGATATTTTCATCAAGTTCTATTAGTTCAAAACTTTTTGGACGAGAAAAAGAATGGAAAGCAACGGTTCCCAAACCATAGCCTAGGCAAATCAAACCAATCAATAAGAAAGATTGTATTATTGAGAATTTGAGAAACATTCGAAATCGCATGATTCGTATGCTTGTGTTTGAGTTGTTTGGTGATCATTCCCTCAAATTCTATTAGTTCAAAGATTTTTGAACTAGAAAAAGAATGGAAACCAACGGTTCCCAAACCATAGCCTAGGCAAATTAAACCAATCAATAAGAAAGGTTGTGTTTTTTTGAATTTGAGAAACATTCGGAATCGCATGATTCGTATGCTTGTGTTTGAGTTGTTTGGTGATCTTTCCATCAAATTCTATTAGTTCAAAGATTTTGGGACGGGAAAATCAATGGAAAGCAACGGTTCCCAAACCATAGCCTAGGCAAATCAAAACAATCAATAAGAAAGGTTGTATTATGGAGAATTTGAGAAACATTCGAAATCGAATGATTCGTATGCTTGTGTTTGAGTTGTTTGGTGATCTTTCCATCAAATTCTATTAGTTCAAAGATTTGAACTAGAAAAAGAATGAAAACCAACGGTTCCCAGACCATAGCCTAGGCAAATTAAACCAATCAATATGAAAGGTTGTGTTTTTGTGAATTTGAGAAATATTCGGAATCGCATGATTCGTATGCTAGTGTTTGAGTTGTTTGGTGATATTTCCATCAAGTTCTATTAGTTCAAAACTTTTTGGACGAGAAAAAGAATGGGAATCAATGGTTCCCAAACCATAGCCTAGGCAAATCAAACCAATCAATAAGAAAGGTTGTATTATTGAGAATTTGAGAAAAATTCGAAATCGCATGATTCCTATGCTTGTGTTTGTGTTGTTAAGTGATATTTCCATCAAGTTTTTTGGACGAGAAAAAGAATGGAAACCAACGGTTCCCAAACCATAGCCTAGGCAAATCAAACCAATCAATAAAAAAGGTTGTGTTATGGAGAATTTGAGAAACATTCGAAATCGCATGATTCGTATGCTTGTGTTTGAGTTGTTTGGTGATCTTTCCATCAAATTCTATTAGTTCATAGATTTTTGAACTAGAAAAAGAATGGAAACAGACGATTCCCAAACCATATCCTAGGCAAATTAAACCAATCAATAAGAAAGGTTGTGTTTTTGTGAATTTGAGAAACATTCGGAATCGCATGATTCGTATGCTTGTGTTTGAGTTGTTTGGTGATATTTCCATCAAGTTCTATTAGTTCAAAACATTTTGGACGAGAAAAAGAATGGAAAGCAACGGTTCCCAAACCATAGCCTAGGCAAATCAAACCAATCAATAAGAAAGGTTGTATTATGGAGAATTTGAGAAACATTCGAAATCGAATGATTCGTATGCTTGTGTTTGAGTTGTTTGGTGATCTTTCCATCAAATTCTATTAGTTCAAAGATTTTTGGACGAGAAAAAAATGCAAAGCAACGGTACCCAAACCATAGCCTAGGCAAATCAAACCAATCAATAAGAAAGGTTGTATTATGGAGAATTTGAGAAACATTCGAAATCGCATGATTCGTATGCTTGTGTTTGAGTTGTTTGGTGATCTTTCCATCAAATTCTATTAGTTCATAAATTTTTGAACTAGAAAAAGAATGGAAACCAACGGTTCCCAAACCATATCCTAGGCAAATTAAACCAATCAATAAGAAAGGTTGTGTTTTTGTGAATTTGAGAAACATTCGGAATCGCATGATTCGTATGCTTGTGTTTGAGTTGTTTGGTGATATTTTCATCAAGTTCTATTAGTTCAAAACTTTTTGGACGAGAAAAAGAATGGAAAGCAACGGTTCCCAAACCATAGCCTAGGCAAATCAAACCAATCAATAAGAAAGATTGTATTATTGAGAATTTGAGAAACATTCGAAATCGCATGATTCGTATGCTTGTGTTTGAGTTGTTTGGTGATCATTCCCTCAAATTCTATTAGTTCAAAGATTTTTGAACTAGAAAAAGAATGGAAACCAACGGTTCCCAAACCATAGCCTAGGCAAATTAAACCAATCAATAAGAAAGGTTGTGTTTTTTTGAATTTGAGAAACATTCGAAATCGCATGATTCGTATGCTTGTGTTTGAGTTGTTTGGTGATCATTCCCTCAAATTCTATTAGTTCAAAGATTTTTGAACTAGAAAAAGAATGGAAACCAACGGTTCCCAAACCATAGCCTAGGCAAATTAAACCAATCAATAAGAAAGGTTGTGTTTTTTTGAATTTGAGAAACATTCGGAATCGCATGATTCGTATGCTTGTGTTTGAGTTGTTTGGTGATCTTTCCATCAAATTCTATTAGTTCAAAGATTTTTGGACGAGAAAAACAATGGAAAGCAACGGTTCCCAAACCATAGCCTAGGCAAATCAAACCAATCAATAAGAAAGGTTGTATTATGGAGAATTTGAGAAACATTCGAAATCGAATGATTCGTATGCTTGTGTTTGAGTTGTTTGGTGATCTTTCCATCAAATTCTATTAGTTCAAAGATTTTTGGACGAGAAAAACAATGCAAAGCAACGGTTCCCAAACCATAGCCTAGGCAAATCAAACCAATCAATAAGAAAGGTTGTATTATGGAGAATTTGAGAAACATTCGAAATCGCATGATTCCTATGCTTGTGTTTGTGTTGTTAAGTGATATTTCCATCAGGTTTTTTGGACGAGAAAAAGAATGGAAACTAACGGTTCCCAAACCAGAGCCTAGGCAAATCAAACCAATCAATAAGAAAGGTTGTGTTATGGAGAATTTGAGAAACATTCGAAATCGTATGATTCGTATGCTTGTGTTTGAGTTGTTTGGTGATCTTTCCATCATATTCTATTAGTTCATAGATTTTTGAACTAGAAAAAGAATGGAAACAGACGGTTCCCAAACCATATCCTAGGCAAATTAAACCAATCAATAAGAAAGGTTGTGTTTTTGTGAATTTGAGAAACATTCGGAATCGCATGATTCGTATGCTTGTGTTTGAGTTGTTTGGTGATATTTCCATCAAGTTCTATTAGTTCAAAACATTTTGGACGAGAAAAAGAATGGAAAGCAACGGTTCCCAAACCATAGCCTAGGCAAATCAAACCAATCAATAAGAAAGATTGTATTATTGAGAATTTGAGAAACATTCGAAATCGCATGATTCGTATGCTTGTGTTTGAGTTGTTTGGTGATCATTCCCTCAAATTCTATTAGTTCAAAGATTTTTGAACTAGAAAAAGAATGGAAACCAACGGTTCCCAAACCATAGCCTAGGCAAATTGAACCAATCAATAAGAAAGGTTGTTTTTTTTGAATTTGAGAAACATTCGGAATCGCATGATTCGTATGCTTGTGTTTGAGTTGTTTGGTGATCTCTCCATCAAATTCTATTAGTTCAAAGATTTTTGGACGAGAAAAATAATGGAAAGCAACGGTTCCCAAACCATAGCCTAGGCAAATCAAACCAATCAATAAGAAAGGTTGTATTATGGAGAATTTGAGAAACATTCGAAATCGAATGATTCGTATGCTTGTGTTTGAGTTGTTTGGTGATCTTTCCATCAAATTCTATTAGTTCAAAGATTTGAACTAGAAAAAGAATGAAAACCAACGGTTCCCAGACCATAGCCTAGGCAAATTAAACCAATCAATATGAAAGGTTGTGTTTTTGTGAATTTGAGAAACATTCGGAATCGCATGATTCGTATGCTAGTGTTTGAGTTGTTTGGTGATATTTCCATCAGGTTCTATTAGTTCAAAACTTTTTGGACGAGAAAAAGAATGGGAATCAATGGTTCCCAAACCATAGCCTAGGCAAATCAAACCAATCAATAAGAAAGGTTGTATTATTGAGAATTTGAGAAGAATTCGAAATCGCATGATTCCTATGCTTGTGTTTGTGTTGTTAAGTGATATTTCCATCAAGTTTTTTGGACGAGAAAAAGAATGGAAACCAACGGTTCCCAAACCATAGCCTAGGAAAATCAAACCAATCAATAAGAAAGGTTGTGTTATGGAGAATTTGAGAAACATTCGAAATCGCATGATTCGTATGCTTGTGTTTGAGTTGTTTGGTGATCTTTCCATCAAATTCTATTAGTTCATAGATTTTTGAACTAGAAAAAGAATGGAAACAGACGATTCCCAAACCATATCCTAGGCAAATTAAACCAATCAATAAGAAAGGTTGTGTTTTTGTGAATTTGAGAAACATTCGGAATCGCATGATTCGTATGCTTGTGTTTGAGTTGTTTGGTGATATTTCCATCAGGTTCTATTAGTTCAAAACATTTTGGACGAGAAAAAGAATGGAAAGCAACGGTTCCCAAACCATAGCCTAGGCAAATCAAACCAATCAATAAGAAAGATTGTATTATTGAGAATTTGAGAAACATTCGAAATCGCATGATTCGTATGCTTGTGTTTGAGTTGTTTGGTGATCATTCCCTCAAAATCTATTAGTTCAAAGATTTTTGAACTAGAAAAAGAATGGAAACCAACGGTTCCCAAACCATAGCCTAGGCAAATTGAACCAATCAATAAGAAAGGTTGTGTTTTTTTGAATTTGAGAAACATTCGGAATCGCATGATTCGTATGCTTGTGTTTGAGTTGTTTGGTGATCTTTCCATCAAATTCTATTAGTTCAAAGATTTTTGGACGAGAAAAACAATGGAAAGCAACGGTTCCCAAACCATAGCCTAGGCAAATCAAACCAATCAATAAGAAAGGTTGTATTATGGAGAATTTGAGAAACATTCGAAATCGAATGATTCGTATGCTTGTGTTTGAGTTGTTTGGTGATCTTTCCATCAAATTCTATTAGTTCAAAGATTTTTGGACGAGAAAAACAATGCAAAGAAACGGTTCCCAAAACATAGCCTAGGCAAATCAAACCAATCAATAAGAAAGGTTGTATTATGGAGAATTTGAGAAACATTCGAAATCGCATGATTCGTATGCTTGTGTTTGAGTTGTTTGGTGATCTTTCCATCAAATTCTATTAGTTCAAAGATTTGAACTAGAAAAAGAATGAAAACCAACGGTTCCCAGACCATAGCCTAGGCAAATTAAACCAATCAATATGAAAGGTTGTGTTTTTGTGAATTTGAGAAACATTCGGAATCGCATGATTCGTATGCTAGTGTTTGAGTTGTTTGGTGATATTTCCATCAAGTTCTATTAGTTCAAAACTTTTTGGACGAGAAAAAGAATGGGAATCAATGGTTCCCAAACCATAGCCTAGGCAAATCAAACCAATCAATAAGAAAGGTTGTATTATTGAGAATTTGAGAAAAATTCGAAAATGCATGATTCCTATGCTTGTGTTTTCGTTGTTAAGTGATATTTCCATCAAGTTTTTTGGACGAGAAAAAGAATGGAAACCAACGGTTCCCAAACCATAGCCTAGGCAAATCAAACCAATCAATAAGAAAGGTTGTGTTATGGAGAATTTGAGAAACATTCGAAATCGCATGATTCGTATGCTTGTGTTTGAGTTGTTTGGTGATCTTTCCATCAAATTCTATTAGTTCATAGATTTTTGAACTAGAAAAAGAATGGAAACAGACGGTTCCCAAACCATATCCTAGGCAAATTAAACCAATCAATAAGAAAGGTTGTGTTTTTGTGAATTTGAGAAACATTCGGAATCGCATGATTCGTATGCTTGTGTTTGAGTTGTTTGGTGATATTTCCATCAAGTTCTATTAGTTCAAAACATTTTGGACGAGAAAAAGAATGGAAAGCAACGGTTCCCAAACCATAGCCTAGGCAAATCAAACCAATCAATAAGAAAGATTGTATTATTGAGAATTTGAGAAACATTCGAAATCGCATGATTCGTATGCTTGTGTTTGAGTTGTTTGGTGATCATTCCCTCAAATTCTATTAGTTCAAAGATTTTTGAACTAGAAAAAGAATGGAAACCAACGGTTCCCAAACCATAGCCTAGGCAAATTGAACCAATCAATAAGAAAGGTTGTGTTTTTTTGAATTTGAGAAACATTCGGAATCGCATGATTCGTATGCTTGTGTTTGAGTTGTTTGGTGATCTCTCCATCAAATTCTATTAGTTCAAAGATTTTTGGACGAGAAAAACAATGGAAAGCAACGGTTCCCAAACCATAGCCTAGGCAAATCAAACCAATCAATAAGAAAGGTTGTATTATGGAGAATTTGAGAAACATTCGAAATCGAATGATTCGTATGCTTGTGTTTGAGTTGTTTGGTGATCTTTCCATCAAATTCTATTAGTTCAAAGATTTGAACTAGAAAAAGAATGAAAACCAACGGTTCCCAGACCATAGCCTTGGCAAATTAAACCAATCAATATGAAAGGTTGTGTTTTTGTGAATTTGAGAAACATTCGGAATCGCATGATTCGTATGCTAGTGTTTGAGTTGTTTGGTGATATTTCCATCAAGTTCTATTAGTTCATAGATTTTTGAACTAGAAAAAGAATGGAAACCAACGGTTCCCAAACCATATCCTAGGCAAATTAAACCAATCAATAAGACAGGTTGTGTTTTTGTGAATTTGAGAAACATTCGGAATCGCATGATTCGTATGCTTGTGTTTGAGTTGTTTGGTGATATTTCCATCAAGTTCTATTAGTTCAAAACTTTCCGGACGAGAAAAAGAATGGAAAGCAACGGTTCCCAAACCATAGCCTAGGCAAATCAAACCAATCAATAAGAAAGATTGTATTATTGGGAATTTGAGAAACATTCGAAATCGCATGATTCGTATGCTTGTGTTTGAGTTGTTTGGTGATCATTCCCTCAAATTCTATTAGTTCAAAGATTTTTGAACTAGAAAAAGAATGGAAACCAACGGTTCCCAAACCATAGCCTAGGCAAATTAAACCAATAAATAAGAAAGGTTGTGTTTTTTTGAATTTGAGAAACATTCGGAATCGCATGATTCGTATGCTTGTGTTTGAGTTGTTTGGTTATATTTCCATCAAGTTCTATTAGTTCAAAACTTTCCGGACGAGAAAAAGAATGGAAAGCAACGGTTCCCAAACCATAGCCTAGGCAAATCAAACCAATCAATAAGAAAGATTGTATTATTGAGAATTTGAGAAACATTCGAAATCGCATGATTCGTATGCTTGTGTTTGAGTTGTTTGGTGATCATTCCCTCAAATTCTATTAGTTCAAAGATTTTTGAACTAGAAAAAGAATGGAAACCAACGGTTCCCAAACCATAGCCTAGGCAAATTAAACCAATAAATAAGAAAGGTTGTGTTTTTTTGAATTTGAGAAACATTCGGAATCGCATGATTCGTATGCTTGTGTTTGAGTTGTTTGGTGATCTTCCCATCAAATTCTATTAGTTCAAAGATTTTTGGACGAGAAAAACAATGGAAAGCAACGGTTCCCAATCCATAGCCTAGGCAAATCAAACCAATCAATAAGAAAGGTTGTATTATGGAGAATTTGAGAAACATTCGAAATCTAATGATTCGTACGCTTGTTTTTGAGTTGTTTGGTGATCTTTCCATCAAATTCTATTAGTTCAAAGATTTTTGGACGAGAAAAACAATGCAAAGCAACGGTTCCCAAACCATAGCCTAGGGAAATCAAACCAATCAATAAGAAAGGTTGTATTATGGAGAATTTGAGAAACATTCGAAATCGCATGATTCGTATGCTTGTGTTTGAGTTGTTTGGTGATCTTTCCATCAAATTCTATTAGTTCAAAGATTTGAACTAGAAAAAGAATGAAAACCAACGGTTCCCAAACCATAGCCTAGGCAAATTAAACCAATCAATAAGAAAGGTTGTGTTTTTGTGAATTTGAGAAACATTCGGAATCGCATGATTCGTATGCTAGTGTTTGAGTTGTTTGGTGATATTTCCATCAATTTCTATTAGTTCAAAACTTTTTGGACGAGAAAAAGAATGGGAATCAATGGTTCCCAAACCATAGCCTAGGCAAATCAAACCAATCAATAAGAAAGGTTGTATTATTGAGAATTTGAGAAAAATTCGAAATCGCATGATTCCTATGCTTGTGTTTGTGTTGTTAAGTGATATTTCCATCAAGTTTTTTGGACGAGAAAAAGAATGGAAACCAACGGTTCCCAAACCATAGCCTAGGCAAATCAAACCAATCAATAAGAAAGGTTGTGTTATGGAGAATTTGAGAAACATTCGAAATCGCATGATTCGTATGCTTGTGTTTGAGTTATTTGGTGATCTTTCCCTCAAATTCTATCAGTTCATAGATTTTTGAACTAGAAAAAGAATGGAAACCAACGGTTCCCAAACCATATCCTAGGCAAATTAAACCAATCAATAAGAAAGGTTGTGTTTTTGTGAATTTGAGAAACTTTCGGAATCGCATGATTCCTATGCTTGTGTTTGAGTTGTTTGGTGATATCTCCATCAAGTTCTATTAGTTCAAAACTTTTTGGATGAGAAAAAGAATGGAAAGCAACGGTTCCCAAACCATAGCCTAGGAAAATCAAACCAATCAATAAGAAAGATTGTATTATTGAGAATTTGATAAACATTCGAAATCGCATGATTCGTATGCTTGTGTTTGAGTTGTTTGGTGGTCATTCCCTCAAATTCTATTAGTTCAAAGATTTTTGAACTAGAAAAAGAATGGAAACCAACGGTTCCCAAACCATAGCCTAGGCAAATTGAACCAATCAATAAGAAAGGTTGTTTTTTTTTGAATTTTAGAAACATTCGGAATCGCATGATTCGTATTCTTGTGTTTGAGTTGTTTGGTGATCTTTCCATCAAATTCTATTAGTTCAAAGATTTTTGGACGAGAAAAACAATGGAAAGCAACGGTTCCCAAACCATAGCCTAGGCAAATCAAACCAATCAATAAGAAAGGTTGTATTATGGAGAATTTGAGAAACATTCGAAATCGAATGATTCGTATGCTTGTGTTTGAGTTGTTTGGTGATCTTTCCATCAAATTCTATTAGTTCAAAGATTTTTGGACGAGAAAAAAATGCAAAGCAACGGTACCCAAACCATAGCCTAGGCAAATCAAACCAATCAATAAGAAAGGTTGTATTATGGAGAATTTGAGAAACATTCGAAATCGCATGATTCGTATGCTTGTGTTTGAGTTGTTTGGTGATCTTTCCATCAAATTCTATTAGTTCATAGATTTTTGAACTACAAAAAGAATGGAAACCAACGGTTCCCAAACCATATCCTAGGCAAATTAAACCAATCAATAAGAAAGGTTGTGTTTTTGTGAATTTGAGAAACATTCGGAATCGCATGATTCGTATGCTTGTGTTTGAGTTGTTTGGTGATATTTTCATCAAGTTCTATTAGTTCAAAACTTTTTGGACGAGAAAAAGAATGGAAAGCAACGGTTCCCAAACCATAGCCTAGGCAAATCAAACCAATCAATAAGAAAGATTGTATTATTGAGAATTTGAGAAACATTCGAAATCGCATGATTCGTATGCTTGTGTTTGAGTTGTTTGGTGATCATTCCCTCAAATTCTATTAGTTCAAAGATTTTTGAACTAGAAAAAGAATGGAAACCAACGGTTCCCAAACCATAGCCTAGGCAAATTAAACCAATCAATAAGAAAGGTTGTGTTTTTTTGAATTTGAGAAACATTCGGAATCGCATGATTCGTATGCTTGTGTTTGAGTTGTTTGGTGATCTTTCCATCAAATTCTATTAGTTCAAAGATTTTTGGACGAGAAAAACAATGGAAAGCAACGGTTCCCAAACCATAGCCTAGGCAAATCAAACCAATCAATAAGAAAGGTTGTATTATGGAGAATTTGAGAAACATTCGAAATCGAATGATTCGTATGCTTGTGTTTGAGTTGTTTGGTGATCTTTCCATCAAATTCTATTAGTTCAAAGATTTTTGGACGAGAAAAACAATGCAAAGCAACGGTTCCCAAACCATAGCCTAGGCAAATCAAACCAATCAATAAGAAAGGTTGTATTATGGAGAATTTGAGAAACATTCGAAATCGCATGATTCCTATGCTTGTGTTTGTGTTGTTAAGTGATATTTCCATCAGGTTTTTTGGACGAGAAAAAGAATGGAAACCAACGGTTCCGAAACCAGAGCCTAGGCAAATCAAACCAATCAATAAGAAAGGTTGTGTTATGGAGAATTTGAGAAACATTCGAAATCGCATGATTCGTATGCTTGTGTTTGAGTTGTTTGGTGATCTTTCCATCAAATTCTATTAGTTCATAGATTTTTGAACTAGAAAAAGAATGGAAACAGATGGTTCCCAAACCATATCCTAGGCAAATTAAACCAATCAATAAGAAAGGTTGTGTTTTTGTGAATTTGAGAAACATTCGGAATCGCATGATTCGTATGCTTGTGTTTGAGTTGTTTGGTGATATTTCCATCAAGTTCTATTAGTTCAAAACATTTTGGACGAGAAAAAGAATGGAAAGCAACGGTTCCCAAACCATAGCCTAGGCAAATCAAACCAATCAATAAGAAAGATTGTATTATTGAGAATTTGAGAAACATTCGAAATCGCATGATTCGTATGCTTGTGTTTGAGTTGTTTGGTGATCATTCCCTCAAATTCTATTAGTTTAAAGATTTTTGAACTAGAAAAAGAATGGAAACCAACGGTTCCCAAACCATAGCCTAGGCAAATTGAACCAATCAATAAGAAAGGTTGTGTTTTTTTGAATTTGAGAAACATTCGGAATCGCATGATTCGTATGCTTGTGTTTGAGTTGTTTGGTGATCTCTCCATCAAATTCTATTAGTTCAAAGATTTTTGGACGAGAAAAATAATGGAAAGCAACGGTTCCCAAACCATAGCCTAGGCAAATCAAACCAATCAATAAGAAAGGTTGTATTATGGAGAATTTGAGAAACATTCGAAATCGAATGATTCGTATGCTTGTGTTTGAGTTGTTTGGTGATCTTTCCATCAAATTCTATTAGTTCAAAGATTTGAACTAGAAAAAGAATGAAAACCAACGGTTCCCAGACCATAGCCCAGGCAAATTAAACCAATCAATATGAAAGGTTGTGTTTTTGTGAATTTGAGAAACATTCGGAATCGCATGATTCGTATGCTAGTGTTTGAGTTGTTTGGTGATATTTCCATCAAGTTCTATTAGTTCAAAACTTTTTGGACGAGAAAAAGAATGGGAATCAATGGTTCCCAAACCATAGCCTAGGCAAA
This sequence comes from Polygonum maritimum, assembly GCA_963924305.1. NCBI lineage: Eukaryota > Viridiplantae > Streptophyta > Magnoliopsida > Caryophyllales > Polygonaceae > Polygonum > Polygonum maritimum. The sequence continues at coordinate 30,626,455 of OZ002729.1, forward strand.
TCAAACCAATCAATAAGAAAGGTTGTATTATTGAGAATTTGAGAAAAATTCGAAATCGCATGATTCCTATGCTTGTGTTTGTGTTGTTAAGTGATATTTCCATCAAGTTTTTTGGACGAGAAAAAGAATGGAAACCAACGGTTCCCAAACCATAGCCTAGGCAAATCAAACCAATCAATAAGAAAGGTTGTGTTATGGAGAATTTGAGAAACATTCGAAATCGCATGATTCGTATGCTTGTGTTTGAGTTGTTTGGTGATCTTTCCATCAAATTCTATTAGTTCATAGATTTTTGAACTAGAAAAAGAATGGAAACAGACGATTCCCAAACCATATCCTAGGCAAATTAAACCAATTAATAAGAAAGGTTGTGTTTTTGTGAATTTGAGAAACATTCGGAATCGCATGATTCGTATGCTTGTGTTTGAGTTGTTTGGTGATCTTTCCATCAAATTCTATTAGTTCATAGATTTTTGAACTAGAAAAAGAATGGAAACCAACGGTTCCCAAACCATATCCTAGGCAAATTAAACCAATCAATAAGAAAGGTTGTGTTTTTGTGAATTTGAGAAACATTCGGAATCGCATGATTCGTATGCTTGTGTTTGAGTTGTTTGGTGATATTTTCATCAAGTTCTATTAGTTCAAAACTTTTTGGACGAGAAAAAGAATGGAAAGCAACGGTTCCCAAACCATAGCCTAGGCAAATCAAACCAATCAATAAGAAAGATTGTATTATTGAGAATTTGAGAAACATTCGAAATCGCATGATTCGTATGCTTGTGTTTGAGTTGTTTGGTGATCATTCCCTCAAATTCTATTAGTTCAAAGATTTTTGAACTAGAAAAAGAATGGAAACCAACGGTTCCCAAACCATAGCCTAGGCAAATTAAACCAATCAATAAGAAAGGTTGTATTATTGAAAATTTGAGAAAAATTCGAAATCGCATGATTCCTATGCTTGTGTTTGTGTTGTTAAGTGATATTTCCATCAAGTTTTTTGGACGAGAAAAAGAATGGAAACCAACGGTTCCCAAACCATAGCCTAGGCAAATCAAACCAATCAATAAGAAAGGTTGTGTTATGGAGAATTTGAGAAACATTCGAAATCGCATGATTCGTATGCTTGTGTTTGAGTTGTTTGGTGATCTTTCCATCAAATTCTATTAGTTCATAGATTTTTGAACTAGAAAAAGAATGGAAACAGACGATTCCCAAACCATATCCTAGGCAAATTAAACCAATCAATAAGAAAGGTTGTGTTTTTGTGAATTTGAGAAACATTCGGAATCGCATGATTCGTATGCTTGTGTTTGAGTTGTTTGGTGATATTTCCATCAAGTTCTATTAGTTCAAAACATTTTGGACGAGAAAAAGAATGGAAAGCAACGGTTCCCAAACCATAGCCTAGGCAAATCAAACCAATCAATAAGAAAGGTTGTATTATGGAGAATTTGAGAAACATTCGAAATCGAATGATTCGTATGCTTGTGTTTGAGTTGTTTGGTGATCTTTCCATCAAATTCTATTAGTTCAAAGATTTTTGGACGAGAAAAAAATGCAAAGCAACGGTACCCAAACCATAGCCTAGGCAAATCAAACCAATCAATAAGAAAGGTTGTGTTTTTTTGAATTTGAGAAACATTCGGAATCGCATGATTCGTATGCTTGTGTTTGAGTTGTTTGGTGATCTCTCCATCAAATTCTATTAGTTCAAAGATTTTTGGACGAGAAAAACAATGCAAAGCAACGGTACCCAAACCATAGCCTAGGCAAATCAAACCAATCAATAAGAAAGGTTGTATTATGGAGAATTTGAGAAACATTCGAAATCGCATGATTCATATGCTTGTGTTTGAGTTGTTTGGTGATCTTTCCATCAAATTCTATTAGTTCATAGATTTTTGAACTAGAAAAAGAATGGAAACCAACGGTTCCCAAACCATATCCTAGGCAAATTAAACCAATCAATAAGAAAGGTTGTGTTTTTGTGAATTTGAGAAACATTCGGAATCGCATGATTCGTATGCTTGTGTTTGAGTTGTTTGGTGATATTTCCATCAAGTTCTATTAGTTCAAAACTTTTTGGACGAGAAAAAGAATGGAAAGCAACGGTTCCCAAACCATAGCCTAGGCAAATCAAACCAATCAATAAGAAAGATTGTATTATTGAGAATTTCAGAAACATTCGAAATCGCATGATTCGTATGCTTGTGTTTGAGTTGTTTGGTGATCATTCCCTCAAATTCTATTAGTTCAAAGATTTTTGAACTATAAAAAGAATGGAAAACAACGCTTCCCAAACCATAGCCTAGGCACACTAAACCAATCAATAAGAAAGGTTGTGCTTTTTTTAATTTGAGAAACATTCGGAATCGCATGATTCGTATGCTTGTGTTTGAGTTGTTTGGTGATCTTTCCATCAAATTCTATTAGTTCAAAGATTTTTGGACGAGAAAAACAATGGAAAGCAACGGTTCCCAAACCATAGCCTAGGCAAATCAAACCAATCAATAAGAAAGGTTGTATTATGGAGAATTTGAGAAACATTTGAAATCGAATGATTCGTATGCTTGTGTTTGAGTTGTTTGGTGATCTTTCCATCAAATTCTATTAGTTCAAAGATTTTTGGACGAGAAAAACAATGCAAAGCAACGGTTCCCAAAACATAGCCTAGGCAAATCAAACCAATCAATAAGAAAGGTTGTATTATGTAGAATTTGAGAAACATTCGAAATCGCATGATTCATATGCTTGTGTTTGAGTTGTTTGGTGATCTTTCCATCAAATTCTATTAGTTCAAAGATTTGAACTAGAAAAAGAATGAAAACCAACGGTTCCCAGACCATAGCCTAGGCAAATTAAACCAATCAATATGAAAGGTTGTGTTTTTGTGAATTTGAGAAACATTCGGAATCGCATGATTCGTATGCTAGTGTTTGAGTTGTTTGGTGATATTTCCATCAAGTTCTATTAGTTCAAAACTTTTTGGACGAGAAAAAGAATGGGAATCAATGGTTCCCAAACCATAGCCTAGGCAAATCAAACCAATCAATAAGAAAGGTTGTATTATTGAGAATTTGAGAAAAATTCGAAATCGCATGATTCCTATGCTTGTGTTTTCGTTGTTAAGTGATATTTCCATCAAGTTTTTTGGACGAGAAAAAGAATGGAAACCAACGGTTCCCAAACCATAGCCTAGGCAAATCAAACCAATCAATAAGAAAGGTTGTGTTATGGAGAATTTGAGAAACATTCGAAATCGCATGATTCGTATGCTTGTGTTTGAGTTGTTTAGTGATCTTTCCATCAAATCCTATTAGTTCATAGATTTTTGAACTAGAAAAAGAATGGAAACAGACGGTTCCCAAACCATATCCTAGGCAAATTAAACCAATCAATAAGAAAGGTTGTGTTTTTGTGAATTTGAGAAACATTCGGAATCGCATGATTCGTATGCTTGTGTTTGAGTTGTTTGGTGATATTTTCATCAAGTTCTATTAGTTCAAAACTTTTTGGACGAGAAAAAGAATGGAAAGCAACGGTTCCCAAACCATAGCCTAGGCAAATCAAACCAATCAATAAGAAAGATTGGATTATTGAGAATTTGAGAAACATTCGAAATCGCATGATTCGTATGCTTGTGTTTGAGTTGTTTGGTGATCATTCCCTCAAATTCTATTAGTTCAAAGATTTTTGAACTAGAAAAAGAATGGAAACCAACGGTTCCCAAACCATAGCCTAGGCAAATTAAACCAATCAATAAGAAAGGTTGTATTATTGAAAATTTGAGAAAAATTCGAAATCGCATGATTCCTATGCTTGTGTTTGTGTTGTTAAGTGATATTTCCATCAAGTTTTTTGGACGAGAAAAAGAATGGAAACCAACGGTTCCCAAACCATAGCCTAGGCAAATCAAACCAATCAATAAGAAAGGTTGTGTTATGGAGAATTTGAGAAACATTCGAAATCGCATGATTCGTATGCTTGTGTTTGAGTTGTTTGGTGATCTTTCCATCAAATTCTATTAGTTCATAGATTTTTGAACTAGAAAAAGAATGGAAACAGACGATTCCCAAACCATATCCTAGGCAAATTAAACCAATCAATAAGAAAGGTTGTGTTTTTGTGAATTTGAGAAACATTCGGAATCGCATGATTCGTATGCTTGTGTTTGAGTTGTTTGGTGATATTTCCATCAAGTTCTATTAGTTCAAAACATTTTGGACGAGAAAAAGAATGGAAAGCAACGGTTCCCAAACCATAGCCTAGGCAAATCAAACCAATCAATAAGAAAGGTTGTATTATGGAGAATTTGAGAAACATTCGAAATCGAATGATTCGTATGCTTGTGTTTGAGTTGTTTGGTGATCTTTCCATCAAATTCTATTAGTTCAAAGATTTTTGGACGAGAAAAAAATGCAAAGCAACGGTACCCAAACCATAGCCTAGGCAAATCAAACCAATCAATAAGAAAGGTTGTGTTTTTTTGAATTTGAGAAACATTCGGAATCGCATGATTCGTATGCTTGTGTTTGAGTTGTTTGGTGATCTCTCCATCAAATTCTATTAGTTCAAAGATTTTTGGACGAGAAAAACAATGCAAAGCAACGGTACCCAAACCATAGCCTAGGCAAATCAAACCAATCAATAAGAAAGGTTGTATTATGGAGAATTTGAGAAACATTCGAAATCGCATGATTCGTATGCTTGTGTTTGAGTTGTTTGGTGATCTTTCCATCAAATTCTATTAGTTCATAGATTTTTGAACTAGAAAAAGAATGGAAACCAACGGTTCCCAAACCATATCCTAGGCAAATTAAACCAATCAATAAGAAAGGTTGTGTTTTTGTGAATTTGAGAAACATTCGGAATCGCATGATTCGTATGCTTGTGTTTGAGTTGTTTGGTGATATTTCCATCAAGTTCTATTAGTTCAAAACTTTTTGGACGAGAAAAAGAATGGAAAGCAACGGTTCCCAAACCATAGCCTAGGCAAATCAAACCAATCAATAAGAAAGATTGTATTATTGAGAATTTGAGAAACATTCGAAATCGCATGATTCGTATGCTTGTGTTTGAGTTGTTTGGTGATCATTCCCTCAAATTCTATTAGTTCAAAGATTTTTGAACTATAAAAAGAATGGAAACCAACGCTTCCCAAACCATAGCCTAGGCACACTAAACCAATCAATAAGAAAGGTTGTGCTTTTTTGAATTTGAGAAACATTCGGAATCGCATGATTCGTATGCTTGTGTTTGAGTTGTTTGGTGATCTTTCCATCAAATTCTATTAGTTCAAAGATTTTTGGACGAGAAAAACAATGGAAAGCAACGGTTCCCAAACCATAGCCTAGGCAAATCAAACCAATCAATAAGAAAGGTTGTATTATGGAGAATTTGAGAAACATTCGAAATCGAATGATTCGTATGCTTGTGTTTGAGTTGTTTGGTGATCTTTCCATCAAATTCTATTAGTTCAAAGATTTTTGGACGAGAAAAACAATGCAAAGCAACGGTTCCCAAAACATAGCATAGGCAAATCAAACCAATCAATAAGAAAGGTTGTATTATGGAGAATTTGAGAAACATTCGAAATCGCATGATTCGTATGCTTGTGTTTGAGTTGTTTGGTGATCTTTCCATTAAATTCTATTAGTTCAAAGATTTGAACTAGAAAAAGAATGAAAACCAACGGTTCCCAGACCATAGCCTAGGCAAATTAAACCAATCAATATGAAAGGTTGTGTTTTTGTGAATTTGAGAAACATTCGGAATCGCATGATTCGTATGCTAGTGTTTGAGTTGTTTGGTGATATTTCCATCAAGTTCTATTAGTTCAAAACTTTTTGGACGAGAAAAAGAATGGGAATCAATGGTTCCCAAACCATAGCCTAGGCAAATCAAACCAATCAATAAGAAAGGTTGTATTATTGAGAATTTGAGAAAAATTCGAAATCGCATGATTCCTATGCTTGTGTTTTCGTTGTTAAGTGATATTTCCATCAAGTTTTTTGGACGAGAAAAAGAATGGAAACCAACGGTTCCCAAACCATAGCCTAGGCAAATCAAACCAATCAATAAGAAAGGTTGTGTTATGGAGAATTTGAGAAACATTCGAAATCGCATGATTCGTATGCTTGTGTTTGAGTTGTTTAGTGATCTTTCCATCAAATTCTATTAGTTCATAGATTTTTGAACTAGAAAAAGAATGGAAACAGACGGTTCCCAAACCATATCCTAGGCAAATTAAACCAATCAATAAGAAAGGTTGTGTTTTTGTGAATTTGAGAAACATTCGGAATCGCATGATTCGTATGCTTGTGTTTGAGTTGTTTGGTGATATTTCCATCAAGTTCTAGTAGTTCAAAACATTTTGGACGAGAAAAAGAATGGAAAGCAACGGTTCCCAAACCATAGCCTAGGCAAATCAAACCAATCAATAAGAAAGATTGTATTATTGAGAATTTGAGAAACATTCGAAATCGCATGATTCGTATGCTTGTGTTTGAGTTGTTTGGTGATCATTCCCTCAAATTCTATTAGTTCAAAGATTTTTGAACTAGAAAAAGAATGGAAACCAACGGTTCCCAAACCATAGCCTAGGCAAATTGAACCAATCAATAAGAAAGGTTGTGTTTTTTTGAATTTGAGAAACATTCGGAATCGCATGATTCGTATGCTTGTGTTTGAGTTGTTTGGTGATCTCTCCATCAAATTCTATTAGTTCAAAGAATTTTTGGACGAGAAAAACAATGCAAAGCAACGGTACCCAAACCATAGCCTAGGCAAATCAAACCAATCAATAAGAAAGGTTGTATTATGGAGAATTTGAGAAACATTCGAAATCGCATGATTCGTATGCTTGTGTTTGAGTTGTTTGGTGATCTTTCCATCAAATTCTATTAGTTCATAGATTTTTGAACTAGAAAAAGAATGGAAACCAACGGTTCCCAAACCATATCCTAGGCAAATTAAACCAATCAATAAGAAAGGTTGTATTATGGAGAATTTGAGAAACATTCGAAATCGAATGATTCGTATGCTTGTGTTTGAGTTGTTTGGTGATCTTTCCATCAAATTCTATTAGTTCAAAGATTTTTGGACGAGAAAAACAATGCAAAGCAACGGTTCCCAAACCATAGCCTAGGCAAATCAAACCAATCAATAAGAAAGGTTGTATTATGGAGAATTTGAGAAACATTCGAAATCGCATGATTCCTATGCTTGTGTTTGTGTTGTTAAGTGATATTTCCATCAGGTTTTTTGGACGAGAAAAAGAATGGAAACCAACGGTTCCGAAACCAGAGCCTAGGCAAATCAAACCAATCAATAAGAAAGGTTGTGTTATGGAGAATTTGAGAAACATTCGAAATCGCATGATTCGTATGCTTGTGTTTGAGTTGTTTGGTGATCTTTCCATCAAATTCTATTAGTTCATAGATTTTTGAACTAGAAAAAGAATGGAAACAGATGGTTCCCAAACCATATCCTAGGCAAATTAAACCAATCAATAAGAAAGGTTGTGTTTTTGTGAATTTGAGAAACATTCGGAATCGCATGATTCGTATGCTTGTGTTTGAGTTGTTTGGTGATATTTCCATCAAGTTCTATTAGTTCAAAACATTTTGGACGAGAAAAAGAATGGAAAGCAACGGTTCCCAAACCATAGCCTAGGCAAATCAAACCAATCAATAAGAAAGATTGTATTATTTAGAATTTGAGAAACATTCGAAATCGCATGATTCGTATGCTTGTGTTTGAGTTGTTTGGTGATCATTCCCTCAAATTCTATTAGTTTAAAGATTTTTGAACTAGAAAAAGAATGGAAACCAACGGTTCCCAAACCATAGCCTAGGCAAATTGAACCAATCAATAAGAAAGGTTGTGTTTTTTTGAATTTGAGAAACATTCGGAATCGCATGATTCGTATGCTTGTGTTTGAGTTGTTTGGTGATCTCTCCATCAAATTCTATTAGTTCAAAGATTTTTGGACGAGAAAAATAATGGAAAGCAACGGTTCCCAAACCATAGCCTAGGCAAATCAAACCAATCAATAAGAAAGGTTGTATTATGGAGAATTTGAGAAACATTCGAAATCGAATGATTCGTATGCTTGTGTTTGAGTTGTTTGGTGATCTTTCCATCAAATTCTATTAGTTCAAAGATTTGAACTAGAAAAAGAATGAAAACCAACGGTTCCCAGACCATAGCCCAGGCAAATTAAACCAATCAATATGAAAGGTTGTGTTTTTGTGAATTTGAGAAACATTCGGAATCGCATGATTCGTATGCTAGTGTTTGAGTTGTTTGGTGATATTTCCATCAAGTTCTATTAGTTCAAAACTTTTTGGACGAGAAAAAGAATGGGAATCAATGGTTCCCAAACCATAGCCTAGGCAAATCAAACCAATCAATAAGAAAGGTTGTATTATTGAGAATTTGAGAAAAATTCGAAATCGCATGATTCCTATGCTTGTGTTTGTGTTGTTAAGTGATATTTCCATCAAGTTTTTTGGACGAGAAAAAGAATGGAAACCAACGGTTCCCAAACCATAGCCTAGGCAAATCAAACCAATCAATAAGAAAGGTTGTGTTATGGAGAATTTGAGAAACATTCGAAATCGCATGATTCGTATGCTTGTGTTTGAGTTGTTTGGTGATCTTTCCATCAAATTCTATTAGTTCATAGATTTTTGAACTAGAAAAAGAATGGAAACAGACGATTCCCAAACCATATCCTAGGCAAATTAAACCAATTAATAAGAAAGGTTGTGTTTTTGTGAATTTGAGAAACATTCGGAATCGCATGATTCGTATGCTTGTGTTTGAGTTGTTTGGTGATCTTTCCATCAAATTCTATTAGTTCATAGATTTTTGAACTAGAAAAAGAATGGAAACCAACGGTTCCCAAACCATATCCTAGGCAAATTAAACCAATCAATAAGAAAGGTTGTGTTTTTGTGAATTTGAGAAACATTCGGAATCGCATGATTCGTATGCTTGTGTTTGAGTTGTTTGGTGATATTTTCATCAAGTTCTATTAGTTCAAAACTTTTTGGACGAGAAAAAGAATGGAAAGCAACGGTTCCCAAACCATAGCCTAGGCAAATCAAACCAATCAATAAGAAAGATTGTATTATTGAGAATTTGAGAAACATTCGAAATCGCATGATTCGTATGCTTGTGTTTGAGTTGTTTGGTGATCATTCCCTCAAATTCTATTAGTTCAAAGATTTTTGAACTAGAAAAAGAATGGAAACCAACGGTTCCCAAACCATAGCCTAGGCAAATTAAACCAATCAATAAGAAAGGTTGTATTATTGAAAATTTGAGAAAAATTCGAAATCGCATGATTCCTATGCTTGTGTTTGTGTTGTTAAGTGATATTTCCATCAAGTTTTTTGGACGAGAAAAAGAATGGAAACCAACGGTTCCCAAACCATAGCCTAGGCAAATCAAACCAATCAATAAGAAAGGTTGTGTTATGGAGAATTTGAGAAACATTCGAAATCGCATGATTCGTATGCTTGTGTTTGAGTTGTTTGGTGATCTTTCCATCAAATTCTATTAGTTCATAGATTTTTGAACTAGAAAAAGAATGGAAACAGACGATTCCCAAACCATATCCTAGGCAAATTAAACCAATCAATAAGAAAGGTTGTGTTTTTGTGAATTTGAGAAACATTCGGAATCGCATGATTCGTATGCTTGTGTTTGAGTTGTTTGGTGATATTTCCATCAAGTTCTATTAGTTCAAAACATTTTGGACGAGAAAAAGAATGGAAAGCAACGGTTCCCAAACCATAGCCTAGGCAAATCAAACCAATCAATAAGAAAGGTTGTATTATGGAGAATTTGAGAAACATTCGAAATCGAATGATTCGTATGCTTGTGTTTGAGTTGTTTGGTGATCTTTCCATCAAATTCTATTAGTTCAAAGATTTTTGGACGAGAAAAAAATGCAAAGCAACGGTACCCAAACCATAGCCTAGGCAAATCAAACCAATCAATAAGAAAGGTTGTGTTTTTTTGAATTTGAGAAACATTCGGAATCGCATGATTCGTATGCTTGTGTTTGAGTTGTTTGGTGATCTCTCCATCAAATTCTATTAGTTCAAAGATTTTTGGACGAGAAAAACAATGCAAAGCAACGGTACCCAAACCATAGCCTAGGCAAATCAAACCAATCAATAAGAAAGGTTGTATTATGGAGAATTTGAGAAACATTCGAAATCGCATGATTCATATGCTTGTGTTTGAGTTGTTTGGTGATCTTTCCATCAAATTCTATTAGTTCATAGATTTTTGAACTAGAAAAAGAATGGAAACCAACGGTTCCCAAACCATATCCTAGGCAAATTAAACCAATCAATAAGAAAGGTTGTGTTTTTGTGAATTTGAGAAACATTCGGAATCGCATGATTCGTATGCTTGTGTTTGAGTTGTTTGGTGATATTTCCATCAAGTTCTATTAGTTCAAAACTTTTTGGACGAGAAAAAGAATGGAAAGCAACGGTTCCCAAACCATAGCCTAGGCAAATCAAACCAATCAATAAGAAAGATTGTATTATTGAGAATTTCAGAAACATTCGAAATCGCATGATTCGTATGCTTGTGTTTGAGTTGTTTGGTGATCATTCCCTCAAATTCTATTAGTTCAAAGATTTTTGAACTATAAAAAGAATGGAAAACAACGCTTCCCAAACCATAGCCTAGGCACACTAAACCAATCAATAAGAAAGGTTGTGCTTTTTTTAATTTGAGAAACATTCGGAATCGCATGATTCGTATGCTTGTGTTTGAGTTGTTTGGTGATCTTTCCATCAAATTCTATTAGTTCAAAGATTTTTGGACGAGAAAAACAATGGAAAGCAACGGTTCCCAAACCATAGCCTAGGCAAATCAAACCAATCAATAAGAAAGGTTGTATTATGGAGAATTTGAGAAACATTTGAAATCGAATGATTCGTATGCTTGTGTTTGAGTTGTTTGGTGATCTTTCCATCAAATTCTATTAGTTCAAAGATTTTTGGACGAGAAAAACAATGCAAAGCAACGGTTCCCAAAACATAGCCTAGGCAAATCAAACCAATCAATAAGAAAGGTTGTATTATGGAGAATTTGAGAAACATTCGAAATCGCATGATTCATATGCTTGTGTTTGAGTTGTTTGGTGATCTTTCCATCAAATTCTATTAGTTCAAAGATTTGAACTAGAAAAAGAATGAAAACCAACGGTTCCCAGACCATAGCCTAGGCAAATTAAACCAATCAATATGAAAGGTTGTGTTTTTGTGAATTTGAGAAACATTCGGAATCGCATGATTCGTATGCTAGTGTTTGAGTTGTTTGGTGATATTTCCATCAAGTTCTATTAGTTCAAAACTTTTTGGACGAGAAAAAGAATGGGAATCAATGGTTCCCAAACCATAGCCTAGGCAAATCAAACCAATCAATAAGAAAGGTTGTATTATTGAGAATTTGAGAAAAATTCGAAATCGCATGATTCCTATGCTTGTGTTTTCGTTGTTAAGTGATATTTCCATCAAGTTTTTTGGACGAGAAAAAGAATGGAAACCAACGGTTCCCAAACCATAGCCTAGGCAAATCAAACCAATCAATAAGAAAGGTTGTGTTATGGAGAATTTGAGAAACATTCGAAATCGCATGATTCGTATGCTTGTGTTTGAGTTGTTTAGTGATCTTTCCATCAAATCCTATTAGTTCATAGATTTTTGAACTAGAAAAAGAATGGAAACAGACGGTTCCCAAACCATATCCTAGGCAAATTAAACCAATCAATAAGAAAGGTTGTGTTTTTGTGGATTTGAGAAACATTCGGAATCGCATGATTCGTATGCTTGTGTTTGAGTTGTTTGGTGATATTTTCATCAAGTTCTATTAGTTCAAAACTTTTTGGACGAGAAAAAGAATGGAAAGCAACGGTTCCCAAACCATAGCCTAGGCAAATCAAACCAATCAATAAGAAAGATTGGATTATTGAGAATTTGAGAAACATTCGAAATCGCATGATTCGTATGCTTGTGTTTGAGTTGTTTGGTGATCATTCCCTCAAATTCTATTAGTTCAAAGATTTTTGAACTAGAAAAAGAATGGAAACCAACGGTTCCCAAACCATAGCCTAGGCAAATTAAACCAATCAATAAGAAAGGTTGTATTATTGAAAATTTGAGAAAAATTCGAAATCGCATGATTCCTATGCTTGTGTTTGTGTTGTTAAGTGATATTTCCATCAAGTTTTTTGGACGAGAAAAAGAATGGAAACCAACGGTTCCCAAACCATAGCCTAGGCAAATCAAACCAATCAATAAGAAAGGTTGTGTTATGGAGAATTTGAGAAACATTCGAAATCGCATGATTCGTATGCTTGTGTTTGAGTTGTTTGGTGATCTTTCCATCAAATTCTATTAGTTCATAGATTTTTGAACTAGAAAAAGAATGGAAACAGACGATTCCCAAACCATATCCTAGGCAAATTAAACCAATCAATAAGAAAGGTTGTGTTTTTGTGAATTTGAGAAACATTCGGAATCGCATGATTCGTATGCTTGTGTTTGAGTTGTTTGGTGATATTTCCATCAAGTTCTATTAGTTCAAAACATTTTGGACGAGAAAAAGAATGGAAAGCAACGGTTCCCAAACCATAGCCTAGGCAAATCAAACCAATCAATAAGAAAGGTTGTATTATGGAGAATTTGAGAAACATTCGAAATCGAATGATTCGTATGCTTGTGTTTGAGTTGTTTGGTGATCTTTCCATCAAATTCTATTAGTTCAAAGATTTTTGGACGAGAAAAAAATGCAAAGCAACGGTACCCAAACCATAGCCTAGGCAAATCAAACCAATCAATAAGAAAGGTTGTGTTTTTTTGAATTTGAGAAACATTCGGAATCGCATGATTCGTATGCTTGTGTTTGAGTTGTTTGGTGATCTCTCCATCAAATTCTATTAGTTCAAAGATTTTTGGACGAGAAAAACAATGCAAAGCAACGGTACCCAAACCATAGCCTAGGCAAATCAAACCAATCAATAAGAAAGGTTGTATTATGGAGAATTTGAGAAACATTCGAAATCGCATGATTCGTATGCTTGTGTTTGAGTTGTTTGGTGATCTTTCCATCAAATTCTATTAGTTCATAGATTTTTGAACTAGAAAAAGAATGGAAACCAACGGTTCCCAAACCATATCCTAGGCAAATTAAACCAATCAATAAGAAAGGTTGTGTTTTTGTGAATTTGAGAAACATTCGGAATCGCATGATTCGTATGCTTGTGTTTGAGTTGTTTGGTGATATTTCCATCAAGTTCTATTAGTTCAAAACTTTTTGGACGAGAAAAAGAATGGAAAGCAACGGTTCCCAAACCATAGCCTAGGCAAATCAAACCAATCAATAAGAAAGATTGTATTATTGAGAATTTGAGAAACATTCGAAATCGCATGATTCGTATGCTTGTGTTTGAGTTGTTTGGTGATCATTCCCTCAAATTCTATTAGTTCAAAGATTTTTGAACTATAAAAAGAATGGAAACCAACGCTTCCCAAACCATAGCCTAGGCACACTAAACCAATCAATAAGAAAGGTTGTGCTTTTTTGAATTTGAGAAACATTCGGAATCGCATGATTCGTATGCTTGTGTTTGAGTTGTTTGGTGATCTTTCCATCAAATTCTATTAGTTCAAAGATTTTTGGACGAGAAAAACAATGGAAAGCAACGGTTCCCAAACCATAGCCTAGGCAAATCAAACCAATCAATAAGAAAGGTTGTATTATGGAGAATTTGAGAAACATTCGAAATCGAATGATTCGTATGCTTGTGTTTGAGTTGTTTGGTGATCTTTCCATCAAATTCTATTAGTTCAAAGATTTTTGGACGAGAAAAACAATGCAAAGCAACGGTTCCCAAAACATAGCATAGGCAAATCAAACCAATCAATAAGAAAGGTTGTATTATGGAGAATTTGAGAAACATTCGAAATCGCATGATTCGTATGCTTGTGTTTGAGTTGTTTGGTGATCTTTCCATTAAATTCTATTAGTTCAAAGATTTGAACTAGAAAAAGAATGAAAACCAACGGTTCCCAGACCATAGCCTAGGCAAATTAAACCAATCAATATGAAAGGTTGTGTTTTTGTGAATTTGAGAAACATTCGGAATCGCATGATTCGTATGCTAGTGTTTGAGTTGTTTGGTGATATTTCCATCAAGTTCTATTAGTTCAAAACTTTTTGGACGAGAAAAAGAATGGGAATCAATGGTTCCCAAACCATAGCCTAGGCAAATCAAACCAATCAATAAGAAAGGTTGTATTATTGAGAATTTGAGAAAAATTCGAAATCGCATGATTCCTATGCTTGTGTTTTCGTTGTTAAGTGATATTTCCATCAAGTTTTTTGGACGAGAAAAAGAATGGAAACCAACGGTTCCCAAACCATAGCCTAGGCAAATCAAACCAATCAATAAGAAAGGTTGTGTTATGGAGAATTTGAGAAACATTCGAAATCGCATGATTCGTATGCTTGTGTTTGAGTTGTTTAGTGATCTTTCCATCAAATTCTATTAGTTCATAGATTTTTGAACTAGAAAAAGAATGGAAACAGACGGTTCCCAAACCATATCCTAGGCAAATTAAACCAATCAATAAGAAAGGTTGTGTTTTTGTGAATTTGAGAAACATTCGGAATCGCATGATTCGTATGCTTGTGTTTGAGTTGTTTGGTGATATTTCCATCAAGTTCTAGTAGTTCAAAACATTTTGGACGAGAAAAAGAATGGAAAGCAACGGTTCCCAAACCATAGCCTAGGCAAATCAAACCAATCAATAAGAAAGATTGTATTATTGAGAATTTGAGAAACATTCGAAATCGCATGATTCGTATGCTTGTGTTTGAGTTGTTTGGTGATCATTCCCTCAAATTCTATTAGTTCAAAGATTTTTGAACTAGAAAAAGAATGGAAACCAACGGTTCCCAAACCATAGCCTAGGCAAATTGAACCAATCAATAAGAAAGGTTGTGTTTTTTTGAATTTGAGAAACATTCGGAATCGCATGATTCGTATGCTTGTGTTTGAGTTGTTTGGTGATCTCTCCATCAAATTCTATTAGTTCAAAGAATTTTTGGACGAGAAAAACAATGCAAAGCAACGGTACCCAAACCATAGCCTAGGCAAATCAAACCAATCAATAAGAAAGGTTGTATTATGGAGAATTTGAGAAACATTCGAAATCGCATGATTCGTATGCTTGTGTTTGAGTTGTTTGGTGATCTTTCCATCAAATTCTATTAGTTCATAGATTTTTGAACTAGAAAAAGAATGGAAACCAACGGTTCCCAAACCATATCCTAGGCAAATTAAACCAATCAATAAGAAAGGTTGTGTTTTTGTGAATTTGAGAAACATTCGGAATCGCATGATTCGTATGCTTGTGTTTGAGTTGTTTGGTGATATTTCCATCAAGTTCTATTAGTTCAAAACCTTTTGGACGAGAAAAAGAATGGAAAGCAACGGTTCCCAAACCATAGCCTAAGCAAATCAAACCAATCAATAAGAAAGATTGTATTATTGAGAATTTGAGAAACATTCGAAATCGCATGATTCGTATGCTTGTGTTTGAGTTGTTTGGTGATCATTCCCTCAAATTCTATTAGTTCAAAGATTTTTGAACTATAAAAAGAATGGAAACCAACGCTTCCCAAACCATAGCCTAGGCAAACTAATCCAATCAATAAGAAAGGTTGTGTTTTTTTGAATTTGAGAAACATTCGGAATCGCATGATTCGTATGCTTGTGTTTGAGTTGTTTGGTGATCATTCCATCAAATTCTATTAGTTCAAAGATTTTTGGACGAGAAAAACAATGGAAAGCAACAGTTCCCAAACCATAGCCTAGGCAAATCAAACCAATCAATAAGAAAGGTTGTATTATGGAGAATTTGAGAAACATTCGAAATCGAATGATTCGTATGCTTGTGTTTGAGTTGTTTGGTGATCTTTCCATCAAATTCTATTAGTTCAAAGATTTTTGGACGAGAAAAACAATGCAAAGCAACGGTTCCCAAACCATGGCCTAGGCAAATCAAACCAATCAATAGGAAAGGTTGTATTATGGAGAATTTGAGAAACATTCGAAATCGAATGATTCGTATGCTTGTGTTTGAGTTGTTTGGTGATCTTTCCATCAAATTCTATTAGTTCATAGATTTGTGAACTAGAAAAAGAATGGAAACCAACGGTTCCCAAACCATATCCTAGGCAAATTAAACCAATCAATAAGAAAGGTTGTGTTTTTGTGAATTTGAGAAACATTCGGATACGCATGATTCGTATGCTTGTGTTTGAGTTGTTTGGTGATATTTCCATCAAGTTCTATTAGTTCAAAGATTTTTGGACGAGAAAAAGAATGGAAAGCAACGGTTTCCAAACCATAGCCTAGGCAAATCAAACCAATCAATAAGAAAGATTGTATTATTGAGAATTTGAGAAACATTCGAAATCGCATGATTCGTATGCTTGTGTTTGAGTTGTTTGGTGATCTTTCCATCAAATTCTATTATTTCATAGATTTGTGAACTAGAAAAAGAATGGAAACCAACGGTTCCCAAACCATATCCTAGGCAAATTAAACCAATCAATAAGAAAGGTTGTGTTTTTGTGAATTTGAGAAACATTCGGATACGCATGATTCGTATGCTTGTGTTTGAGTTGTTTGGTGATATTTCCATCAAGTTCTATTAGTTCAAAGATTTTTGGACGAGAAAAAGAATGGAAAGCAACGGTTTCCAAACCATAGCCTAGGCAAATCAAACCAATCAATAAGAAAGATTGTATTATTGAGAATTTGAGAAACATTCGAAATCGCATGATTCGTATGCTTGTGTTTGAGTTGTTTGGTGATCATTCCCTCAAATTCTATTAGTTCATAGATTTGTGAACTAGAAAAAGAATGGAAACCAACGGTTCCCAAACCATATCGTAGGCAAATTAAACCAATCAATAAGAAAGGTTGTGTTATTGAGAATTTGGGAAAAATTCGAAATCGCATGATTCCTATGCTTGTGTTTGTGTTGTTAAGTGATATTTCCATCAAGTTTTTTGGACGAGAAAAAGAATAGAAACTAACGGTTCCCAAACCATAGCCTAGGCAAATCAAACCAATCAATAAGAAAGGTTGTGTTATGGAGAATTTGAGAAGCATTCGAAATCGCATGATTCGTATGCTTGTGTTTGAGTTGTTTGGTGATCTTTCCATCAAATTCTATTAGTTCATAGATTTGTGAACTAGAAAAAGAATGGAAACCAACGGTTCCCAAACCATATCCTAGGCAAATTAAACCGATCAATAAGAAAGGTTGTGTTTTTGTGAATTTGAGAAACATTCGGATACGCATGATTCGTATGCTTGTGTTTGAGTTGTTTGGTGATATTTCCATCAAGTTCTATTAGTTCAAAGATTTTTGGACGAGAAAAAGAATGGAAAGCAACGGTTTCCAAACCATAGCCTAGGCAAATCAAACCAATCAATAAGAAAGATTGTATTATTGAGAATTTGAGAAACATTCGAAATCGCATGATTCGTATGCTTGTGTTTGAGTTGTTTGGTGATCATTCCCTCAAATTCTATTAGCTCAAAGATTTTTGAACTAGAAAAAGAATGGAAACCAACGGTTCCCTAACCATAGCCTAGGCAAATTAAACCAATCAATAAGAAAGGTTGTGTTTTTTTGAATTTGAGAAACATTCGGAATCGCATGATTCGTATGCTTGTGTTTGAGTTGTTTGGTGATCTTTCCATCAAATTCTATTAGTTCAAAGATTTTTGGACGAGAAAAACAATGGAAAGCAACGGTTCCCAAACCATAGCCTAGGCAAATAAAACCAATCAATAAGAAAGGTTGTATTATGGAGAATTTGAGAAACATTCGAAATCGAATGATTCGTATGCTTGTGTTTGAGTTGTTTGGTGATCTTTCCATCAAATTCTATTAGTTCAAAGATTTTTGGACGAGAAAAACAATGCAAAGCAACGGTTCCCAAACCATAGCCTAAGCAAATCAAACCAATCAATAAGAAAGGTTGTATTATGGAGAATTTGAGAAACATTCGAAATCGCATGATTCGTATGCTTGTGTTTGAGTTGTTTGGTGATCTTTCCATCAAATTCTATTAGTTCAAAGATTTGAACTAGAAAAAGAATGAAAACCAACGGTTCCCAAACCATAGCCTAGGCAAATTAAACCAATCAATAAGAAAGGTTGTGTTTTTGTGAATTTGAGAAACATTTGGAATCGCATGATTCATATGCTTGTGTTTGAGTTGTTTGGTGATATTTCCATCAAGTTCTATTAGTTCAAAACTTTTTGGACGAGAAAAAGAATGCGAACCAATGGTTCCCAAACCATAGTCTAGGCAAATCAAACCAATCAATAAGAAAGGTTGTATTATTGAGAAGTTGAGAAAAATTCGAAATCGCATGATTCCTATGCTTGTGTTTGTGTTGTTAAGTGATATTTCCATCAAGTTTTTTGGACGAGAAAAAAAATGGAAACCAACGGTAACCAAACCATAGCCTAGGCAAATCAAACCAATCAATAAGAAAGGTTGTATTATGGAGAATTTGAGAAACATTCGAAATCGAATGATTCGTATGCTTGTGTTTGAGTTGTTTGGTGATCTTTCCATCAGATTCTATTAGTTCATAGATTTTTGAACTAGAAAAAGAATGGAAACAGACGGTTCCCAAACCATATCCTAGGCAAATTAAACCAATCAATAAGAAAGGTTGTGTTTTTGTGAATTTGAGAAACATTCGGAATCGCATGATTCGTATGCTTGTGTTTGAGTTGTTTGGTGATATTTCCATCAAGTTCTATTAGTTCAAAACTTTTTGGACGAGAAAAAGAATGGGAATCAATGGTTCCCAAACTATAGCCTAGGCAAATCAAACCAATCAATAAGAAAGGTTGTATTATTGAGAATTTGAGAAAAATTCGAAATCGCATGATTCCTATGCTTGTGTTTGTGTTGTTAAGTGATATTTCCATCAAGTTTTTTGGACGAGAAAAAGAATGGAAACCAACGGTTCCCAAACCATAGCCTAGGCAAATCAAACCAATCAATAAGAAAGGTTGTGTTATGGAGAATTTGAGAAACATTCGAAATCGCATGATTCGTATGCTTGTGTTTGAGTTGTTTGGTGATCTTTCCATCAAATTCTATTAGTTCATAGATTTTTGAACTAGAAAAAGAATGGAAACAGACGGTTCCCAAACCATATCCTAGGCAAATTAAACCAATCAATAAGAAAGGTTGTGTTTTTATGAATTTGAGAAACATTCGGAATCGCATGATTCGTACGCTTGTGTTTGAGTTGTTTGGTGATATTTCCATCAAGTTCTATTAGTTCAAAACATTTTGGACGAGAAAAAGAATGGAAAGCAACGGTTCCCAAACCATAGCCTAGGCAAATCAAACCAATCAATAAGAAAGATTGTATTATTGAGAATTTGAGAAACATTCGAAATCGCATGATTCGTATGCTTGTGTTTGAGTTGTTTGGTGATCATTCCCTCAAATTCTATTAGTTCAAAGATTTTTGAACTAGAAAAAGAATGGAAACCAACGGTTCCCAAACCATAGCCTAGGCAAATTGAACCAATCAATAAGAAAGGTTGTGTTTTTTTGAATTTGAGAAACATTCGGAATCGCATGATTCGTATGCTTGTGTTTGAGTTGTTTGGTGATCTCTCCATCAAATTCTATTAGTTCAAAGATTTTTGGACGAGAAAAACAATGCAAAGCAACGGTACCCAAACCATAGCCTAGGCAAATCAAACCAATCAATAAGAAAGGTTGTATTGTGGAGAATTTGAGAAACATTCGAAATCGCATGATTCGTATGCTTGTGTTTGAGTTGTTTGGTGATCTTTCCATCAAATTCTATTAGTTCATAGATTTTTGAACTAGAAAAAGAATGGAAACCAACGGTTCCCAAACCATATCCTAGGCAAATTAAACCAATCAATAAGAAAGGTTGTGTTTATGTGAATTTGAAAAACATTCGGAATCGCATGATTCGTATGCTTGTGTTTGAGTTGTTTGGTGATATTTCCATCAAGTTCTATTAGTTCAAAACCTTTTGGACGAGAAAAAGAATGGAAAGCAACGGTTCCCAAACCATAGCCTAGGCAAATCAAACCAATCAATAAGAAAGATTGTATTATTGAGAATTTGAGAAACATTCGAAATCGCATGATTCGTATGCTTGTGTTTGAGTTGTTTGGTGATCATTCCCTCAAATTCTATTAGTTCAAAGATTTTTGAACTATAAAAAGAATGGAAACCAACGCTTCCCAAACCATAGCCTAGGCAAACTAAACCAATCAATAAGAAAGGTTGTGTTTTTTTGAATTTGAGAAACATTCGGAATCGCATGATTCGTATGCTTCTGTTTGAGTTGTTTGGTGATCTTTCCATCAAATTCTATTAGTTCAAAGATTTTAGGACGAGAAAAACAATGGAAAGCAACGGTTACCAAACCATAGCCTAGGCAAATCAAACCAATCAATAAGAAAGGTTGTATTATGGAGAATTTGAGAAACATTCGAAATCGAATGATTCGTATCCTTGTGTTTGAGTTGTTTGGTGATCTTTCCATCAAATTCTATTAGTTCAAAGATTTTTGGACGAGAAAAACAATGCAAAGCAACGGTTCCCAAACCATAGCCTAGGCAAATCAAACCAATCAATAAGAAAGGTTGTATTATGGAGAATTTGAGAAACATTGGAAATCGCAAGATTCGTATGCTTGTGTTTGAGTTGTTTGGTGATCTTTCCATCAAATTCTATTAGTTCAAAGATTTGAACTAGAAAAAGAATGAAAACCAACGGTTCCCAGACCATAGCCTAGGCAAATTAAACCAATCAATATGAAAGGTTGTGTTTTTGTGAATTTGAGAAACATTCGGAATCGCATGATTCGTATGCTAGTGTTTGAGTTGTTTGGTGATATTTCCATCAAGTTCTATTAGTTCAAAACTTTTTGGACGAGAAAAAGAATGGGAATCAATGGTTCCCAAACCATAGCCTAGGCAAATCAAACCAATCAATAAGAAAGGTTGTATTATTGAGAATTTGAGAAAAATTCGAAATCGCATGATTCCTATGCTTGTGTTTTCGTTGTTAAGTGATATTTCCATCAAGTTTTTTGGACGAGAAAAAGAATGGAAACCAACGGTTCCCAAACCATAGGCTAGGCAAATCAAACCAATCAATAAGAAAGGTTGTGTTATGGAGAATTTGAGAAACATTCGAAATCGCATGATTCGTATGCTTGTGTTTGAGTTGTTTGGTGATCTTTCCATCAAATTCTATTAGTTCATAGATTTTTGAACTAGAAAAAGAATGGAAACCAACGGTTCCCAAACCATATCCTAGGAAAATTAAACCAATCAATAAGAAAGGTTGTGTTTTTGTGAATTTGAGAAACATTCGGAATCGCATGATTCGTATGCTTGTGTTTGAGTTGTTTGGTGATATTTCCATCAAGTTCTATTAGTTCAAAACTTTTGGACGAGAAAAAGAATGGAAAGCAACGGTTTCCAAACCATAGCCTAGGCAAATCAAACCAATCAATAAGAAAATTGTATTATTGAGAATTTGAGAAACATTCGAAATCGCATGATTCGTATGCTTGTGTTTGAGTTGTTTGGTGATCATTCCATCAAATTCTATTAGTTCAAAGATTTTTGGACGAGAAAAACAATGCAAAGCAACGGTTCCCAAACCATAGCCTAAGCAAATCAAACCAATCAATAAGAAAGGTTGTATTATGGAGAATTTGAGAAACATTCGAAATCGCATGATTCGTATGCTTGTGTTTGAGTTGTTTGGTGATCTTTCCATCAAATTCTATTAGTTCAAAGATTTGAACTAGAAAAATAATGAAAACCAACGGTTCCCAAACCATAGCCTAGGCAAATTAAACCAATCAATAAGAAAGGTTGTGTTTTTGTGAATTTGAGAAACATTCGGAATCGCATGATTCATATGCTTGTGTTTGAGTTGTTTGGTGATATTTCCATCAAGTTCTATTAGTTCAAAACTTTTTGGACGAGAAAAAGAATGCGAACCAATGGTTCCCAAACCATAGCCTAGGCAAATCAAACCAATCAATAAGAAAGGTTGTATTATTGAGAAGTTGAGAAAAATTCGAAATCGCATGATTCCTATGCTTGTGTTTGTGTTGTTAAGTGATATTTCCATCAAGTTTTTTGGACGAGAAAAAGAATGGAAACCAACGGTAACCAAACCATAGCCTAGGCAAATCAAACCAATCAATAAGAAAGGTTGTATTATGGAGAATTTGAGAAACATTCGAAATCGAATGATTCGTATGCTTGTGTTTGAGTTGTTTGGTGATCTTTCCATCAGATTCTATTAGTTCATAGATTTTTGAACTAGAAAAAGAATGGAAACAGACGGTTCCCAAACCATATCCTAGGCAAATTAAACCAATCAATAAGAAAGGTTGTGTTTTTGTGAATTTGAGAAACATTCGGAATCGCATGATTCGTATGCTTGTGTTTGAGTTGTTTGGTGATATTTCCATCAAGTTCTATTAGTTCAAAACTTTTTGGACGAGAAAAAGAATGGGAATCAAAGGTTCCCAAACTATAGCCTAGGCAAATCAAACCAATCAATAAGAAAGGTTGTATTATTGAGAATTTGAGAAAAATTCGAAATCGCATGATTCCTATGCTTGTGTTTGTGTTGTTAAGTGATATTTCCATCAAGTTTTTTGGACGAGAAAAAGAATGGAAACCAACGGTTCCCAAACCATGGCCTAGGCAAATCAAACCAATCAATAAGAAAGGTTGTGTTATGGAGAATTTGAGAAACATTCGAAATCGCATGATTCGTATGCTTGTGTTTGAGTTGTTTGGTGATCTTTCCATCAAATTCTATTAGTTCATAGATTTTTGAACTAGAAAAAGAATGGAAACAGACGGTTCCCAAACCATATCCTAGGCAAATTAAACCAATCAATAAGAAAGGTTGTGTTTTTATGAATTTGAGAAACATTCGGAATCGCATGATTCGTACGCTTGTGTTTGAGTTGTTTGGTGATATTTCCATCAATTCTATTAGTTCAAAACATTTTGGACGAGAAAAAGAATGGAAAGCAACGGTTCCCAAACCATAGCCTAGGCAAATCAAACCAATCAATAAGAAAGATTGTATTATGGAGAATTTGAGAAACATTCGAAATCGCATGATTCGTATGCTTGTGTTTGAGTTGTTTGGTGATCATTCCCTCAAATTCTATTAGTTCAAAGATTTTTGAACTAGAAAAAGAATGGAAACCAACGGTTCCCAAACCATAGCCTAGGCAAATTGAACCAATCAATAAGAAAGGTTGTGTTTTTTTGAATTTGAGAAACATTCGGAATCGCATGATTCGTATGCTTGTGTTTGAGTTGTTTGGTGATCTCTCCATCAAATTCTATTAGTTCAAAGATTTTTGGACGAGAAAAACAATGCAAAGCAACGGTACCCAAACCATAGCCTAGGCAAATCAAACCAATCAATAAGAAAGGTTGTATTGTGGAGAATTTGAGAAACATTCGAAATCGCATGATTCGTATGCTTGTGTTTGAGTTGTTTGGTGATCTTTCCATCAAATTCTATTAGTTCATAGATTTTTGAACTAGAAAAAGAATGGAAACCAACGGTTCCCAAACCATATCCTAGGCAAATTAAACCAATCAATAAGAAAGGTTGTGTTTATGTGAATTTGAAAAACATTCGGAATCGCATGATTCGTATGCTTGTGTTTGAGTTGTTTGGTGATATTTCCATCAAGTTCTATTAGTTCAAAACCTTTTGGACGAGAAAAAGAATGGAAAGCAACGGTTCCCAAACCATAGCCTAGGCAAATCAAACCAATCAATAAGAAAGATTGTATTATTGAGAATTTGAGAAACATTCGAAATCGCATGATTCGTATGCTTGTGTTTGAGTTGTTTGGTGATCATTCCCTCAAATTCTATTAGTTCAAAGATTTTTGAACTATAAAAAGAATGGAAACCAACGCTTCCCAAACCATAGCCTAGGCAAACTAAACCAATCAATAAGAAAGGTTGTGTTTTTTTGAATTTGAGAAACATTCGGAATCGCATGATTCGTATGCTTCTGTTTGAGTTGTTTGGTGATCTTTCCATCAAATTCTATTAGTTCAAAGATTTTAGGACGAGAAAAACAATGGAAAGCAACGGTTACCAAACCATAGCCTAGGCAAATCAAACCAATCAATAAGAAAGGTTGTATTATGGAGAATTTGAGAAACATTCGAAATCGAATGATTCGTATCCTTGTGTTTGAGTTGTTTGGTGATCTTTCCATCAAATTCTATTAGTTCAAAGATTTTTGGACGAGAAAAACAATGCAAAGCAACGGTTCCCAAACCATAGCCTAGGCAAATCAAACCAATCAATAAGAAAGGTTGTATTATGGAGAATTTGAGAAACATTCGAAATCGCAAGATTCGTATGCTTGTGTTTGAGTTGTTTGGTGATCTTTCCATCAAATTCTATTAGTTCAAAGATTTGAACTAGAAAAAGAATGAAAACCAACGGTTCCCAGACCATAGCCTAGGCAAATTAAACCAATCAATATGAAAGGTTGTGTTTTTGTGAATTTGAGAAACATTCGGAATCGCATGATTCGTATGCTAGTGTTTGAGTTATTTGGTGATATTTCCATCAAGTTCTATTAGTTCAAAACTTTTTGGACGAGAAAAAGAATGGGAATCAATGGTTCCCAAACCATAGCCTAGGCAAATCAAACCAATCAATAAGAAAGGTTGTATTATTGAGAATTTGAGAAAAATTCGAAATCGCATGATTCCTATGCTTGTGTTTTCGTTGTTAAGTGATATTTCCATCAAGTTTTTTGGACGAGAAAAAGAATGGAAACCAACGGTTCCCAAACCATAGGCTAGGCAAATCAAACCAATCAATAAGAAAGGTTGTGTTATGGAGAATTTGAGAAACATTCGAAATCGCATGATTCGTATGCTTGTGTTTGAGTTGTTTGGTGATCTTTCCATCAAATTCTATTAGTTCATAGATTTTTGAACTAGAAAAAGAATGGAAACCAACGGTTCCCAAACCATATCCTAGGCAAATTAAACCAATCAATAAGAAAGGTTGTGTTTTTGTGAATTTGAGAAACATTCGGAATCGCATGATTCGTATGCTTGTGTTTGAGTTGTTTGGTGATATTTCCATCAAGTTCTATTAGTTCAAAACTTTTGGACGAGAAAAAGAATGGAAAGCAACGGTTTCCAAACCATAGCCTAGGCAAATCAAACCAATCAATAAGAAAATTGTATTATTGAGAATTTGAGAAACATTCGAAATCGCATGATTCGTATGCTTGTGTTTGAGTTGTTTGGTGATCATTCCCTCAAATTCTATTAGTTCAAAGATTTTTGAACTAGAAAAAGAATGGAAACCAACGGTTCCCTAACCATAGCCTAGGCAAATTAAACCAATCAATAAGAAAGGTTGTGTTTTTTTGAATTTGAGAAACATTCGGAATCGCATGATTCGTATGCTTGTGTTTGAGTTGTTTGGTGATCTTTCCATCAAATTCTATTAGTTAAAAGATTTTTGGACGAGAAAAACAATGGAAAGCAACGGTTCCCAAACCATAGCCTAGGCAAATCAAACCAATCAATAAGAAAGGTGGTATTATGGAGAATTTGAGAAACATTCGAAATCGAATGATTCGTATGCTTGTGTTTGAGTTGTTTGGTGATCTTTCCATCAAATTCTATTAGTTCAAAGATTTTTGGACGAGAAAAACAATGCAAAGCAACGGTTCCCAAACCATGGCCTAGGCAAATCAAACCAATCAATAAGAAAGGTTGTATTATGGAGAATTTGAGAAACATTCGAAATCGCATGATTCGTATGCTTGTGTTTGAGTTGTTTGGTGATCTTTCCATCAAATTCTATTAGTTCAAAGATTTGAACTAGAAAAAGAATGAAAACCAACGGTTCCCAAACCATAGCCTAGGCAAATTAAACCAATCAATAAGAAAGGTTGTGTTTTTGTGAATTTGAGAAACATTCGGAATCGCATGATTCGTATGCTTGTGTTTGAGTTGTTTGGTGATATTTCCATCAAGTTCTATTAGTTCAAAACTTTTTGGACGAGAAAAAGAATGCGAACCAATGGTTCCCAAACCATAGCCTAGGCAAATCAAACCAATCAATAAGAAAGGTTGTATTATTGAGAAGTTGAGAAAAATTCGAAATCGCATGATTCCTATGCTTGTGTTTGTGTTGTTAAGTGATATTTCCATCAAGTTTTTTGGAAGAGAAAAAGAATGGAAACCAACGGTTCCCAAACCATAGCCTAGGCAAATCAAACCAATCAATAAGAAAGGTTGTGTTATGGAGAATTTGAGAAGCATTCGAAATCGCATGATTCGTATGCTTGTGTTTGAGTTGTTTGGTGATCTTTCCATCAAATTCTATTAGTTCATAGCTTTTTGAACTAGAAAAAGAATGGAAACCAACGGTTCCCAAACCATATCCTAGGCAAATTAAACCAATCAATAAGAAAGGTTGTGTTTTTGTAAATTTGAGAAACATTCGGAATCGCATGATTCGTATGCTTGTGTTTGAGTTGTTTGGTGATATTTCCATCAAGTTCTATTAGTTCAAAACTTTTTGGACGAGAAAAAGAATGGAAAGCAACGGTTTCCAAACCATAGCCTAGGGAAATCAAACCAATCAATAAGAAAGATTGTATTATTGAGAATTTGAGAAACATTCGAAATCGCATGATTCCTATGCTTGTGTTTGTGTTGTTAAGTGATATTTCCATCAAGTTTTTTGGATGAGAAAAAGAATCGAAACCAACGGTTCCCAAACCATAGCCTAGGCAAATCAAACCAATCAATAAGAAAGGTTGTGTTATGGAGAATTTGGGAAGCATTCGAAATCGCATGATTCGTTTGCTTGTGTTTGAGTTGTTTGGTGATCTTTCCATCAAATTCTATTAGTTCATAGATTTTTGAACTAGAAAAAGAATGGAAACCAACGGTTCCCAAACCATATCCTAGGCAAATTAAACCAATCAATAAGAAAGGTTGTGTTTTTGTGAATTTGAGAAACATTCGGAATCGCATGATTCGTATGCTTGTGTTTGAGTTGTTTGGTGATATTTCCATCAAGTTCTATTAGTTCAAAACTTTTTGGACGAGAAAAAGAATGGAAAGCAACGGTTCCCAAACCATAGCCTAGGCAAATCAAACCAATCAATAAGAAAGGTTGTATTATGGAGAATTTGAGAAACATTCGAAATCGCATGATTCGTATGCTTGTGTTTGAGTTGTTTGGTGATCTTTCCATCAAATTCTATTAGTTCATAGATTTTTGAACTAGAAAAAGAATGGAAACCAACGGTCCCAAACCATATCCTAGGCAAATTAAACCAATCAATAAGAAAGGTTGTGTTTTCGTGAATTTGAGAAACATTCGGAATCGCATGATTCGTATGCTTGTGTTTGAGTTGTTTGGTGATATTTCCATCAAGTTCTATTAGTTCAAAACTTTTTGGACGAGAAAAAGAATGGGAACCAATGGTTCCCAAACCATAGGCTAGGCAAATAAAACCAATCAATAAGAAAGGTTGTATTATTGAGAATTTGAGAAAAATTCGAAATCGCATGATTCCTATGCTTGTGTTTGTGTTGTTAAGTGATATTTCCATCAAGTTTTTTGGACGAGAAAAAGAATGGAAACCAACGGTTCCCAAACCATAGCCTAGGCAAATCAAACCAATCAATAAGAAAGGTTGTGTTATGGAGAATTTGAGAAGCATTCGAAATCGCATAATTCGTATGCTTGTGTTTGAGTTGTTTGCTGATCTTTCCATCAAATTCTATTAGTTCATAGATTTTTGAACTAGAAAAAGAATGGAAACCAACGGTTCCCAAACCATATCCTAGGCAAATTAAACCAATCAATAAGAAAGGTTGTGTTTTTGTGAATTTGAGAAACATTCGGAATCGCATGATTCGTATGGTTGTATTTGAGTTGTTTGGTGATATTTCCATCAAGTTCTATTAGTTCAAAACTTTTTGGACGAGAAAAAGAATGGAAAGCAACGGTTTCCAAACCATAGCCTAGGCAAATCAAACCAATCAATAAGAAAGATTGTATTATTGAGAATTTGAGAAACATTCGAAATCGCATGATTCCTATGCTTGTGTTTGTGTTGTTAAGTGATATTTCCATCAAGTTTTTTGGACGAGAAAAAGAATCGAAACCAACGGTTCCCAAACCATAGCCTAGGCAAATCAAACCAATCAATAAGAAAGGTTGTGTTATGGAGAATTTGGGAAGCATTCGAAATCGCATGATTCGTATGCTTGTGTTTGAGTTGTTTGGTGATCTTTCCATCAAATTCTATTAGTTCATAGATTTTTGAACTAGAAAAAGAATGGAAACCAACGGTTCCCAAACCATATCCTAGGAAAATTAAACCAATCAATAAGAAAGGTTGTGTTTTTGTGAATTTCAGAAACATTCGGAATCGCATGATTCGTATGCTTGTGTTTGAGTTGTTTGGTGATATTTCCATCAAGTTCTATTAGTTCAAAACTTTTTGGACGAGAAAAAGAATGGAAAGCAACGGTTCCCAAACCATAGCCTAGGCAAATCAAACCAATCAATAAGAAAGGTTGTATTATGGAGAATTTGAGAAACATTCGAAATCGCATGATTCGTATTCTTGTGTTTGAGTTGTTTGGTGATCTTTCCATCAAATTCTATTAGTTCAAAGATTTGAACTAGAAAAAGAATGAAAACCAACGGTTCCCAGACCATAGCCTAGGCAAATTTAACCAATCAATAAGAAAGGTTGTGTTTTTGTGAATTTGAGAAACATTCGGAATCGCATGATTCGTATGCTTGTGTTTGAGTTGTTTGGTGATATTTCCATCAAGTTCTATTAGTTCAAAACCCTTTGGACGAGAAAAAGAATGGAAAGCAACGGTTCCCAAACCATAGCCTAGGCAAATCAAACCAATCAATAAGAAAGATTGTATTATTGAGAATTTGAGAAACATTCGAAATCGCATGATTCGTATGCTTGTGTTTGAGTTGTTTGGTGATCATTCCCTCAAATTCTATTAGTTCAAAGATTATTGAACTATAAAAAGAATGGAAACCAACGCTTCCCAAACCATAGCCTAGGCAAACTAAACCAATCAATAAGAAAGGTTGTGTTTTTTTGAATTTGAGAAACATTCGGAATCGCATGATTCGTATGCTTGTGTTTGAGTTGTTTGGTGATCTTTCCATCAAATTCTATTAGTTCAAAGATTTTTGGACGAGAAAAACAATGGAAAGCAACGGTTCCCAAACCATAGCCTAGGCAAATCAAACCAATCAATAAGAAAGGTTGTATTATGGAGAATTTGAGAAACATTCGAAATCGAATGATTCGTATGCTTGTGTTTGAGTTGTTTGGTGATCTTTCCATCAAATTCTATTAGTTCAAAGATTTTTGGACGAGAAAAACAATGCAAAGCAACGGTTCCCAAACCATAGCCTAGGCAAATCAAACCAATCAATAAGAAAGGTTGTATTATGGAGAATTTGAGAAACATTCGAAATCGCATGATTCGTATGCTTGTGTTTGAGTTGTTTGGTGATCTTTCCATCAAATTCTATTAGTTCAAAGATTTGAACTAGAAAAAGAATGAAAACCAACGGTTCCCAGACCATAGCCTAGGCAAACTAAACCAATCAATATGAAAGGTTGTGTTTTTGTGAATTTGAGAAACATTCGGAATCGCATGATTCGTATGCTTGTGTTTGAGTTGTTTGGTGATATTTCCATCAAGTTCTATTAGTTCAAAACTTTTTGGACGAGAAAAAGAATGCGAACCAATGGTTCCCAAACCATAGCCTAGGCAAATCAAACCAATCAATAAGAAAGGTTGTATTATTGAGAATTTGAGAAAAATTCGAAATCGCATAATTCCTATGCTTGTGCTTGTGTTGTTAAGTGATATTTCCATCAAGTTTTTTGGACGAGAAAAAGAATGGAAACCAACGGTTCCCAAACCATAGCCTAGGCAAATCAAACCAATCAATAAGAAAGGTTGTGTTATGGAGAATTTGAGAAGCATTCGAAATCGCATGATTCGTATGCTTGTGTTTGAGTTGTTTGGTGATCTTTCCATCAAATTCTATTAGTTCATATATTTTTGAACTAGAAAAAGAATGGAAACCAACGGTTCCCAAACCATATCCTAGGCAAATTAAACCAATCAATAAGAAAGGTTGTGTTTTTGTGAATTTGAGAAACATTCGGAATCGCATGATTCGTATGCTTGTGTTTGAGTTGTTTGGTGATATTTCCATCAAGTTCTATTAGTTCAAAACTTTTGGGACGAGAAAAAGAATGGAAAGCAACGGTTTCCAAACCATAGCCTAGGCAAATCAAACCAATCAATAAGAAAGATTGTATTATTGAGAATTTGAGAAACATTCGAAATCGCATGATTCCTATGCTTGTGTTTGTGTTGTTAAGTGATATTTCCATCAAGTTTTTTGGACGAGAAAAAGAATCGAAACCAACGGTTCCCAAACCATAGCCTAGGCAAATCAAACCAATCAATAAGAAAGGTTGTGTTATGGAGAATTTGGGAAGCATTCGAAATCGCATGATTCGTTTGCTTGTGTTTGAGTTGTTTGGTGATCTTTCCATTAAATTCTATTAGTTCATAGATTTTTGAACTAGAAAAAGAATGGAAACCAACGGTTCCCAAACCATATCCTAGGCAAATTTAACCAATCAATAAGAAAGGTTGTGTTTTTGTGAATTTGAGAAACATTCGGAATCGCATGATTCGTATGCTTGTGTTTGAGTTGTTTGGTGATATTTCCATCAAGTTCTATTAGTTCAAAACTTTTTGGACGAGAAAAAGAATGGAAAGCAACGGTTCCCAAACCATAGCCTAGGCAAATCAAACCAATCAATAAGAAAGGTTGTATTATGGAGAATTTGAGAAACATTCGAAATCCCATGATTCGTATGCTTGTGTTTGAGTTGTTTGGTGATATTTCCATCAAATTCTATTAGTTCATAGATTTTTGAACTAGAAAAAGAATGGAAACCAACGGTCCCAAACCATATCCTAGGCAAATTAAACCAATCAATAAGAAAGGTTGTGTTTTCGTGAATTTGAGAAACATTCGGAATCGCATGATTCGTATGCTTGTGTTTGAGTTGTTTGGTGATATTTCCATCAAGTTCTATTAGTTCAAAACTTTTTGGACGAGAAAAAGAATGGGAACCAATGGTTCCCAAACCATAGGCTAGGCAAATCAAACCAATCAATAAGAAAGGTTGTATTATTGAGAATTTGAGAAAAATTCGAAATCGCATGATTCCTATGCTTGTGTTTGTGTTGTTAAGTGATATTTCCATCAAGTTTTTTGGACGAGAAAAAGAATGGAAACCAACGGTTCCCAAACCATAGCCTAGGCAAATCAAACCAATCAATAAGAAAGGTTGTGTTATGGAGAATTTGAGAAGCATTCGAAATCGCATAATTCGTATGCTTGTGTTTGAGTTGTTTGCTGATCTTTCCATCAAATTCTATTAGTTCATAGATTTTTGAACTAGAAAAAGAATGGAAACCAACGGTTCCCAAACCATATCCTAGGAAAATTAAACCAATCAATAAGAAAGGTTGTGTTTTTGTAAATTTGAGAAACATTCGGAATCGCATGATTCGTATGCTTGTGTTTGAGTTGTTTGGTGATATTTCCATCAAGTTCTATTAGTTCAAAACTTTTTGGACGAGAAAAAGAATGGAAAGCAACGGTTCCCAAACCATAGCCTAGGCAAATCAAACCAATCAATAAGAAAGGTTGTATTATGGAGAATTTGAGAAACATTCGAAATCGCATGATTCGTATGCTTGTGTTTGAGTTGTTTGGTGATCTTTCCATCAAATTCTATTAGTTCAAAGATTTGAACTAGAAAAAGAATGAAAACCAACGGTTCCCAAACCATAGCCTAGGCAAATTAAACCAATCAATAAGAAAGGTTGTGTTTTTGTGAATTTGAGAAACATTCGGAATCGCATGATTCGTATGCTTGTGTTTGAGTTGTTTGGTGATATTTCCATCAAGTTCTATTAGTTCAAAACTTTTTGGACGAGAAAAAGAATGGAAAGCAACGGTTTCCAAACCATAGCCTAGGCAAATCAAACCAATCAATAAGAAAGATTGTATTATTGAGAATTTGAGAAACATTCGAAATCGCATGATTCCTATGTTTGTGTTTGTGTTGTTAAGTGATATTTCCATCAAGTTTTTTGGACGAGAAAAAGAATCGAAACCAACGGTTCCCAAACCATAGCCTAGGCAAATCAAACCAATCAATAAGAAAGGTTGTGTTATGGAGAATTTGGGAAGCATTCGAAATCGCATGATTCGTATGCTTGTGTTTGAGTTGTTTGGTGATCTTTCCATCAAATTCTATTAGTTCATAGATTTTTGAACTAGAAAAAGAATGGAAACCAACGGTTCCCAAACCATATCCTAGGCAAATTAAACCAATCAATAAGAAAGGTTGTGTTTTTGTGAATTTGAGAAACATTCGGAATCGCATGATTCGTATGCTTGTGTTTGAGTTGTTTGGTGTTATTTCCATCAAGTTCTATTAGTTCAAAACTTTTTGGACGAGAAAAAGAATGGAAAGCAACGGTTCCCAAACCATAGCCTAGGCAAATCAAACCAATCAATAAGAAAGGTTGTATTATGGAGAATTTGAGAAACATTCGAAATCGCATGATTCGTATGCTTGTGTTTGAGTTGTTTGGTGAGAGCAACGGTTCCCAAACCATAGCCTAGGCAAATCAAACCAATCAATATGAAAGGTTGTATTATTGAGAATTTGAGAAACATTCGAAATCGCATGATTCGTATGCTTTTGTTTGAGTTGTTTGGTGATCTTTCCATCAAATTCTATTAGCTCAAAGATTTCTGAACTAGAAAAAGAATGGAAACCAACGGTTCCCAAACCATAGCCTAGGCAAATTAAACCAATCAATAAGAAAGGTTGTGTTTTTGTGAATTTGAGAAACATTCGGAATCGCATGATTCGTATGCTTGTGTTTGAGTTGTTTGGTGATATTTCCATCAAGTTCTATTAGTTCAAAACTTTTTGGACGAGAAAAAGAATGGAAAGCAACGGTTTCCAAACAATAGCCTAGGCAAATCAAACCAATCAATAAGAAAGATTGTATTATTGAGAATTTGAGAAACATTCGAAATCGCATGATTCCTATGTTTGTGTTTGTGTTGTTAAGTGATATTTCCATCAAGTTTTTTGGACGAGAAAAAGAATCGAAACCAACGGTTCCCAAACCATAGCCTAGGCAAATCAAACCAATCAATAAGAAAGGTTGTGTTATGGAGAATTTGGGAAGCATTCGAAATCGCATGATTCGTATGCTTGTGTTTGAGTTGTTTGGTGATCTTTCTATCAAATTCTATTAGTTCATAGATTTTTGAACTAGAAAAAGAATGGAAACCAACGGTTCCCAAACCATATCCTAGGCAAATTAAACCAATCAATAAGAAAGGTTGTGTTTTTGTGAATTTGAGAAACATTCGGAATCGCATGATTCGTATGCTTGTGTTTGAGTTGTTTGGTGTTATTTCCATCAAGTTCTATTAGTTCAAAACTTTTTGGACGAGAAAAAAAATGGAAAGCAACGGTTCCCAAACCATAGCCTAGGCAAATCAAACCAATCAATAAGAAAGGTTGTATTATGGAGAATTTGAGAAACATTCGAAATCGCATGATTCGTATGCTTGTGTTTGAGTTGTTTGGTGAGAGCAACGGTTCCCAAACCATAGCCTAGGCAAATCAAACCAATCAATAAGAAAGGTTGTATTATTGAGAATTTGAGAAACATTCGAAATCGCATGATTCGTATGCTTTTGTTTGAGTTGTTTGGTGATCTTTCCATCAAATTCTATTAGTTCAAAGATTTCTGAACTAGAAAAAGAATGGAAACCAACGGTTCCCAAACAATAGCATAGGCAAATTAAACCAATCAATAAGAAAGGTTGTGTTTTTGTGAATTTGAGAAACATTCGGAATCGCATGATTCGTATGCTTGTGTTTGAGTTGTTTGGTGAAATTTCCATCAAGTTCTATTAGTTCAAAACTTTTTGGACGAGAAAAGGAATGGGAACCAATGGTTCCCAAACCATAGCCTAGGCAAACTGATACGTGATTGCCAACGTCGAAGGCTACTCTTGGGGTTGCGGAAGCTTTTCTGGATCTTTGGGGAGTTTCGCCTGCTGCCCTTGCTCAATCTTTTCGCTTCTTACAAACTGAAGGCTCGCCCTTGGATTGGATGATCCAACAAGGGTTGAAACCTTAATGGTGTGAAGGAAGGGACGGTTTGCAAATTGACGCCCTATGGGCCACCTGCGATATTCACAACGACGAACACCAATATGAGTAGGATGAATTTCACGCAAGCTAATGAATTTATGTAGATTGATGTTTGTTTTAGTCATGCAAATTGTTGATGAATTTAGGAAAGACGAGAGAGAGAAGTAGAGAAGAGAAGAGAGGTCGAGAGGATTGATGTTGAGGATGATCGATCAAAACCAGCAAGTAACACGCAATTCTTGGTGTTAAGACTCCCAGGAAATCAACTTCAATAAGTCAATTTCCAAGGATTCAAAACTGATTTTTATTGAATGCAAACTTGAGTTTAAATAGACAAATAGGAAGCCAAAATTCTATCTTCTAACACTTGCCTAAGATAGAATTTTGCTTGGAAAAGAAGCTATCTAATTAAATTAAATAAAAGGAAACAAAGGATAACAAACTATCCAAAAATATATCTTCTAGAGATACTCCTTGCGTTCCAAGGCAAAAACGGTCAAAGGGCCGCATCCCATGAGCTGGCAAAAGCTGTAACACATCTGGCGCGCAGGAGGTGAAGCGCGAGCTTTTGCCTTGAAGCGCGATCACGCTTTAGGGGCATATCTAGCGATTTGCCTACTGAGGTGAAACTTCGAGGAGGGAACACAGAAGATACCAAAAATTATGGCAAATGCCAAAAAGTCCAAAATAATTCTAAATCTAAGAATTACTAGCTAAGATAAGCATGCAAACAACTCTTGCATGTGAGTATCATTAGTGCACAAGCATATCTTCATTTTCCAATGGCGACTTGATAATGGGTGGCAAACTAGATGAAGATTCTTGATCCCATTTTGATCCTTATCACAAATCAAACCAATCAATAAGAAAGGTTGTATTGACAATTTGAGAAACATTCGGAATCGCATGATTCGTATGCTTGTGTTTGAGTTGTTTGGTGATCTTTCCATCAAATTCTATTAGTTCAAAGATTTTTGAACTAGAAAAAGAATGGAAACCAACGGTTCCCAAACCATAGCCTAGGCAAATTAAACCAATCAATAAGAAAGGTTGTGTTTTTGTGAATTTGAGAAACATTCGGAATCGCATGACTCGTATGCTTGTATTTGAGTTGTTTGGTGAAATTTCCATCAAGTTCTATTAGTTCAAAACTTTTTGGACGAGAAAAATAATGGGAACCAATGGTTCCCAAACCGTAGCCTAGGCAAATCAAACCAATCAATAAGAAAGGTTGTATTATTGAGAATTTGAGAAAAATTCAAAATCGCATGATTCCTATGGTTGTGTTTGTGTTATTAAGTGATATTTCCATCAAGTTTTTTGGACGAGAAAAAGAATGGAAACCAACGGTTCCCAAACCATAGCCTAGGCAAATCAAACCAATCAATAAGAAAGGTTGTGTTATTAAGAATTTGAGAAACAAGTGAAATCGCATGATTCGTATGCATGTGTTTGAGTTGTTTGGTGATCTTTCTATCAAATTCTATTAGTTCAAAAATTTTTGGACTAGAAAAAGAATAGAAACCAACGGTTCCCAAACCATAGCCTAGGCAAATCAAACCAATCAATAAGAAAGGTTGTTCTTATTGAGAATTTGAGAAACATTCGAAATCGCATGATTTGTATGCTTGTGTTTGAGTTGTTTGGTGATGTTTCCATCAAATTTTATTAGTTCAAAGATTTTTGAACTAGAAAAAGAATGGAAACCAACGGTTCCCAAACCATAGCCTAGGCAAATTAAACCAATCAATAAGAAAGGTTGTATTATTGAGAATTTGAGAAACATTCGAAATTGCATGATTCGTATGCTTGTGTTTGAGTTGTTTGGTTATCTTTCCAACAAATTCTATTAGTTCAAAGATTTTTGAACTAGAAAAAGAATGGAAAGCAACGGTTCCCAAACCATAGCCTAGGCAAATTAAACCAATCAATAAGAAAGGTTGTGTTTTTGTGAATTTGAGAAACATTCGGAATCGCATGATTCGTATGCTTGTGTTTGAGTTGTTTGGTGAAATTTCCATCAAGTTCTATTAGTTCAAAACTTTTGGGACGAGAAAAAGAATGGGAACCAATGGTTCCCAAACCATAGCCTAGGCAAATCAAACCAATCAATAAGAAAGGTTGTATTATTGAGAATTTGAGAAAAATTCAAAATCGCATGATTCCTATGCTTGTGTTTGTGTTATTAAGTGATATTTCCATCAAGTTTTTTGGACGAGAAAAAGAATGGAAACCAACGGTTCCCAAATCATAGCCTAGGCAAATCAAACCAATCAATAAGAAAGGTTGTGTTATTAAGAATTTGAGAAACAAGTGAAATCGCATGATTCGTATGCATGTGTTTGAGTTGTTTGGTGATCTTTCTATCAAATTCTATTAGTTCAAAAATTTTTGGACTAGAAAAAGAATAGAAACCAACGGTTCCCAAACCATAGCATAGGCAAATCAAACCAATCAATAAGAAAGGTTGTTCTTATTGAGAATTTGAGAAACATTCGAAATCGCATGATTCGTATGCTTGTGTTTGAGTTGTTTGGTGATCTTTCCATCAAATTTTATTAGTTCAAAGATTTTTGAACTAGAAAAAGAATGGAAACCAACGGTTCCTAAACCATAGCCTAGGCAAATTAAACCAATCAATAAGAAAGGTTGTATTATTGAGAATTTGAGAAACATTCGAAATCGCATGATTCGTATGCTTGTGTTTGAGTTGTTTGGTGATCTTTCCATCAAATTTTATTAGTTCAAAGATTTTTGAACTAGAAAAAGAATGGAAACCAACGGTTCCTAAACCATAGCCTAGGCAAATTAAACCAATCAATAAGAAAGGTTGTATTATTGAGAATTTGAGAAACATTCGAAATTGCATGATTCGTATGCTTGTGTTTGAGTTGTTTGGTGAAATTTCCATCAAGTTCTATTAGTTCAAAACTTTTTGGACGAGAAAAAGAATGGGAACCAATGGTTCCCAAACCATAGCCTAGGCAAACTGATACGTGATTGCCAACGTCGAAGGCTACTCTTGGGGTTGCGGAAGCTTTTCTGGATCTTTGGGGAGTTTCGCCTGCTGCCCTTGCTCAATCTTTTCGCTTCTTACAAACTGAAGGCTCGCCCTTGGATTGGATGATCCAACAAGGGTTGAAACCTTAATGGTGTGAAGGAAGGGACGGTTTGCAAATTGACGCCCTATGGGCCACCTGCGATATTCACAACGACGAACACCAATATGAGTAGGATGAATTTCACGCAAGCTAATGAATTTATGTAGATTGATGTTTGTTTTAGTCATGCAAATTGTTGATGAATTTAGGAAAGACGAGAGAGAGAAGTAGAGAAGAGAAGAGAGGTCGAGAGGATTGATGTTGAGGATGATCGATCAAAACCAGCAAGTAACACGCAATTCTTGGTGTTAAGACTCCCAGGAAATCAACTTCAATAAGTCAATTTCCAAGGATTCAAAACTGATTTTTATTGAATGCAAACTTGAGTTTAAATAGACAAATAGGAAGCCAAAATTCTATCTTCTAACACTTGCCTAAGATAGAATTTTGCTTGGAAAAGAAGCTATCTAATTAAATTAAATAAAAGGAAACAAAGGATAACAAACTATCCAAAAATATATCTTCTAGAGATACTCCTTGCGTTCCAAGGCAAAAACGGTCAAAGGGCCGCATCCCATGAGCTGGCAAAAGCTGTAACACGTCTGGCGCGCAGGAGGTGAAGCGCGAGCTTTTGCCTTGAAGCGCGATCACGCTTTAGGGGCATATCTAGCGATTTGCCTACTGAGGTGAAACTTCGAGGAGGGAACACAGAAGATACCAAAAATTATGGCAAATGCCAAAAAGTCCAAAATAATTCTAAATCTAAGAATTACTAGCTAAGATAAGCATGCAAACAACTCTTGCATGTGAGTATCATTAGTGCACAAGCATATCTTCATTTTCCAATGGCGACTTGATAATGGGTGGCAAACTAGATGAAGATTCTTGATCCCATTTTGATCCTTATCACAAATCAAACCAATCAATAAGAAAGGTTGTATTGACAATTTGAGAAACATTCGGAATCGCATGATTCGTATGCTTGTGTTTGAGTTGTTTGGTGATCTTTCCATCAAATTCTATTAGTTCAAAGATTTTTGAACTAGAAAAAGAATGGAAACCAACGGTTCCCAAACCATAGCCTAGGCAAATTAAACCAATCAATAAGAAAGGTTGTGTTTTTGTGAATTTGAGAAACATTCGGAATCGCATGACTCGTATGCTTGTATTTGAGTTGTTTGGTGAAATTTCCATCAAGTTCTATTAGTTCAAAACTTTTTGGACGAGAAAAATAATGGGAACCAATGGTTCCCAAACCGTAGCCTAGGCAAATCAAACCAATCAATAAGAAAGGTTGTATTATTGAGAATTTGAGAAAAATTCAAAATCGCATGATTCCTATGGTTGTGTTTGTGTTATTAAGTGATATTTCCATCAAGTTTTTTGGACGAGAAAAAGAATGGAAACCAACGGTTCCCAAACCATAGCCTAGGCAAATCAAACCAATCAATAAGAAAGGTTGTGTTATTAAGAATTTGAGAAACAAGTGAAATCGCATGATTCGTATGCATGTGTTTGAGTTGTTTGGTGATCTTTCTATCAAATTCTATTAGTTCAAAAATTTTTGGACTAGAAAAAGAATAGAAACCAACGGTTCCCAAACCATAGCCTAGGCAAATCAAACCAATCAATAAGAAAGGTTGTTCTTATTGAGAATTTGAGAAACATTCGAAATCGCATGATTTGTATGCTTGTGTTTGAGTTGTTTGGTGATGTTTCCATCAAATTTTATTAGTTCAAAGATTTTTGAACTAGAAAAAGAATGGAAACCAACGGTTCCCAAACCATAGCCTAGGCAAATTAAACCAATCAATAAGAAAGGTTGTATTATTGAGAATTTGAGAAACATTCGAAATTGCATGATTCGTATGCTTGTGTTTGAGTTGTTTGGTTATCTTTCCAACAAATTCTATTAGTTCAAAGATTCTTGAACTAGAAAAAGAATGGAAAGCAACGGTTCCCAAACCATAGCCTAGGCAAATTAAACCAATCAATAAGAAAGGTTGTGTTTTTGTGAATTTGAGAAACATTCGGAATCGCATGATTCGTATGCTTGTGTTTGAGTTGTTTGGTGAAATTTCCATCAAGTTCTATTAGTTCAAAACTTTTGGGACGAGAAAAAGAATGGGAACCAATGGTTCCCAAACCATAGCCTAGGCAAATCAAACCAATCAATAAGAAAGGTTGTATTATTGAGAATTTGAGAAAA
Source organism: Polygonum maritimum (assembly GCA_963924305.1). Classification (NCBI taxonomy): domain Eukaryota; kingdom Viridiplantae; phylum Streptophyta; class Magnoliopsida; order Caryophyllales; family Polygonaceae; genus Polygonum; species Polygonum maritimum. The sequence goes on from OZ002729.1 coordinate 30,666,298, forward strand.
ATTCAAAATCGCATGATTCCTATGCTTGTGTTTGTGTTATTAAGTGATATTTCCATCAAGTTTTTTGGACGAGAAAAAGAATGGAAACCAACGGTTCCCAAACCATAGCCTAGGCAAATCAAACCAATCAATAAGAAAGGTTGTGTTATTAAGAATTTGAGAAACAAGTGAAATCGCATGATTCGTATGCATGTGTTTGAGTTGTTTGGTGATCTTTCTATCAAATTCTATTAGTTCAAAAATTTTTGGACTAGAAAAAGAATAGAAACCAACGGTTCCCAAACCATAGCCTAGGCAAATCAAACCAATCAATAAGAAAGGTTGTTCTTATTGAGAATTTGAGAAACATTCGAAATCGCATGATTTGTATGCTTGTGTTTGAGTTGTTTGGTGATGTTTCCATCAAATTTTATTAGTTCAAAGATTTTTGAACTAGAAAAAGAATGGAAACCAACGGTTCCCAAACCATAGCCTAGGCAAATTAAACCAATCAATAAGAAAGGTTGTATTATTGAGAATTTGAGAAACATTCGAAATTGCATGATTCGTATGCTTGTGTTTGAGTTGTTTGGTTATCTTTCCAACAAATTCTATTAGTTCAAAGATTCTTGAACTAGAAAAAGAATGGAAAGCAACGGTTCCCAAACCATAGCCTAGGCAAATTAAACCAATCAATAAGAAAGGTTGTGTTTTTGTGAATTTGAGAAACATTCGGAATCGCATGATTCGTATGCTTGTGTTTGAGTTGTTTGGTGAAATTTCCATCAAGTTCTATTAGTTCAAAACTTTTGGGACGAGAAAAAGAATGGGAACCAATGGTTCCCAAACCATAGCCTAGGCAAATCAAACCAATCAATAAGAAAGGTTGTATTATTGAGAATTTGAGAAAAATTCAAAATCGCATGATTCCTATGCTTGTGTTTGTGTTATTAAGTGATATTTCCATCAAGTTTTTTGGACGAGAAAAAGAATGGAAACCAACGGTTCCCAAATCATAGCCTAGGCAAATCAAACCAATCAATAAGAAAGGTTGTGTTATTAAGAATTTGAGAAACAAGTGAAATCGCATGATTCGTATGCATGTGTTTGAGTTGTTTGGTGATCTTTCTATCAAATTCTATTAGTTCAAAAATTTTTGGACTAGAAAAAGAATAGAAACCAACGGTTCCCAAACCATAGCATAGGCAAATCAAACCAATCAATAAGAAAGGTTGTTCTTATTGAGAATTTGAGAAACATTCGAAATCGCATGATTCGTATGCTTGTGTTTGAGTTGTTTGGTGATCTTTCCATCAAATTTTATTAGTTCAAAGATTTTTGAACTAGAAAAAGAATGGAAACCAACGGTTCCTAAACCATAGCCTAGGCAAATTAAACCAATCAATAAGAAAGGTTGTATTATTGAGAATTTGAGAAACATTCGAAATTGCATGATTCGTATGCTTGTGTTTGAGTTATTTGGTTATCTTTCCATCAAATTCTATTAGTTCAAAGATTTTTGAACTAGAAAAAGAATGGAAACCAACGGTTCCCAAACCATAGCCTAGGCAAATTAAACCAATCAATAAGAAAGGTTGTATTATTGAGAATTTGAGAAACATTCGAAATTGCATGATTCGTATGCTTGTGTTTGAGTTGTTTGGTTATCTTTCCATCAAATTCTATTAGTTCAAAGATTTTTGAACTAGAAAAAGAATGGAAAGCAACGGTTCCCAAACCATAGCCTAGGCAAATTAAACCAATCAATAAGAAAGGTTGTGTTTTTGTGAATTTGAGAAACATTCAAAATCGCATGATTCGTATGCTTGTGTTTGAGTTGTTTGGCGAAATTTCAATCAAGTTCTATTAGTTCAAAACTTTTTGGACGAGAAAAAGAATGGGAACCAATGGTTCCCAAACCATAGCCTAGGCAAATCAAACCAATCAATAAGAAAGGTTGTATTATTGAGAATTTGAGAATCATTCGGAATCGCATGATTCGTATGCTTGTGTTTGAGTTGTTTGGTGATCTTTCCATCAAATTCTATTAGTTCAAAGATTTTTGGACGAGAAAAACAATGGAAAGCAACGGTTCCCAAACCATAGCCTAGGCAACTCAAACCAATCAATAAGAAAGGTTGTATTATAGAGAATTTGAGAAACATTCGAAATCGCATGATTCGTATGCTTGTGTTTGAGTTGTTTGGTGAGCTTTCCATCAAATTCTATTAGTTCAAAGATTTTTTAACTAGAAAAAGAATGCAAACCAATGGTTCCCAAACCATAGCCTAGGCAAATTAAACCAATCAATAAGAAAGGTTGTGTTTTTGTGAATTTGAGAAACATTCGGAATCGCATGATTCGTATGCTTGTGTTTGAGTTGTTTGGTGAAATTTCCATCAAGTTCTATTAGTTCAAAACTTTTGGGACGAGAAAAAGAATGGGAACCAATGGTTCCCAAACCATAGCCTAGGCAAATCAAACCAATCAATAAGAAAGGTTGTATTATTGAGAATTTGAGAAAAATTCAAAATCGCATGATTCCTATGCTTGTGTTTGTGTTATTAAGTGATATTTCCATCAAGTTTTTTGGACGAGAAAAAGAATGGAAACCAACAGTTCCCAAATCATAGCCTAGGCAAATCAAACCAATCAATAAGAAAGGTTGTGTTATTAAGAATTTGAGAAACAAGTGAAATCGCATGATTCGTATGCATGTGTTTGAGTTGTTTGGTGATCTTTCTATCAAATTCTATTAGTTCAAAAATTTTTGGACTAGAAAAAGAATAGAAACCAACGGTTCCCAAACCATAGCCTAGGCAAATCAAACCAATCAATCAGAAAGGTTGTTCTTATTGAGAATTTGAGAAACATTCGAAATCGCATGATTCGTATGCTTGTGTTTGAGTTGTTTGGTGATCTTTCCATCAAATTTTATTAGTTCAAAGATTTTTGAACTAGAAAAAGAATGGAAACCAACGGTTCCGAAACCATAGCCTAGGCAAATTAAACCAATCAATTAGAAAGGTTGTATTATTGAGAATTTGAGAAACATTCGAAATTGCATGATTCGTATGCTTGTGTTTGAGTTGTTTGGTTATCTTTCCATCAAATTCTATTAGTTCAAAGATTTTTGAACTAGGAAAAGAATGGAAAGCAACGGTTTCCAAACCATAGCCTAGGCAAATTAAACCAATCAATAAGAAAGGTTGTGTTTTTCTGAATTTGAGAAACATTCAAAATCGCATGATTCGTATGCTTGTGTTTGAGTTGTTTGGTGAAATTTCCGTCAAGTTCTATTAGTTCAAAACTTTTGGGACGAGAAAAAGAATGGGAACCAATGGTTCCCAAACCATAGCCTAGGCAAATCAAACCAATCAATAAGAAAGGGTGTATTATTGAGAATTTGAGAAACATTCGGAATCGCATGATTCATATGCTTGTGTTTGAGTTGTTTGGTGATCTTTTCATCAAATTCTATTAGTTCAAAGATTTTTGGACGAGAAAAACAATGGAAAGCAACGGTTCCCAAACCATAGCCTAGGCAAATCAAACCAATCAATAAGAAAGGTTGTATTATAGAGAATTTGAGAAACATTCGAAATCGCATGATTCGTATGCTTGTGTTTGAGTTGTTTGGTGATCTTTCCATCAAATTCTATTAGTTCAAAGATTTTTGAACTAGAAAAAGAATGCAAACCAATGGTTCCCAAACCATAGCCTAGGCAAATTAAACCAATCAATAAGAAAGGTTGTGTTTTTGTGAATTTGAGAAACATTCGGAATCGCATGATTCGTATGCTTGTATTTGAGTTGTTTGGTGAAATTTCCATCAAGTTCTATTAGTTCAAAACTTTTTGGACGTGAAAAAGAATGGGAACCAATGGTTCCCAAACCATAGCCTAGGCAAATTAAACCATTAAATAAGAAAGGTTGTGTTATTGAGAATTTGAGAAACATTCGGAATCGCATGATTCGTATGCTTGTGTTTGAGTTGTTTGGTGATCTTTCCATCAAATTCTATTAGTTCAAAGATTTTTGGACGAGAAAACCAATGGAAAGCAACTGTTCCCAAACCATAGCATAGGCAAATCAAACCAATCAATAAGAAAGATTTTAATTATTGAGAATTTGACAAACATTCGGAATCGCATGATTCGTATGCTTGTGTTTGAGTTGTGTGGTGATCTTTCCCTCAAATTCTAATAGTTCAAAGATTTTTGAACTAGAAAAAGAATGGAAACCTACGGTTCCCAAACCATAGCCTAGGCAAATTAAACCAATCAATAAGAAAGGTTGTGTTTTTTTGAATTTGAGAAACATTCGGAATCGCATGATTCGTATGCTTGTGTTTGCGTTGTTTGGTGATCTTTCCATCAAATTCTATTAGTTCAAAGATTTTTGGACGAGAAAAACAATGGAAAGCAACGGTTCCCAAACCATAGCCTAGGCAAATCAAACCAATCAATAAGAAAGGTTGTATTATGGAGAATTTGAAAAACATTCGAAATCGCATGATTCGTATGCTTGTGTTTGAGTTGTTTGGTTATCTTTCAATCAAATTCTATTAGTTCACAGATTTTTGAACTAGAAAAAGAATGGAAACCAACGGTTCCCAAACCATAGCCTAGGCAAATTAAACCAATCAATAAGAAAGGTTGTGTTTTTGTGAATTTGAGAAACATTCGGAATCGCATGATTCGTATGTTTGTGTTTGAATTGTTTGGTTATCTTTCCATCAAATTCTATTAGTTCAAAGATTTTTGAACTAGAAAAGGAATGGAACGCAACGGTTCCCAAACCATAGCCTAGGCAAATTAAACCAATCAATAAGAAAGGTTGTGTTTTTCTGAATTTGAGAAACATTCAAAATCGCATGATTCGTATGCTTGTGTTTGAGTTGTTTGGTGAAATTTCCATCAAGTTCTATTAGTTCAAAACTTTTTGGACGAGAAAAAGAATGGGAACCAATGGTTCCCAAACCATAGCCTAGGCAAATCAAACCAATCAATAAGAAAGGGTGTATTATTGAGAATTTGAGAAACATTCGGAATCGCATGATTCGTATGCTTGTGCTTGAGTTGTTTGGTGATATTTCCATCAAATTCTATTAGTTCAAAGATTTTTGGACGAGAAAAACAATGGAAAGCAACGGTTCCCAAACCATAGCCTAGGCAAATCAAACCAATCAATAAGAAAGGTTGTATTATAGAGAATTTGAGAAACATTCGAAATCGCATGATTCGTATGCTTGTGTTTGAGTTGTTTGCTGATCTTTCCATCAAATTCTATTAGTTCAAAGATTTTTGAACTAGAAAAAGAATGCAAACCAATGGTTCCCAAACCATAGCCTAGGCAAATTAAACCAATCAGTAAGAAAGGTTGTGTTTTTGTGAATTTGAGAAACATTCGGAATCGCATGATTCGTATGCTTGTGTTTGAGTTGTTTGGTGAAATTTCCATCAAGTTCTATTAGTTCAAAACTTTTTGGACGTGAAAAAGAATGGGAACCAATGGTTCCCAAACCATAGCCTAGGCAAATTAAACCAATAAATAAGAAAGGTTGTGTTATTGAGAATTTGAGAAACATTCGGAATCGCATGATTCGTATGCTTGTGTTTGAGTTGTTTGGTGATCTTTCCATCAAATTCTATTAGTTCAAAGATTTTTGGACGAGAAAACCAATGGAAAGCAACTGTTCCCAAACCATAGCATAGGCAAATCAAACCAATCAATAAGAAAGATTTTAATTATTGAGAATTTGACAAACATTCGGAATCGCATGATTCGTATGCTTGTGTTTGAGTTGTGTGGTGATCTTTCCCTCAAATTCTATTAGTTCAAAGATTTTTGAACTAGAAAAAGAATGGAAACCTACGGTTCCCAAACCATAGCCTAGGCAAATTAAACCAATCAATAAGAAAGGTTGTGTTTTTTTGAATTTGAGAAACATTCGGAATCGCATGATTCGTTTGCTTGTGTTTGCGTTGTTTGGTGATCTTTCCATCAAATTCTATTAGTTCAAAGATTTTTGGACGAGAAAAACAATGGAAAGCAACGGTTCCCAAACCATAGCCTAGGCAAATCAAACCAATCAATAAGAAAGGTTGTATTATGGAGAATTTGAAAAACATTCGAAATCGCATGATTCGTATGCTTGTGTTTGAGTTGTTTGGTTATCTTTCAATCAAATTCTATTAGTTCACAGATTTTTGAACTAGAAAAAGAATGGAAACCAACGGTTCCCAAACCATAGCCTAGGCAAATTAAACCAATCAATAAGAAAGGTTGTGTTTTTGTGAATTTGAGAAACATTCGGAATCGCATGATTCGTATGCTTGTGTTTGAGTTGTTTGGTTATCTTTCCATCAAATTCTATTAGTTCAAAGATTTTTGAACTAGAAAAAGAATGGAAAGCAACGGTTCCCAAACCATAGCCTAGGCAAACTAAACCAATCAATAAGAAAGGTTGTGTTTTTTTGAATTTGAGAAACATTCGGAATCGCATGATTCGTATGCTTGTGTTTGCGTTGTTTGGTGATCTTTCCATCAAATTCTATTAGTTCAAAGATTTTTGGACGAGAAAAACAATGGAAAGCAACGGTTCCCAAACCATAGCCTAGGCAAATCAAACCAATCAATAAGAAAGGTTGTATTATGGAGAATTTGAAAAACATTCGAAATCGCATGATTCGTATGCTTGTGTTTGAGTTGTTTGGTTATCTTTCAATCAAATTCTATTAGTTCACAGATTTTTGAACTAGAAAAAGAATGGAAACCAACGGTTCCCAAACCATAGCCTAGGCAAATTAAACCAATCAATAAGAAAGGTTGTGTTTTTGTGAATTTGAGAAACATTCGGAATCGCATGATTCGTATGTTTGTGTTTGAATTGTTTGGTTATCTTTCCATCAAATTCTATTAGTTCAAAGATTTTTGAACTAGAAAAGGAATGGAACGCAACGGTTCCCAAACCATAGCCTAGGCAAATTAAACCAATCAATAAGAAAGGTTGTGTTTTTCTGAATTTGAGAAACATTCAAAATCGCATGATTCGTATGCTTGTGTTTGAGTTGTTTGGTGAAATTTCCATCAAGTTCTATTAGTTCAAAACTTTTTGGACGAGAAAAAGAATGGGAACCAATGGTTCCCAAACCATAGCCTAGGCAAATCAAACCAATCAATAAGAAAGGGTGTATTATTGAGAATTTGAGAAACATTCGGAATCGCATGATTCGTATGCTTGTGCTTGAGTTGTTTGGTGATATTTCCATCAAATTCTATTAGTTCAAAGATTTTTGGACGAGAAAAACAATGGAAAGCAACGGTTCCCAAACCATAGCCTAGGCAAATCAAACCAATCAATAAGAAAGGTTGTATTATAGAGAATTTGAGAAACATTCGAAATCGCATGATTCGTATGCTTGTGTTTGAGTTGTTTGCTGATCTTTCCATCAAATTCTATTAGTTCAAAGATTTTTGAACTAGAAAAAGAATGCAAACCAATGGTTCCCAAACCATAGCCTAGGCAAATTAAACCAATCAGTAAGAAAGGTTGTGTTTTTGTGAATTTGAGAAACATTCGGAATCGCATGATTCGTATGCTTGTGTTTGAGTTGTTTGGTGAAATTTCCATCAAGTTCTATTAGTTCAAAACTTTTTGGACGTGAAAAAGAATGGGAACCAATGGTTCCCAAACCATAGCCTAGGCAAATTAAACCAATAAATAAGAAAGGTTGTGTTATTGAGAATTTGAGAAACATTCGGAATCGCATGATTCGTATGCTTGTGTTTGAGTTGTTTGGTGATCTTTCCATCAAATTCTATTAGTTCAAAGATTTTTGGACGAGAAAACCAATGGAAAGCAACTGTTCCCAAACCATAGCATAGGCAAATCAAACCAATCAATAAGAAAGATTTTAATTATTGAGAATTTGACAAACATTCGGAATCGCATGATTCGTATGCTTGTGTTTGAGTTGTGTGGTGATCTTTCCCTCAAATTCTATTAGTTCAAAGATTTTTGAACTAGAAAAAGAATGGAAACCTACGGTTCCCAAACCATAGCCTAGGCAAATTAAACCAATCAATAAGAAAGGTTGTGTTTTTTTGAATTTGAGAAACATTCGGAATCGCATGATTCGTTTGCTTGTGTTTGCGTTGTTTGGTGATCTTTCCATCAAATTCTATTAGTTCAAAGATTTTTGGACGAGAAAAACAATGGAAAGCAACGGTTCCCAAACCATAGCCTAGGCAAATCAAACCAATCAATAAGAAAGGTTGTATTATGGAGAATTTGAAAAACATTCGAAATCGCATGATTCGTATGCTTGTGTTTGAGTTGTTTGGTTATCTTTCAATCAAATTCTATTAGTTCACAGATTTTTGAACTAGAAAAAGAATGGAAACCAACGGTTCCCAAACCATAGCCTAGGCAAATTAAACCAATCAATAAGAAAGGTTGTGTTTTTGTGAATTTGAGAAACATTCGGAATCGCATGATTCGTATGCTTGTGTTTGAGTTGTTTGGTTATCTTTCCATCAAATTCTATTAGTTCAAAGATTTTTGAACTAGAAAAAGAATGGAAAGCAACGGTTCCCAAACCATAGCCTAGGCAAACTAAACCAATCAATAAGAAAGGTTGTGTTTTTTTGAATTTGAGAAACATTCGGAATCGCATGATTCGTATGCTTGTGTTTGAGTTGTTTGGTGATCTTTCCATCAAATTCTATTAGTTCAAAGATTTTTGGACGAGAAAAACAATGGAAAGCAACGGTTCCCAAACCATAGCCTAGGCAAATCAAACCAATCAATAAGAAAGGTTGTGTTTTTGTGAATTTGAGAAACATTCAAAATCGCATGATTCGTATGCTTGTGTTTGAGTTGTTTGGTGAAATTTCCATCAAGTTCTATTAGTTCAAAACTTTTTGGACGAGAAAAAGAATGGGAACCAATGGTTCCCAAACCATAGCCTAGGCAAATCAAACCAATCAATAAGAAAGGTTGTATTATTGAGAATTTGAGAAACATTCGGAATCGCATGATTCGTATGCTTGTGTTTGAGTTGTTTGGTGATCTTTCCATCAAATTCTATTAGTTCAAAGATTTTTGGACGAGAAAAACAATGGAAAGCAACGGTTCCCAAACCATAGCCTAGGCAAATCAAACCAATCAATAAGAAAGGTTGTATTATAGAGAATTTGAGAAACATTCGAAATCGCATGATTCGTATGCTTGTGTTTGAGTTGTTTGGTGATCTTTCCATCAAATTCTATTAGTTCAAAGATTTTTGAACTAGAAAAAGAATGCAAACCAACGGTTCCCAAACCATAGCCTAGGCAAATTAAACCAATCAATAAGAAAGGTTGTGTTTTTGTGAATTTGAGAAACATTCGGAATCGCATGATACGTATGCTCTTGTTTGAGTTGTTTGGTGAAATTTCCATCAAGTTCTATTAGTTCAAAACTTTTTGGACGAGAAAAAGAATGGGAACCAATGGTTCCCAAACCATAGCCTAGGCAAATTAAACCAATAAATAAGAAAGGTTGTGTTATTGAGAATTTGAGAAACATTCGGAATCGCATGATTCGTATGCTTGTGTTTGAGTTGTTTGGTGATCTTTCCATCAAATTCTATTAGTTCAAAGATTTTTGGACGAGAAAAACAATGGAAAGCAACGGTTCCCAAACCATAGCCTAGGCAACTCAAACCAATCAATAAGAAAGGTTGTATTATAGAGAATTTGAGAAACATTCGAAATCGCATGATTCGTATGCTTGTGTTTGAGTTGTTTGGTGAGCTTTCCATCAAATTCTATTAGTTCAAAGATTTTTTAACTAGAAAAAGAATGCAAACCAATGGTTCCCAAACCATAGCCTAGGCAAATTAAACCAATCAATAAGAAAGGTTGTGTTTTTGTGAATTTGAGAAACATTCGGAATCGCATGATTCGTATGCTTGTGTTTGAGTTGTTTGGTGAAATTTCCATCAAGTTCTATTAGTTCAAAACTTTTGGGACGAGAAAAAGAATGGGAACCAATGGTTCCCAAACCATAGCCTAGGCAAACTGATACGTGATTGCCAACGTCGAAGGCTACTCTTGGGGTTGCGGAAGCTTTTCTGGATCTTTGGGGAGTTTCGCCTGCTGCCCTTGCTCAATCTTTTCGCTTCTTACAAACTGATGGCTCGCCCTTGGATTGGATGATCCAACAAGGGTTGAAACCTTAATGGTGTGAAGGAAGGGACGGTTTGCAAATTGACGCCCTATGGGCCACCTGCGATATTCACAACGACGAACACCAATATGAGTAGGATGAATTTCACGGAAGCTAATGAATTTATGTAGATTGATGTTTGTTTTAGTCATGCAAATTGTTGATGAATTTAGGAAAGACGAGAGAGAGAAGTAGAGAAGAGAAGAGAGGTCGAGAGGATTGATGTTGAGGATGATCGATCAAAACCAGCAAGGAACACGCAATTCTTGGTGTTAAGACTCCCAGGAAATCAACTTCAATAAGTCAATTTCGAAGGATTCAAAACTGATTTTTATTGAATGCAAACTTGAGTTTAAATAGACAAATAGGAAGCCAAAATTCTATCTTCTAACACTTGCCTAAGATAGAATTTTGCTGGGAAAAGAAGCTATCTAATTAAATTAAATAAAAGGAAACAAAGGATAACAAACTATCCAAAAATATATCTTCTAGAGATACTTCTTGCGTTCCAAGGCAAAAACGGTCAAAGGGCCGCATCCCATGAGCTGGCAAAAGCTGTAACACGTCTGGCGCGCAGGAGGTGAAGCGCAAGCTTTTGCCTTGAAGCGCGATCACGCTTTAGGGGCATATCTAGCGCTTTGCCTACTGAGGTGAAACTTCGAGGAGGGAACACAGAAGATACCAAAAATTATGGCAAATGCCAAAAAGTCCAAAATAATTCTAAATCTAAGAATTACTAGCTAAGATAAGCATGCAAACAACTCTTGCATGTGAGTATCATTGGTGCACATGCATATCTTCATTTTCCAATGGCGACTTGATAATGGGTGGCAAACTAGATGAAGATTCTTGATCCCATTTTGATCCTTATCACAAATCAAACCAATCAATAAGAAAGGTTGTATTGACAATTTGAGAAACATTCGGAATCGCATGATTCGTATGCTTGTGTTTGAGTTGTTTGGTGATCTTTCCATCAAATTCTATTAGTTCAAAGATTTTTGAACTAGAAAAAGAATGGAAACCAACGGTTCCCAAACCATAGCCTAGGCAAATTAAACCAATCAATAAGAAAGGTTGTGTTTTTGTGAATTTGAGAAACATTCGGAATCGCATGACTCGTATGCTTGTGTTTGAGTTGTTTGGTGAAATTTCCATCAAGTTCTATTAGTTCAAAACTTTTTGGACGAGAAAAAGAATGGCAACCAATAGTTCCCAAACCATAGCCTAGGCAAATCAAACCAATCAATAAGAAAGGTTGTATTATTGAGAATTTGAGAAACATTCGGAATCGCATGATTCGTATGCTTGTGTTTGAGTTGTTTGGTGATCTTTCCATCAAATTCTATTAGTTCAAAGATTTTTGGACGAGAAAAACAATGGAAAGCAACGGTTCCCAAACCATAGCCTAGGCAACTCAAACCAATCAATAAGAAAGGTTGTATTATAGAGAATTTGAGAAACATTCGAAATCGCATGATTCGTATGCTTGTGTTTGAGTTGTTTGGTTATCTTTCCAATCAATTCTATTAGTTCAAAGATTTTTGAACTAGAAAAAGAATGGAAAGCAACGGTTCCCAAACCATAGCCTAGGCAAATTAAACCAATCAATAAGAAAGGTTGTGTTTTTGTGAATTTGAGAAACATTCAAAATCGCATGATTCGTATGCTTGTGTTTGAGTTGTTTGGCGAAATTTCAATCAAGTTCTATTAGTTCAAAACTTTTTGGACGAGAAAAAGAATGGGAACCAATGGTTCCCAAACCATAGCCTAGGCAAATCAAACCAATCAATAAGAAAGGTTGTATTATTGAGAATTTGAGAAACATTCGGAATCGCATGATTCGTATGCTTGTGTTTGAGTTGTTTGGTGATCTTTCCATCAAATTCTATTAGTTCAAAGATTTTTGGATGAGAAAAACAATGGAGAGCAACGGTTCCCAAACCATAACCTAGGCAACTCAAACCAATAAATAAGAAAGGTTGTATTATAGAGAATTTGAGAAACATTCGAAATCGCATGATTCGTATGCTTGTGTTTGAGTTGTTTGGTGAGCTTTCCATCAAATTCTATTAGTTCAAAGATTTTTTAACTAGAAAAATAATGCAAACCAATGGTTCCCAAACCATAGCCTAGGCAAATTAAACCAATCAATAAGAAAGGTTGTGTTTTTGTGAATTTGAGAAACATTCGGAATCGCATGACTCGTATGCTTGTGTTTGAGTTGTTTGGTGAAATTACCATCAAGTTCTATTAGTTCAAAACTTTTTGGACGAGAAAAAGAATGGCAACCAATGGTTCCCAAACCATAGCCTAGGCAAATCAAACCAATCAATAAGAAAGGTTGTATTATTGAGAATTTGAGAAACATTCGGAATCGCATGATTCGTATGCTTGTGTTTGAGTTGTTTGGTGATCTTTCCATCAAATTCTATTAGTTCAAAGATTTTTGGACGAGAAAAACAATGGAAAGCAACGGTTCCCAAACCATAGCCTAGGCAACTCAAACCAATCAATAAGAAAGGTTGTATTATAGAGAATTTGAGAAACATTCGAAATCGCATGATTCGTATGCTTGTGTTTGAGTTGTTTGGTTATCTTTCCAATCAATTCTATTAGTTCAAAGATTTTTGAACTAGAAAAAGAATGGAAAGCAACGGTTCCCAAACCATAGCCTAGGCAAATTAAACCAATCAATAAGAAAGGTTGTGTTTTTGTGAATTTGAGAAACATTCAAAATCGCATGATTCGTATGCTTGTGTTTGAGTTGTTTGGCGAAATTTCAATCAAGTTCTATTAGTTCAAAACTTTTTGGACGAGAAAAAGAATGGGAACCAATGGTTCCCAAACCATAGCCTAGGCAAATCAAACCAATCAATAAGAAAGGTTGTATTATTGAGAATTTGAGAAACATTCGGAATCGCATGATTCGTATGCTTGTGTTTGAGTTGTTTGGTGATCTTTCCATCAAATTCTATTAGTTCAAAGATTTTTGGACGAGAAAAACAATGGAGAGCAACGGTTCCCAAACCATAACCTAGGCAACTCAAACCAATCAATAAGAAAGGTTGTATTATAGAGAATTTGAGAAACATTCGAAATCGCATGATTCGTATGCTTGTGTTTGAGTTGTTTGGTGAGCTTTCCATCAAATTCTATTAGTTCAAAGATTTTTTAACTAGAAAAATAATGCAAACCAATGGTTCCCAAACCATAGCCTAGGCAAATTAAACCAATCAATAAGAAAGGTTGTGTTTTTGTGAATTTGAGAAACATTCGGAATCGCATGATTCGTATGCTTGTGTTTGAGTTGTTTGGTGAAATTTCCATCAAGTTCTATTAGTTCAAAACTTTTGGGACGAGAAAAAGAATGGGAACCAATGGTTCCCAAACCATAGCCTAGGCAAATCAAACCAATCAATAAGAAAGGTTGTATTATTGAGAATTTGAGAAAAATTCAAAATCGCATGATTCCTATGCTTGTGTTTGTGTTATTAAGTGATATTTCCATCAAGTTTTTTGGACGAGAAAAAGAATGGAAACCAACGGTTCCCAAATCATAGCCTAGGCAAATCAAACCAATCAATAAGAAAGGTTGTGTTATTAAGAATTTGAGAAACAAGTGAAATCGCATGATTCGTATGCATGTGTTTGAGTTGTTTGGTGATCTTTCTATCAAATTCTATTAGTTCAAAAATTTTTGGACTAGAAAAAGAATAGAAACCAACGGCTCCCAAACCATAGCCTAGGCAAATCAAACCAATCAATAAGAAAGGTTGTTCTTATTGAGAATTTGAGAAACATTCGAAATCGCATGATTCGTATGCTTGTGTTTGAGTTGTTTGGTGAGCTTTCCATCAAATTCTATTAGTTCAAAGATTTTTGAACTAGAAAAAGAATGGAAAGCAACGGTTCCCAAACCGTAGCCTAGGCAAATTAAACCAATCAATAAGAAAGGTTGTGTTTTTCTGAATTTGAGAAACATTCAAAATCGCATGATTCGTATGCTTGTGTTTGAGTTGTTTGGTGAAATTTCCATCAAGTTCTATTAGTTCAAAACTTTTTGGACGAGAAAAATAATGGGAACCAATGGTTCCCAAACCATAGCCTAGGCAAATCAAACCAATCAATAAGAAAGGGTGTATTATTGAGAATTTGAGAAACATTCGGAATCGCATGATTCGTATGCTTGTGTTTGAGTTGTTTGGTGATCTTTCCATCAAATTCTATTAGTTCAAAGATTTTTGGACGAGAAAAACAATGGAAAGCAACGGTTCCCAAACCATAGCCTAGGCAAATCAAACCAATCAATAAGAAAGGTTGTATTATAGAGAATTTGAGAAACATTCGAAATCGCATGATTCGTATGCTTGTGTTTGAGTTGTTTGGTGATCTTTCCATCAAATTCTATTAGTTCAAAGATTTTTGAACTAGAAAAAGAATGCAAACCAATGGTTCCCAAACCATAGCCTAGGCAAATTAAACCAATCAATAAGAAAGGTTGTGTTTTTGTGAATTTGAGAAACATTCGGAATCGCATGATTCGTATGCTTGTGTTTGAGTTGTTTGGTGAAATTTCCATCAAGTTCTATTAGTTCAAAACTTTTTGGACGTGAAAAAGAATGGGAACCAATGGTTCCCAAACCATAGCCTAGGCAAATTAAACCAATAAATAAGAAAGGTTGTGTTATTGAGAATTTGAGAAACATTCGGAATCGCATGATTCGTATGCTTGTGTTTGAGTTGTTTGGTGATCTTTCCATCAAATTCTATTAGTTCAAAGATTTTTGGACGAGAAAACCAATGGAAAGCAACTGTTCCCAAACCATAGCATAGGCAAATCAAACCAATCAATAAGAAAGATTTTAATTATTGAGAATTTGACAAACATTCGGAATCGCATGATTCGTATGCTTGTGTTTGAGTTGTGTGGTGATCTTTCCCTCAAATTCTATTAGTTCAAAGATTTTTGAACTAGAAAAAGAATGGAAACCTACGGTTCCCAAACCATAGCCTAGGCAAATTAAACCAATCAATAAGAAAGGTTGTGTTTTTTTGAATTTGAGAAACATTCGGAATCGCATGATTCGTATGCTTGTGTTTGCGTTGTTTGGTGATCTTTCCATCAAATTCTATTAGTTCAAAGATTTTTGGACGAGAAAAACAATGGAAAGCAACGGTTCCCAAACCATAGCCTAGGCAAATCAAACCAATCAATAAGAAAGGTTGTATTATGGAGAATTTGAAAAACATTCGAAATCGCATGATTCGTATGCTTGTGTTTGAGTTGTTTGGTTATCTTTCAATCAAATTCTATTAGTTCACAGATTTTTGAACTAGAAAAAGAATGGAAACCAACGGTTCCCAAACCATAGCCTAGGCAAATTAAACCAATCAATAAGAAAGGTTGTGTTTTTGTGAATTTGACAAACATTCGGAATCGCATGATTCGTATGCTTGTGTTTGAGTTGTTTGGTTATCTTTCCATCAAATTCTATTAGTTCAAAGATTTTTGAACTAGAAAAAGAATGGAAAGCAACGGTTCCCAAACCATAGCCTAGGCAAATTAAACCAATCAATAAGAAAGGTTGTGTTTTTGTGAATTTGAGAAACATTCAAAATCGCATGATTCGTATGCTTGTGTTTGAGTTGTTTGGTGAAATTTCCATCAAGTTCTATTAGTTCAAAACATTTTGGACGAGAAAAAGAATGGGAACCAATGGTTCCCAAACCATAGCCTAGGCAAATAAAACCAATCAATAAGAAAGGTTGTATTATTGAGA
Organism: Polygonum maritimum; assembly: GCA_963924305.1. Lineage (NCBI taxonomy): Eukaryota > Viridiplantae > Streptophyta > Magnoliopsida > Caryophyllales > Polygonaceae > Polygonum > Polygonum maritimum. The sequence goes on from OZ002729.1 coordinate 30,682,276, forward strand.
ATTTGAGAAACATTCGGAATCGCATGATTCGTATGCTTGTGTTTGAGTTGTTTGGTGATCTTTCCATCAAATTCTATTAGTTCAAAGATTTTTGGACGAGAAAAACAATGGAAAGCAACGGTTCCCAAACCATAGCCTAGGCAAATCAAACCAATCAATAAGAAAGGTTGTATTGTAGAGAATTTGAGAAACATTCGAAATCGCATGATTCGTATGCTTGTGTTTGAGTTGTTTGGTGATCTTTCCATCAAATTCTATTAGTTCAAAGATTTTTGAACTAGAAAAAGAATGCAAACCAACGGTTCCCAAACCATAGCCTAGGAAAATTAAACCAATCAATAAGAAAGGTTGTGTTTTTGTGAATTTGAGAAACATTCGGAATCGCATGATACGTATGCTCTTGTTTGAGTTGTTTGGTGAAATTTCCATCAAGTTCTATTAGTTCAAAACTTTTTGGACGAGAAAAAGAATGGGAACCAATGGTTCCCAAACCATAGCCTAGGCAAATTAAACCAATAAATAAGAAAGGTTGTGATATTGAGAATTTGAGAAACATTCGAAATCGCATGATTCGTATGCTTGTGTTTGAGTTGTTTGGTGATCTTTCCATCAAATTCTATTAGTTCAAAGATTTTTGGACGAGAAAAACAATGGAATGCAACGGTTCCCAAACCATAGCCTAGGCAAATCAAACCAATCGATAAGAAAGGTTGTGTTATTGAGAATTTAAGAAACATACGAAATCGTATGATTCGTATGCTTTTGTTTGAGTTGTTTGGTGATCTTTCCATCAAATTCTATTAGTTCAAAGATTTCTGAACTAGAAAAAGAATGGAAACCAACGGTTCCCAAACAATAGCATAGGCAAATTAAACCAATCAATAAGAAAGGTTGTGTTTTTGTCAATTTGAGAAACATTCGGAATCGCATGATTCGTATGCTTGTGTTTGAGTTGTTTGGTGAAATTTCCATCAAGTTCTATTAGTTCAAAACTTTTTGGACGAGAAAAAGAATGGGAACCAATGGTTCCCAAACCATAGCCTAGGCAAACTGATACGTGATTGCCAACGTCGAAGGCTACTCTTGGGGTTGCGGAAGCTTTTCTGGATCTTTGGGGAGTTTCGCCTGCTGCCCTTGCTCAATCTTTTCGCTTCTTACAAACTGAAGGCTCGCCCTTGGATTGGATGATCCAACAAGGGTTGAAACCTTAATGGTGTGAAGGAAGGGACGGTTTGCAAATTGACGCCCTATGGGCCACCTGCGATATTCACAACGACGAACACCAATATGAGTAGGATGAATTTCACGGAAGCTAATGAATTTATGTAGATTGATGTTTGTTTTAGTCATGCAAATTGTTGATGAATTTAGGAAAGACGAGAGAGAGAAGTAGAGAAGAGAAGAGAGGTCGAGAGGATTGATGTTGAGGATGATCGATCAAAACCAGCAAGGAACACGCAATTCTTGGTGTTAAGACTCCCAGGAAATCAACTTCAATAAGTCAATTTCGAAGGATTCAAAACTGATTTTTATTGAATGCAAACTTGAGTTTAAATAGACAAATAGGAAGCCAAAATTCTATCTTCTAACACTTGCCTAAGATAGAATTTTGCTGGGAAAAGAAGCTATCTAATTAAATTAAATAAAAGGAAACAAAGGATAACAAACTATCCAAAAATATATCTTCTAGAGATACTCCTTGCGTTCCAAGGCAAAAACGGTCAAAGGGCCGCATCCCATGAGCTGGCAAAAGCTGTAACACGTCTGGCGCGCAGGAGGTGAAGCGCAAGCTTTTGCCTTGAAGCGCGATCACGCTTTAGGGGCATATCTAGCGCTTTGCCTACTGAGGTGAAACTTCGAGGAGGGAACACAGAAGATACCAAAAATTATGGCAAATGCCAAAAAGTCCAAAATAATTCTAAATCTAAGAATTACTAGCTAAGATAAGCATGCAAACAACTCTTGCATGTGAGTATCATTAGTGCACATGCATATCTTCATTTTCCAATGGCGACTTGATAATGGGTGGCAAACTAGATGAAGATTCTTGATCCCATTTTGATCCTTATCACAAATCAAACCAATCAATAAGAAAGGTTGTATTGACAATTTGAGAAACATTCGGAATCGCATGATTCGTGTGCTTGTGTTTGAGTTGTTTGGTGATCTTTCCATCAAATTCTATTAGTTCAAAGATTTTTGAACTAGAAAAAGAATGGAAACCAACGGTTCCCAAACCATAGCCTAGGCAAATTAAACCAATCAATAAGAAAGGTTGTGTTTTTGTGAATTTGAGAAACATTCGGAATCGCATGACTCGTATGCTTGTGTTTGAGTTGTTTGGTGAAATTTCCATCAAGTTCTATTAGTTCAAAACTTTTTGGACGTGAAAAAGAATGGGAACCAATGGTTCCCAAACCATAGCCTAGGCAAATTAAACCAATAAATAAGAAAGGTTGTGTTATTGAGAATTTGAGAAACATTCGGAATCGCATGATTCGTATGCTTGTGTTTGAGTTGTTTGGTGATCTTTCCATCAAATTCTATTAGTTCAAAGATTTTTGGACGAGAAAACCAATGGAAAGCAACTGTTCCCAAACCATAGCATAGGCAAATCAAACCAATCAATAAGAAAGATTTTAATTATTGAGAATTTGACAAACATTCGGAATCGCATGATTCGTATGCTTGTGTTTGAGTTGTGTGGTGATCTTTCCCTCAAATTCTATTAGTTCAAAGATTTTTGAACTAGAAAAAGAATGGAAACCTACGGTTCCCAAACCATAGCCTAGGCAAATTAAACCAATCAATAAGAAAGGTTGTGTTTTTTTGAATTTGAGAAACATTCGGAATCGCATGATTCGTATGCTTGTGTTTGCGTTGTTTGGTGATCTTTCCATCAAATTCTATTAGTTCAAAGATTTTTGGACGAGAAAAACAATGGAAAGCAACGGTTCCCAAACCATAGCCTAGGCAAATCAAACCAATCAATAAGAAAGGTTGTATTATGGAGAATTTGAAAAACATTCGAAATCGCATGATTCGTATGCTTGTGTTTGAGTTGTTTGGTTATCTTTCAATCAAATTCTATTAGTTCACAGATTTTTGAACTAGAAAAAGAATGGAAACTAACGGTTCCCAAACCATAGCCTAGGCAAATTAAACCAATCAATAAGAAAGGTTGTGTTTTTGTGAATTTGACAAACATTCGGAATCGCATGATTCGTATGCTTGTGTTTGAGTTGTTTGGTTATCTTTCCATCAAATTCTATTAGTTCAAAGATTTTTGAACTAGAAAAAGAATGGAAAGCAACGGTTCCCAAACCATAGCCTAGGCAAATTAAAACAATCAATAAGAAAGGTTGTGTTTTTGTGAATTTGAGAAACATTCAAAATCGCATGATTCGTATGCTTGTGTTTGAGTTTGTTTGGTGAAATTTCCATCAAGTTCTATTAGTTCAAAACTTTTTGGACGAGAAAAAGAATGGGAACCAATGGTTCCCAAACCATAGCCTAGGCAAATAAAACCAATCAATAAGAAAGGTTGTATTATTGAGAATTTGAGAAACATTCGGAATCGCATGATTCGTATGCTTGTGTTTGAGTTGTTTGGTGATCTTTCCATCAAATTCTATTAGTTCAAAGATTTTTGGACGAGAAAAACAATGGAAAGCAACGGTTCCCAAACCATAGCCTAGGCAAATCAAACCAATCAATAAGAAAGGTTGTATTATAGAGAATTTGAGAAACATTCGAAATCGCATGATTCGTATGCTTGTGTTTGAGTTGTTTGGTGATCTTTCCATCAAATTCTATTAGTTCAAAGATTTTTGAACTAGAAAAAGAATGCAAACCAACGGTTCCCAAACCATAGCCTAGGAAAATTAAACCAATCAATAAGAAAGGTTGTGTTTTTGTGAATTTGAGAAACATTCGGAATCGCATGATACGTATGCTCTTGTTTGAGTTGTTTGGTGAAATTTCCATCAAGTTCTATTAGTTCAAAACTTTTTGGACGAGAAAAAGAATGGGAACCAATGGTTCCCAAACCATAGCCTAGGCAAATTAAACCAATAAATAAGAAAGGTTGTGATATTGAGAATTTGAGAAACATTCGAAATCGCATGATTCGTATGCTTGTGTTTGAGTTGTTTGGTGATCTTTCCATCAAATTCTATTAGTTCAAAGATTTTTGGACGAGAAAAACAATGGAAAGCAACGGTTCCCAAACCATAGCCTAGGCAAATCAAACCAATCAATAAGAAAGGTTGTATTATTGAGAATTTAAGAAACATACGAAATCGTATGATTCGTATGCTTTTGTTTGAGTTGTTTGGTGATCTTTCCATCAAATTCTATTAGTTCAAAGATTTCTGAACTAGAAAAAGAATGGAAACCAACGGTTCCCAAACAATAGCATAGGCAAATTAAACCAATCAATAAGAAAGGTTGTGTTTTTGTCAATTTGAGAAACATTCGGAATCGCATGATTCGTATGCTTGTGTTTGAGTTGTTTGGTGAAATTTCCATCAAGTTCTATTAGTTCAAAACTTTTTGGACGAGAAAAAGAATGGGAACCAATGGTTCCCAAACCATAGCCTAGGCAAACTGATACGTGATTGCCAACGTCGAAGGCTACTCTTGGGGTTGCGGAAGCTTTTCTGGATCTTTGGGGAGTTTCGCCTGCTGCCCTTGCTCAATCTTTTCGCTTCTTACAAACTGAAGGCTCGCCCTTGGATTGGATGATCCAACAAGGGTTGAAACCTTAATGGTGTGAAGGAAGGGACGGTTTGCAAATTGACGCCCTATGGGCCACCTGCGATATTCACAACGACGAACACCAATATGAGTAGGATGAATTTCACGGAAGCTAATGAATTTATGTAGATTGATGTTTGTTTTAGTCATGCAAATTGTTGATGAATTTAGGAAAGACGAGAGAGAGAAGTAGAGAAGAGAAGAGAGGTCGAGAGGATTGATGTTGAGGATGATCGATCAAAACCAGCAAGGAACACGCAATTCTTGGTGTTAAGACTCCCAGGAAATCAACTTCAATAAGTCAATTTCGAAGGATTCAAAACTGATTTTTATTGAATGCAAACTTGAGTTTAAATAGACAAATAGGAAGCCAAAATTCTATCTTCTAACACTTGCCTAAGATAGAATTTTGCTGGGAAAAGAAGCTATCTAATTAAATTAAATAAAAGGAAACAAAGGATAACAAACTATCCAAAAATATATCTTCTAGAGATACTCCTTGCGTTCCAAGGCAAAAACGGTCAAAGGGCCGCATGCCATGAGCTGGCAAAAGCTGTAACACGTCTGGCGCGCAGGAGGTGAAGCGCAAGCTTTTGCCTTGAAGCGCGATCACGCTTTAGGGTCATATCTAGCGCTTTGCCTACTGAGGTGAAACTTCGAGGAGGGAACACAGAAGATACCAAAAATTATGGCAAATGCCAAAAAGTCCAAAATAATTCTAAATCTAAGAATTACTAGCTAAGATAAGCATGCAAACAACTCTTGCATGTGAGTATCATTAGTGCACATGCATATCTTCATTTTCCAATGGCGACTTGATAATGGGTGGCAAACTAGATGAAGATTCTTGATCCCATTTTGATCCTTATCACAAATCAAACCAATCAATAAGAAAGGTTGTATTGACAATTTGAGAAACATTCGGAATCGCATGATTCGTATGCTTGTGTTTGAGTTGTTTGGTGATCTTTCCATCAAATTCTATTAGTTCAAAGATTTTTGAACTAGAAAAAGAATGGAAACCAACGGTTCCCAAACCATAGCCTAGGCAAATTAAACCAATCAATAAGAAAGGTTGTGTTTTTGTGAATTTGAGAAACATTCGGAATCGCATGACTCGTATGCTTGTGTTTGAGTTGTTTGGTGAAATTTCCATCAAGTTCTATTAGTTCAAAACTTTTTGGACGAGAAAAAGAATGGGAACCAATGGTTCCCAAACCGTAGCCTAGGCAAATCAAACCAATCAATAAGAAAGGTTGTATTATTGAGAATTTGAGAAACATTCAAAATCGCATGATTCCTATGCTTGTGTTTGTGTTATTAAGTGATATTTCCATCAAGTTTTTTGGACGAGAAAAAGAATGGAAACCAACGGTTCCCAAACCATAGCCTAGGCAAATCAAACCAATCAATAAGAAAGGTTGTGTTATTAAGAATTTGAGAAACAAGTGAAATCGCATGATTCGTATGCATGTGTTTGAGTTGTTTGGTGATCTTTCTATCAAATTCTATTAGTTCAAAAATTTTTGGACTAGAAAAAGAATAGAAACCAACGGTTCCCAAACCATAGCCTAGGCAAATCAAACCAATCAATAAGAAAGGTTGTTCTTATTGAGAATTTGAGAAACATTCGAAATCGCATGATTCGTATGCTTGTGTTTGAGTTGTTTGGTGATGTTTCCATCAAATTTTCTTAGTTCAAAGATTTTTGAACTAGAAAAAGAATGGAAACCAACGGTTCCCAAACCATAGCCTAGGCAAATTAAACCAATCAATAAGAAAGGTTGTATTATTGAGAATTTGAGAAACATTCGAAATTGCATGATTCGTATGCTTGTGTTTGAGTTGTTTGGTTATCTTTCCATCAAATTCTATTAGTTCAAAGATTTTTGAACTAGAAAAAGAATGGAAAGCAACGGTTCCCAAACCATATCCTAGGCAAATTAAACCAATCAATAAGAAAGGTTGTGTTTTTGTGAATTTGAGAAACATTCAAAATCGCATGATTCGTATGCTTGTGTTTGAGTTGTTTGGTGAAATTTCCATCAAGTTGTATTAGTTCAAAACTTTTTGGACGAGAAAAAGAATGGGAACCAATGGTTCCCAAACCATAGCCTAGGCAAATCAAACCAATCAATAAGAAAGGTTGTATTATTGAGAATTTGAGAAACATTCGGAATCGCATGATTCGTATGCTTGTGTTTGAGTTGTTTGGTGATCTTTCCATCAAATTCTATTAGTTCAAAGATTTTTGGACGAGAAAAACAATGGAAAGCAACGGTTCCCAAACCATAGCCTAGGCAAATCAAACCAATCAATAAGAAAGGTTGTATTATGGAGAATTTGAAAAACATTCGAAATCGCATGATTCGTATGCTTGTGTTTGAGTTGTTTGGTTATCTTTCAATCAAATTCTATTAGTTCACAGATTTTTGAACTAGAAAAAGAATGGAAACCAACGGTTCCCAAACCATAGCCTAGGCAAATTAAACTAATCAATAAGAAAGGTTGTGTTTTTGTGAATTTGAGAAACATTCGGAATCGCATGATTCGTATGCTTGTGTTTGAGTTGTTTGGTTATCTTTCCATCAAATTCTATTAGTTCAAAGATTTTTGAACTAGAAAAAGAATGGAAAGCAACGGTTCCCAAACCATAGCCTAGGCAAATTAAACCAATCAATAAGAAAGGTTGTGTTTTTGTGAATTTGAGAAACATTCAAAATCGCATGATTCGTATGCTTGTGTTTGAGTTGCTTGGTGAAATTTCCATCAAGTTCTATTAGTTCAAAACTTTTTGGACGAGAAAAAGAATGGGAACCAATGGTTCCCAAACCATAGCCTAGGCAAATAAGACCAATCAATAAGAAAGGTTGTATTATTGAGAATTTGAGAAACATTCGGAATCGCATGATTCGTATGCTTGTGTTTGAGTTGTTTGGTGATCTTTCCATCAAATTCTATTAGTTCAAAGATTTTTGGACGAGAAAAACAATGGAAAGCAACGGTTCCCAAACCATAGCCTAGGAAAATCAAACCAATCAATAAGAAAGGTTGTATTATAGAGAATTTGAGAAACATTCGAAATCGCATGATTCGTATGCTTGTGTTTGAGTTGTTTGGTGATCTTTCCATCAAATTCTATTAGTTCAAAGATTTTTGAACTAGAAAAAGAATGCAAACCAACGGTTCCCAAAACATAGCCTAGGCAAATTAAACCAATCAATAAGAAAGGTTGTGTTTTTGTGAATTTGAGAAACATTCGGAATCGCATGATACGTATGCTCTTCTCTGAGTTGTTTGGTGAAATTTCCATCAAGTTCTATTAGTTCAAAACTTTTTGGACGAGAAAAAGAATGGGAACCAATGGTTCCCAAACCATAGCCTAGGCAAATTAAACCAATAAATAAGAAAGGTTGTGTTATTGAGAATTTGAGAAACATTCGGAATCGCATGATTCGTATGCTTGTGTTTGAGTTGTTTGGTGATCTTTCCATCAAATTCTATTAGTTCCGAGATTTTTGGACGAGAAAAACAATGGAAAGCAACGGTTCCCAAACCATAGCCTAGGCAAATCAAACCAATCAATAAGAAAGGTTGTATTATTGAGAATTTGAGAAACATTCGAAATCGCATGATTCGTATGCTTTTGTTTGAGTTGTTTGGTGATCTTTCCATCAAATTCTATTAGTTCAAAGATTTCTGAACTAGAAAAAGAATGGAAACCAACGGTTCCCAAACAATAGCATAGGCAAATTAAACCAATCAATAAGAAAGGTTGTGTTTTTGTGAATTTGAGAAACATTCGGAATCGCATGATTCGTATGCTTGTGTTTGAGTTGTTTGGTGAAATTTGCATCAAGTTCTATTAGTTCAAAACTTTTTGGACGAGAAAAAGAATGGGAACCAATGGTTCCCAAACCATAGCCTAGGCAAACTGATACGTGATTGCCAACGTCGAAGGCTACTCTTGGGGTTGCGGAAGCTTTTCTGGATCTTTGGGGAGTTTCGCTTGCTGCCCTTGCTCAATCTTTTCGCTTCTTACAAACTGAAGGCTCGCCCTTGGATTGGATGATCCAACAAGGGTTGAAACCTTAATGGTGTGAAGGAAGGGACGGTTTGCAAATTGACGCCCTATGGGCCACCTGCGATATTCACAACGACGAACACCAATATGAGTAGGATGAATTTCACGCAAGCTAATGAATTTATGTAGATTGATGTTTGTTTTAGTCATGCAAATTGTTGATGAATTTAGGAAAGACGAGAGAGAGAAGTAGAGAAGAGAAGAGAGGTCGAGAGGATTGATGTTGAGGATGATCGATCAAAACCAGCAAGGAACACGCAATTCTTGGTGTTAAGACTCCCAGGAAATCAACTTCAATAAGTCAATTTCCAAGGATTCAAAACTGATTTTTATTGAATGCAAACTTGAGTTTAAATAGACAAATAGGAAGCCAAAATTCTATCTTCTAACACTTGCCTAAGATAGAATTTTGCTGGGAAAAGAAGCTATCTAATTAAATTAAATAAAAGGACACAAAGGATAACAAACTATCCAAAAATATATCTTCTAGAGATACTCCTTGCGTTCCAAGGCAAAAACGGTCAAAGGGCCGCATCCCATGAGCTGGCAAAAGCTGTAACACGTCTGGCGCGCAGGAGGTGAAGCGCAAGCTTTTGCCTTGAAGCGCGATCACGCTTTAGGGGCATATCTAGCGCTTTGCTTACTGAGGTGAAACTTCGAGGAGGGAACACAGAAGATACCAAAAATTATGGCAAATGCCAAAAAGTCCAAAATAATTCTAAATCTAAGAATTACTAGCTAAGATAAGCATGCAAACAACTCTTGCATGTGAGTATCATTAGTGCACATGCATATCTTCATTTTCCAATGGCGACTTGATAATGGGTGGCAAACTAGATGAAGATTCTTGATCCCATTTTGATCCTTATCACAAATCAAACCAATCAATAAGAAAGGTTGTATTGACAATTTGAGAAACATTCGGAATCGCATGATTCGTATGCTTGTGTTTGAGTTGTTTGGTGATCTTTCCATCAAATTCTATTAGTTCAAAGATTTTTGAACTAGAAAAAGAATGGAAACCAACGGTTCCCAAACCATAGCCTAGGCAAATTAAACCAATCAATAAGAAAGGTTGTGTTTTTGTGAATTTGAGAAACATTCGGAATCGCATGACTCGTATGCTTGTGTTTGAGTTGTTTGGTGAAATTTCCATCAAGTTCTATTAGTTCAAAACTTTTTGGACGAGAAAAAGAATGGGAACCAATGGTTCCCAAACCGTAGCCTAGGCAAATCAAACCAATCAATAAGAAAGGTTGTATTATTGAGAATTTGAGAAAAATTCAAAATCGCATGATTCCTATGCTTGTGTTTGTGTTATTAAGTGATATTTCCATCAAGTTTTTTGGACGAGAAAAAGAATGGAAACCAACGGTTCCCAAACCATAGCCTAGGCAAATCAAACCAATCAATAAGAAAGGTTGTGTTATTAAGAATTTGAGAAACAAGTGAAATCGCATGATTCCTATGCATGTGTTTGAGTTGTTTGGTGATCTTTCTATCAAATTGTATTAGTTCAAAAATTTTTGGACTAGAAAAAGAATAGAAACCAACGGTTCCCAAACCATAGCCTAGGCAAATCAAACCAATCAATAAGAAAGGTTGTTCTTATTGAGAATTTGAGAAACATTCGAAATCGCATGATTCGTATGCTTGTGTTTGAGTTGTTTGGTGATGTTTCCATCAAATTTTATTAGGTCAAAGATTTTTGAACTAGAAAAAGAATGGAAACCAACGGTTCCCAAACCATAGCCTAGGCAAATTAAACCAATCAATAAGAAAGGTTGTATTATTGAGAATTTGAGAAACATTCGAAATTGCATGATTCGTATGCTTGTGTTTGAGTTGTTTGGTTATCTTTCCATCAAATTCTATTAGTTCAAAGATTTTTGAACTAGAAAAAGAATGGAAAGCAACGGTTCCCAAACCATAGCCTAGGCAAATTAAACCAATCAATAAGAAAGGTTGTGTTTTTGTGAATTTGAGAAACATTCAAAATCGCATGATTCGTATGCTTGTGTTTGAGTTGTTTGGTGAAATTTCCATCAAGTTGTATTAGTTCAAAACTTTTTGGACGAGAAAAAGAATGGGAACCAATGGTTCCCAAACCATAGCCTAGGCAAATCAAACCAATCAATAAGAAAGGTTGTATTATTGAGAATTTGAGAAACATTCGGAATCGCATGATTCGTATGCTTGTGTTTGAGTTGTTTGGTGATCTTTCCATCAAATTCTATTAGTTCAAAGATTTTTGGACGAGAAAAACAATGGAAAGCAACGGTTCCCAAACCATGGCCTAGGCAAATCAAACCAATCAATAAGAAAGGTTGTATTATAGAGAATTTGAGAAACATTCGAAATCGCATGATTCGTATGCTTGTGTTTGAGTTGTTTGGTGATCTTTCCATCAAATTCTATTAGTTCAAAGATTTTTGAACTAGAAAAAGAATGCAAACCAACGGTTCCCAAACCATAGCCTAGGTAAATTAAACCAATCAATAAGAAAGGTTGTGTTTTTGTGAATTTGAGAAACATTCGGAATCGCATGATTCGTATGCTTGTGTTTGAGTTGTTTGGTGAAATTTCCATCAAGTTCTATTAGTTCAAAACTTTTTGGACGTGAAAAAGAATGGGAACCAATGGTTCCCAAACCATAGCCTAGGCAAATTAAACCAATAAATAAGAAAGGTTGTGTTATTGAGAATTTGAGAAACATTCGGAATCGCATGATTCGTATGCTTGTGTTTGAGTTGTTTGGTGATCTTTCCATCAAATTCTATTAGTTCAAAGATTTTTGGACGAGAAAACCAATGGAAAGCAACTGTTCCCAAACCATAGCATAGGCAAATCAAACCAATCAATAAGAAAGATTGTATTATTGAGAATTTGAGAAACATTCGGAATCGCATGATTCGTATGCTTGTGTTTGAGTTGTCTGGTGATCTTTCCCTCAAATTCTATTAGTTCAAAGATTTTTGAACTAGAAAAAGAATGGAAACCAACGGTTCCCAAACCATAGCCTAGGCAAATTAAACCAATCAATAAGAAAGTTTGTGTTTTTTTGAATTTGAGAAACATTCGGAATCGCATGATTCGTATGCTTGTGTTTGCGTTGTTTGGTGATCTTTCCATCAAATTCTATTAGTTCAAAGATTTTTGGACGAGAAAAACAATGGAAAGCAACGGTTCCCAAACCATAGCCTAGGCAAATCAAACCAATCAATAAGAAAGGTTGTATTATGGAGAATTTGAAAAACATTCGAAATCGCATGATTCGTATGCTTGTGTTTGAGTTGTTTGGTTATCTTTCAATCAAATTCTATTAGTTCACAGATTTTTGAACTAGAAAAAGAATGGAAACCAACGGTTCCCAAACCATAGCCTAGGCAAATTAAACCAATCAATAAGAAAGGTTGTGTTTTTGTGAATTTGAGAAACATTCGGAATCGCATGATTCCTATGCTTGTGTTTGAGTTGTTTGGTGATATTTCCATCAAGTTCTATTAGTTCAAAACTTTTTGGACGAGAAAAAGAATGGGAACCAATGGTTCCCAAACCATAGCCTAGGCAAATCAAACCAATCAATAAGAAAGGTTGTATTATTGAGAATTTGAGAAAAATTCGAAATCGCATGATTCCTATGCTTGTGTTTGTTTTGTTAAGTGATATTTCCATCAAGTTTTTTGGACGTGAAAAAGAATGGAAACCAACGGTTCCCATACCATAGCCTAGGCAAATCAAGCCAGTCAATAAGAAAGGTTTTGTTATTGAGAATTTGAGAAACAAGTGAAATCGCATGATTCGTATGCATGTGTTTGAGTTGTTTGGTGATCTTTCTATCAAATTCTATTAGTTCAAAGATTTTTGGACTAGAAAAAGAATGGAAACCAAAGGTTCCAAATCCATAGCCTAGGAATATCAAACCAATCAATAAGAAAGGTTGTGTTCTTGTGAATTTGAGAAACATTCGGAATTGCATGATTTGTATGCTTGTGTTTGAGTTGTTTGGTGATCTTTCCATCAAATTCTATTAGTTCAAAGATTTTTGGACGAGAAAAACATTGGAAACCAACGGTTCCCAAACCATAGCCTAGGCAAATCAAACCAATCAATAAGAAAGGTTGTATTATTGAGAATTTGAGAAACATTCGAAATCGCATGATTCGTATGCTTGTGTTTGAGTTGTTTGGTGATCTTTCCATCAAATTCTATTAGTTCAAAGATTTTTGAACTAGAAAAAGAATGGAAACCAACGGTTCCCAAACCATAGCCTAGGCAAATTAAACCAATCAATAAGAAAGGTTGTGTTTTTGTGAATTTGAGAAACATTCGGAATCGCATGATTCGTATGCTTGTGTTTGAGTTGTTTGGTGAAATTTCCATCAAATTCTATTAGTTCAAAACTTTTTGGACGAGAAAAAGAATGGGAACCAATGGTTCCCAAACCATAGCCTAGGCAAATCAAACCAATCAATAAGAAAGGTTGTATTAGTGAGAATTTGAGAGAAATTCAAAATCGCATGATTCCTATGCTTGTGTTTGTGTTGTTAAGTGATATTCGCATCAAGTTTTTTGGACGAGAAAAAGAATGGAAACCAACGGTTCCCAAACCATAGCCTAGGCAAATCAAACCAATCAATAAGAAAGGTTGTGTTATTAAGAATTTGAGAAACAAGTGAAATCGCATGATTCGTATGCATGTGTTTGAGTTGTTTGGTGATCTTTCTATCAAATTCTATTAGTTCAAAGATTTTTGGACTAGAAAAAGAATGGAAACCAACGGTTCCCAAACCATAGCCTAGGCAAATCAAACCAATCAATAAGAATTGTTGTTCTTATTGAGAATTTGAGAAACATTCGAAATCGCATGATTCGTATGCTTATGTTTGAGTTGTTTGGTGATCTTTCCATCAAATTTTATTAGTTCAAAGATTTTTGAACTAGAAAAAGAATGGAAACCAACGGTTCCCAAACCATAGCCTAGGCAAATCAAACCAATCAATAAGAAAGGTTGTTCTTATTGAGAATTTGAGAAACATTCGGAATCGCATGATTCGTATGCTTGTGTTTGAGTTGTTTGGTGATCTTTCCATCAAATTCTATTAGTTCAAAGATTTTTGGACGAGAAAAACAATGGAAAGCAACGGTTCCCAAACCATAGCCTAGGCAAATCAAAACAATCAATAAGAAAGGTTGTATTATAGAGAATTTGACAAACATTCGAAATCGCATGATTCGTATGCTTGTGTTTGAGTTGTTTGGTGATCTTTCCATCAAATTCTATTAGTTCAAAGATTTTTGAACTAGAAAAAGAATGCAAACCAACGGTTCCCAAACCATAGCCTAGGCAAATTAAACCAATCAATAAGAAAGGTTGTGTTTTTGTGAATTTGAGAAACATTCGGAATCGCATGATTCGTATGCTTGTGTTTGAGTTGTTTGGTGAAATTTCCATCAAGTTCTATTAGTTCAAAACTTTTTGGACGAGAAAAAGAATGGGAACCAATGGTTCCCAAACCATAGCCTAGGCAAATTAAACCAATAAATAAGAAAGGTTGTATTATTGAGAATTTGAGAAACATTCGAAATCGCATGATTCGTATGCTTGTGTTTGAGTTGTTTGGTGATCTTTCCATCAAATTCTATTAGTTCAAAGATTTTTGAACTAGAAAAAGAATGCAAACCAACGGTTCCCAAACCATAGCCTAGGCAAATTAAACCAATCAATAAGAAAGGTTGTGTTTTTGTGAATTTGAGAAACATTCGGAAGCGCATGATTCGTATGCTTGTGTTTGAGTTGTTTGGTGAAATTTCCATCAAGTTCTATTAGTTCAAAACTTTTTGGACGAGAAAAAGAATGGGAACCAATGGTTCCCAAACCATAGCCTAGGCAAATTAAACCAATAAATAAGAAAGGTTGTATTATTGAGAATTTGAGAAACATTCGAAATCGCATGATTCGTATGCTTGTGTTTGAGTTGTTTGGTGATCTTTCCATCAAATTCTATTAGTTCAAAGATTTTTGAACTAGAAAAAGAATGCAAACCAACGGTTCCCAAACCATAGCCTAGGCAAATTAAACCAATCAATAAGAAAGGTTGTGTTTTTGTGAATTTGAGAAACATTCGGAATCGCATGATTCGTATGCTTGTGTTTGAGTTGTTTGGTGAAATTTCCATCAAGTTCTATTAGTTCAAAACTTTTTCTACGAGAAAAAGAATGGGAACCAATGGTTCCCAAACCATAGCCTAGGCAAATCAAACCAATCAATAAGAAAGGTTGTATTATTGAGAATTTGAGAAAAATTCAAAATCGCATGATTCCTATGCTTGTGTTTGTGTTGTTAAGTGATATTTCCATCAAGTTTTTTGGACGAGAAAAAGAATGGAAACCAACGGTTCCGAAACCATAGCCTAGGCAAATTAAACCAATCAATAAGAAAGGTTGTGTTTTTGTGAATTTGAGAAACATTCGGAATCGCATGATTCGTATGCTTGTGTTTGAGTTGTTTGGTGATCTTTCCATCAAATTCTATTAGTTCAAAACTTTTTGGACGAGAAAAAGAATGGAAAGCAACGGTTCCCAAACCATAGCCTAGGCAAATCAAACCAATCAATAAGAAAGGTTGTATTATGGAGAATTTGAAAAACATTCGAAATCTCATGATTCGTATGCTTGTGTTTGAGTTGTTTGGTTATCTTTCAATCAAATTCTATTAGTTCACAGATTTTTGAACTAGAAAAAGAATGGAAACCAACGGTTCCCAAACCATAGCCTAGGCAAATTAAACCAATCAATAAGAAAGGTTGTGTTTTTGTGAATTTGAGAAACATTCGGAATCGCATGATTCCTATGCTTGTGTTTGAGTTTTTTGGTGATATTTCCATCAAGTTCTATTAGTTCAAAACTTTTTGGACGAGAAAAAGAATGGGAACCAATGGTTCCCAAACCATAGCCTAGGCAAATCAAACCAATCAATAAGAAAGGTTGTATTATTGAGAATTTGAGAAAAATTCGAAATCGCATGATTCCTATGCTTGTGTTTGTTTTGTTAAGTGATATTTCCATCAAGTTTTTTGGACGTGAAAAAGAATGGAAACCAACGGTTCCCATACCATAGCCTAGGCAAATCAAGCAAATCAATAAGAAAGGTTTTGTTATTGAGAATTTGAGAAACAAGTGAAATCGCATGATTCGTATGCATGTGTTTGAGTTGTTTGGTGATCTTTCTATCAAATTCTATTAGTTCAAAGATTTTTGGACTAGAAAAAGAATGGAAACCAAAGGTTCCAAATCCATAGCCTAGGAATATCAAACCAATCAATAAGAAAGGTTGTGTTCTTGTGAATTTGAGAAACATTCGGAATTGCATGATTTGTATGCTTGTGTTTGAGTTGTTTGGTGATCTTTCCATCAAATTCTATTAGTTCAAAGATTTTTGGACGAGAAAAACAATGGAAACCAACGGTTCCCAAACCATAGCCTAGGCAAATCAAACCAATCAATAAGAAAGGTTGTATTATTGAGAATTTGAGAAACATTCGAAATCGCATGATTCGTATGCTTGTGTTTGAGTTGTTTGGTGATCTTTCCATCAAATTCTATTAGTTCAAAGATTTTTGAACTAGAAAAAGAATGGAAACCAACGGTTCCCAAACCATAGCCTAGGCAAATTAAACCAATCAATAAGAAAGGTTGTGTTTTTGTGAATTTGAGAAACATTCGGAATCGCATGATTCGTATGCTTGTGTTTGAGTTGTTTGGTGAAATTTCCATCAAGTTCTATTGGTTCAAAACTTTTTGGACGAGAAAAAGAATGGGAACCAATGGTTCCCAAACCATAGCCTAGGCAAATCAAACCAATCAATAAGAAAGGTTGTATTAGTGAGAATTTGAGAGAAATTCAAAATCGCATGATTCCTATGCTTGTGTTTGTGTTGTTAAGTGATATTCGCATCAAGTTTTTTGGACGAGCAAAAGAATGGAAACCAACGGTTCCCAAACCATAGCCTAGGCAAATCAAACCAATCAATAAGAAAGGTTGTGTTATTAAGAATTTGAGAAACAAGTGAAATCGCATGATTCGTATGCATGTGTTTGAGTTGTTTGGTGATCTTTCTATCAAATTCTATTAGTTCAAAGATTTTTGGACTAGAAAAAGAATGGAAACCAACGGTTCCCAAACCATAGCCTAGGCAAATCAAACCAATCAATAAGAATTGTTGTTCTTATTGAGAATTTGAGAAACATTCGAAATCGCATGATTCGTATGCTTGTGTTTGAGTTGTTTGGTGATCTTTCCATCAAATTTTATTAGTTCAAAGATTTTTGAACTAGAAAAAGAATGGAAACCAACGGTTCCCCAACCATAGCCTAGGCAAATCAAACCAATCAATAAGAAAGGTTGTTCTTATTGAGAATTTGAGAAACATTCGGAATCGCATGATTCGTATGCTTGTGTTTGAGTTGTTTGGTGATCTTTCCATCAAATTCTATTAGTTCAAAGATTTTTGGACGAGAAAAACAATGGAAAGCAACGGTTCCCAAACCATAGCCTAGGCAAATCAAAACAATCAATAAGAAAGGTTGTATTATAGAGAATTTGACAAACATTCGAAATCGCATGATTCGTATGCTTGTGTTTGAGTTGTTTGGTGATCTTTCCATCAAATTCTATTAGTTCAAAGATTTTTGAACTAGAAAAAGAATGCAAACCAACGGTTCCCAAACCATAGCCTAGGCAAATTAAACCAATCAATAAGAAAGGTTGTGTTTTTGTGAATTTGAGAAACATTCGGAATCGCATGATTCGTATGCTTGTGTTTGAGTTGTTTGGTGAAATTTCCATCAAGTTCTATTAGTTCAAAACTTTTTGGACGAGAAAAAGAATGGGAACCAATGGTTCCCAAACCATAGCCTAGGCAAATTAAACCAATAAATAAGAAAGGTTGTATTATTGAGAATTTGAGAAACATTCGAAATCGCATGATTCGTATGCTTGTGTTTGAGTTGTTTGGTGATCTTTCCATCAAATTCTATTAGTTCAAAGATTTTTGAACTAGAAAAAGAATGCAAACCAACGGTTCCCAAACCATAGCCTAGGCAAATTAAACCAATCAATAAGAAAGGTTGTGTTTTTGTGAATTTGAGAAACATTCGGAATCGCATGATTCGTATGCTTGTGTTTGAGTTGTTTGGTGATCTTTCCATCAAATTCTATTAGTTCAAAACTTTTTGGACGAGAAAAAGAATGGGAACCAATGGTTCCCAAACCATAGTCTTGGCAAATTAAACCAATCAATAAGAAAGGTTGTATTATTGAGAATTTGAGAAAAATTCAAAATCGCATGATTCCTATGCTTGTGTTTGTGTTGTTAAGTGATATTTGCATCAAGTTTTTTGGACGAGAAAAAGAATGGAAACCAACGGTTCCCAAACCATAGCCTAGGCAAATCAAACCAATAAATAAGAAAGGTTGTGTTATTAAGAATTTGAGAAACAAGTGAAATCGCATGATTCGTATGCATGTGTGTGAGTTGTTTGGTGATCTTTCTATCAAATTCTATTAGTTCAAAGATTTTTGGACTAGAAAAAGAATGGAAACCAACGGTTCCCAAACCATAGCCTAGGCAAATCAAACCAATCAATAAGAAAGGTTGTTCTTATTGAGAATTTGAGAAACATTCGAAATCGCATGATTCGTATGCTTGTGTTTGAGTTGTTTGGTGATCTTTCCATCAAATTTTATTAGTTCAAAGATTTTTGAACTAAAAAAAGAAATGAAACCAACGGTTTCCAAACCATAGCCTAGGCAAATTAAACCAATCAATAAGAAAGGTTGTATTATTGAGAATTTGAGAAACATTCGAAATTGCATGATTCGTATGCATGTGTTTGTGTTGTTTGGTTATCTTTCAATCAAATTCTATTAGTTCACAGATTTTTGAACTAGAAAAAGAATGGAAACCAACGGTTCCCAAACCATAGCCTAGGCAAATTAAACCAATCAATAAGAAAGGTTGTGTTTTTTTGAATTTGAGAAACATTCGGAATCGCATGATTCGTATGCTTGTGTTTGCGTTGTTTGGTGATCTTTCCATCAAATTCTATTAGTTCAAAGATTTTTGGACAAGAAAAACAATGGAAAGCAACGGTTCCCAAACCATAGCCTAGGCAAATCAAACCAATCAATAAGAAAGGTTGTATTATGGAGAATTTGAAAAACATTCGAAATCGCATGATTCGTATGCTTGTGTTTGAGTTGTTTGATTATCTTTCAATCAAATTCTATTAGTTCACAGATTTTTAAACTAGAAAAAGAATGGAAACCAACGGTTCCCAAACCATAGCCTAGGCAAATTAAACCAATCAATAAGAAAGGTTGTGTTTTTGTGAATTTGAGAAACATTCGGAATCGCATGATTCCTATGCTTGTGTTTGAGTTGTTTGGTGATCTTTCCATCAAATTCTATTAGTTCAAAGATTTTTGAACTAGAAAAAGAATGGAAACCAACGGTTCCCAAACCATAGCCTAGGCAAATTAAACCAATCAATAAGAAAGGTTGTGTTTTTGTGAATTTGAGAAACATTCGGAATCGCATGACTCGTATGCTTGTGTTTGAGTTGTTTGGTGAAATTTCCATCAAGTTCTATTAGTTCAAAACTTTTTGGACGAGAAAAAGAATGGGAACCAATGGTTCCCAAACCGTAGCCTAGGCAAATCAAACCAATCAATAAGAAAGGTTGTATTATTGAGAATTTGAGAAAAATTCAAAATCGCATGATTCCTATGCTTGTGTTTGTGTTATTAAGTGATATTTCCATCAAGTTTTTTGGACGAGAAAAAGAATGGAAACCAACGGTTCCCAAACCATAGCCTAGGCAAATCAAACCAATCAATAAGAAAGGTTGTGTTATTAAGAATTTGAGAAACAAGTGAAATCGCATGATTCCTATGCATGTGTTTGAGTTGTTTGGTGATCTTTCTATCAAATTGTATTAGTTCAAAAATTTTTGGACTAGAAAAAGAATAGAAACCAACGGTTCCCAAACCATAGCCTAGGCAAATCAAACCAATCAATAAGAAAGGTTGTTCTTATTGAGAATTTGAGAAACATTCGAAATCGCATGATTCGTATGCTTGTGTTTGAGTTGTTTGGTGATGTTTCCATCAAATTTTATTAGGTCAAAGATTTTTGAACTAGAAAAAGAATGGAAACCAACGGTTCCCAAACCATAGCCTAGGCAAATTAAACCAATCAATAAGAAAGGTTGTATTATTGAGAATTTGAGAAACATTCGAAATTGCATGATTCGTATGCTTGTGTTTGAGTTGTTTGGTTATCTTTCCATCAAATTCTATTAGTTCAAAGATTTTTGAACTAGAAAAAGAATGGAAAGCAACGGTTCCCAAACCATAGCCTAGGCAAATTAAACCAATCAATAAGAAAGGTTGTGTTTTTGTGAATTTGAGAAACATTCAAAATCGCATGATTCGTATGCTTGTGTTTGAGTTGTTTGGTGAAATTTCCATCAAGTTGTATTAGTTCAAAACTTTTTGGACGAGAAAAAGAATGGGAACCAATGGTTCCCAAACCATAGCCTAGGCAAATCAAACCAATCAATAAGAAAGGTTGTATTATTGAGAATTTGAGAAACATTCGGAATCGCATGATTCGTATGCTTGTGTTTGAGTTGTTTGGTGATCTTTCCATCAAATTCTATTAGTTCAAAGATTTTTGGACGAGAAAAACAATGGAAAGAAACGGTTCCCAAACCATGGCCTAGGCAAATCAAACCAATCAATAAGAAAGGTTGTATTATAGAGAATTTGAGAAACATTCGAAATCGCATGATTCGTATGCTTGTGTTTGAGTTGTTTGGTGATCTTTCCATCAAATTCTATTAGTTCAAAGATTTTTGAACAAGAAAAAGAATGCAAACCAACGGTTCCCAAACCATAGCCTAGGTAAATTAAACCAATCAATAAGAAAGGTTGTGTTTTTGTGAATTTGAGAAACATTCGGAATCGCATGATTCGTATGCTTGTGTTTGAGTTGTTTGGTGAAATTTCCATCAAGTTCTATTAGTTCAAAACTTTTTGGACGTGAAAAAGAATGGGAACCAATGGTTCCCAAACCATAGCCTAGGCAAATTAAACCAATAAATAAGAAAGGTTGTGTTATTGAGAATTTGAGAAACATTCGGAATCGCATGATTCGTATGCTTGTGTTTGAGTTGTTTGGTGATCTTTCCATCAAATTCTATTAGTTCAAAGATTTTTGGACGAGAAAACCAATGGAAAGCAACTGTTCCCAAACCATAGCATAGGCAAATCAAACCAATCAATAAGAAAGATTGTATTATTGAGAATTTGAGAAACATTCGGAATCGCATGATTCGTATGCTTGTGTTTGAGTTGTCTGGTGATCTTTCCCTCAAATTCTATTAGTTCAAAGATTTTTGAACTAGAAAAAGAATGGAAACCAACGGTTCCCAAACCATAGCCTAGGCAAATTAAACCAATCAATAAGAAAGTTTGTGTTTTTTTGAATTTGAGAAACATTCGGAATCGCATGATTCGTATGCTTGTGTTTGCGTTGTTTGGTGATCTTTCCATCAAATTCTATTAGTTCAAAGATTTTTGGACGAGAAAAACAATGGAAAGCAACGGTTCCCAAACCATAGCCTAGGCAAATCAAACCAATCAATAAGAAAGGTTGTATTATGGAGAATTTGAAAAACATTCGAAATCGCATGATTCGTATGCTTGTGTTTGAGTTGTTTGGTTATCTTTCAATCAAATTCTATTAGTTCACAGATTTTTGAACTAGAAAAAGAATGGAAACCAACGGTTCCCAAACCATAGCCTAGGCAAATTAAACCAATCAATAAGAAAGGTTGTGTTTTTGTGAATTTGAGAAACATTCGGAATCGCATGATTCCTATGCTTGTGTTTGAGTTGTTTGGTGATATTTCCATCAAGTTCTATTAGTTCAAAACTTTTTGGACGAGAAAAAGAATGGGAACCAATGGTTCCCAAACCATAGCCTAGGCAAATCAAACCAATCAATAAGAAAGGTTGTATTATTGAGAATTTGAGAAAAATTCGAAATCGCATGATTCCTATGCTTGTGTTTGTTTTGTTAAGTGATATTTCCATCAAGTTTTTTGGACGTGAAAAAGAATGGAAACCAACGGTTCCCATACCATAGCCTAGGCAAATCAAGCCAGTCAATAAGAAAGGTTTTGTTATTGAGAATTTGAGAAACAAGTGAAATCGCATGATTCGTATGCATGTGTTTGAGTTGTTTGGTGATCTTTCTATCAAATTCTATTAGTTCAAAGATTTTTGGACTAGAAAAAGAATGGAAACCAAAGGTTCCAAATCCATAGCCTAGGAATATCAAACCAATCAATAAGAAAGGTTGTGTTCTTGTGAATTTGAGAAACATTCGGAATTGCATGATTTGTATGCTTGTGTTTGAGTTGTTTGGTGATCTTTCCATCAAATTCTATTAGTTCAAAGATTTTTGGACGAGAAAAACAATGGAAACCAACGGTTCCCAAACCATAGCCTAGGCAAATCAAACCAATCAATAAGAAAGGTTGTATTATTGAGAATTTGAGAAACATTCGAAATCGCATGATTCGTATGCTTGTGTTTGAGTTGTTTGGTGATCTTTCCATCAAATTCTATTAGTTCAAAGATTTTTGAACTAGAAAAAGAATGGAAACCAACGGTTCCCAAACCATAGCCTAGGCAAATTAAACCAATCAATAAGAAAGGTTGTGTTTTTGTGAATTTGAGAAACATTCGGAATCGCATGATTCGTATGCTTGTGTTTGAGTTGTTTGGTGAAATTTCCATCAAATTCTATTAGTTCAAAACTTTTTGGACGAGAAAAAGAATGGGAACCAATGGTTCCCAAACCATAGCCTAGGCAAATCAAACCAATCAATAAGAAAGGTTGTATTAGTGAGAATTTGAGAGAAATTCAAAATCGCATGATTCCTATGCTTGTGTTTGTGTTGTTAAGTGATATTCGCATCAAGTTTTTTGGACGAGAAAAAGAATGGAAACCAACGGTTCCCAAACCATAGCCTAGGCAAATCAAACCAATCAATAAGAAAGGTTGTGTTATTAAGAATTTGAGAAACAAGTGAAATCGCATGATTCGTATGCATGTGTTTGAGTTGTTTGGTGATCTTTCTATCAAATTCTATTAGTTCAAAGATTTTTGGACTAGAAAAAGAATGGAAACCAACGGTTCCCAAACCATAGCCTAGGCAAATCAAACCAATCAATAAGAATTGTTGTTCTTATTGAGAATTTGAGAAACATTCGAAATCGCATGATTCGTATGCTTATGTTTGAGTTGTTTGGTGATCTTTCCATCAAATTTTATTAGTTCAAAGATTTTTGAACTAGAAAAAGAATGGAAACCAACGGTTCCCAAACCATAGCCTAGGCAAATCAAACCAATCAATAAGAAAGGTTGTTCTTATTGAGAATTTGAGAAACATTCGGAATCGCATGATTCGTATGCTTGTGTTTGAGTTGTTTGGTGATCTTTCCATCAAATTCTATTAGTTCAAAGATTTTTGGACGAGAAAAACAATGGAAAGCAACGGTTCCCAAACCATAGCCTAGGCAAATCAAAACAATCAATAAGAAAGGTTGTATTATAGAGAATTTGACAAACATTCGAAATCGCATGATTCGTATGCTTGTGTTTGAGTTGTTTGGTGATCTTTCCATCAAATTCTATTAGTTCAAAGATTTTTGAACTAGAAAAAGAATGCAAACCAACGGTTCCCAAACCATAGCCTAGGCAAATTAAACCAATCAATAAGAAAGGTTGTGTTTTTGTGAATTTGAGAAACATTCGGAATCGCATGATTCGTATGCTTGTGTTTGAGTTGTTTGGTGAAATTTCCATCAAGTTCTATTAGTTCAAAACTTTTTGGACGAGAAAAAGAATGGGAACCAATGGTTCCCAAACCATAGCCTAGGCAAATTAAACCAATAAATAAGAAAGGTTGTATTATTGAGAATTTGAGAAACATTCGAAATCGCATGATTCGTATGCTTGTGTTTGAGTTGTTTGGTGATCTTTCCATCAAATTCTATTAGTTCAAAGATTTTTGAACTAGAAAAAGAATGCAAACCAACGGTTCCCAAACCATAGCCTAGGCAAATTAAACCAATCAATAAGAAAGGTTGTGTTTTTGTGAATTTGAGAAACATTCGGAAGCGCATGATTCGTATGCTTGTGTTTGAGTTGTTTGGTGAAATTTCCATCAAGTTCTATTAGTTCAAAACTTTTTGGACGAGAAAAAGAATGGGAACCAATGGTTCCCAAACCATAGCCTAGGCAAATTAAACCAATAAATAAGAAAGGTTGTATTATTGAGAATTTGAGAAACATTCGAAATCGCATGATTCGTATGCTTGTGTTTGAGTTGTTTGGTGATCTTTCCATCAAATTCTATTAGTTCAAAGATTTTTGAACTAGAAAAAGAATGCAAACCAACGGTTCCCAAACCATAGCCTAGGCAAATTAAACCAATCAATAAGAAAGGTTGTGTTTTTGTGAATTTGAGAAACATTCGGAATCGCATGATTCGTATGCTTGTGTTTGAGTTGTTTGGTGAAATTTCCATCAAGTTCTATTAGTTCAAAACTTTTTCTACGAGAAAAAGAATGGGAACCAATGGTTCCCAAACCATAGCCTAGGCAAATCAAACCAATCAATAAGAAAGGTTGTATTATTGAGAATTTGAGAAAAATTCAAAATCGCATGATTCCTATGCTTGTGTTTGTGTTGTTAAGTGATATTTCCATCAAGTTTTTTGGACGAGAAAAAGAATGGAAACCAACGGTTCCGAAACCATAGCCTAGGCAAATTAAACCAATCAATAAGAAAGGTTGTGTTTTTGTGAATTTGAGAAACATTCGGAATCGCATGATTCGTATGCTTGTGTTTGAGTTGTTTGGTGATCTTTCCATCAAATTCTATTAGTTCAAAACTTTTTGGACGAGAAAAAGAATGGAAAGCAACGGTTCCCAAACCATAGCCTAGGCAAATCAAACCAATCAATAAGAAAGGTTGTATTATGGAGAATTTGAAAAACATTCGAAATCTCATGATTCGTATGCTTGTGTTTGAGTTGTTTGGTTATCTTTCAATCAAATTCTATTAGTTCACAGATTTTTGAACTAGAAAAAGAATGGAAACCAACGGTTCCCAAACCATAGCCTAGGCAAATTAAACCAATCAATAAGAAAGGTTGTGTTTTTGTGAATTTGAGAAACATTCGGAATCGCATGATTCCTATGCTTGTGTTTGAGTTTTTTGGTGATATTTCCATCAAGTTCTATTAGTTCAAAACTTTTTGGACGAGAAAAAGAATGGGAACCAATGGTTCCCAAACCATAGCCTAGGCAAATCAAACCAATCAATAAGAAAGGTTGTATTATTGAGAATTTGAGAAAAATTCGAAATCGCATGATTCCTATGCTTGTGTTTGTTTTGTTAAGTGATATTTCCATCAAGTTTTTTGGACGTGAAAAAGAATGGAAACCAACGGTTCCCATACCATAGCCTAGGCAAATCAAGCAAATCAATAAGAAAGGTTTTGTTATTGAGAATTTGAGAAACAAGTGAAATCGCATGATTCGTATGCATGTGTTTGAGTTGTTTGGTGATCTTTCTATCAAATTCTATTAGTTCAAAGATTTTTGGACTAGAAAAAGAATGGAAACCAAAGGTTCCAAATCCATAGCCTAGGAATATCAAACCAATCAATAAGAAAGGTTGTGTTCTTGTGAATTTGAGAAACATTCGGAATTGCATGATTTGTATGCTTGTGTTTGAGTTGTTTGGTGATCTTTCCATCAAATTCTATTAGTTCAAAGATTTTTGGACGAGAAAAACAATGGAAACCAACGGTTCCCAAACCATAGCCTAGGCAAATCAAACCAATCAATAAGAAAGGTTGTATTATTGAGAATTTGAGAAACATTCGAAATCGCATGATTCGTATGCTTGTGTTTGAGTTGTTTGGTGATCTTTCCATCAAATTCTATTAGTTCAAAGATTTTTGAACTAGAAAAAGAATGGAAACCAACGGTTCCCAAACCATAGCCTAGGCAAATTAAACCAATCAATAAGAAAGGTTGTGTTTTTGTGAATTTGAGAAACATTCGGAATCGCATGATTCGTATGCTTGTGTTTGAGTTGTTTGGTGAAATTTCCATCAAGTTCTATTGGTTCAAAACTTTTTGGACGAGAAAAAGAATGGGAACCAATGGTTCCCAAACCATAGCCTAGGCAAATCAAACCAATCAATAAGAAAGGTTGTATTAGTGAGAATTTGAGAGAAATTCAAAATCGCATGATTCCTATGCTTGTGTTTGTGTTGTTAAGTGATATTCGCATCAAGTTTTTTGGACGAGCAAAAGAATGGAAACCAACGGTTCCCAAACCATAGCCTAGGCAAATCAAACCAATCAATAAGAAAGGTTGTGTTATTAAGAATTTGAGAAACAAGTGAAATCGCATGATTCGTATGCATGTGTTTGAGTTGTTTGGTGATCTTTCTATCAAATTCTATTAGTTCAAAGATTTTTGGACTAGAAAAAGAATGGAAACCAACGGTTCCCAAACCATAGCCTAGGCAAATCAAACCAATCAATAAGAATTGTTGTTCTTATTGAGAATTTGAGAAACATTCGAAATCGCATGATTCGTATGCTTGTGTTTGAGTTGTTTGGTGATCTTTCCATCAAATTTTATTAGTTCAAAGATTTTTGAACTAGAAAAAGAATGGAAACCAACGGTTCCCCAACCATAGCCTAGGCAAATCAAACCAATCAATAAGAAAGGTTGTTCTTATTGAGAATTTGAGAAACATTCGGAATCGCATGATTCGTATGCTTGTGTTTGAGTTGTTTGGTGATCTTTCCATCAAATTCTATTAGTTCAAAGATTTTTGGACGAGAAAAACAATGGAAAGCAACGGTTCCCAAACCATAGCCTAGGCAAATCAAAACAATCAATAAGAAAGGTTGTATTATAGAGAATTTGACAAACATTCGAAATCGCATGATTCGTATGCTTGTGTTTGAGTTGTTTGGTGATCTTTCCATCAAATTCTATTAGTTCAAAGATTTTTGAACTAGAAAAAGAATGCAAACCAACGGTTCCCAAACCATAGCCTAGGCAAATTAAACCAATCAATAAGAAAGGTTGTGTTTTTGTGAATTTGAGAAACATTCGGAATCGCATGATTCGTATGCTTGTGTTTGAGTTGTTTGGTGAAATTTCCATCAAGTTCTATTAGTTCAAAACTTTTTGGACGAGAAAAAGAATGGGAACCAATGGTTCCCAAACCATAGCCTAGGCAAATTAAACCAATAAATAAGAAAGGTTGTATTATTGAGAATTTGAGAAACATTCGAAATCGCATGATTCGTATGCTTGTGTTTGAGTTGTTTGGTGATCTTTCCATCAAATTCTATTAGTTCAAAGATTTTTGAACTAGAAAAAGAATGCAAACCAACGGTTCCCAAACCATAGCCTAGGCAAATTAAACCAATCAATAAGAAAGGTTGTGTTTTTGTGAATTTGAGAAACATTCGGAATCGCATGATTCGTATGCTTGTGTTTGAGTTGTTTGGTGATCTTTCCATCAAATTCTATTAGTTCAAAACTTTTTGGACGAGAAAAAGAATGGGAACCAATGGTTCCCAAACCATAGTCTTGGCAAATTAAACCAATCAATAAGAAAGGTTGTATTATTGAGAATTTGAGAAAAATTCAAAATCGCATGATTCCTATGCTTGTGTTTGTGTTGTTAAGTGATATTTGCATCAAGTTTTTTGGACGAGAAAAAGAATGGAAACCAACGGTTCCCAAACCATAGCCTAGGCAAATCAAACCAATAAATAAGAAAGGTTGTGTTATTAAGAATTTGAGAAACAAGTGAAATCGCATGATTCGTATGCATGTGTGTGAGTTGTTTGGTGATCTTTCTATCAAATTCTATTAGTTCAAAGATTTTTGGACTAGAAAAAGAATGGAAACCAACGGTTCCCAAACCATAGCCTAGGCAAATCAAACCAATCAATAAGAAAGGTTGTTCTTATTGAGAATTTGAGAAACATTCGAAATCGCATGATTCGTATGCTTGTGTTTGAGTTGTTTGGTGATCTTTCCATCAAATTTTATTAGTTCAAAGATTTTTGAACTAAAAAAAGAAATGAAACCAACGGTTTCCAAACCATAGCCTAGGCAAATTAAACCAATCAATAAGAAAGGTTGTATTATTGAGAATTTGAGAAACATTCGAAATTGCATGATTCGTATGCATGTGTTTGTGTTGTTTGGTTATCTTTCAATCAAATTCTATTAGTTCACAGATTTTTGAACTAGAAAAAGAATGGAAACCAACGGTTCCCAAACCATAGCCTAGGCAAATTAAACCAATCAATAAGAAAGGTTGTGTTTTTTTGAATTTGAGAAACATTCGGAATCGCATGATTCGTATGCTTGTGTTTGCGTTGTTTGGTGATCTTTCCATCAAATTCTATTAGTTCAAAGATTTTTGGACAAGAAAAACAATGGAAAGCAACGGTTCCCAAACCATAGCCTAGGCAAATCAAACCAATCAATAAGAAAGGTTGTATTATGGAGAATTTGAAAAACATTCGAAATCGCATGATTCGTATGCTTGTGTTTGAGTTGTTTGGTTATCTTTCAATCAAATTCTATTAGTTCACAGATTTTTAAACTAGAAAAAGAATGGAAACCAACGGTTCCCAAACCATAGCCTAGGCAAATTAAACCAATCAATAAGAAAGGTTGTGTTTTTGTGAATTTGAGAAACATTCGGAATCGCATGATTCCTATGCTTGTGTTTGAGTTGTTTGGTGATATTTCCATCAAGTTCTATTAGTTCAAAACTTTTTGGACGAGAAAAAGAATGGGAACCAATGGTTCCCAAACCATAGCCTAGGCAAATCAAACCAATCAATAAGAAAGGTTGTATTATTGAGAATTTGAGAAAAATTCGAAATCGCATGATTCCTATGCTTGTGTTTGTTTTGTTAAGTGATATTTCCATCAAGTTTTTTGGACGTGAAAAAGAATGGAAACCAACGGTTCCCATACCATAGCCTAGGCAAATCAAGCCAATCAATAAGAAAGGTTTTGTTATTGAGAATTTGAGAAACAAGTGAAATCGCATGATTCGTATGCATGTGTTTGAGTTGTTTGGTGATCTTTCTATCAAATTCTATTAGTTCAAAGATTTTTGGACTAGAAAAAGAATGGAAACCAAAGGTTCCAAATCCATAGCCTAGGAATATCAAACCAATCAATAAGAAAGGTTGTGTTCTTGTGAATTTGAGAAACAATCGGAATTGCATGATTTGTATGCTTGTGTTTGAGTTGTTTGGTGATCTTTCCATCAAATTCTATTAGTTCAAAGATTTTTGGACGAGAAAAACAATGGAAACCAACGGTTCCCAAACCATAGCCTAGGCAAATCAAACCAATCAATAAAAAAGGTTGTATTATTGAGAATTTGAGAAACATTCGAATCGCATGATTCCTATGCTTGTGTTTGAGTTGTTTGGTGATCTTTCCATCAAATTCCTATAAGTTGAAAGATTTTTGAACTAGAAAAAGAATGGAAACCAACGGTTCCCAAACCATAGCCTAGGCAAATTAAACCAATCAATAAGAAAGGTTGTGTTTTCGTGAATTTGAGAAACATTCGGAATCGCATGATTCGTATGCTTGTGTTTGAGTTGTTTGGTGAAATTTCCATCAAGTTCTATTAGTTTAAAACCTTTTGGACGAGAAAAAGAATGGGAACCAATGGTTTCCAAACCATAGCCTAGGCAAATCAAACCAATCAATAAGAAAGGTTGTATTATTGAGAATTTGAGAAACATTCGAAATCGCATGATTCGTATGCTTGTGTTTGAGTTGTTTGGTGATCTTTCCATCAAATTCTATTAGTTCAAAGATTTTTGTACTAGAAAAAGAATGGAAACCAACGGTTCCCAAACCATAGCCTAGGCAAATTAAACCAATCAATAAGAAAGGTTGTGTTTTTGTGAATTTGAGAAACATTCGGAATCGCATGATTCGTATGCTTGTGTTTGAGTTGTTTGGTGAAATTTCCATCAAGTTCTATTAGTTCAAAACTTTTTGGACGAGAAAAAGAATGGGAACCAATGGTTCCCAAACCATAGCCTAGGCAAATCAAACCAATCAATAAGAAAGGTTGTATTAGTGAGAATTTGAGAGAAATTCAAAATCGCATGATTCCTATGCTTGTGTTTGTGTTGTTAAGTGATATTCGCATCAAGTTTTTTGGACGAGAAAAAGAATGGAAACCAACGGTTCCCAAACCATAGCCTAGGCAAATCAAACCAATCAATAAGAAAGGTTGTGTTATTAAGAATTTGAGAAACAAGTGAAATCGCATGATTCGTATGCATGTGTTTGAGTTGTTTGGTGATCTTTCTATCAAATTCTATTAGTTCAAAGATTTTTAGACTAGAAAAAGAATGGAAACCAACGGTTCCCAAACCATAGCCTAGGCAAATCAAACCAATCAATAAGAATTGTTGTTCTTATTGAGAATTTGAGAAACATTCGAAATCGCATGATTCGTATGCTTGTGTTTGAGTTGTTTGGTGATCTTTCCATCAAATTTTATTAGTTCAAAGATTTTTGAACTAGAAAAAGAATGGAAACCAACGGTTCCCCAACCATAGCCTAGGCAAATCAAACCAATCAATAAGAAAGGTTGTTCTTATTGAGAATTTGAGAAACATTCGGAATCGCATGATTCGTATGCTTGTGTTTGAGTTGTTTGGTGATCTTTCCATCAAATTCTATTAGTTCAAAGATTTTTGGACAAGAAAAACAATGGAAAGCAACGGTTCCCAAACCATAGCCTAGGCAAATCAAAACAATCAATAAGAAAGGTTGTATTATAGAGAATTTGAGAAACATTCGAAATCGCATGATTCGTATGCTTGTGTTTGAGTTGTTTGGTGAAATTTCCATCAAGTTCTATTAGTTCAAAACTTTTTGGACGAGAAAAAGAATGGGAACCAATGGTTCCCAAACCATAGCCTAGGCAAATCAAACCAATCAATAAGAAAGGTTGTATTAGTGAGAATTTGAGAGAAATTCAAAATCGCATGATTCCTATGCTTGTGTTTGTGTTGTTAAGTGATATTCGCATCAAGTTTTTTGGACGAGAAAAAGAATGGAAACCAACGGTTCCCAAACCATAGCCTAGGCAAATCAAACCAATCAATAAGAAAGGTTGTGTTATTAAGAATTTGAGAAACAAGTGAAATCGCATGATTCGTATGCATGTGTTTGAGTTGTTTGGTGATCTTTCTATCAAATTCTATTAGTTCAAAGATTTTTAGACTAGAAAAAGAATGGAAACCAACGGTTCCCAAACCATAGCCTAGGCAAATCAAACCAATCAATAAGAATTGTTGTTCTTATTGAGAATTTGAGAAACATTCGAAATCGCATGATTCGTATGCTTGTGTTTGAGTTGTTTGGTGATCTTTCCATCAAATTTTATTAGTTCAAAGATTTTTGAACTAGAAAAAGAATGGAAACCAACGGTTCCCCAACCATAGCCTAGGCAAATCAAACCAATCAATAAGAAAGGTTGTTCTTATTGAGAATTTGAGAAACATTCGGAATCGCATGATTCGTATGCTTGTGTTTGAGTTGTTTGGTGATCTTTCCATCAAATTCTATTAGTTCAAAGATTTTTGGACAAGAAAAATAATGGAAAGCAACGGTTCCCAAACCATAGCCTAGGCAAATCAAAACAATCAATAAGAAAGGTTGTATTATAGAGAATTTGACAAACATTCGAAATCGCATGATTCGTATGCTTGTGTTTGAGTTGTTTGGTGATCTTTCCATCAAATTCTAATAGTTCAAAGATTTTTGAACTAGAAAAAGAATGCAAACCAACGGTTCCCAAACCATAGCCTAGGCAAATTAAACCAATCAATAAGAAAGGTTGTGTTTTTGTGAATTTGAGAAACATTCGGAATCGCATGATTCGTATGCTTGTGTTTGAGTTGTTTGGTGAAATTTCCATCAAGTTCTATTAGTTCAAAAATTTTTGGACGAGAAAAAGAATGGGAACCAATGGTTCCCAAACCATAGCCTAGGCAAATTAAACCAATAAATAAGAAAGGTTGTATTATTGAGAATTTGAGAAACATTCGAAATCGCATGATTCGTATGCTTGTGTTTGAGTTGTTTGGTGATCTTTCCATCAAATTCTATTAGTTCAAAGATTTTTGAACTAGAAAAAGAATGCAAACCAACGGTTCCCAAACCATAGCCTAGGCAAATTAAACCAATCAGAAAGAAAGGTTGTGTTTTTGTGAATTTGAGAAACATTCGGAATCGCATGATTCGTATGCTTGTGTTTGAGTTGTTTGGTGAAATTTCCATCAAGTTCTATTAGTTCAAAACTTTTTCTACGAGAAAAAGAATGGGAACCAATGGTTCCCAAACCATAGCCTAGGCAAATCATACCAATCAATAAGAAAGGTTGTATTATTGAGAATTTGAGAAAAATTCAAAATCGCATGATTCCTATGCTTGTGTTTGTGTTGTTAAGTGATATTTCCATCAAGTTTTTTGGACGAGAAAAAGAGTGGAAACCAACGGTTCCGAAACCATAGCCTAGGCAAATTAAACCAATCAATAAGAAAGGTTGTGTTTTTGTGAATTTGAGAAACATTCGGAATCGCATGATTCTTATGCTTGTGTTTGAGTTGTTTGGTGATCTATCCATCAAATTCTATTAGTTCAAAACTTCTTGGACGAGAAAATGAATGGGAACCAATGGTTCCCAAACCATAGTCTTGGCAAATTAAACCAATCAATAAGAAAGGTTGTATTATTGAGAATTTGAGAAAAATTCAAAATCGCATGATTCCTATGCTTGTGTTTGTGTTGTTAAGTGATATTTGTATCAAGTTTTTTGGACGAGAAAAAGAATGGAAACCAACGGTTCCCAAACCATAGCCTAGGCAAATCAAACCAATAAATAAGAAAGGTTGTGTTATTAAGAATTTGAGAAACAAGTGAAATCGCATGATTCGTATGCATGTGTGTGAGTTGTTTGGTGATCTTTCTATCAAATTCTATTAGTTCAAAGATTTTTGGACTAGAAAAAGAATGGAAACCAACGGTTCCCAAACCATAGCCTAGGCAAATCAAACCAATCAATAAGAAAGGTTGTTCTTATTGAGAATTTGAGAAACATTCGAAATCGCATGATTCGTATGCTTGTGTTTGAGTTGTTTGGTGATCTTTCCATCAAATTTTATTAGTTCAAAGATTTTTGAACTAAAAAAAGAAATGAAACCAACGGTTTCCAAACCATAGCCTAGGCAAATTAAACCAATCAATAAGAAAGGTTGTATTATTGAGAATTTGAGAAACATTCGAAATTGCATGATTCGTATGCATGTGTTTGAGTTGTTTGGTTATCTTTCAATCAAATTCTATTAGTTCACAGATTTTTGAACTAGAAAAAGAATGGAAACCAACGGTTCCCAAACCATAGCCTAGGCAAATTAAACCAATCAATAAGAAAGGTTGTGTTTTTTTGAATTTGAGAAACATTCGGAATCGCATGATTCGTATGCTTGTGTTTGCGTTGTTTGGTGATCTTTCCATCAAATTCTATTAGTTCAAAGATTTTTGGACAAGAAAAACAATGGAAAGCAACGGTTCCCAAACCATAGCCTAGGCAAATCAAACCAATCAATAAGAAAGGTTGTATTATGGAGAATTTGAAAAACATTCGAAATCGCATGATTCGTATGCTTGTGTTTGACTTGTTTGGTTATCTTTCAATCAAATTCTATTAGTTCACAGATTTTTGAACTAGAAAAAGAATGGAAACCAACGGTTCCCAAACCATAGCCTAGGCAAATTAAACCAATCAATAAGAAAGGTTGTGTTTTTGTAAATTTGAGAATCATTCGGAATCGCATGATTCCTATGCTTGTGTTTGAGTTGTTTGGTGATATTTCCATCAAGTTCTATTAGTTCAAAACTTTTTGGACGAGAAAAAGAATGGGAACCAATGGTTCCCAAACCATAGCCTAGGCAAATCAAACCAATCAATAAGAAAGGTTGTATTATTGAGAATTTGAGAAAAATTCGAAATCGCATGATTCCTATGCTTGTGTTTGTTTTGTTAAGTGATATTTCCATCAAGTTTTTTGGACGTGAAAAAGAATGGAAACCAACGGTTCCCATACCATAGCCTAGGCAAATCAAGCCAATCAATAAGAAAGGTTTTGTTATTGAGAATTTGAGAAACAAGTGAAATCGCATGATTCGTATGCATGTGTTTGAGTTGTTTGGTGATCTTTCTATCAAATTCTATTAGTTCAAAGATTTTTGGACTAGAAAAAGAATGGAAACCAAAGGTTCCAAATCCATAGCCTAGGAATATCAAACCAATCAATAAGAAAGGTTGTGTTCTTGTGAATTTGAGAAACATTCGGAATTGCATGATTTGTATGCTTGTGTTTGAGTTGTTTGGTGATCTTTCCATCAAATTCTATTAGTTCAAAGATTTTTGGACGAGAAAAACAATGGAAACCAACGGTTCCCAAACCATAGCCTAGGCAAATCAAACCAATCAATAAGAAAGGTTGTATTATTGAGAATTTGAGAAACATTCGAAATCGCATGATTCGTATGCTTGTGTTTGAGTTGTTTGGTGATCTTTCCATCAAATGCTATTAGTTCAAAGATTTTTGAACTAGAAAAAGAATGGAAACCAACGGTTCCCAAACCATAGCCTAGGCAAATTAAACCAATCAATAAGAAAGGTTGTGTTTTTGTGAATTTGAGAAACATTCGGAATCGCATGATTCGTATGCTTGTGTTTGAGTTGTTTGGTGAAATTTCCATCAAGTTCTATTAGTTCAAAACTTTTTGGACGAGAAAAAGAATGGGAACCAATGGTTCCCAAACCATAGCCTAGGCAAATCAAACCAATCAATAAGAAAGGTTGTATTAGTGAGAATTTGAGAGAAATTCAAAATCGCATGATTCCTATGCTTGTGTTTGTGTTGTTAAGTGATATTCGCATCAAGTTTTTTGGAAGAGAAAAAGAATGCAAACCAACGGTTCCCAAACCATAGCCTAGGCAAATCAAACCAATCAATAAGAAAGGTTGTGTTATTAAGAATTTGAGAAACAAGTGAAATCGCATGATTCGTATGCATGTGTTTGAGTTGTTTGGTGATCTTTCTATCAAATTCTATTAGTTCAAAGATTTTTGGACTAGAAAAAGAATGGAAACCAACGGTTCCCAAACCATAGCCTAGGCAAATCAAACCAATCAATAAGAATTGTTGTTCTTATTGAGAATTTGAGAAACATTCGAAATCGCATGATTCGTATGCTTGTGTTTGAGTTGTTTGGTGATCTTTCCATCAAATTTTATTAGTTCAAAGATTTTTGAACTAGAAAAAGAATGGAAACCAACGGTTCCCCAACCATAGCCTAGGCAAATCAAACCAATCAATAAGAAAGGTTGTTCTTATTGAGAATTTGAGAAACATTCGGAATCGCATGATTCGTATGCTTGTGTTTGAGTTGTTTGGTGATCTTTCCATCAAATTCTATTAGTTCAAAGATTTTTGGACAAGAAAAACAATGGAAAGCAACGGTTCCCAAACCATAGCCTAGGCAAATCAAAACAATCAATAAGAAAGGTTGTATTATAGAGAATTTGACAAACATTCGAAATCGCATGATTCGTATGCTTGTGTTTGAGTTGTTTGGTGATCTTTCCATCAAATTCTATTAGTTCAAAGATTTTTGAACTAGAAAAAGAATGCAAACCAACGGTTCCCAAACCATAGCCTAGGCAAATTAAACCAATCAATAAGAAAGGTTGTGTTTTTGTGAATTTGAGAAACATTCGGAATCGCATGATTCGTATGCTTGTGTTTGAGTTGTTTGGTGAAATTTCCATCAAGTTCTATTAGTTCAAAAATTTTTGGACGAGAAAAAGAATGGGAACCAATGGTTCCCAAACCATAGCCTAGGCAAATTAAACCAATAAATAAGAAAGGTTGTATTATTGAGAATTTGAGAAACATTCGAAATCGCATGATTCGTATGCTTGTGTGAGTTGTTTGGTGATCTTTCCATCAAATTCTATTAGTTCAAAGATTTTTGAACTAGAAAAAGAATGCAAACCAACGGTTCCCAAACCATAGCCTAGGCAAATTAAACCAATCAATAAGAAAGGTTGTGTTTTTGTGAATTTGAGAAACATTCGGAATCACATGATTCGTATGCTTGTGTTTGAGTTGTTTGGTGAAATTTCCATCAAGTTCTATTAGTTCAAAACTTTTTCTACGAGAAAAAGAATGGGAACCAATGGTTCCCAAACCATAGCCTAGGCAAATCAAACCAATCAATAAGAAAGGTTGTATTATTGAGAATTTGAGAAAAATTCAAAATCGCATGATTCCTATGCTTGTGTTTGTGTTGTTAAGTGATATTTCCATCAAGTTTTTTGGACGAGAAAAAGAATGGAAACCAACGGTTCCGAAACCATAGCCTAGGCAAATTAAACCAATCAATAAGAAAGGTTGTGTTTTTGTGAATTTGAGAAACATTCGGAATCGCATGATTCTTATGCTTGTGTTTGAGTTGTTTGGTGATCTATCCATCAAATTCTATTAGTTCAAAACTTCTTGGACGAGAAAAAGAATGGGAACCAATGGTTCCCAAACCATAGTCTTGGCAAATTAAACCAATCAATAAGAAAGGTTGTATTATTGAGAATTTGAGAAAAATTCAAAATCGCATGATTCCTATGCTTGTGTTTGTGTTGTTAAGTGATATTTGTATCAAGTTTTTTTGACGAGAAAAAGAATGGAAACCAACGGTTCCCAAACCATAGCCTAGGCAAATCAAACCAATAAATAAGAAAGGTTGTGTTATTAAGAATTTGAGAAACAAGTGAAATCGCATGATTCGTATGCATGTGTGTGAGTTGTTTGGTGATCTTTCTATCAAATTCTATTAGTTCAAAGATTTTTGGACTAGAAAAAGAATGGAAACCAACGGTTCCCAAACCATAGCCTAGGCAAATCAAACCAATCAATAAGAAAGGTTGTTCTTATTGAGAATTTGAGAAACATTCGAAATCGCATGATTCGTATGCTTGTGTTTGAGTTGTTTGGTGATCTTTCCATCAAATTTTATTAGTTCAAAGATTTTTGAACTAAAAAAAGAAATGAAACCAACGGTTTCCAAACCATAGCCTAGGCAAATTAAACCAATCAATAATAAAGGTTGTATTATTGAGAATTTGAGAAACATTCGAAATTGCATGATTCGTATGCATGTGTTTGAGTTGTTTGGTTATCTTTCAATCAAATTCTATTAGTTCACAGATTTTTGAACTAGAAAAAGAATGGAAACCAACGGTTCCCAAACCATAGCCTAGGCAAATTAAACCAATCAATAAGAAAGGTTGTGTTTTTTTGAATTTGAGAAACATTCGGAATCGCATGATTCGTATGCTTGTGTTTGCGTTGTTTGGTGATCTTTCCATCAAATTCTATTAGTTCAAAGATTTTTGGACAAGAAAAACAATGGAAAGCAACGGTTCCCAAACCATAGCCTAGGCAAATCAAACCAATCAATAAGAAAGGTTGTATTATGGAGAATTTGAAAAACATTCGAAATCGCATGATTCGTATGCTTGTGTTTGACTTGTTTGGTTATCTTTCAATCAAATTCTATTAGTTCACAGATTTTTGAACTAGAAAAAGAATGGAAACCAACGGTTCCCAAACCATAGCCTAGGCAAATTAAACCAATCAATAAGAAAGGTTGTGTTTTTGTGAATTTGAGAATCATTCGGAATCGCATGATTCCTATGCTTGTGTTTGAGTTGTTTGGTGATATTTCCATCAAGTTCTATTAGTTCAAAACTTTTTGGACGAGAAAAAGAATGGGAACCAATGGTTCCCAAACCATAGCCTAGGCAAATCAAACCAATCAATAAGAAAGGTTGTATTATTGAGAATTTGAGAAAAATTCGAAATCGCATGATTCCTATGCTTGTGTTTGTTTTGTTAAGTGATATTTCCATCAAGTTTTTTGGACGTGAAAAAGAATGGAAACCAACGGTTCCCATACCATAGCCTAGGCAAATCAAGCCAATCAATAAGAAAGGTTTTGTTATTGAGAATTTGAGAAACAAGTGAAATCGCATGATTCGTATGCATGTGTTTGAGTTGTTTGGTGATCTTTCTATCAAATTCTATTAGTTCAAAGATTTTTGGACTAGAAAAAGAATGGAAACCAAAGGTTCCAAATCCATAGCCTAGGAATATCAAACCAATCAATAAGAAAGGTTGTGTTCTTGTGAATTTGAGAAACATTCGGAATTGCATGATTTGTATGCTTGTGTTTGAGTTGTTTGGTGATCTTTCCATCAAATTCTATTAGCTCAAAGATTTTTGGACGAGAAAAACAATGGAAACCAACGGTACCCAAACCATAGCCTAGGCAAATCAAACCAATCAATAAGAAAGGTTGTATTATTGAGAATTTGAGAAACATTCGAAATCGCATGATTCGTATGCTTGTGTTTGAGTTGTTTGGTGATCTTTCCATCAAATTCTATTAGTTCAAAGATTTTTGAACTAGAAAAAGAATGGAAACCAACGGTTCCCAAACCATAGCCTAGGCAAATTAAACCAATCAATAAGAAAGGTTGTGTTTTTGTGTATTTGAGAAACATTCGGAATCGCATGATTCGTATGCTTGTGTTTGAGTTGTTTGGTGAAATTTCCATCAAGTTCTATTAGTTCAAAACTTTTTGGACGAGAAAAAGAATGGGAACCAATGGTTCCCAAACCATAGCCTAGGCAAATCAAACCAATCAATAAGAAAGGTTGTATTAGTGAGAATTTGAGAGAAATTCAAAATCGCATGATTCCTATGCTTGTGTTTGTGTTGTTAAGTGATATTCGCATCAAGTTTTTTGGACGAGAAAAAGAATGGAAACCAACGGTTCCCAAACCATAGCCTAGGCAAATCAAACCAATCAATAAGAAAGGTTGTGCTATTAAGAATTTGAGAAACAAGTGAAATCGCATGATTCGTATGCATGTGTTTGAGTTGTTTGGTGATCTTTCTATCAAATTCTATCAGTTCAAAGATTTTTAGACTAGAAAAAGAATGGAAACCAACGGTTCCCAAACCATAGCCTAGGCAAATCAAACCAATCAATAAGAATTGTTGTTCTTATTGAGAATTTGAGAAACATTCGAAATCGCATGATTCGTATGCTTGTGTTTGAGTTGTTTGTTGATCTTTCCATCAAATTTTATTAGTTCAAAGATTTTTGAACTAGAAAAAGAATGGAAACCAACGGTTCCCCAACCATAGCCTAGGCAAATCAAACCAATCAATAAGAAAGGTTGTTCTTATTGAGAATTTGAGAAACATTCGGAATCGCATGATTCGTATGCTTGTGTTTGAGTTGTTTGGTGATCTTTCCATCAAATTCTATTAGTTCAAAGATTTTTGGACGAGAAAAACAATGGAAAGCAACGGTTCCCAAACCATAGCCTAGGCAAATCAAAACAATCAATAAGAAAGGTTGTATTATAGAGAATTTGACAAACATTCGAAATCGCATGATTCGTATGCTTGTGTTTGACTTGTTTGGTGATCTTTCCATCAAATTCTATTGGTTCAAAGATTTTTGAACTAGAAAAAGAATGGGAACCAATGGTTCCCAAACCATAGCCTAGGCAAATTAAACCAATAAATAAGAAAGGTTGTATTATTGAGAATTTGAGAAACATTCGAAATCGCATGATTCGTATGCTTGTGTTTGAGTTGTTTGGTGAAATTTCCATCAATTTCTATTAGTTCAAAACTTTTTGGACGAGAAAAAGAATGGGAACCAATGGTTCCCAAACCATAGCCTAGGCAAATTAAACCAATAAATAAGAAAGGTTGTATTATTGAGAATTTGAGAAACATTCGAAATCGCATGATTCGTATGCTTGTGTTTGAGTTGTTTGGTGATCTTTCCATCAAATTCTATTAGTTCAAAGATTTTTGAACTAGAAAAAGAATGCAAACCAACGGTTCCCAAACCATAGCCTAGGCAAATCAAACCAATCAATAAGAAAGGTTGTGTTTTTGTGAATTTGAGAAACATTCGGAATCGCATGATTCGTATGCTTGTGTTTGAGTTGTTTGGTGATCTTTCCATCAAATTCTATTAGTTCAAAACTTTTTGGACGAGAAAAAGAATGGGAACCAATGGTTCCCAAACCATAGTCTTGGCAAATTAAACCAATCAATAAGAAAGGTTGTATTATTGAGAATTTGAGAAAAATTCAAAATCGCATGATTCCTATGCTTGTGTTTGTGTTGTTAAGTGATATTTGCATCAAGTTTTTTGGACGAGAAAAAGAATGGAAACCAACGGTTCCCAAACCATAGCCTAGGCAAATCAAACCAATCAATAAGAAAGGTTGTGTTATTAAGAATTTGAGAAACAAGTGAAATCGCATGATTCGTATGCATGTGTGTGAGTTGTTTGGTGAAATTTCCATCAAGTTCTATTAGTTCAAAACTTTTTGGACGAGAAAAAGAATGGGAACCAATGGTTCCCAAACCATAGCCTAGGCAAATCAAACCAATCAATAAGAAAGGTTGTATTATTGAGAATTTGAGAAACATTTGGAATCGCATGATTCGTATGCTTGTGTTTGAGTTGTTTGGTGATCTTTCCATCAAATTCTATTAGTTCAAAGATTTTTGGACGAGAAAAACAATGGAAAGCAACGGTTCCCAAACCATAGCCTAGGAAAATCAAACCAATCAATAAGAAAGGTTGTATTATAGAGAATTTGAGAAACATTCGAAATCGAATGATTCGTATGCTTGTGTTTGAGTTGTTTGGTGATCTTTCCATCAAATTTTATTAGTTCAAAGATTTTTTAACTAGAAAAAGAATGGAAACCAACGGTTCCCAAACCATAGCCTAGGCAAATTAAACCAATCAATAAGAAAGGTTGTATTATTAAGAATTTGAGAAACATTCGAAATTGCATGATTCGTATGCTTGTGTTTGAGTTGTTTGGTTATCTTTCCATCAAATTCTATTAGTTCACAGATTTTTGAACTAGAAAAAGAATGGAAAGCAACGGTTCCCAAACCATAGCCTAGGCAAATTAAACCAATCAATAAGAAAGGTTGTGTTTTTGTGAATTTGAGAAACATTCGGAATCGCATGATTCGTATGCTTGTGTTTGAGTTGTTTGGTGAAATTTCCATCAAGTTCTATTAGTTCAAAACTTTTTGGACGAGAAAAAGAATGGGAACCAATGGTTCCCAAACCATAGCCTAGGCAAATCAAACCAATCAATAAGAAAGGTTGTATTATTGAGAATTTGAGAAAAATTCAAAATCGCATGATTCCTATGCTTGTGTTTGTGTTGTTAAGTGATATTTCCATCAAGTTTTTTGGACGACAAAAAGAATGGAAACCAATGGTTCCCAAACCATAGCCTAGGCAAATTAAACCAATCAATAAGAAAGGTTGTGTTTTTGTGAATTTGAGAAACATTCGGAATCGCATGATTCGTATGCTTGTGTTTGAGTTGTTTGGTGATCTTTCCATCAAATTCTATTAGTTCAAAACTTTTTGGACGAGAAAAAGAATGGGAACCTATGGTTCCCAAACCATAGCCTAGGCAAATCAAACCAATCAATAAGAAAGGTTGTATTATTGAGAATTTGAGAAAAATTCAAAATCGCATGATTCCTATGCTTGTGTTTGTGTTGTTAAGTGATATTTCCATTAAGTTTTTTGGACGAGAAAAAGAATGGAAACCAACGGTTCCCAAACCATAGCCTAGGCAAATCAAACCAATCAATAAGAAAGGTTGTGTTATTAAGAATTTGAGAAACAAGTGAAATCGCATGATTCGTATGCATGTGTGTGAGTTGTTTGGTGATCTTTCTATCAAATTCTATTAGTTCAAAGATTTTTGGACTAGAAAAAGAATGGAAACCAACGGTTCCCAAACCATAGCCAGGCAAATCAAACCAATCAATAAGAAAGGTTGTTCTTATTGAGAATTTGAGAAACATTCGAAATCGCATGATTCGTATGCTTGTGTTTGAATTGTTTGGTGATCTTTCCATCAAATTTTATTAGTTCAAAGATTTTTGAACTAGAAAAAGAATGGAAACCAACGGTTTCCAAACCATAGCCTAGGCAAATTAAACCAATCAATAAGAAAGGTTGTATTATTGAGAATTTGAGAAACATTCGAAATTGCATGATTCGTATGCATGTGTTTGAGTTGTTTGGTTATCTTTCCATCAAATTCTATTAGTTCAAAGATTTTTGAACTAGAAAAAGAATGGAAAGCAACGGTTCCCAAACCATAGCCTAGGCAAATTAAACCAATCAATAAGAAAGGTTGTGTTTTTGTGAATTTGAGAAACATTCAAAATCGCATGATTCGTATGCTTGTGTTTGAGTTGTTTGGTGAAATTTCCATCAAGTTCTATTAGTTCAAA
The DNA here is from genome assembly GCA_963924305.1 of Polygonum maritimum. NCBI lineage: Eukaryota > Viridiplantae > Streptophyta > Magnoliopsida > Caryophyllales > Polygonaceae > Polygonum > Polygonum maritimum. The sequence continues at coordinate 30,724,807 of OZ002729.1, forward strand.
ACTTTTTGGACGAGAAAAAGAATGGGAACCAATGGTTCCCAAACCATAGCCTAGGCAAATCAAACCAATCAATAAGAAAGGTTGTATTATTGAGAATTTGAGAAACATTTGGAATCGCATGATTCGTATGCTTGTGTTTGAGTTGTTTGGTGATCTTTCCATCAAATTCTATTAGTTCAAAGATTTTTGGACGAGAAAAACAATGGAAAGCAACGGTTCCCAAACCATAGCCTAGGCAAATCAAACCAATCAATAAGAAAGGTTGTATTATAGAGAATTTGAGAAACATTCGAAATCGCATGATTCGTATGCTTGTGTTTGAGTTGTTTGGTGATCTTTCCATCAAATTTTATTAGTTCAAAGATTTTTTAACTAGAAAAAGAATGGAAACCAACGGTTCCCAAACCATAGCCTAGGCAAATTAAACCAATCAATAAGAAAGGTTGTATTATTAAGAATTTGAGAAACATTCGAAATTGCATGATTCGTATGCTTGTGTTTGAGTTGTTTGGTTATCTTTCCATCAAATTCTATTAGTTCAAAGATTTTTGAACTAGAAAAAGAATGGAAAGCAACGGTTCCCAAACCATAGCCTAGGCAAATTAAACCAATCAATAAGAAAGGTTGTGTTTTTGTGAATTTGAGAAACATTCGGAATCGCATGATTCGTATGCTTGTGTTTGAGTTGTTTGGTGAAATTTCCATCAAGTTCTATTAGTTCAAAACTTTTTGGACGAGAAAAAGAATGGGAACCAATGGTTCCCAAACCATAGCCTAGGCAAATCAAACCAATCAATAAGAAAGGTTGTATTATTGAGAATTTGAGAAAAATTCAAAATCGCATGATTCCTATGCTTGTGTTTGTGTTGTTAAGTGATATTTCCATCAAGTTTTTTGGACGACAAAAAGAATGGAAACCAACGGTTCCCAAACCATAGCCTAGGCAAATTAAACCAATCAATAAGAAAGGTTGTGTTTTTGTGAATTTGAGAAACATTCGGAATCGCATGATTCGTATGCTTGTGTTTGAGTTGTTTGGTGATCTTTCCATCAAATTCTATTAGTTCAAAACTTTTTGGACGAGAAAAAGAATGGGAACCTATGGTTCCCAAACCATAGCCTAGGCAAATCAAACCAATCAATAAGAAAGGTTGTATTATTGAGAATTTGAGAAAAATTCAAAATCGCATGATTCCTATGCTTGTGTTTGTGTTGTTAAGTGATATTTCCATTAAGTTTTTTGGACGAGAAAAAGAATGGAAACCAACGGTTCCCAAACCATAGCCTAGGCAAATCAAACCAATCAATAAGAAAGGTTGTGTTATTAAGAATTTGAGAAACAAGTGAAATCGCATGATTCGTATGCATGTGTGTGAGTTGTTTGGTGATCTTTCTATCAAATTCTATTAGTTCAAAGATTTTTGGACTAGAAAAAGAATGGAAACCAACGGTTCCCAAACCATAGCCAGGCAAATCAAACCAATCAATAAGAAAGGTTGTTCTTATTGAGAATTTGAGAAACATTCGAAATCGCATGATTCGTATGCTTGTGTTTGAATTGTTTGGTGATCTTTCCATCAAATTTTATTAGTTCAAAGATTTTTGAACTAGAAAAAGAATGGAAACCAACGGTTTCCAAACCATAGCCTAGGCAAATTAAACCAATCAATAAGAAAGGTTGTATTATTGAGAATTTGAGAAACATTCGAAATTGCATGATTCGTATGCATGTGTTTGAGTTGTTTGGTTATCTTTCCATCAAATTCTATTAGTTCAAAGATTTTTGAACTAGAAAAAGAATGGAAAGCAACGGTTCCCAAACCATAGCCTAGGCAAATTAAACCAATCAATAAGAAAGGTTGTGTTTTTGTGAATTTGAGAAACATTCAAAATCGCATGATTCGTATGCTTGTGTTTGAGTTGTTTGGTGAAATTTCCATCAAGTTCTATTAGTTCAAAACTTTTTGGACGAGAAAAAGAATGGGAACCAATGGTTCCCAAACCATAGCCTAGGCAAATCAAACCAATCAATAAGAAAGGTTGTATTATTGAGAATTTGAGAAACATTTGGAATCGCATGATTCGTATGCTTGTGTTTGAGTTGTTTGGTGATCTTTCCATCAAATTCTATTAGTTCAAAGATTTTTGGACGAGAAAAACAATGGAAAGCAACGGTTCCCAAACCATAGCCTAGGCAAATCAAACCAATCAATAAGAAAGGTTGTATTATAGAGAATTTGAGAAACATTCGAAATCGCATGATTCGTATGCTTGTGTTTGAGTTGTTTGGTGATCTTTCCATCAAATTTTATTAGTTCAAAGATTTTTTAACTAGAAAAAGAATGGAAACCAACGGTTCCCAAACCATAGCCTAGGCAAATTAAACCAATCAATAAGAAAGGTTGTATTATTAAGAATTTGAGAAACATTCGAAATTGCATGATTCGTATGCTTGTGTTTGAGTTGTTTGGTTATCTTTCCATCAAATTCTATTAGTTCAAAGATTTTTGAACTAGAAAAAGAATGGAAAGCAACGGTTCCCAAACCATAGCCTAGGCAAATTAAACCAATCAATAAGAAAGGTTGTGTTTTTGTGAATTTGAGAAACATTCGGAATCGCATGATTCGTATGCTTGTGTTTGAGTTGTTTGGTGAAATTTCCATCAAGTTCTATTAGTTCAAAACTTTTTGGACGAGAAAAAGAATGGGAACCAATGGTTCCCAAACCATAGCCTAGGCAAATCAAACCAATCAATAAGAAAGGTTGTATTATTGAGAATTTGAGAAAAATTCAAAATCGCATGATTCCTATGCTTGTGTTTGTGTTGTTAAGTGATATTTCCATCAAGTTTTTTGGACGACAAAAAGAATGGAAACCAACGGTTCCCAAACCATAGCCTAGGCAAATTAAACCAATCAATAAGAAAGGTTGTGTTTTTGTGAATTTGAGAAACATTCGGAATCGCATGATTCGTATGCTTGTGTTTGAGTTGTTTGGTGATCTTTCCATCAAATTCTATTAGTTCAAAACTTTTTGGACGAGAAAAAGAATGGGAACCAATGGTTCCCAAACCATAGCCTAGGCAAATCAAACCAATCAATAAGAAAGGTTGTATTATTGAGAATTTGAGAAAAATTCAAAATCGCATGATTCCTATGCTTGTGTTTGTGTTGTTAAGTGATATTTCCATCAAGTTTTTTGGACGAGAAAAAGAATGGAAACCAACGGTTCCCAAACCATAGCCTAGGCAAATCAAACCAATCAATAAGAAAGGTTGTGTTATTAAGAATTTGAGAAACAAGTGAAATCGCATGATTCGTATGCATGTGTGTGAGTTGTTTGGTGATCTTTCTATCAAATTCTATTAGTTCAAAGATTTTTGGACTAGAAAAAGAATGCAAACCAACGGTTCCCAAACCATAGCCAGGCAAATCAAACCAATCAATAAGAAAGGTTGTTCTTATTGAGAATTTGAGAAACATTCGAAATCGCATGATTCGTATGCTTGTGTTTGAATTGTTTGGTGATCTTTCCATCAAATTTTATTAGTTCAAAGATTTTTGAACTAGAAAAAGAATGGAAACCAACGGTTTCCAAACCATAGCCTAGGCAAATTAAACCAATCAATAAGAAAGGTTGTATTATTGAGAATTTGAGAAACATTCGAAATTGCATGATTCGTATGCATGTGTTTGAGTTGTTTGGTTATCTTTCCATCAAATTCTATTAGTTCAAAGATTTTTGAACTAGAAAAAGAATGGAAAGCAACGGTTCCCAAACCATAGCCTAGGCAAATTAAACCAATCAATAAGAAAGGTTGTGTTTTTGTGAATTTGAGAAACATTCAAAATCGCATGATTCGTATGCTTGTGTTTGAGTTGTTTGGTGAAATTTCCATCAAGTTCTATTAGTTCAAAACTTTTTGGACGAGAAAAAGAATGGGAACCAATGGTTCCCAAACCATAGCCTAGGCAAATCAAACCAATCAATAAGAAAGGTTGTATTATTGAGAATTTGAGAAACATTTGGAATCGCATGATTCGTATGCTTGTGTTTGAGTTGTTTGGTGATCTTTCCATCAAATTCTATTAGTTCAAAGATTTTTGGACGAGAAAAACAATGGAAAGCAACGGTTCCCAAACCATAGCCTAGGCAAATCAAACCAATCAATAAGAAAGGTTGTATTATAGAGAATTTGAGAAACATTCGAAATCGCATGATTCGTATGCTTGTGTTTGAGTTGTTTGGTGATCTTTCCATCAAATTTTATTAGTTCAAAGATTTTTTAACTAGAAAAAGAATGGAAACCAACGGTTCCCAAACCATAGCCTAGGCAAATTAAACCAATCAATAAGAAAGGTTGTATTATTAAGAATTTGAGAAACATTCGAAATTGCATGATTCGTATGCTTGTGTTTGAGTTGTTTGGTTATCTTTCCATCAAATTCTATTAGTTCAAAGATTTTTGAACTAGAAAAAGAATGGAAAGCAACGGTTCCCAAACCATAGCCTAGGCAAATTAAACCAATCAATAAGAAAGGTTGTGTTTTTGTGAATTTGAGAAACATTCGGAATCGCATGATTCGTATGCTTGTGTTTGAGTTGTTTGGTGAAATTTCCATCAAGTTCTATTAGTTCAAAACTTTTTGGACGAGAAAAAGAATGGGAACCAATGGTTCCCAAACCATAGCCTAGGCAAATCAAACCAATCAATAAGAAAGGTTGTATTATTGAGAATTTGAGAAAAATTCAAAATCGCATGATTCCTATGCTTGTGTTTGTGTTGTTAAGTGATATTTCCATCAAGTTTTTTGGACGACAAAAAGAATGGAAACCAACGGTTCCCAAACCATAGCCTAGGCAAATTAAACCAATCAATAAGAAAGGTTGTGTTTTTGTGAATTTGAGAAACATTCGGAATCGCATGATTCGTATGCTTGTGTTTGAGTTGTTTGGTGATCTTTCCATCAAATTCTATTAGTTCAAAACTTTTTGGACGAGAAAAAGAATGGGAACCAATGGTTCCCAAACCATAGCCTAGGCAAATCAAACCAATCAATAAGAAAGGTTGTATTATTGAGAATTTGAGAAAAATTCAAAATCGCATGATTCCTATGCTTGTGTTTGTGTTGTTAAGTGATATTTCCATCAAGTTTTTTGGACGAGAAAAAGAATGGAAACCAACGGTTCCCAAACCATAGCCTAGGCAAATCAAACCAATCAATAAGAAAGGTTGTGTTATTAAGAATTTGAGAAACAAGTGAAATCGCATGATTCGTATGCATGTGTGTGAGTTGTTTGGTGATCTTTCTATCAAATTCTATTAGTTCAAAGATTTTTGGACTAGAAAAAGAATGGAAACCAACGGTTCCCAAACCATAGCCAGGCAAATCAAACCAATCAATAAGAAAGGTTGTGTTTTTGTGAATTTGAGAAACATTCAAAATCGCATGATTCGTATGCTTGTGTTTGAGTTGTTTGGTGAAATTTCCATCAAGTTCTATTAGTTCAAAACTTTTTGGACGAGAAAAAGAATGGGAACCAATGGTTCCCAAACCATAGCCTAGGCAAATCAAACCAATCAATAAGAAAGGTTGTTCTTATTGAGAATTTGAGAAACATTCGAAATCGCATGATTCGTATGCTTGTGTTTGAGTTGTTTGGTGATCTTTCCATCAAATTCTATTAGTTGAAAGATTTTTGGACGAGAAAAACAATGGAAACAACGGTTCCCAAACCATAGCCTAGGCAAATCAAACCAATCAATAAGAAAGGTTGTTCTTATTGAGAATTTGAGAAACATTCGAAATCGCATGATTCGTGTGTTTGAGTTGTTTGGTGATCTTTCCATCAAATTTTATTAGTTCAAAGATTTTTGAACTAGAAAAAGAATGGAAACCAACGGTTCCCAAACCATAGCCTAGGCAAATTAAACCAATCAATAAGAAAGGTTGTGTTTTTGTGAATTTGAGAACCATTCGGAATCGCATGATTCGTATGCTTGTGTTTGAGTTGTTTGGTGAAATTTCCATCAAGTTCTATTAGTTCAAAACTTTTTGGACGAGAAAAAGAATGGGAACCAATGGTTCCCAAACCATAGCCTAAGCAAATCAAACCAATCAATAAGAAAGGTTGTGTTATTGAGAATTTGAGAAACATTCGGAATCGCATGATTCGTATGCTTGTGTTTGAGTTGTTTGGTGATCTTTCCATCCAATTCTATTAGTTCAAAGATTTTTGGACGAGAAAAACAATGGAAAGCAACCGTTCCCAAACCATAGCCTAGGTAAATCAAACCAATCAATAAGAAAGGTTGTATTATGGAGAATTTGAGAAACATTCGAAATCGCATGATTCGTATGCTTGTGTTTGAGTTGTTTGGTGATCTTTCCATCAAATTTTATTAGTTCAAAGATTTTTGAACTAGAAAAAGAATGGAAACCAACGGTTCCCAAACCATAGCCTAGGCAAATTAAACCAATCAATAAGAAAGGTTGTGTTTTTGTGAATTTGAGAAACATTCGGAATCGCATGATTCGTATGCTTGTGTTTGAGTTGTTTAGTGAAATTTCCATGAAGTTCTATTAGTTCAAAACTTTTTGGACGTGAAAAAGAATGGGAACCAATGGTTCCCAAATCATAGCCTCGGCAAATCAAACCAATCAATAAGAAAGGTTGTGTTATTGAGAATTTGAGAAACATTCGGAATCGCATGATTCGTATGCTTGTGTTTGAGTTGTTTGGTGATCTTTCCATCAAATTCTATTAGTTCAAAGATTTTTGGACGAGAAAAACAATGGAAGGCAACGGTTCCCAAACCATAGCCTAGGCAAATCAAACCAATCAATAAGAAAGGTTGTATTATGGAGAATTTGAGAAACATTCGAAATCGCATTATTCCTATGCTTGTGTTTGAGTTGTTTGGTGATCTTTCCATCAAATTCTATTAGTTCAAAGATTTTTGAACTAGAAAAAGAATGGAAACCAACGGTTCCCAAACCATAGCCTAGGCAAATTAAACCAATCAATAAGAAAGGTTGTATTATTCAGAATTTGAGAAACATTCGAAATCGCATGATTCGTATGCTTGTGTTTGAGTTGTTTGGTGATCTTTCCATCAAATTCCTATAAGTTCAAAGATTTTTGAACTAGAAAAAGAATGGAAACCAACGGTTCCCAAACCATAGCCTAGGCAAATTAAACCAATCAATAAGAAAGGTTTTGTTTTTGTGAATTTGAGAAACATTCGGAATCGCATGATTCGTATGCTTGTGTTTGAGTTGTATGGTGAAATTTCCATCAAGTTCTATTAGTTCAAAACTTTTTGGACGAGAAAAAGAATGGGAACAATGGTTCCCAAACCATAGCCTTGGCAAATCAAACCAATCAATAAGAAAGGTTGTATTATTGAGAATTTGAGAAACATTCGAAATCGCATGATTCGTATGCTTGTGTTTGAGTTGTTTGGTGATCTTTCCATCAAATTCTATTAGTTCAAAGATTTTTGAACGAGAAAAACAATGGAAAGCAACGGTTCCCAAACCATAGCCTAGGCAAATCAAACCAATCAATAAGAAAGGTTGTATTATGGAGAATTTGAGAAACATTCGAAATCGCATGATTCGTATGCTTGTGTTTGAGTTGTTTGGTGATCTTTCCATCAAATTCTATTAGGTCAAAGATTTTTGAACTAGAAAAAGAATGGAAACCAACGGTTCCCAAACCATAGCCTAGGCAAATTAAACCAATCAATAAGAAAGGTTGTGTTTTTGTAAATTTGAGAAACATTCAGAATCGCATGATTCGTATGCTTGTGTTTGAGTTGTTTGGTGAAATTTCCATCTAGTTCTATTAGTTCAAAACTTTTTGGACGAGAAAAAGAAGGGGAACCAATGGTTCCCAAACCATAGCCTAGGCAAATCAAACCAATCAATAAGAAAGGTTGTGTTATTGAGAATTTGAAAAACATTCGGAATCGCATGATTCGTATGCTTGTGTTTGAGTTGTTTGGTGATCTTTCCATCAAATTCTATTAGTTCAAAGATTTTTGGACGAGAAAAACAATGGAAAGCAACGGTTCCCAAACCATAGCCTAGGCAAATTAAACCAATCTATAAGAAAGGTTGTGTTTTTGTGAATTTGAGAAAGTTTCGGAATCGCATGATTCGTATGCTTGGGTTTGAGTTGTTTGGTGAAATTTCCATCAAGTTCTATTAGTTCAAAACTGTTTGGACGAGAAAAAGAATGGGAACCAATGGTTCCCAAACCATAGCCTAGGCAAATCAAACCAATCAATAAGAAAGGTTGTATTATTGAGAATTTGACAAACATTCGGAATCGCATGATTCGTATGCTTGTGTTTGAGTTGTTTGGTGATCTTTCCATCAAGTTTTTTGGACGAGAAAAAGAATGGAAACCAACGGTTCCCAAACCATAGCCTAGGCAAATCAAACCAATCAATAAGAAAGATTGTGTTATTGAGAATTTGAGAAACAAGTGAAATCGCATGATTCGTATGCATGTGTTTGAGTTGTTTGGTGATCTTTTTATCAAATTCTATTAGTTCAAAGATTTTTGGACTAGAAAACGAATGGAAACCAAAGGTTCCAAATCCATAGCCTAGGAAAATCAAACCAATCAATAAGAAAGGTTGTGTTCATGTGAATTTGAGAAACATTCGGAATCGCATGATTCGTATGCTTGTGTTTGAGTTGTTTGGTGATCTTTCCATCAAATTCTATTAGTTCAAAGATTTTTGGACGAGAAAAACAATGGAAACCAACGGTTCCCAAACCATAGCCTAGGCAAATCAAACCAATCAATAAGAAAGGTTGTTCTTATTGAGAATTTGAGAAACATTCGAAATCGCATGATTCGTGATGCGGAACCCCACTAGGCCCAGGCACCCTATGGGCCAGCCTAGCTCTGCAGCGGCGCGCTGCCCGGTCCGCGCTTGGCTGCCACAGGACACAAGGGTTAAACCTAGCAGGACCCTGGATCGTCTGGTCTGCAGCCCAGCACACCCAACCCTATCTCCCAAGCAGGAATATACCATCCTACCCAAGTGGGTTGTTGCCAGGGGGAATTAAACCCCTGACCTTTGGCATATCTTCCCAAATGGGAGAGATATGCCAAAGGTCAAGGGTTCAATTCCCCTTGGCAACAACCCACCTGGGTGCACTTTTTTGATGCGGAACCCCACTAGGCCCAGGCACCCTATGGGCCAGCCTAGCTCTGCAGCGGTGCGCTGCCCGGTCCGCGCTTGGCTGCCACAGGACACAAGGTATAACCAAGTGCACTGCAGTACACTTGGTTGACATATCTCTCCCATTTGGGAAGATATGCCAAAGGTCAGGGGTTCAATTCCCCTTGGCAACAACCCACCTGGGTAGGATGGTATATTCCTGCTTGGGAGATAGGGTTGGGTGTGCTGGGCTGCAGACCAGACGATCCGGGGTCCTGCTAGGTTATCCCTTGTGTCCTGTGGCAGCCAAGCGCGGACCGGGCAGCGCGCCGCTGCAGAGCTAGGCTGGCCCATAGGGTGGGCCTAGTGGGGTTCCGCATCAATTCGTATGCTTGTGTTTGAGTTGTTTGGTGATCTTTCCATGAAATTTTATTAGTTCAAAGATTTTTAAATTAGAAAAAGAATGGAAACCAACGGTTCCCAAACCATAGCCTAGGCAAATTAAACCAATCAATAAGAAAGGTTGTGTTTTTGTGAATTTGAGAAAACATTCGGAATCGCATGATTCGTATGCTTGTGTTTGAGTTGTTTGGTGATATTTCCATCAAGTTCTATTAGTTCAAAACTTTTTGGACGAGAAAAAGAATGGGAACCACTGGTTCCCAAACCATAGCCTAGGCAAATCAAACCAATCAAGAAGAAAGGTTGTATTATTGAGAATTTGAGAAAAATTTGAAATCGCATGATTCCTATGCTTGTGTTTGTGTTGTTAAGTGATATTTCCATCAAGTTTTTTGGACGAGAAAAAGAATGGAAACCAACGGTTCCCAAACCATAGCCTAGGCAAATCAAACCAATAAATAAGAAAGGTTGTGTTATTGAGAATTTGAGAAACAAGTGAAATCGGATGATTCGTATGCATGTGTTTGAGTTGTTTGGTGATCTTTCTATCAAATTCTATTAGTTCAAAGATTTTTGGACTAGAAAAACAATGGAAACCAAAGGTTCCAAACCCATAGCCTAGGAAAATCAAACCAATCAATAAGAGAGGTTGTGTTCTTGTGAATTTGAGAAACATTCGGAATCGCATGATTTGTATGCTTGCGTTTAAGTTGTTTGGTTATCTTTCCATCAAATTCTATTAGTTCAGAGATTTTTGGACGAGAAAAACAATGGAAAGCAACGGTTCCCAAACCATAGCCTAGGCAAATCAAACCAATCAATAAGAAAGGTTGTATTATTGAGAATTTGAGAAACATTCGAAATCGCATGATTCGTATGCTTGTGTTTGAGTTGTTTGGTGATCTTTCCATCAAATTCTATTAGTTCAAAGATTTTTGAACTAGAAAAAGAATGGAAACCAACGGTTCCCAAACCATAGCCTAGGCAAATTAAAACAATCAATAAGAAAGGTTGTGTTTTTGTGAATTTGAGAAACATTCGGAATCGCATGATTCGTATGCTTGTGTTTGAGTTGTTTGGTGAAATTTCAATGAAGTTCTATTAGTTCAAAACTTTTTGGACGAGAAAAAGAATGGGAACCAATGGTTCCCAAACCATAGCCTAGGCAAATCAAACCAATCAATAAGAAAGGTTGTATTATTGAGAATTTGAGAAACATTCGGAATCGCATGATTCGTATGCTTGTGTTTGAGTTGTTTGGTGATCTTTCCATCAAGTTTTTTGGACGAGATAAAGAATGGAAACCAACGGTTCCCAAACCATAGCCTAGGTAAATCAAACCAATCAATAAGAAAGATTGTGTTATTGAGAATTTGAGAAACAAGTGAAATCGCATGATTCGTATGCATGTGTTTGAGTTGTTTGGTGATCTTTCTATCAAATTCTATTAGTTTAAAGATTTTTGGACTAGAAAACGAATGGAAACCAAAGGTTCCAAATCCATAGCCTAGGAAAATCAAACCAATCAATAAGAAAGGTTGTGTTCTTGTGAATTTGAGAAACATTCGGAATCGCATGATTCGTATGCTTGTGTTTGAGTTGTTTGGTGATCTTTCCATCAAATTCTATTAGTTCAAAGTTTTTTGGACGAGAGAAACAATGGAAAGCAACGGTTCCCAAACCATAGCCTAGGCAAATCAAACCAATCAATAAGAAATGTTGTATTATGGAGAATTTGAGAAACATTCGAAATCGCATGATTCATATGATTGTTTTTGAGTTGTTTGGTGATCTTTCCATCAAATTCTATTAGTTCAAAGATTTTTGGACGAGAAAAACAATGGAAAGCAACGGTTCCCAAACCATAGCCTAGGCAAATCAAACCAATCAATAAGAAAGGTTGTATTATGGAGAATTTCAGAAACATTCGAAATCGCATGATTCGTATGCTTGTGTTTGAGTTGTTTGGTGATCTTTCCATCAAATTCTATTAGTTTAAAGATTTGAACAAGAAAAGAATGAAAACCAACGGTTCCCAAACCATAGCCATGGCAAATTAAACCAATCAATAAGAAAGGTTGTGTTTTTGTGAATTTGAGAAACATTCGGAATCGCATGATTTGTATGCTTGTGTTTGAGTTGTTTGGTGAAATTTCCATCAAGTTCTATTAGTTCAAAACCTTTTGGACGAGAAAAAGAATGGGAACCAATGGTTCCCAAACCATAGCCTAGGCAAATCAAACCAATCAATAAGAAAGGTTGTGTTATTGAGAATTTGAGAAACATTCGTAATCGCATGATTCATATGCTTGTGTTTGAGTTGTTTGGTGATCTTTCCATCAAATTCTATTAGTTGATCTTTCCATCAAATTCTATTAGTTTAGAGATTTTTGGACGAGAAAAACAATGGAAAGCAACGGTTCCCAAACCATAGCCTAGGCAAATCAAACCAATCAATAAGAAAGGTTGTATTATTGAGAATTTGAGAAACATTCGAAATCGCATGATTCGTATGCTTATTTTTTAGTTGTTTGGTGATCTTTCCATTAAATTCTATTAGTTCAAAGATTTTTGAACTAGAAAAAGAATGGAAACCAACGGTTCCCAAACCATAGCCTAGGCAAATTAAAACAATCAATAAGAAAGGTTGTGTTTTGGTGAATTTGAGAAACATTCGGAATCGCATGATTCGTATGCTTGTGTTTGAGTTGTTTCGTGAAATTTCCATCAAGTTCTATTAGTTTAAAACTTTTTGCACGAGAAAAAGAATGGGAATCAATGGTTCCCAAACCATAGCCTAGGCAAATCAAACCAATCAATAAGAAAGGTTGTATTATTGAGAATTTGAGAAACATTTGGAATCGCATGATTCGTATGCTTGTGTTTGAGTTGTTTAGTGATCTTTCCATCAAGTTTTTTGGACGAGAAAAAGAATGGAAACCAACGGTTCCCAAACCATAGCCTAGACAAATCAAACCAATCAATAAGAAAGGTTGTGTTATTGAGAATTTGAGAAACAAGTGAAATTGCATGATTCGTATGCATGTGTTTGAGTTGTTTGGTGATCTTTCTATCAAATTCTATTAGTTCAAAGATTTTTGGACTGGAAAACGAATGGAAACCAAAGGTTCCAAATCCATAGCCTAGGAAAATCAAACAAATCAATAAGAAAGGTTGTGTTTTTGTGAATTTGAGAAAGTTTCGGAATCGCATGATTCGTATGCTTGGGTTTGAGTTGTTTGGTGAAATTTCCATCAAGTTCTATTAGTTCAAAACTGTTTGGACGAGAAAAAGAATGGGAACCAATGGTTCCCAAACCATAGCCTAGGCAAATCAAACCAATCAATAAGAAAGGTTGTATTATTGAGAATTTGACAAACATTCGGAATCGCATGATTCGTATGCTTGTGTTTGAGTTGTTTGGTGATCTTTCCATCAAGTTTTTTGGACGAGAAAAAGAATGGAAACCAACGGTTCCCAAACCATAGCCTAGGCAAATCAAACCAATCAATAAGAAAGATTGTGTTATTGAGAATTTGAGAAACAAGTGAAATCGCATGATTCGTATGCATATGTTTGAGTTGTTTGGTGATCTTTCTATCAAATTCTATTAGTTCAAAGATTTTAGGACTAGAAAACGAATGGAAACCAAAGGTTCCAAATCCATAGCCTAGGAAAATAAAACCAATCAATAAGAAAGGTTGTGTTCTTGTGAATTTGAGAAACATTCGGAATCGCATGATTCGTATGCTTGTGTTTGAGTTGTTTGGTGATCTTTGCATCAAATTCTATTAGTTCAAAGTTTTTTGGATGAGAGAAACAATGGAAAGCAACGGTTCCCAAACCATAGCCTAGGCAAATCAAACCAATCAATAAGAAATGTTGTATTATGGAGAATTTGTGAAACATTCGAAATCGCATGATTCATATGCTTGTGTTTGAGTTGTTTGGTGATCTTTCCATCAAATTCTATTAGTTCAAAGATTTTTGGACGAGAAAAACAATAGAAAGCAACGGTTCCCAAACCATAGCCTAGGCAAATCAAACCAATCAATAAGAAAGGTTGTATTATGGAGAATTTGAGAAACATTCGAAATCGCATGATTCGTATGCTTGTGTTTGAGTTGTTTGGTGATCTTTCCATCAAATTCTATTAGTTCAAAGATTTTTGAACTAGAAAAAGAATGGAAACCAACGGTTCCCAAACCCTAGCCTAGGGAAATTAAACCAATCAATAAGAAAGGTTGTGTTTTTGTGAATTTGAGAAAACATTCGGAATCGCATGATTCGTATGCTTGTGTTTGAGTTGTTTGGTGATATTTCCATCAAGTTCTATTAGTTTAAAACTTTTTGGACGAGAAAAAGAATGGGAACCAATGGTTTCCAAACCATAGCCTAAGTTAATCAAACCAATCAATAAGAAAGGTTGTATTATTTAGAATTTGAGAAACATTCGAAATCGCATGATTCGTATGCTTGTGTTTGATTTGTTTGGTGATCCTTCCATCAAATTCCTATAAGTTCAAAGATTTTTGAACTAGAAAAAGAATGGAAACCAACGGTTCCCAAACCATAGCCTAGGCAAATCAAACCAATCAATAAGAAAGGTTGTATTATTCAGAATTTGAGAAACATTCGAAATCGCATGATTCGTATGCTTGTGTTTGAGTTGTTTGGTGATCTTTCCATCAAATTCTATAAGTTCAAAGATTTTTGAACTAGAAAAAGAATGGAAACCAACGGTTCCCAAACCATAGCGTAGGCAAATTAAACCAATCAATAAGAAAGGTCGTGTTTTTGTGAATTTGAGAAACATTCGGAATCGCATGATTCGTATGCTTGTGTTTGAGTTGTTTGGTGAAATTTCCATCAAATTCCTATAAGTTCAAAGATTTTTGAACTAGAAAAAGAATGGAAACCAACGGTTCCCAAACCATAGCGTAGGCAAATTAAACCAATCAATAAGAAAGGTTGTGTTTTTGTAAATTTGAGAAACATTCGGAATCGCATGATTCGTATGCTTGTGTTTGAGTTGTTTGGTGATATTTCCATCAAGTTATATTAGTTCAAAACTTTTTGGACAAGAAAAAGAATGGGAACCAATGGTTCCCAAACCATAGCCTAGGCAAATCAAACCAATCAATAAGAAAGGTTGTGTTATTGAGAATTTGAGAAAAATTCGAAATCGCATGATTCCTATGCTTGTGTTTTTGTTGTTTGGTGATATTTCCATCAAGTTTTTTGGACGAGAAAAAGAATGGAAACCAACGGTTCAAAAACCATAGCCTAGGCAAATCAAACCAATCAATAAGAAAGGTTGTGTTATTGAGAATTTGAGAAACAAGTGAAATCGCATTATTCGTATGCATGTGTTTGAGTTGTTTGGTGACCTTTCTATCAAATTCTATTAGTTCAAAGATTTTTGGACTAGAAAAAGAATGGAAACCAACGGTTCCCAAACCATAGCGTAGGCAAATCAAACCAATTAATAAAAAAGGTTGTGTTATTGAGAATTCGAGAAACATTCGAAATCGCATTATTCGTATGCTTGTGTTTGTGTTGTTTGGTGATCTTTCCATCAAGTTCTATTAGTTCAAAGATTTTTGGACTAGAAAAAGAATGGAAACCAACGGTTCCCAAACCATAGCCTAAGCAAATCAAACCAATCAATAAGAGAGGTTGTGTTATTGAATTCGAAATCGCATGATTCGTATGCTTGTGTTTGTGATGTTTCGTGATCTTTCCATCAAGTTCTATTAGTTCAAAGATTTTTGGACGTGAAAAACAATGGAAACCAACAGTTCCACAACCATAGCCTAGGCAAATCAAACCAATTAATAAGAAAGGTTGTGTTATTGAGAATTTGACAAACATTCGAAATCGCATGATTCGTATATATGTGTTTGAGTTGTTTGGTGATCTTTCCATCAAATTCCTATAAGTTCAAAGATTTTTGAACTAGAAAAAGAATGGAACCAACGGTTCCGAAACCATAGCCTAGGCAAATCAAACCAATCAATAAGAAAGGTTATGTTATTGAATTTGAAATCGCATGATTAATGTGCTTGTGTTTGTGATGTTTCGTGATCTTTCCATCATGTTCTATTAGTTGAAAACTTTTTGGACGAGAAAAAGAATGGGAACCAATGGTTTCCAAACCATAGCCTAGGCAAATCAAACCAATCAATAAGAAAGGTTGTATTATTTAGAATTTGAGAAACATTCGAAATCGCATGATTCGTATGCTTGTGTTTGATTTGTTTGGTGATCTTTCCATCAAATTCCTATAAGTTCAAAGATTTTTGAACTAGAAAAATAATGGAAACCAACGGCTCCCAAACCATAGCCTAGGCAAATTAAACCAATCAATAAGAAAGGTTCTGTTTTTGTGAATTTGAGAAACATTCGGAATCGCATGATTCGTATGCTTGTGTTTGAGTTGTTTGGTGAAATTTCCATCAAGTTCTATTAGTTTAAAACTTTTTGTACGAGAAAAAGAATGGGAACGAATGGTTTCCAAACCACTGCCTAGGCAAATCAAACCAATCAATAAGAAAGGTTGTATTATTGAGAATTTGAGAAACATTCGAAATCGCATGATTCGTATGCTTGTGTTTGAGTTGTTTGGTGATCTTTCCATCAAATTCCTATAAGTTCAAAGATTTTTGAACTAGAAAAAGAATGGAAACCAATGGTTCCCAAACCATAGCGTAGGCAAATTAAACCAATCAATAAGAAAGGTTGTGTTTTTGTGAATTTGAGAAACATTCGGAATCGCATGATTCGTATGCATGTGTTTGAGTTGTTTGGTGAAATTTCCATCAAGTTCTATTACTTTAAAACTTTTTGGACGAGAAAAAGAATGGGAACCAATGGTTTCCAAACCATAGCCTAGGCAAATCAAACCAATCAATAAGAAAGGTTGTATTATTGAGAATTTGAGAAACATTCGAAATCGCATGATTCGTATGCTTGTGTTTGAGTTGTTTGGTGATCTTTCCATCAAATTCCTATAAGTTCAAAGATTTTTGAACTAGAAAAAGAATGGAAACCAACGGTTCCCAAACCATAGCGTAGGCAAATTAAACCAATCAATAAGAAAGGTTGTGTTTTTGTGAATTTGAGAAACATTCGGAATCGCATGATTCTTATGCTTGTGTTTGAGTTGTTTGGTGAAATTTCCATCAAGTTCTATTAGTTCAAAACTTTTTGGACGAGAAAAAGAATGGGAACCAATGGTTTCCAAAGCATAGCCTAGGCAAATCAAACCAATCAATAAGAAAGGTTGTATTTTTGAGAATTTGAGAAACATTCGAAATCGCATGATTCGTATGCTTGTGTTTGAGTTGTTTGGTGATCTTTCCATCAAATTCCTATAAGTTCAAAGATTTTTGAACTAGAAAAAGAATGGAAACCAACGGTTCCCAAACCATAGCGTAGGCAAATTAAACCAATCAATAAGAAAGGTTGTGTTTTTGTGAATTTGAGAAACATTCGGAATCGCATGATTCGTATGCTTGTGTTTGAGTTGTTTGGTGAAATTTCCATCAAGTTCTATTAGTTCAAAACTTTTTGGACGAGAAAAAGAATGGGAACCAATGGTTTCCAAACCATATCCTAGGCAAATCAAACCAATCAATAAGAAAGGTTGTATTTTTGAGAATTTGAGAAACATTCGAAATCGCATGATTCGTATGCTTGTGTTTGAGTTGTTTGGTGATCTTTCCATCAACTTCCTATAAGTTCAAAGATTTTTGAACTAGAAAAAGAAAGGAAACCAACGGTTCCTAAACCATAGCCTAGGCAAATCAAACCAATCAATAAGAAAGGTTGTGTTTTTGTGAATTTGAGAAACATTCGGAATCGCATGATTCGTATGCTTGTGTTTGAGTTGTTTGGTGAAATTTCCATCAAGTTCTATTAGTTTAAATCTTTTTGGACGAGAAAAAGAATGGGAACCAATGGTTTCCAAACCATAGCCTAGGAAAATCAAACCAATCAATAAGAAAGGTTGCATTATTGAGAATTTAAGAAACATTCGAAATCGCATGATTCGTATGCTTGTGTTTGAGTTGTTTGGTGATATTTCCATCAAATTCCTATAAGTTTAAAGATTTTTGAACTAGAAAAAGAATGGAAACCAACGGTTCCCAAACCATAGCCTAGGCAAATTCAACCAATCAATAAGAAAGGTTGTGTTTTTGTGAATTTGAGAAACATTCGGAATCGCATGATTCGTATGCTTGTGTTTGAGTTGTTTGGTGAAATTTCCATCAAGTTCTATTAGTTCAAAACTTTTTGGACGAGAAAAAGAATGGGAACCAATGGTTTCCAAACCATAGCCTAGGCAAATCAAACCAATCAATAAGAAAGGTTGTATTATTCAGAATTTGAGAAACATTCGAAATCGCATGATTCGTATGCTTGTGTTTGAGTTGTTTGGTGATCTTTCCATCAAATTCCTATAAGTTCAAAGATTTTTGAACTAGAAAAAGAATGGAAACCAACGGTTCCCAAACCATAGCCTAGGCAAATTAAACCAATCAATAAGAAAGGTTGTGTTTTTGTGAATTTGAGAAACATTCGGAATCGCATGATTCGTATGCTTGTGTTTGAGTTGTTTGGTGAAATTTCCATCAAGTTCTATTAGTTCAAAACTTTTTGGACGAGAAAAAGAATGGGAACCAATGGTTTCCAAACCATAGCCTAGGCAAATCAAACCAATCAATAAGAAAGGTTGTATTATTCAGAATTTGAGAAACATTCGAAATCGCATGATTCGTATGCTTGTGTTTGAGTTGTTTGGTGATCTTTCCATCAAATTCCTATAAGTTCAAAGATTTTTGGACGAGAAAAAGAATGGAAACCAACGGTTCCCAAACCATAGCGTAGGCAGATTAAACCAATCAATAAGAAAGGTTGTGTTTTTGTGAATTTGAGAAACATTCGGAATCGCATGATTCGTATGCTTGTGTTTGAGTTGTTTGGTGAAATTTCCATCAAGTTCTATTAGTTTAAAACTTTTTGGACGAGAAACAGAATGGGAACCAATGGTTTCCAAACCATAGCCTAGGCAAATCAAACCAATCAATAAGAATGGTTGTATTATTGAGAATTTGAGAAACATTCGAAATCGCATGATTCGTATGCTTGTGTTTGAGTTGTTTGGTGATCTTTCCATCAAATTCCTATAAGTTCAAAGATTTTTGAACTAGAAAAAGAATGGAAACCAACGGTTCCCAAACCATAGCCTAGACAAATTAAACCAATCAATAAGAAAGGTTGTGTTTTTGTGAATTTGAGAAACATTCGGAATCGCATGATTCGTATGCTTGTGTTTGAGTTGTTTGGTGAAATTTCCATCAAGTTCTATTAGTTCAAAACTTTTTGGACGAGAAAAAGAATGGGAACCAATGGTTTCCAAACCATAGCCTAGGAAAATCAAACCAATCAATAAGAAAGGTTGCATTATTGAGAATTTAAGAAACATTCGAAATCGCATGATTCGTATGCTTGTGTTTGAGTTGTTTGGTGATCTTTCCATCAAATTCCTATAAGTTTAAAGATTTTTGAACTAGAAAAAGAATGGAAACCAACGGTTCCCAAACCATAGCCTAGGCAAATTCAACCAATCAATAAGAAAGGTTGTGTTTTTGTGAATTTGAGAAACATTCGGAATCGCATGATTCGTATGCTTGTGTTTGAGTTGTTTGGTGAAATTTCCATCAAGTTCTATTAGTTCAAAACTTTTTGGACGAGAAAAAGAATGGGAACCAATGGTTTCCAAACCATAGCCTAGGCAAATCAAACCAATCAATAAGAAAGGTTGTATTATTCAGAATTTGAGAAACATTCGAAATCGCATGATTCGTATGCTTATGTTTGAGTTGTTTGGTGATCTTTCCATCAAATTCCTATAAGTTCAAAGATTTTTGAACTAGAAAAAAAATGGAAACCAACGGTTCCCAAACCATAGCCTAGGCAAATTAAACCAATCAATAAGAAAGGTTGTGTTTTTGTGAATTTGAGAAACATTCGGAATCGCATGATTCGTATGCTTGTGTTTGAGTTGTTTGGTGAAATTTCCATCAAGTTCTATTAGTTCAAAACTTTTTGGACGAGAAAAAGAATGGGAACCAATGGTTTCCAAACCATAGCCTAGGCAAATCAAACCAATCAATAAGAAAGGTTGTATTATTGAGAATTTGAGAAACATTCGAAATCGCATGATTCGTATGCTTGTGTTTGAGTTGTTTGGTGATCTTTCCATCAAATTCCTATAAGTTCAAAGATTTTTGGACGAGAAAAAGAATGGAAACCAACGGTTCCCAAACCATAGCGTAGGCAGATTAAACCAATCAATAAGAAAGGTTGTGTTTTTGTGAATTTGAGAAACATTCGGAATCGCATGATTCGTATGCTTGTGTTTGAGTTGTTTGGTGAAATTTCCATCAAGTTCTATTAGTTTAAAACTTTTTGGACGAGAAACAGAATGGGAACCAATGGATTCCAAACCATAGCCTAGGCAAATCAAACCAATCAATAAGAAAGGTTGTATTATTGAGAATTTGAGAAACATTCGAAATCGCATGATTCGTATGCTTGTGTTTGAGTTGTTTGGTGATCTTTCCATCAAATTCCTATAAGTTCAAAGATTTTTGAACTAGAAAAAGAATGGAAACCAACGGTTCCCAAACCATAGCCTAGACAAATTAAACCAATCAATAAGAAAGGTTGTGTTTTTGTGAATTTGAGAAACATTCGGAATCGCATGATTCGTATGCTTGTGTTTGAGTTGTTTGGTGAAATTTCCATCAAGTTCTATTAGTTCAAAACTTTTTGGACGAGAAAAAGAATGGGAACCAATGGTTTCCAAACCATAGCCTAGGAAAATCAAACCAATCAATAAGAAAGGTTGTATTATTGAGAATTTAAGAAACATTCGAAATCGCATGATTCGTATGCTTGTGTTTGAGTTGTTTGGTGATCTTTCCATCAAATTCCTATAAGTTTAAAGATTTTTGAACTAGAAAAAGAATGGAAACCAACGGTTCCCAAACCATAGCCTAGGCAAATTCAACCAATCAATAAGAAAGGTTGTGTTTTTGTGAATTTGAGAAACATTCGGAATCGCATGATTCGTATGCTTGTGTTTGAGTTGTTTGGTGAAATTTCCATCAAGTTCTATTAGTTCAAAACTTTTTGGACGAGAAAAAGAATGGGAACCAATGGTTTCCAAACCATAGCCTAGGCAAATCAAACCAATCAATAAGAAAGGTTGTATTATTCAGAATTTGAGAAACATTCGAAATCGCATGATTCGTATGCTTATGTTTGAGTTGTTTGGTGATCTTTCCATCAACTTCCTATAAGTTCAAAGATTTTTGAACTAGAAAAAGAAAGGAAACCAACGGTTCCTAAACCATAGCCTAGGCAAATCAAACCAATCAATAAGAAAGGTTGTGTTTTTGTGAATTTGAGAAACATTCGGAATCGCATGATTCGTATGCTTGTGTTTGAGTTGTTTGGTGAAATTTCCATCAAGTTCTATTAGTTTAAATCTTTTTGGACGAGAAAAAGAATGGGAACCAATGGTTTCCAAACCATAGCCTAGGAAAATCAAACCAATCAATAAGAAAGGTTGCATTATTGAGAATTTAAGAAACATTCGAAATCGCATGATTCGTATGCTTGTGTTTGAGTTGTTTGGTGATATTTCCATCAAATTCCTATAAGTTTAAAGATTTTTGAACAAGAAAAAGAATGGAAACCAACGGTTCCCAAACCATAGCCTAGGCAAATTCAACCAATCAATAAGAAAGGTTGTGTTTTTGTGAATTTGAGAAACATTCGGAATCGCATGATTCGTATGCTTGTGTTTGAGTTGTTTGGTGAAATTTCCATCAAGTTCTATTAGTTCAAAACTTTTTGGACGAGAAAAAGAATGGGAACCAATGGTTTCCAAACCATAGCCTAGGCAAATCAAACCAATCAATAAGAAAGGTTGTATTATTCAGAATTTGAGAAACATTCGAAATCGCATGATTCGTATGCTTGTGTTTGAGTTGTTTGGTGATCTTTCCATCAAATTCCTATAAGTTCAAAGATTTTTGAACTAGAAAAAGAATGGAAACCAACGGTTCCCAAACCATAGCCTAGGCAAATTAAACCAATCAATAAGAAAGGTTGTGTTTTTGTGAATTTGAGAAACATTCGGAATCGCATGATTCGTATGCTTGTGTTTGAGTTGTTTGGTGAAATTTCCATCAAGTTCTATTAGTTCAAAACTTTTTGGACGAGAAAAAGAATGGGAACCAATGGTTTCCAAACCATAGCCTAGGCAAATCAAACCAATCAATAAGAAAGGTTGTATTATTCAGAATTTGAGAAACATTCGAAATCGCATGATTCGTATGCTTGTGTTTGAGTTGTTTGGTGATCTTTCCATCAAATTCCTATAAGTTCAAAGATTTTTGGACGAGAAAAAGAATGGAAACCAACGGTTCCCAAACCATAGCGTAGGTAGATTAAACCAATCAATAAGAAAGGTTGTGTTTTTGTGAATTTGAGAAACATTCGGAATCGCATGATTCGTATGCTTGTGTTTGAGTTGTTTGGTGAAATTTCCATCAAGTTCTATTAGTTTAAAACTTTTTGGACGAGAAACAGAATGGGAACCAATGGTTTCCAAACCATAGCCTAGGCAAATCAAACCAATCAATAAGAATGGTTGTATTATTGAGAATTTGAGAAACATTCGAAATCGCATGATTCGTATGCTTGTGTTTGAGTTGTTTGGTGATCTTTCCATCAAATTCCTATAAGTTCAAAGATTTTTGAACTAGAAAAAGAATGGAAACCAACGGTTCCCAAACCATAGCCTAGACAAATTAAACCAATCAATAAGAAAGGTTGTGTTTTTGTGAATTTGAGAAACATTCGGAATCGCATGATTCGTATGCTTGTGTTTGAGTTGTTTGGTGAAATTTCCATCAAGTTCTATTAGTTCAAAACTTTTTGGACGAGAAAAAGAATGGGAACCAATGGTTTCCAAACCATAGCCTAGGAAAATCAAACCAATCAATAAGAAAGGTTGCATTATTGAGAATTTAAGAAACATTCGAAATCGCATGATTCGTATGCTTGTGTTTGAGTTGTTTGGTGATCTTTCCATCAAATTCCTATAAGTTTAAAGATTTTTGAACTAGAAAAAGAATGGAAACCAACGGTTCCCAAACCATAGCCTAGGCAAATTCAACCAATCAATAAGAAAGGTTGTGTTTTTGTGAATTTGAGAAACATTCGGAATCGCATGATTCGTATGCTTGTGTTTGAGTTGTTTGGTGAAATTTCCATCAAGTTCTATTAGTTCAAAACTTTTTGGACGAGAAAAAGAATGGGAACCAATGGTTTCCAAACCATAGCCTAGGCAAATCAAACCAATCAATAAGAAAGGTTGTATTATTCAGAATTTGAGAAACATTCGAAATCGCATGATTCGTATGCTTATGTTTGAGTTGTTTGGTGATCTTTCCATCAAATTCCTATAAGTTCAAAGATTTTTGAACTAGAAAAAAAATGGAAACCAACGGTTCCCAAACCATAGCCTAGGCAAATTAAACCAATCAATAAGAAAGGTTGTGTTTTTGTGAATTTGAGAAACATTCGGAATCGCATGATTCGTATGCTTGTGTTTGAGTTGTTTGGTGAAATTTCCATCAAGTTCTATTAGTTCAAAACTTTTTGGACGAGAAAAAGAATGGGAACCAATGGTTTCCAAACCATAGCCTAGGCAAATCAAACCAATCAATAAGAAAGGTTGTATTATTGAGAATTTGAGAAACATTCGAAATCGCATGATTCGTATGCTTGTGTTTGAGTTGTTTGGTGATCTTTCCATCAAATTCCTATAAGTTCAAAGATTTTTGGACGAGAAAAAGAATGGAAACCAACGGTTCCCAAACCATAGCGTAGGCAGATTAAACCAATCAATAAGAAAGGTTGTGTTTTTGTGAATTTGAGAAACATTCGGAATCGCATGATTCGTATGCTTGTGTTTGAGTTGTTTGGTGAAATTTCCATCAAGTTCTATTAGTTTAAAACTTTTTGGACGAGAAACAGAATGGGAACCAATGGTTTCCAAACCATAGCCTAGGCAAATCAAACCAATCAATAAGAAAGGTTGTATTATTGAGAATTTGAGAAACATTCGAAATCGCATGATTCGTATGCTTGTGTTTGAGTTGTTTGGTGATCTTTCCATCAAATTCCTATAAGTTCAAAGATTTTTGAACTAGAAAAAGAATGGAAACCAACGGTTCCCAAACCATAGCCTAGACAAATTAAACCAATCAATAAGAAAGGTTGTGTTTTTGTGAATTTGAGAAACATTCGGAATCGCATGATTCGTATGCTTGTGTTTGAGTTG
Source organism: Polygonum maritimum (assembly GCA_963924305.1). Classification (NCBI taxonomy): domain Eukaryota; kingdom Viridiplantae; phylum Streptophyta; class Magnoliopsida; order Caryophyllales; family Polygonaceae; genus Polygonum; species Polygonum maritimum. Next base: position 30,748,822 of record OZ002729.1, read on the forward strand.
TTTGGTGAAATTTCCATCAAGTTCTATTAGTTCAAAACTTTTTGGACGAGAAAAAGAATGGGAACCAATGGTTTCCAAACCATAGCCTAGGAAAATCAAACCAATCAATAAGAAAGGTTGCATTATTGAGAATTTAAGAAACATTCGAAATCGCATGATTCGTATGCTTGTGTTTGAGTTGTTTGGTGATCTTTCCATCAAATTCCTATAAGTTTAAAGATTTTTGAACTAGAAAAAGAATGGAAACCAACGGTTCCCAAACCATAGCCTAGGCAAATTCAACCAATCAATAAGAAAGGTTGTGTTTTTGTGAATTTGAGAAACATTCGGAATCGCATGATTCGTATGCTTGTGTTTGAGTTGTTTGGTGAAATTTCCATCAAGTTCTATTAGTTCAAAACTTTTTGGACGAGAAAAAGAATGGGAACCAATGGTTTCCAAACCATAGCCTAGGCAAATCAAACCAATCAATAAGAAAGGTTGTATTATTCAGAATTTGAGAAACATTCGAAATCGCATGATTCGTATGCTTATGTTTGAGTTGTTTGGTGATCTTTCCATCAAATTCCTATAAGTTCAAAGATTTTTGAACTAGAAAAAGAATGGAAACCAACGGTTCCCAAACCATAGCCTAGGCAAATTAAACCAATCAATAAGAAAGGTTGTGTTTTTGTGAATTTGAGAAACATTCGGAATCGCATGATTCGTATGCTTGTGTTTGAGTTGTTTGGTGAAATTTCCATCAAGTTCTATTACTTCAAAACTTTTTGGACGAGAAAAAGAATGGGAACCAATGGTTTCCAAACCATAGCCTAGGCAAATCAAACCAATCAATAAGAAAGGTTGTATTATTGAGAATTTGAGAAACATTCGAAATCGCATGATTCGTATGCTTGTGTTTGAGTTGTTTGGTGATCTTTCCATCAAATTCCTATAAGTTCAAAGATTTTTGGACGAGAAAAAGAATGGAAACCAACGGTTCCCAAACCATAGCGTAGGCAGATTAAACCAATCAATAAGAAAGGTTGTGTTTTTGTGAATTTGAGAAACATTCGGAATCGCATGATTCGTATGCTTGTGTTTGAGTTGTTTGGTGAAATTTCCATCAAGTTCTATTAGTTTAAAACTTTTTGGACGAGAAACAGAATGGGAACCAATGGTTTCCAAACCATAGCCTAGGCAAATCAAACCAATCAATAAGAAAGGTTGTATTATTGAGAATTTGAGAAACATTCGAAATCGCATGATTCGTATGCTTGTGTTTGAGTTGTTTGGTGATCTTTCCATCAAATTCCTATAAGTTCAAAGATTTTTGAACTAGAAAAAGAATGGAAACCAACGGTTCCCAAACCATAGCCTAGACAAATTAAACCAATCAATAAGAAAGGTTGTGTTTTTGTGAATTTGAGAAACATTCGGAATCGCATGATTCGTATGCTTGTGTTTGAGTTGTTTGGTGAAATTTCCATCAAGTTCTATTAGTTCAAAACTTTTTGGACGAGAAAAAGAATGGGAACCAATGGTTTCCAAACCATAGCCTAGGCAAATCAAACCAATCAATAAGAAAGGTTGCATTATTGAGAATTTGAGAAACATTCGAAATCGCACGATTCGTATGCTTGTGTTTGAGTTGTTTGGTGATCTCTCCATCAAATTCCTATAAGTTTAAAGATTTTTGAACTAGAAAAAGAATGGAAACCAACGGTTCCCAAACCATAGCCTAGGCAAATTAAACCAATCAATAAGAAAGGTTGTGTTTTTGTGAATTTGAGAAACATTCGGAATCGCATGATTCGTATGCTTGTGTTTGAGTTGTTTGGTGAAATTTCCATCAAGTTCTATTAGTTCAAAACTTTTTGGACGAGAAAAAGAATGGGAACCAATGGTTTCCAAACCATAGCCTAGGCAAATCAAACCAATCAATAAGAAAGGTTGTATTATTCAGAATTTGAGAAACATTCGAAATCGCATGATTCGTATGCTTGTGTTTGAGTTGTTTGGTGATCTTTCCATCAAATTCCTATAAGTTCAAAGATTTTTGGACGAGAAAAAGAATGGAAACCAACGGTTCCCAAACCATAGCCTAGGCAAATTAAACCAATCAATAAGAAAGGTTGTGTTTTTGTGAATTTGAGAAACATTCGGAATCGCATGATTCGTATGCTTGTGTTTGAGTTGTTTGGTGAAATTTCCATCAAGTTCTATTAGTTCAAAACTTTTTGGACGAGAAAAAGAATGGGAACCAATGGTTTCCAAACCATAGCCTAGGCAAATCAAACCAATCAATAAGAAAGGTTGTATTATTGAGAATTTGAGAAACATTCGAAATCGCATGATTCGTATGCTTGTGTTTGAGTTGTTTGGTGATCTTTCCATCAAATTCCTATAAGTTCAAAGATTTTTGGACGAGAAAAAGAATGGAAACCAACGGTTCCCAAACCATAGCGTAGGCAGATTAAACCAATCAATAAGAAAGGTTGTGTTTTTGTGAATTTGAGAAACATTCGGAATCGCATGATTCGTATGCTTGTGTTTGAGTTGTTTGGTGAAATTTCCATCAAGTTCTATTAGTTTAAAACTTTTTGGACGAGAAACAGAATGGGAACCAATGGTTTCCAAACCATAGCCTAGGCAAATCAAACCAATCAATAAGAAAGGTTGTATTATTGAGAATTTGAGAAACATTCGAAATCGCACGATTCGTATGCTTGTGTTTGAGTTGTTTGGTGATCTTTCCATCAAATTCCTATAAGTTCAAAGATTTTTGAACTAGAAAAAGAATGGAAACCAACGGTTCCCAAACCATAGCCTAGGCAAATTAAACCAATCAATAAGAAAGGTTGTGTTTTTGTGAATTTGAGAAACATTCGGAATCGCATGATTCGTATGCTTGTGTTTGAGTTGTTTGGTGAAATTTCCATCAAGTTCTATTAGTTCAAAACTTTTTGGACGAGAAAAAGAATGGGAACCAATGGTTTCCAAACCATAGCCTAGGCAAATCAAACCAATCAATAAGAAAGGTTGCATTATTGAGAATTTGAGAAACATTCGAAATCGCACGATTCGTATGCTTGTGTTTGAGTTGTTTGGTGATCTTTCCATCAAATTCCTATAAGTTTAAAGATTTTTGAACTAGAAAAAGAATGGAAACCAACGGTTCCCAAACCATAGCCTAGGCAAATTAAACCAATCAATAAGAAAGGTTGTGTTTTTGTGAATTTGAGAAACATTCGGAATCGCATGATTCGTATGCTTGTGTTTGAGTTGTTTGGTGAAATTTCCATCAAGTTCTATTAGTTCAAAACTTTTTGGACGAGAAAAAGAATGGGAACCAATGGTTTCCAAACCATAGCCTAGGCAAATCAAACCAATCAATAAGAAAGGTTGTATTATTCAGAATTTGAGAAACATTCGAAATCGCATGATTCGTATGCTTGTGTTTGAGTTGTTTGGTGATCTTTCCATCAAATTCCTATAAGTTCAAAGATTTTTGGACGAGAAAAAGAATGGAAACCAACGGTTCCCAAACCATAGCGTAGGCAGATTAAACCAATCAATAAGAAAGGTTGTGTTTTTGTGAATTTGAGAAACATTCGGAATCGCATGATTCGTATGCTTGTGTTTGAGTTGTTTGGTGAAATTTCCATCAAGTTCTATTAGTTTAAAACTTTTTGGACGAGAAACAGAATGGGAACCAATGGTTTCCAAACCATAGCCTAGGCAAATCAAACCAATCAATAAGAAAGGTTGTATTATTGAGAATTTGAGAAACATTCGAAATCGCATGATTCGTATGCTTGTGTTTGAGTTGTTTGGTGATCTTTCCATCAAATTCCTATAAGTTCAAAGATTTTTGAACTAGAAAAAGAATGGAAACCAACGGTTCCCAAACCATAGCCTAGGCAAATTAAACCAATCAATAAGAAAGGTTGTGTTTTTGTGAATTTGAGAAACATTCGGAATCGCATGATTCGTATGCTTGTGTTTGAGTTGTTTGGTGAAATTTCCATCAAGTTCTATTAGTTTAAAACTTTTTGGACGAGAAACAGAATGGGAACCAATGGTTTCCAAACCATAGCCTAGGCAAATCAAACCAATCAATAAGAAAGGTTGTATTATTGAGAATTTGAGAAACATTCGAAATCGCACGATTCGTATGCTTGTGTTTGAGTTGTTTGGTGATCTTTCCATCAAATTCCTATAAGTTCAAAGATTTTTGAACTAGAAAAAGAATGGAAACCAACGGTTCCCAAACCATAGCCTAGGCAAATCAAACCAATCAATAAGAAAGGTTGTATTATGGAGAATTTGAGAAACATTCGAAATCGCATGATTCGTATGCTTGTGTTTGATTTGTTTGGTGATCTTTCCATCAAATTCCTATAAGTTCAAAGATTTTTGAACTAGAAAAATAATGGAAACCAACGGCTCCCAAACCATAGCCTAGGCAAATTAAACCAATCAATAAGAAAGGTTCTGTTTTTGTGAATTTGAGAAACATTCGGAATCGCATGATTCGTATGCTTGTGTTTGAGTTGTTTGGTGAAATTTCCATCAAGTTCTATTAGTTTAAAACTTTTTGTACGAGAAAAAGAATGGGAACGAATGGTTTCCAAACCACTGCCTAGGCAAATCAAACCAATCAATAAGAAAGGTTGTATTATTGAGAATTTGAGAAACATTCGAAATCGCATGATTCGTATGCTTGTGTTTGAGTTGTTTGGTGATCTTTCCATCAAATTCCTATAAGTTCAAAGATTTTTGAACTAGAAAAAGAATGGAAACCAATGGTTCCCAAACCATAGCGTAGGCAAATTAAACCAATCAATAAGAAAGGTTGTGTTTTTGTGAATTTGAGAAACATTCGGAATCGCATGATTCGTATGCATGTGTTTGAGTTGTTTGGTGAAATTTCCATCAAGTTCTATTACTTTAAAACTTTTTGGACGAGAAAAAGAATGGGAACCAATGGTTTCCAAACCATAGCCTAGGCAAATCAAACCAATCAATAAGAAAGGTTGTATTATTGAGAATTTGAGAAACATTCGAAATCGCATGATTCGTATGCTTGTGTTTGAGTTGTTTGGTGATCTTTCCATCAAATTCCTATAAGTTCAAAGATTTTTGAACTAGAAAAAGAATGGAAACCAACGGTTCCCAAACCATAGCGTAGGCAAATTAAACCAATCAATAAGAAAGGTTGTGTTTTTGTGAATTTGAGAAACATTCGGAATCGCATGATTCTTATGCTTGTGTTTGAGTTGTTTGGTGAAATTTCCATCAAGTTCTATTAGTTCAAAACTTTTTGGACGAGAAAAAGAATGGGAACCAATGGTTTCCAAAGCATAGCCTAGGCAAATCAAACCAATCAATAAGAAAGGTTGTATTTTTGAGAATTTGAGAAACATTCGAAATCGCATGATTCGTATGCTTGTGTTTGAGTTGTTTGGTGATCTTTCCATCAAATTCCTATAAGTTCAAAGATTTTTGAACTAGAAAAAGAATGGAAACCAACGGTTCCCAAACCATAGCGTAGGCAAATTAAACCAATCAATAAGAAAGGTTGTGTTTTTGTGAATTTGAGAAACATTCGGAATCGCATGATTCGTATGCTTGTGTTTGAGTTGTTTGGTGAAATTTCCATCAAGTTCTATTAGTTCAAAACTTTTTGGACGAGAAAAAGAATGGGAACCAATGGTTTCCAAACCATATCCTAGGCAAATCAAACCAATCAATAAGAAAGGTTGTATTTTTGAGAATTTGAGAAACATTCGAAATCGCATGATTCGTATGCTTGTGTTTGAGTTGTTTGGTGATCTTTCCATCAACTTCCTATAAGTTCAAAGATTTTTGAACTAGAAAAAGAAAGGAAACCAACGGTTCCTAAACCATAGCCTAGGCAAATCAAACCAATCAATAAGAAAGGTTGTGTTTTTGTGAATTTGAGAAACATTCGGAATCGCATGATTCGTATGCTTGTGTTTGAGTTGTTTGGTGAAATTTCCATCAAGTTCTATTAGTTTAAATCTTTTTGGACGAGAAAAAGAATGGGAACCAATGGTTTCCAAACCATAGCCTAGGAAAATCAAACCAATCAATAAGAAAGGTTGCATTATTGAGAATTTAAGAAACATTCGAAATCGCATGATTCGTATGCTTGTGTTTGAGTTGTTTGGTGATATTTCCATCAAATTCCTATAAGTTTAAAGATTTTTGAACTAGAAAAAGAATGGAAACCAACGGTTCCCAAACCATAGCCTAGGCAAATTCAACCAATCAATAAGAAAGGTTGTGTTTTTGTGAATTTGAGAAACATTCGGAATCGCATGATTCGTATGCTTGTGTTTGAGTTGTTTGGTGAAATTTCCATCAAGTTCTATTAGTTCAAAACTTTTTGGACGAGAAAAAGAATGGGAACCAATGGTTTCCAAACCATAGCCTAGGCAAATCAAACCAATCAATAAGAAAGGTTGTATTATTCAGAATTTGAGAAACATTCGAAATCGCATGATTCGTATGCTTGTGTTTGAGTTGTTTGGTGATCTTTCCATCAAATTCCTATAAGTTCAAAGATTTTTGAACTAGAAAAAGAATGGAAACCAACGGTTCCCAAACCATAGCCTAGGCAAATTAAACCAATCAATAAGAAAGGTTGTGTTTTTGTGAATTTGAGAAACATTCGGAATCGCATGATTCGTATGCTTGTGTTTGAGTTGTTTGGTGAAATTTCCATCAAGTTCTATTAGTTCAAAACTTTTTGGACGAGAAAAAGAATGGGAACCAATGGTTTCCAAACCATAGCCTAGGCAAATCAAACCAATCAATAAGAAAGGTTGTATTATTCAGAATTTGAGAAACATTCGAAATCGCATGATTCGTATGCTTGTGTTTGAGTTGTTTGGTGATCTTTCCATCAAATTCCTATAAGTTCAAAGATTTTTGGACGAGAAAAAGAATGGAAACCAATGGTTCCCAAACCATAGCGTAGGCAGATTAAACCAATCAATAAGAAAGGTTGTGTTTTTGTGAATTTGAGAAACATTCGGAATCGCATGATTCGTATGCTTGTGTTTGAGTTGTTTGGTGAAATTTCCATCAAGTTCTATTAGTTTAAAACTTTTTGGACGAGAAACAGAATGGGAACCAATGGTTTCCAAACCATAGCCTAGGCAAATCAAACCAATCAATAAGAATGGTTGTATTATTGAGAATTTGAGAAACATTCGAAATCGCATGATTCGTATGCTTGTGTTTGAGTTGTTTGGTGATCTTTCCATCAAATTCCTATAAGTTCAAAGATTTTTGAACTAGAAAAAGAATGGAAACCAACGGTTCCCAAACCATAGCCTAGACAAATTAAACCAATCAATAAGAAAGGTTGTGTTTTTGTGAATTTGAGAAACATTCGGAATCGCATGATTCGTATGCTTGTGTTTGAGTTGTTTGGTGAAATTTCCATCAAGTTCTATTAGTTCAAAACTTTTTGGACGAGAAAAAGAATGGGAACCAATGGTTTCCAAACCATAGCCTAGGAAAATCAAACCAATCAATAAGAAAGGTTGCATTATTGAGAATTTAAGAAACATTCGAAATCGCATGATTCGTATGCTTGTGTTTGAGTTGTTTGGTGATCTTTCCATCAAATTCCTATAAGTTTAAAGATTTTTGAACTAGAAAAAGAATGGAAACCAACGGTTCCCAAACCATAGCCTAGGCAAATTCAACCAATCAATAAGAAAGGTTGTGTTTTTGTGAATTTGAGAAACATTCGGAATCGCATGATTCGTATGCTTGTGTTTGAGTTGTTTGGTGAAATTTCCATCAAGTTCTATTAGTTCAAAACTTTTTGGACGAGAAAAAGAATGGGAACCAATGGTTTCCAAACCATAGCCTAGGCAAATCAAACCAATCAATAAGAAAGGTTGTATTATTCAGAATTTGAGAAACATTCGAAATCGCATGATTCGTATGCTTATGTTTGAGTTGTTTGGTGATCTTTCCATCAAATTCCTATAAGTTCAAAGATTTTTGAACTAGAAAAAAAATGGAAACCAACGGTTCCCAAACCATAGCCTAGGCAAATTAAACCAATCAATAAGAAAGGTTGTGTTTTTGTGAATTTGAGAAACATTCGGAATCGCATGATTCGTATGCTTGTGTTTGAGTTGTTTGGTGAAATTTCCATCAAGTTCTATTAGTTCAAAACTTTTTGGACGAGAAAAAGAATGGGAACCAATGGTTTCCAAACCATAGCCTAGGCAAATCAAACCAATCAATAAGAAAGGTTGTATTATTGAGAATTTGAGAAACATTCGAAATCGCATGATTCGTATGCTTGTGTTTGAGTTGTTTGGTGATCTTTCCATCAAATTCCTATAAGTTCAAAGATTTTTGGACGAGAAAAAGAATGGAAACCAACGGTTCCCAAACCATAGCGTAGGCAGATTAAACCAATCAATAAGAAAGGTTGTGTTTTTGTGAATTTGAGAAACATTCGGAATCGCATGATTCGTATGCTTGTGTTTGAGTTGTTTGGTGAAATTTCCATCAAGTTCTATTAGTTTAAAACTTTTTGGACGAGAAACAGAATGGGAACCAATGGATTCCAAACCATAGCCTAGGCAAATCAAACCAATCAATAAGAAAGGTTGTATTATTGAGAATTTGAGAAACATTCGAAATCGCATGATTCGTATGCTTGTGTTTGAGTTGTTTGGTGATCTTTCCATCAAATTCCTATAAGTTCAAAGATTTTTGAACTAGAAAAAGAATGGAAACCAACGGTTCCCAAACCATAGCCTAGACAAATTAAACCAATCAATAAGAAAGGTTGTGTTTTTGTGAATTTGAGAAACATTCGGAATCGCATGATTCGTATGCTTGTGTTTGAGTTGTTTGGTGAAATTTCCATCAAGTTCTATTAGTTCAAAACTTTTTGGACGAGAAAAAGAATGGGAACCAATGGTTTCCAAACCATAGCCTAGGAAAATCAAACCAATCAATAAGAAAGGTTGCATTATTGAGAATTTAAGAAACATTCGAAATCGCATGATTCGTATGCTTGTGTTTGAGTTGTTTGGTGATCTTTCCATCAAATTCCTATAAGTTTAAAGATTTTTGAACTAGAAAAAGAATGGAAACCAACGGTTCCCAAACCATAGCCTAGGCAAATTCAACCAATCAATAAGAAAGGTTGTGTTTTTGTGAATTTGAGAAACATTCGGAATCGCATGATTCGTATGCTTGTGTTTGAGTTGTTTGGTGAAATTTCCATCAAGTTCTATTAGTTCAAAACTTTTTGGACGAGAAAAAGAATGGGAACCAATGGTTTCCAAACCATAGCCTAGGCAAATCAAACCAATCAATAAGAAAGGTTGTATTATTCAGAATTTGAGAAACATTCGAAATCGCATGATTCGTATGCTTATGTTTGAGTTGTTTGGTGATCTTTCCATCAACTTCCTATAAGTTCAAAGATTTTTGAACTAGAAAAAGAAAGGAAACCAACGGTTCCTAAACCATCGCCTAGGCAAATCAAACCAATCAATAAGAAAGGTTGTGTTTTTGTGAATTTGAGAAACATTCGGAATCGCATGATTCGTATGCTTGTGTTTGAGTTGTTTGGTGAAATTTCCATCAAGTTCTATTAGTTTAAATCTTTTTGGACGAGAAAAAGAATGGGAACCAATGGTTTCCAAACCATAGCCTAGGAAAATCAAACCAATCAATAAGAAAGGTTGCATTATTGAGAATTTAAGAAACATTCGAAATCGCATGATTCGTATGCTTGTGTTTGAGTTGTTTGGTGATATTTCCATCAAATTCCTATAAGTTTAAAGATTTTTGAACAAGAAAAAGAATGGAAACCAACGGTTCCCAAACCATAGCCTAGGCAAATTCAACCAATCAATAAGAAAGGTTGTGTTTTTGTGAATTTGAGAAACATTCGGAATCGCATGATTCGTATGCTTGTGTTTGAGTTGTTTGGTGAAATTTCCATCAAGTTCTATTAGTTCAAAACTTTTTGGACGAGAAAAAGAATGGGAACCAATGGTTTCCAAACCATAGCCTAGGCAAATCAAACCAATCAATAAGAAAGGTTGTATTATTCAGAATTTGAGAAACATTCGAAATCGCATGATTCGTATGCTTGTGTTTGAGTTGTTTGGTGATCTTTCCATCAAATTCCTATAAGTTCAAAGATTTTTGAACTAGAAAAAGAATGGAAACCAACGGTTCCCAAACCATAGCCTAGGCAAATTAAACCAATCAATAAGAAAGGTTGTGTTTTTGTGAATTTGAGAAACATTCGGAATCGCATGATTCGTATGCTTGTGTTTGAGTTGTTTGGTGAAATTTCCATCAAGTTCTATTAGTTCAAAACTTTTTGGACGAGAAAAAGAATGGGAACCAATGGTTTCCAAACCATAGCCTAGGCAAATCAAACCAATCAATAAGAAAGGTTGTATTATTCAGAATTTGAGAAACATTCGAAATCGCATGATTCGTATGCTTGTGTTTGAGTTGTTTGGTGATCTTTCCATCAAATTCCTATAAGTTCAAAGATTTTTGGACGAGAAAAAGAATGGAAACCAACGGTTCCCAAACCATAGCGTAGGTAGATTAAACCAATCAATAAGAAAGGTTGTGTTTTTGTGAATTTGAGAAACATTCGGAATCGCATGATTCGTATGCTTGTGTTTGAGTTGTTTGGTGAAATTTCCATCAAGTTCTATTAGTTTAAAACTTTTTGGACGAGAAACAGAATGGGAACCAATGGTTTCCAAACCATAGCCTAGGCAAATCAAACCAATCAATAAGAATGGTTGTATTATTGAGAATTTGAGAAACATTCGAAATCGCATGATTCGTATGCTTGTGTTTGAGTTGTTTGGTGATCTTTCCATCAAATTCCTATAAGTTCAAAGATTTTTGAACTAGAAAAAGAATGGAAACCAACGGTTCCCAAACCATAGCCTAGACAAATTAAACCAATCAATAAGAAAGGTTGTGTTTTTGTGAATTTGAGAAACATTCGGAATCGCATGATTCGTATGCTTGTGTTTGAGTTGTTTGGTGAAATTTCCATCAAGTTCTATTAGTTCAAAACTTTTTGGACGAGAAAAAGAATGGGAACCAATGGTTTCCAAACCATAGCCTAGGAAAATCAAACCAATCAATAAGAAAGGTTGCATTATTGAGAATTTAAGAAACATTCGAAATCGCATGATTCGTATGCTTGTGTTTGAGTTGTTTGGTGATCTTTCCATCAAATTCCTATAAGTTTAAAGATTTTTGAACTAGAAAAAGAATGGAAACCAACGGTTCCCAAACCATAGCCTAGGCAAATTCAACCAATCAATAAGAAAGGTTGTGTTTTTGTGAATTTGAGAAACATTCGGAATCGCATGATTCGTATGCTTGTGTTTGAGTTGTTTGGTGAAATTTCCATCAAGTTCTATTAGTTCAAAACTTTTTGGACGAGAAAAAGAATGGGAACCAATGGTTTCCAAACCATAGCCTAGGCAAATCAAACCAATCAATAAGAAAGGTTGTATTATTCAGAATTTGAGAAACATTCGAAATCGCATGATTCGTATGCTTATGTTTGAGTTGTTTGGTGATCTTTCCATCAAATTCCTATAAGTTCAAAGATTTTTGAACTAGAAAAAAAATGGAAACCAACGGTTCCCAAACCATAGCCTAGGCAAATTAAACCAATCAATAAGAAAGGTTGTGTTTTTGTGAATTTGAGAAACATTCGGAATCGCATGATTCGTATGCTTGTGTTTGAGTTGTTTGGTGAAATTTCCATCAAGTTCTATTAGTTCAAAACTTTTTGGACGAGAAAAAGAATGGGAACCAATGGTTTCCAAACCATAGCCTAGGCAAATCAAACCAATCAATAAGAAAGGTTGTATTATTGAGAATTTGAGAAACATTCGAAATCGCATGATTCGTATGCTTGTGTTTGAGTTGTTTGGTGATCTTTCCATCAAATTCCTATAAGTTCAAAGATTTTTGGACGAGAAAAAGAATGGAAACCAACGGTTCCCAAACCATAGCGTAGGCAGATTAAACCAATCAATAAGAAAGGTTGTGTTTTTGTGAATTTGAGAAACATTCGGAATCGCATGATTCGTATGCTTGTGTTTGAGTTGTTTGGTGAAATTTCCATCAAGTTCTATTAGTTTAAAACTTTTTGGACGAGAAACAGAATGGGAACCAATGGTTTCCAAACCATAGCCTAGGCAAATCAAACCAATCAATAAGAAAGGTTGTATTATTGAGAATTTGAGAAACATTCGAAATCGCATGATTCGTATGCTTGTGTTTGAGTTGTTTGGTGATCTTTCCATCAAATTCCTATAAGTTCAAAGATTTTTGAACTAGAAAAAGAATGGAAACCAACGGTTCCCAAACCATAGCCTAGACAAATTAAACCAATCAATAAGAAAGGTTGTGTTTTTGTGAATTTGAGAAACATTCGGAATCGCATGATTCGTATGCTTGTGTTTGAGTTGTTTGGTGAAATTTCCATCAAGTTCTATTAGTTCAAAACTTTTTGGACGAGAAAAAGAATGGGAACCAATGGTTTCCAAACCATAGCCTAGGAAAATCAAACCAATCAATAAGAAAGGTTGCATTATTGAGAATTTAAGAAACATTCGAAATCGCATGATTCGTATGCTTGTGTTTGAGTTGTTTGGTGATCTTTCCATCAAATTCCTATAAGTTTAAAGATTTTTGAACTAGAAAAAGAATGGAAACCAACGGTTCCCAAACCATAGCCTAGGCAAATTCAACCAATCAATAAGAAAGGTTGTGTTTTTGTGAATTTGAGAAACATTCGGAATCGCATGATTCGTATGCTTGTGTTTGAGTTGTTTGGTGAAATTTCCATCAAGTTCTATTAGTTCAAAACTTTTTGGACGAGAAAAAGAATGGGAACCAATGGTTTCCAAACCATAGCCTAGGCAAATCAAACCAATCAATAAGAAAGGTTGTATTATTCAGAATTTGAGAAACATTCGAAATCGCATGATTCGTATGCTTATGTTTGAGTTGTTTGGTGATCTTTCCATCAAATTCCTATAAGTTCAAAGATTTTTGAACTAGAAAAAGAATGGAAACCAACGGTTCCCAAACCATAGCCTAGGCAAATTAAACCAATCAATAAGAAAGGTTGTGTTTTTGTGAATTTGAGAAACATTCGGAATCGCATGATTCGTATGCTTGTGTTTGAGTTGTTTGGTGAAATTTCCATCAAGTTCTATTAGTTCAAAACTTTTTGGACGAGAAAAAGAATGGGAACCAATGGTTTCCAAACCATAGCCTAGGCAAATCAAACCAATCAATAAGAAAGGTTGTATTATTGAGAATTTGAGAAACATTCGAAATCGCATGATTCGTATGCTTGTGTTTGAGTTGTTTGGTGATCTTTCCATCAAATTCCTATAAGTTCAAAGATTTTTGGACGAGAAAAAGAATGGAAACCAACGGTTCCCAAACCATAGCGTAGGCAGATTAAACCAATCAATAAGAAAGGTTGTGTTTTTGTGAATTTGAGAAACATTCGGAATCGCATGATTCGTATGCTTGTGTTTGAGTTGTTTGGTGAAATTTCCATCAAGTTCTATTAGTTTAAAACTTTTTGGACGAGAAACAGAATGGGAACCAATGGTTTCCAAACCATAGCCTAGGCAAATCAAACCAATCAATAAGAAAGGTTGTATTATTGAGAATTTGAGAAACATTCGAAATCGCATGATTCGTATGCTTGTGTTTGAGTTGTTTGGTGATCTTTCCATCAAATTCCTATAAGTTCAAAGATTTTTGAACTAGAAAAAGAATGGAAACCAACGGTTCCCAAACCATAGCCTAGACAAATTAAACCAATCAATAAGAAAGGTTGTGTTTTTGTGAATTTGAGAAACATTCGGAATCGCATGATTCGTATGCTTGTGTTTGAGTTGTTTGGTGAAATTTCCATCAAGTTCTATTAGTTCAAAACTTTTTGGACGAGAAAAAGAATGGGAACCAATGGTTTCCAAACCATAGCCTAGGCAAATCAAACCAATCAATAAGAAAGGTTGCATTATTGAGAATTTGAGAAACATTCGAAATCGCACGATTCGTATGCTTGTGTTTGAGTTGTTTGGTGATCTCTCCATCAAATTCCTATAAGTTTAAAGATTTTTGAACTAGAAAAAGAATGGAAACCAACGGTTCCCAAACCATAGCCTAGGCAAATTAAACCAATCAATAAGAAAGGTTGTGTTTTTGTGAATTTGAGAAACATTCGGAATCGCATGATTCGTATGCTTGTGTTTGAGTTGTTTGGTGAAATTTCCATCAAGTTCTATTAGTTCAAAACTTTTTGGACGAGAAAAAGAATGGGAACCAATGGTTTCCAAACCATAGCCTAGGCAAATCAAACCAATCAATAAGAAAGGTTGTATTATTCAGAATTTGAGAAACATTCGAAATCGCATGATTCGTATGCTTGTGTTTGAGTTGTTTGGTGATCTTTCCATCAAATTCCTATAAGTTCAAAGATTTTTGGACGAGAAAAAGAATGGAAACCAACGGTTCCCAAACCATAGCCTAGGCAAATTAAACCAATCAATAAGAAAGGTTGTGTTTTTGTGAATTTGAGAAACATTCGGAATCGCATGATTCGTATGCTTGTGTTTGAGTTGTTTGGTGAAATTTCCATCAAGTTCTATTAGTTCAAAACTTTTTGGACGAGAAAAAGAATGGGAACCAATGGTTTCCAAACCATAGCCTAGGCAAATCAAACCAATCAATAAGAAAGGTTGTATTATTGAGAATTTGAGAAACATTCGAAATCGCATGATTCGTATGCTTGTGTTTGAGTTGTTTGGTGATCTTTCCATCAAATTCCTATAAGTTCAAAGATTTTTGGACGAGAAAAAGAATGGAAACCAACGGTTCCCAAACCATAGCGTAGGCAGATTAAACCAATCAATAAGAAAGGTTGTGTTTTTGTGAATTTGAGAAACATTCGGAATCGCATGATTCGTATGCTTGTGTTTGAGTTGTTTGGTGAAATTTCCATCAAGTTCTATTAGTTTAAAACTTTTTGGACGAGAAACAGAATGGGAACCAATGGTTTCCAAACCATAGCCTAGGCAAATCAAACCAATCAATAAGAAAGGTTGTATTATTGAGAATTTGAGAAACATTCGAAATCGCACGATTCGTATGCTTGTGTTTGAGTTGTTTGGTGATCTTTCCATCAAATTCCTATAAGTTCAAAGATTTTTGAACTAGAAAAAGAATGGAAACCAACGGTTCCCAAACCATAGCCTAGGCAAATTAAACCAATCAATAAGAAAGGTTGTGTTTTTGTGAATTTGAGAAACATTCGGAATCGCATGATTCGTATGCTTGTGTTTGAGTTGTTTGGTGAAATTTCCATCAAGTTCTATTAGTTCAAAACTTTTTGGACGAGAAAAAGAATGGGAACCAATGGTTTCCAAACCATAGCCTAGGCAAATCAAACCAATCAATAAGAAAGGTTGCATTATTGAGAATTTGAGAAACATTCGAAATCGCACGATTCGTATGCTTGTGTTTGAGTTGTTTGGTGATCTTTCCATCAAATTCCTATAAGTTTAAAGATTTTTGAACTAGAAAAAGAATGGAAACCAACGGTTCCCAAACCATAGCCTAGGCAAATTAAACCAATCAATAAGAAAGGTTGTGTTTTTGTGAATTTGAGAAACATTCGGAATCGCATGATTCGTATGCTTGTGTTTGAGTTGTTTGGTGAAATTTCCATCAAGTTCTATTAGTTCAAAACTTTTTGGACGAGAAAAAGAATGGGAACCAATGGTTTCCAAACCATAGCCTAGGCAAATCAAACCAATCAATAAGAAAGGTTGTATTATTCAGAATTTGAGAAACATTCGAAATCGCATGATTCGTATGCTTGTGTTTGAGTTGTTTGGTGATCTTTCCATCAAATTCCTATAAGTTCAAAGATTTTTGGACGAGAAAAAGAATGGAAACCAACGGTTCCCAAACCATAGCGTAGGCAGATTAAACCAATCAATAAGAAAGGTTGTGTTTTTGTGAATTTGAGAAACATTCGGAATCGCATGATTCGTATGCTTGTGTTTGAGTTGTTTGGTGAAATTTCCATCAAGTTCTATTAGTTTAAAACTTTTTGGACGAGAAACAGAATGGGAACCAATGGTTTCCAAACCATAGCCTAGGCAAATCAAACCAATCAATAAGAAAGGTTGTATTATTGAGAATTTGAGAAACATTCGAAATCGCATGATTCGTATGCTTGTGTTTGAGTTGTTTGGTGATCTTTCCATCAAATTCCTATAAGTTCAAAGATTTTTGAACTAGAAAAAGAATGGAAACCAACGGTTCCCAAACCATAGCCTAGGCAAATTAAACCAATCAATAAGAAAGGTTGTGTTTTTGTGAATTTGAGAAACATTCGGAATCGCATGATTCGTATGCTTGTGTTTGAGTTGTTTGGTGAAATTTCCATCAAGTTCTATTAGTTTAAAACTTTTTGGACGAGAAACAGAATGGGAACCAATGGTTTCCAAACCATAGCCTAGGCAAATCAAACCAATCAATAAGAAAGGTTGTATTATTGAGAATTTGAGAAACATTCGAAATCGCACGATTCGTATGCTTGTGTTTGAGTTGTTTGGTGATCTTTCCATCAAATTCCTATAAGTTCAAAGATTTTTGAACTAGAAAAAGAATGGAAACCAACGGTTCCCAAACCATAGCCTAGGCAAATTAAACCAATCAATAAGAAAGGTTGTGTTTTTGTGAATTTGAGAAACATTCGGAATCGCATGATTCGTATGCTTGTGTTTGAGTTGTTTGGTGAAATTTCCATCAAGTTCTATTAGTTCAAAACTTTTTGGACGAGAAAAAGAATGGGAACCAATGGTTTCCAAACCATAGCCTAGGCAAATCAAACCAATCAATAAGAAAGGTTGCATTATTGAGAATTTGAGAAACATTCGAAATCGCACGATTCGTATGCTTGTGTTTGAGTTGTTTGGTGATCTTTCCATCAAATTCCTATAAGTTTAAAGATTTTTGAACTAGAAAAAGAATGGAAGCCAACGGTTCCCAAACCATAGCCTAGGCAAATTAAACCAATCAATAAGAAAGGTTGTGTTTTTGTGAATTTGAGAAACATTCGGAATCGCATGATTCGTATGCTTGTGTTTGAGTTGTTTGGTGAAATTTCCATCAAGTTCTATTAGTTCAAAACTTTTTGGACGAGAAAAAGAATGGGAACCAATGGTTTCCAAACCATAGCCTAGGCAAATCAAACCAATCAATAAGAAAGGTTGTATTATTCAGAATTTGAGAAACATTCGAAATCGCATGATTCGTATGCTTGTGTTTGAGTTGTTTGGTGATCTTTCCATCAAATTCCTATAAGTTCAAAGATTTTTGGACGAGAAAAAGAATGGAAACCAACGGTTCCCAAACCATAGCGTAGGCAGATTAAACCAATCAATAAGAAAGGTTGTGTTTTTGTGAATTTGAGAAACATTCGGAATCGCATGATTCGTATGCTTGTGTTTGAGTTGTTTGGTGAAATTTCCATCAAGTTCTATTAGTTTAAAACTTTTTGGACGAGAAACAGAATGGGAACCAATGGTTTCCAAACCATAGCCTAGGCAAATCAAACCAATCAATAAGAAAGGTTGTATTATTGAGAATTTGAGAAACATTCGAAATCGCATGATTCGTATGCTTGTGTTTGAGTTGTTTGGTGATCTTTCCATCAAATTCCTATAAGTTCAAAGATTTTTGAACTAGAAAAAGAATGGAAACCAACGGTTCCCAAACCATAGCCTAGGCAAATTAAACCAATCAATAAGAAAGGTTGTGTTTTTGTGAATTTGAGAAACATTCGGAATCGCATGATTCGTATGCTTGTGTTTGAGTTGTTTGGTGAAATTTCCATCAAGTTCTATTAGTTCAAAACTTTTTGGACGAGAAAAAGAATGGGAACCAATGGTTTCCAAACCATAGCCTAGGCAAATCAAACCAATCAATAAGAAAGGTTGCATTATTGAGAATTTGAGAAACATTCGAAATCGCACGATTCGTATGCTTGTGTTTGAGTTGTTTGGTGATCTTTCCATCAAATTCCTATAAGTTTAAAGATTTTTGAACTAGAAAAAGAATGGAAACCAACGGTTCCCAAACCATAGCCTAGGCAAATTAAACCAATCAATAAGAAAGGTTGTGTTTTTGTGAATTTGAGAAACATTCGGAATCGCATGATTCGTATGCTTGTGTTTGAGTTGTTTGGTGAAATTTCCATCAAGTTCTATTAGTTCAAAACTTTTTGGACGAGAAAAAGAATGGGAACCAATGGTTTCCAAACCATAGCCTAGGCAAATCAAACCAATCAATAAGAAAGGTTGTATTATTCAGAATTTGAGAAACATTCGAAATCGCATGATTCGTATGCTTGTGTTTGAGTTGTTTGGTGATCTTTCCATCAAATTCCTATAAGTTCAAAGATTTTTGGACGAGAAAAAGAATGGAAACCAATGGTTCCCAAACCATAGCGTAGTCAAATTAAACCAATCAATAAGAAAGGTTGTGTTTTTGTGAATTTGAGAAACATTCGGAATCGCATGATTCGTATGCTTGTGTTTGAGTTGTTTGGTGAAATTTCCATCAAGTTCTATTAGTTTAAAACTTTTTGGACGAGAAAAAGAATGGGAACCAATGGTTTCCAAACCATAGCCTAGGCAAATCAAACCAATCAATAAGAAAGGTTGCATTATTGAGAATTTGAGAAACATTCGAAATCGCATGATTCGTATGCTTGTGTTTGAGTTGTTTGGTGATCTTTCCATCAAATTCCTATAAGTTCAAAGATTTTTGAACTAGAAAAAGAATGGAAACCAACGGTTCCCAAACCATAGCCTAGGCAAATTAAACCAATCAATAAGAAAGGTTGTGTTTTTGTGAATTTGAGAAACATTCGGAATCGCATGATTCGTATGCTTGTGTTTGAGTTGTTTGGTGAAATTTCCATCAAGTTCTATTAGTTCAAAACTTTTTGGACGAGAAAATGAATGGGAACCAATGGTTTCGAAACCATAGCCTAGGCAAATCAAACCAATCAATAAGAAAGGTTGTATTATTCAGAATTTGAGAAACATTCGAAATCGCATGATTCGTATGCTTGTGTTTGAGTTGTTTGGTGATCTTTCCATCAAATTCCTATAAGTTCAAAGATTTTTGAACTAGAAAAAGAATGGAAACCAACGGTTCCCAAACCATAGCCTAGGCAAATTAAATCAATCAATAAGAAAGGTTGTGTTTTTGTGAATTTAAGAAACATTCGGAATCGCATGATTCGTATGCTTGTGTTTGAGTTGTTTGGTGAAATTTCCATCAAGTTCTATTAGTTCAAAACTTTTTGGATGAGAAAAAGAATGGGAACCAATGGTTTTCAAACCATAGCCTAGGCAAATTAAACCAATCAATAAGAAAGGTTGTGTTTTTGTGAATTTGAGAAACATTCGGAATCGCATGATTCGTATGCTTGTGTTTGAGTTGTTTGGTGAAATTTCCATCAAGTTCTATTAGTTCAAAACTTTTTGGACGAGAAAAAGAATTGGAACCAATGGTTTCCAAACCATAGCTTAGGCAAATCAAACCAATCAATAAGAAAGGTTGCATTATTGAGAATTTGAGAAACATTCGAAATCGCACGATTCGTATGCTTGTGTTTGAGTTGTTTGGTGATCTTTCCATCAAATTCCTATAAGTTTAAAGATTTTTGAACTAGAAAAAGAATGGAAACCAACGGTTCCCAAACCATAGCCTAGGCAAATTAAACCAATCAATAAGAAAGGTTGTGTTTTTGTGAATTTGAGAAACATTCGGAATCGCATGATTCGTATGCTTGTGTTTGAGTTGTTTGGTGAAATTTCCATCAAGTTCTATTAGTTCAAAACTTTTTGGACGAGAAAAAGAATGGGAACCAATGGTTTCCAAACCATAGCCTAGGCAAATCAAACCAATCAATAAGAAAGGTTGCATTATTGAGAATTTGAGAAACATTCGAAATCGCATGATTCGTATGCTTGTGTTTGAGTTGTTTGGTGATCTTTCCATCAAATTCCTATAAGTTCAAAGATTTTTGAACTAGAAAAAGAATGGAAACCAACGGTTCCCAAACCATAGCCTAGGCAAATTAAACCAATCAATAAGAAAGGTTGTGTTTTTGTGAATTTGAGAAACATTCGGAATCGCATGATTCGTATACTTGTGTTTGAGTTGTTTGGTGAAATTTCCATCAAGTTCTATTAGTTCAAAACTTTTTGGACGAGAAAAAGAATGGGAACCAATGGTTTCCAAACCATAGCCTAGGCAAATCAAACCAATCAATAAGAAAGGTTGTATTATTCAGAATTTGAGAAACATTCGAAATCGCATGATTCGTATGCTTGTGTTTGAGTTGTTTGGTGATCTTTCCATCAAATTCCTATAAGTTCAAAGATTTTTGAACTAGAAAAAGAATGGAAACCAACGGTTCCCAAACCATAGCCTAGGCAAATTAAACCAATCAATAAGAAAGGTTGTGTTTTTGTGAATTTAAGAAACATTCGGAATCGCATGATTCGTATGCTTGTGTTTGAGTTGTTTGGTGAAATTTCCATCAAGTTCTATTAGTTCAAAACTTTTTGGATGAGAAAAAGAATGGGAACCAATGGTTTTCAAACCATAGCCTAGGCAAATTAAACCAATCAATAAGAAAGGTTTTATTATTCAGAATTTGAGAAACATTCGAAATCGCATGATTCGTATGCTTGTGTTTGAGTTGTTTGGTGATCTTTCCATCAAATTCTATAAGTTCAAAGATTTTTGAACTAGAAAAAGAATGGAAACCATCTGTTCCCAGACCATAGCGTAGGCAAATTAAACCAATCAATAAGAAAGGTTGTGTTTTTGTGAATTTGAGAAACATTCGGAATCGCATGATTCGTATGCATGTGTATGAGTTGTTTGGTGAAATTTCCATCAAGTTCTATTAGTTTAAAACTTTTTGGACGAGAAAAAGAATGGGAACCAATGGTTTCCAAACCATAGCCTAGGCAAATCAAACCAATCAATAAGAAAGGTTGTATTATTGAGAATTTGAGAAACATTCGAAATCGCATGATTCGTATGCTTGTGTTTGAGTTGTTTGGTGATCTTTCCATCAAATTCCTATAAGTTCAAAGATTTTTGAACTAGAAAAAGAATGGAAGCCAACGGTTCCCAAACCATAGCCTAGGCAAATTAAACCAATCAATAAGAAAGGTTGTGTTTTTGTGAATTTGAGAAACATTCGGAATCGCATGATTCGTATGCTTGTGTTTGAGTTGTTTGGTGAAATTTCCATCAAGTTCTATTAGTTCAAAACTTTTTGGACGAGAAAAAGAATGGGAACCAATGGTTTCCAAACCATAGCCTAGGCAAATCAAACCAATCAATAAGAAAGGTTGTATTATTCAGAATTTGAGAAACATTCGAAATCGCATGATTCGTATGCTTGTGTTTGAGTTGTTTGGTGATCTTTCCATCAAATTCTATAAGTTCAAAGATTTTTGAACTAGAAAAAGAATGGAAACCAACGGTTCCCAAACCATAGCCTAGGCAAATTAAACCAATCAATAAGAAAGGTTGTGTTTTTGTGAATTTGAGAAACATTCGGAATCGCATGATTCGTATGCTTGTGTTTGAGTTGTTTGGTGAAATTTCCATCAAGTTCTATTAGGTCAAAACTTTTTGGACGAGAAAAAGAATGGGAACCAATGGTTTCCAAACCATAGCCTAGGCAAATCAAACCAATCAATAAGAAAGGTTGTATTATTCAGAATTTGAGAAACATTCGAAATCGCATGATTCGTATGCTTGTGTTTGAGTTGTTTGGTGATCCTTCCATCAAATTCCTATAAGTTCAAAGATTTTTGAACTAGAAAAAGAATGGAAACCAACGGTTCCCAAACCATAGCCTAGGCAAATTAAACCAATCAATAAGAAAGGTTGTGTTTTTGTGAATTTGAGAAACATTCGGAATCGCATGATTCGTATGCTTGTGTTTGAGTTGTTTGGTGAAATTTCCATCAAGTTCTATTAGTTCAAAACTTTTTGGACGAGAAAAAGAATGGGAACCAATGGTTTCCAAACCATAGCCTAGGCAAATCAAACCAATCAATAAGAGAGGTTGTGTTATTGAATTCGAAATCGCATGATTCGTATGCTTGTGTTTGAGTTATTTGGTGATCTTTCCATCAAATTCCTATAAGTTCAAAGATTTTTGAACTAGAAAAAGAATGGAAACCAACGGTTCCCAAACCATAGCCTAGGCAAATTAAACCAATCAATAAGAAAGGTTGTGTTTTTGTGAATTTAAGAAACATTCGGAATCGCATGATTCGTATGCTTGTGTTTGAGTTGTTTGGTGAAATTTCCATCAAGTTCTATTAGTTCAAAACTTTTTGGATGAGAAAAAGAATGGGAACCAATGGTTTTCAAACCATAGCCTAGGCAAATTAAACCAATCAATAAGAAAGGTTGTGGTTTTGTGAATTTGAGAAACATTCGGAATCGCATGATTCGTATGCTTGTGTTTGAGTTGTTTGGTGAAATTTCCATCAAGTTCTATTAGTTCAAAACTTTTTGGACGAGAAAAAGAATGGGAACCAATGGTTTCCAAACCATAGCCTAGGCAAATCAAACCAATCAATAGGAAAGGTTGTATTATTCAGAATTTGAGAAACATTCGAAATCGCATGATTCGTATGCTTGTGTTTGAGTTGTTTGGTGATCTTTCCATCAAATTCTATAAGTTCAAAGATTTTTGAACTAGAAAAAGAATGGAAACCAACGGTTCCCAAACCATAGCCTAGGCAAATTAAACCAATCAATAAGAAAGGTTGTGTTTTTGTGAATTTGAGAAACATTCGGAATCGCATGATTCGTATGCTTGTGTTTGAGTTGTTTGGTGAAATTTCCATCAAGTTCTATTAGGTCAAAACTTTTTGGACGAGAAAAAGAATGGGAACCAATGGTTTCCAAACCATAGCCTAGGCAAATCAAACCAATCAATAAGAAAGGTTGTATTATTCAGAATTTGAGAAACATTCGAAATCGCATGATTCGTATGCTTGTGTTTGAGTTGTTTGGTGATCCTTCCATCAAATTCCTATAAGTTCAAAGATTTTTGAACTAGAAAAAGAATGGAAACCAACGGTTCCCAAACCATAGCCTAGGCAAATTAAACCAATCAATAAGAAAGGTTGTGTTTTTGTGAATTTGAGAAACATTCGGAATCGCATGATTCGTATGCTTGTGTTTGAGTTGTTTGGTGAAATTTCCATCAAGTTCTATTAGTTCAAAACTTTTTGGACGAGAAAAAGAATGGGAACCAATGGTTTCCAAACCATAGCCTAGGCAAATCAAACCAATCAATAAGAGAGGTTGTGTTATTGAATTCGAAATCGCATGATTCGTATGCTTGTGTTTGAGTTATTTGGTGATCTTTCCATCAAATTCCTATAAGTTCAAAGATTTTTGAACTAGAAAAAGAATGGAAACCAACGGTTCCCAAACCATAGCCTAGGCAAATTAAACCAATCAATAAGAAAGGTTGTGTTTTTGTGAATTTAAGAAACATTCGGAATCGCATGATTCGTATGCTTGTGTTTGAGTTGTTTGGTGAAATTTCCATCAAGTTCTATTAGTTCAAAACTTTTTGGATGAGAAAAAGAATGGGAACCAATGGTTTTCAAACCATAGCCTAGGCAAATTAAACCAATCAATAAGAAAGGTTGTGGTTTTGTGAATTTGAGAAACATTCGGAATCGCATGATTCGTATGCTTGTGTTTGAGTTGTTTGGTGAAATTTCCATCAAGTTCTATTAGTTCAAAACTTTTTGGACGAGAAAAATAATGGGAACCAATGGTTTCCAAACCATACCTAGGCAAATCAAACCAATCAATAAGAAAGGTTTTATTATTCAGAATTTGAGAAACATTCGAAATCGCATGATTCGTATGCTTGTGTTTGAGTTGTTTGGTGATCTTTCCATCAAATTCCTATAAGTTCAAAGATTTTTGAACTAGAAAAAGAATGGAAACCATCTGTTCCCAGACCATAGCGTAGGCAAATTAAACCAATCAATAAGAAAGGTTGTGTTTTTGTGAATTTGAGAAACATTCGGAATCGCATGATTCGTATGCATGTGTATGAGTTGTTTGGTGAAATTTCCATCAAGTTCTATTAGTTTAAAACTTTTTGGACGAGAAAAAGAATGGGAACCAATGGTTTCCAAACCATAGCCTAGGCAAATCAAACCAATCAATAAGAAAGGTTGTATTATTGAGAATTTGAGAAACATTCGAAATCGCATGATTCGTATACTTGTGTTTGAGTTGTTTGGTGATCTTTCCATCAAATTCCTATAAGTTCAAAGATTTTTGAACTAGAAAAAGAATGGAAACCATCTGTTCCCAGACCATAGCGTAGGCAAATTAAACCAATCAATAAGAAAGGTTGTGTTTTTGTGAATTTGAGAAACATTCGGAATCGCATGATTCGTATGCATGTGTATGAGTTGTTTGGTGAAATTTCCATCAAGTTCTATTAGTTTAAAACTTTTTGGACGAGAAAAAGAATGGGAACCAATGGTTTCCAAACCATAGCCTAGGCAAATCAAACCAATCAATAAGAAAGGTTGTATTATTCTGAATTTGAGAAACATTCGAAATCGCATGATTCGTATGCTTGTGTTTGAGTTGTTTGGTGATCTTTCCATCAAATTCCTATAAGTTCAAAGATTTTTGAACTAGAAAAAGAATGGGAACCAACGGTTCCCAAACCATAGCCTAGGCAAATTAAACCAATCAATAAGAAAGGTTGTGTTTTTGTGAATTTGAGAAACATTCGGAATCGCATGATTCGTATGCTTGTGTTTGAGTTGTTTGGTGAAATTTCCATCAAGTTCTATTAGTTCAAACTTTTTGGACGAGAAAAAGAATGGGAACCAATGGTTTCCAAACCATAGCCTAGGCAAATCAAACCAATCAATAAGAAAGGTTGCATTATTGAGAATTTGAGAAACATTCGAAATCGCATGATTCGTATGCTTGTGTATGAGTTGTTTGGTGATCTTTCCATCAAATTCCTATAAGTTCAAAGATTTTTGAACTAGAAAAAGAATGGAAACCAACGGTTCCCAAACCATAGCCTAGGCAAATTAAACCAATCAATAAGAAAGGTTGTGTTTTTGTGAATTTGAGAAACATTCGGAATCGCATGATTCGTATACTTGTGTTTGAGTTGTTTGGTGAAATTTCCATCAAGTTCTATTAGTTCAAAACTTTTTGGACGAGAAAAAGAATGGGAACCAATGGTTTCCAAACCATAGCCTAGGCAAATCAAACCAATCAATAAGAAAGGTTGTATTATTCAGAATTTGAGAAACATTCGAAATCGCATGATTCGTATGCTTGTGTTTGAGTTGTTTGGTGATCTTTCCATCAAATTCCTATAAGTTCAAAGATTTTTGAACTAGAAAAAGAATGGAAACCAACGGTTCCCAAACCATAGCCTAGGCAAATTAAACCAATCAATAAGAAAGGTTGTGTTTTTGTGAATTTAAGAAACATTCGGAATCGCATGATTCGTATGCTTGTGTTTGAGTTGTTTGGTGAAATTTCCATCAAGTTCTATTAGTTCAAAACTTTTTGGATGAGAAAAAGAATGGGAACCAATGGTTTTCAAACCATAGCCTAGGCAAATTAAACCAATCAATAAGAAAGGTTTTATTATTCAGAATTTGAGAAACATTCGAAATCGCATGATTCGTATGCTTGTGTTTGAGTTGTTTGGTGATCTTTCCATCAAATTCTATAAGTTCAAAGATTTTTGAACTAGAAAAAGAATGGAAACCATCTGTTCCCAGACCATAGCGTAGGCAAATTAAACCAATCAATAAGAAAGGTTGTGTTTTTGTGAATTTGAGAAACATTCGGAATCGCATGATTCGTATGCATGTGTATGAGTTGTTTGGTGAAATTTCCATCAAGTTCTATTAGTTTAAAACTTTTTGGACGAGAAAAAGAATGGGAACCAATGGTTTCCAAACCATAGCCTAGGCAAATCAAACCAATCAATAAGAAAGGTTGTATTATTGAGAATTTGAGAAACATTCGAAATCGCATGATTCGTATGCTTGTGTTTGAGTTGTTTGGTGATCTTTCCATCAAATTCCTATAAGTTCAAAGATTTTTGAACTAGAAAAAGAATGGAAGCCAACGGTTCCCAAACCATAGCCTAGGCAAATTAAACCAATCAATAAGAAAGGTTGTGTTTTTGTGAATTTGAGAAACATTCGGAATCGCATGATTCGTATGCTTGTGTTTGAGTTGTTTGGTGAAATTTCCATCAAGTTCTATTAGTTCAAAACTTTTTGGACGAGAAAAAGAATGGGAACCAATGGTTTCCAAACCATAGCCTAGGCAAATCAAACCAATCAATAAGAAAGGTTGTATTATTCAGAATTTGAGAAACATTCGAAATCGCATGATTCGTATGCTTGTGTTTGAGTTGTTTGGTGATCTTTCCATCAAATTCTATAAGTTCAAAGATTTTTGAACTAGAAAAAGAATGGAAACCAACGGTTCCCAAACCATAGCCTAGGCAAATTAAACCAATCAATAAGAAAGGTTGTGTTTTTGTGAATTTGAGAAACATTCGGAATCGCATGATTCGTATGCTTGTGTTTGAGTTGTTTGGTGAAATTTCCATCAAGTTCTATTAGTTCAAAACTTTTTGGACGAGAAAAAGAATGGGAACCAATGGTTTCCAAACCATAGCCTAGGCAAATCAAACCAATCAATAAGAAAGGTTGCATTATTGAGAATTTGAGAAACATTCGAAATCGCATGATTCGTATGCTTGTGTTTGAGTTGTTTGGTGATCTTTCCATCAAATTCCTATAAGTTCAAAGATTTTTGAACTAGAAAAAGAATGGAAACCAACGGTTACCAAACCATAGCCTAGGCAAATTAAACCAATCAATAAGAAAGGTTGTGTTTTTGTGAATTTGAGAAACATTCGGAATCGCATGATTCGTATACTTGTGTTTGAGTTGTTTGGTGAAATTTCCATCAAGTTCTATTAGTTCAAAACTTTTTGGACGAGAAAAAGAATGGGAACCAATGGTTTCCAAACCATAGCCTAGGCAAATCAAACCAATCAATAAGAAAGGTTGTATTATTCAGAATTTGAGAAACATTCGAAATCGCATGATTCGTATGCTTGTGTTTGAGTTGTTTGGTGATCTTTCCATCAAATTCCTATAAGTTCAAAGATTTTTGAACTAGAAAAAGAATGGAAACCAACGGTTCCCAAACCATAGCCTAGGCAAATTAAACCAATCAATAAGAAAGGTTGTGTTTTTGTGAATTTAAGAAACATTCGGAATCGCATGATTCGTATGCTTGTGTTTGAGTTGTTTGGTGAAATTTCCATCAAGTTCTATTAGTTCAAAACTTTTTGGATGAGAAAAAGAATGGGAACCAATGGTTTTCAAACCATAGCCTAGGCAAATTAAACCAATCAATAAGAAAGGTTTTATTATTCAGAATTTGAGAAACATTCGAAATCGCATGATTCGTATGCTTGTGTTTGAGTTGTTTGGTGATCTTTCCATCAAATTCTATAAGTTCAAAGATTTTTGAACTAGAAAAAGAATGGAAACCATCTATTCCCAGACCATAGCATAGGCAAATTAAACCAATCAATAAGAAAGGTTGTGTTTTTGTGAATTTGAGAAACATTCGGAATCGCATGATTCGTATGCATGTGTATGAGTTGTTTGGTGAAATTTCCATCAAGTTCTATTAGTTTAAAACTTTTTGGACGAGAAAAAGAATGGGAACCAATGGTTTCCAAACCATAGCCTAGGCAAATCAAACCAATCAATAAGAAAGGTTGTATTATTGAGAATTTGAGAAACATTCGAAATCGCATGATTCGTATGCTTGTGTTTGAGTTGTTTGGTGATCTTTCCATCAAATTCCTATAAGTTCAAAGATTTTTGAACTAGAAAAAGAATGGAAGCCAACGGTTCCCAAACCATAGCCTAGGCAAATTAAACCAATCAATAAGAAAGGTTGTGTTTTTGTGAATTTGAGAAACATTCGGAATCGCATGATTCGTATGCTTGTGTTTGAGTTGTTTGGTGAAATTTCCATCAAGTTCTATTAGTTCAAAACTTTTTGGACGAGAAAAAGAATGGGAACCAATGGTTTCCAAACCATAGCCTAGGCAAATCAAACCAATCAATAAGAAAGGTTGTATTATTCAGAATTTGAGAAACATTCGAAATCGCATGATTCGTATGCTTGTGTTTGAGTTGTTTGGTGATCTTTCCATCAAATTCTATAAGTTCAAAGATTTTTGAACTAGAAAAAGAATGGAAACCAACGGTTCCCAAACCATAGCCTAGGCAAATTAAACCAATCAATAAGAAAGGTTGTGTTTTTGTGAATTTGAGAAACATTCGGAATCGCATGATTCGTATGCTTGTGTTTGAGTTGTTTGGTGAAATTTCCATCAAGTTCTATTAGGTCAAAACTTTTTGGACGAGAAAAAGAATGGGAACCAATGGTTTCCAAACGATAGCCTAGGCAAATCAAACCAATCAATAAGAAAGGTTGTATTATTCAGAATTTGAGAAACATTCGAAATCGCATGATTCGTATGCTTGTGTTTGAGTTGTTTGGTGATCTTTCCATCAAATTCTATAAGTTCAAAGATTTTTGAACTAGAAAAAGAATGGAAACCAACGGTTCCCAAACCATAGCCTAGGCAAATTAAACCAATCAATAAGAAAGGTTGTGTTTTTGTGAATTTGAGAAACATTCGGAATCGCATGATTCGTATGCTTGTGTTTGAGTTGTTTGGTGAAATTTCCATCAAGTTCTATTAGTTCAAAACTTTTTGGACGAGAAAAAGAATGGGAACCAATGGTTTCCAAACCATAGCCTAGGCAAATCAAACCAATCAATAAGAAAGGTTGCATTATTGAGAATTTGAGAAACATTCGAAATCGCATGATTCGTATGCTTGTGTTTGAGTTGTTTGGTGATCTTTCCATCAAATTCCTATAAGTTCAAAGATTTTTGAACTAGAAAAAGAATGGAAACCAACGGTTCCCAAACCATAGCCTAGGCAAATTAAACCAATCAATAAGAAAGGTTGTGTTTTTGTGAATTTGAGAAACATTCGGAATCGCATGATTCGTATACTTGTGTTTGAGTTGTTTGGTGAAATTTCCATCAAGTTCTATTAGTTCAAAACTTTTTGGACGAGAAAAAGAATGGGAACCAATGGTTTCCAAACCATAGCCTAGGCAAATCAAACCAATCAATAAGAAAGGTTGTATTATTCAGAATTTGAGAAACATTCGAAATCGCATGATTCGTATGCTTGTGTTTGAGTTGTTTGGTGATCTTTCCATCAAATTCCTATAAGTTCAAAGATTTTTGAACTAGAAAAAGAATGGAAACCAACGGTTCCCAAACCATAGCCTAGGCAAATTAAACCAATCAATAAGAAAGGTTGTGTTTTTGTGAATTTAAGAAACATTCGGAATCGCATGATTCGTATGCTTGTGTTTGAGTTGTTTGGTGAAATTTCCATCAAGTTCTATTAGTTCAAAACTTTTTGGATGAGAAAAAGAATGGGAACCAATGGTTTTCAAACCATAGCCTAGGCAAATTAAACCAATCAATAAGAAAGGTTTTATTATTCAGAATTTGAGAAACATTCGAAATCGCATGATTCGTATGCTTGTGTTTGAGTTGTTTGGTGATCTTTCCATCAAATTCTATAAGTTCAAAGATTTTTGAACTAGAAAAAGAATGGAAACCATCTATTCCCAGACCATAGCATAGGCAAATTAAACCAATCAATAAGAAAGGTTGTGTTTTTGTGAATTTGAGAAACATTCGGAATCGCATGATTCGTATGCATGTGTATGAGTTGTTTGGTGAAATTTCCATCAAGTTCTATTAGTTTAAAACTTTTTGGACGAGAAAAAGAATGGGAACCAATGGTTTCCAAACCATAGCCTAGGCAAATCAAACCAATCAATAAGAAAGGTTGTATTATTGAGAATTTGAGAAACATTCGAAATCGCATGATTCGTATGCTTGTGTTTGAGTTGTTTGGTGATCTTTCCATCAAATTCCTATAAGTTCAAAGATTTTTGAACTAGAAAAAGAATGGAAGCCAACGGTTCCCAAACCATAGCCTAGGCAAATTAAACCAATCAATAAGAAAGGTTGTGTTTTTGTGAATTTGAGAAACATTCGGAATCGCATGATTCGTATGCTTGTGTTTGAGTTGTTTGGTGAAATTTCCATCAAGTTCTATTAGTTCAAAACTTTTTGGACGAGAAAAAGAATGGGAACCAATGGTTTCCAAACCATAGCCTAGGCAAATCAAACCAATCAATAAGAAAGGTTGTATTATTCAGAATTTGAGAAACATTCGAAATCGCATGATTCGTATGCTTGTGTTTGAGTTGTTTGGTGATCTTTCCATCAAATTCTATAAGTTCAAAGATTTTTGAACTAGAAAAAGAATGGAAACCAACGGTTCCCAAACCATAGCCTAGGCAAATTAAACCAATCAATAAGAAAGGTTGTGTTTTTGTGAATTTGAGAAACATTCGGAATCGCATGATTCGTATGCTTGTGTTTGAGTTGTTTGGTGAAATTTCCATCAAGTTCTATTAGGTCAAAACTTTTTGGACGAGAAAAAGAATGGGAACCAATGGTTTCCAAACGATAGCCTAGGCAAATCAAACCAATCAATAAGAAAGGTTGTATTATTCAGAATTTGAGAAACATTCGAAATCGCATGATTCGTATGCTTGTGTTTGAGTTGTTTGGTGATCCTTCC
The DNA here is from genome assembly GCA_963924305.1 of Polygonum maritimum. NCBI lineage: Eukaryota > Viridiplantae > Streptophyta > Magnoliopsida > Caryophyllales > Polygonaceae > Polygonum > Polygonum maritimum. The sequence continues at coordinate 30,779,834 of OZ002729.1, forward strand.
ATCAAATTCCTATAAGTTCAAAGATTTTTGAACTAGAAAAAGAATGGAAACCAACGGTTCCCAAACCATAGCCTAGGCAAATTAAACCAATCAATAAGAAAGGTTGTGTTTTTGTGAATTTGAGAAACATTCGGAATCGCATGATTCGTATGCTTGTGTTTGAGTTGTTTGGTGAAATTTCCATCAAGTTCTATTAGTTCAAAACTTTTTGGACGAGAAAAAGAATGGGAACCAATGGTTTCCAAACCATAGCCTAGGCAAATCAAACCAATCAATAAGAGAGGTTGTGTTATTGAATTCGAAATCGCATGATTCGTATGCTTGTGTTTGAGTTATTTGGTGATCTTTCCATCAAATTCCTATAAGTTCAAAGATTTTTGAACTAGAAAAAGAATGGAAACCAACGGTTCCCAAACCATAGCCTAGGCAAATTAAACCAATCAATAAGAAAGGTTGTGTTTTTGTGAATTTAAGAAACATTCGGAATCGCATGATTCGTATGCTTGTGTTTGAGTTGTTTGGTGAAATTTCCATCAAGTTCTATTAGTTCAAAACTTTTTGGATGAGAAAAAGAATGGGAACCAATGGTTTTCAAACCATAGCCTAGGCAAATTAAACCAATCAATAAGAAAGGTTGTGGTTTTGTGAATTTGAGAAACATTCGGAATCGCATGATTCGTATGCTTGTGTTTGAGTTGTTTGGTGAAATTTCCATCAAGTTCTATTAGTTCAAAACTTTTTGGACGAGAAAAATAATGGGAACCAATGGTTTCCAAACCATACCTAGGCAAATCAAACCAATCAATAAGAAAGGTTTTATTATTCAGAATTTGAGAAACATTCGAAATCGCATGATTCGTATGCTTGTGTTTGAGTTGTTTGGTGATCTTTCCATCAAATTCCTATAAGTTCAAAGATTTTTGAACTAGAAAAAGAATGGAAACCATCTGTTCCCAGACCATAGCGTAGGCAAATTAAACCAATCAATAAGAAAGGTTGTGTTTTTGTGAATTTGAGAAACATTCGGAATCGCATGATTCGTATGCATGTGTATGAGTTGTTTGGTGAAATTTCCATCAAGTTCTATTAGTTTAAAACTTTTTGGACGAGAAAAAGAATGGGAACCAATGGTTTCCAAACCATAGCCTAGGCAAATCAAACCAATCAATAAGAAAGGTTGTATTATTGAGAATTTGAGAAACATTCGAAATCGCATGATTCGTATACTTGTGTTTGAGTTGTTTGGTGATCTTTCCATCAAATTCCTATAAGTTCAAAGATTTTTGAACTAGAAAAAGAATGGAAACCATCTGTTCCCAGACCATAGCGTAGGCAAATTAAACCAATCAATAAGAAAGGTTGTGTTTTTGTGAATTTGAGAAACATTCGGAATCGCATGATTCGTATGCATGTGTATGAGTTGTTTGGTGAAATTTCCATCAAGTTCTATTAGTTTAAAACTTTTTGGACGAGAAAAAGAATGGGAACCAATGGTTTCCAAACCATAGCCTAGGCAAATCAAACCAATCAATAAGAAAGGTTGTATTATTCTGAATTTGAGAAACATTCGAAATCGCATGATTCGTATGCTTGTGTTTGAGTTGTTTGGTGATCTTTCCATCAAATTCCTATAAGTTCAAAGATTTTTGAACTAGAAAAAGAATGGAAACCAACGGTTCCCAAACCATAGCCTAGGCAAATTAAACCAATCAATAAGAAAGGTTGTGTTTTTGTGAATTTGAGAAACATTCGGAATCGCATGATTCGTATGCTTGTGTTTGAGTTGTTTGGTGAAATTTCCATCAAGTTCTATTAGTTCAAAACTTTTTGGACGAGAAAAAGAATGGGAACCAATGGTTTCCAAACCATAGCCTAGGCAAATCAAACCAATCAATAAGAAAGGTTGCATTATTGAGAATTTGAGAAACATTCGAAATCGCATGATTCGTATGCTTGTGTTTGAGTTGTTTGGTGATCTTTCCATCAAATTCCTATAAGTTCAAAGATTTTTGAACTAGAAAAAGAATGGAAACCAACGGTTCCCAAACCATAGCCTAGGCAAATTAAACCAATCAATAAGAAAGGTTGTGTTTTTGTGAATTTGAGAAACATTCGGAATCGCATGATTCGTATACTTGTGTTTGAGTTGTTTGGTGAAATTTCCATCAAGTTCTATTAGTTCAAAACTTTTTGGACGAGAAAAAGAATGGGAACCAATGGTTTCCAAACCATAGCCTAGGCAAATCAAACCAATCAATAAGAAAGGTTGTATTATTCAGAATTTGAGAAACATTCGAAATCGCATGATTCGTATGCTTGTGTTTGAGTTGTTTGGTGATCTTTCCATCAAATTCCTATAAGTTCAAAGATTTTTGAACTAGAAAAAGAATGGAAACCAACGGTTCCCAAACCATAGCCTAGGCAAATTAAACCAATCAATAAGAAAGGTTGTGTTTTTGTGAATTTAAGAAACATTCGGAATCGCATGATTCGTATGCTTGTGTTTGAGTTGTTTGGTGAAATTTCCATCAAGTTCTATTAGTTCAAAACTTTTTGGATGAGAAAAAGAATGGGAACCAATGGTTTTCAAACCATAGCCTAGGCAAATTAAACCAATCAATAAGAAAGGTTTTATTATTCAGAATTTGAGAAACATTCGAAATCGCATGATTCGTATGCTTGTGTTTGAGTTGTTTGGTGATCTTTCCATCAAATTCTATAAGTTCAAAGATTTTTGAACTAGAAAAAGAATGGAAACCATCTGTTCCCAGACCATAGCGTAGGCAAATTAAACCAATCAATAAGAAAGGTTGTGTTTTTGTGAATTTGAGAAACATTCGGAATCGCATGATTCGTATGCATGTGTATGAGTTGTTTGGTGAAATTTCCATCAAGTTCTATTAGTTTAAAACTTTTTGGACGAGAAAAAGAATGGGAACCAATGGTTTCCAAACCATAGCCTAGGCAAATCAAACCAATCAATAAGAAAGGTTGTATTATTGAGAATTTGAGAAACATTCGAAATCGCATGATTCGTATGCTTGTGTTTGAGTTGTTTGGTGATCTTTCCATCAAATTCCTATAAGTTCAAAGATTTTTGAACTAGAAAAAGAGTGGAAGCCAACGGTTCCCAAACCATAGCCTAGGCAAATTAAACCAATCAATAAGAAAGGTTGTGTTTTTGTGAATTTGAGAAACATTCGGAATCGCATGATTCGTATGCTTGTGTTTGAGTTGTTTGGTGAAATTTCCATCAAGTTCTATTAGTTCAAAACTTTTTGGACGAGAAAAAGAATGGGAACCAATGGTTTCCAAACCATAGCCTAGGCAAATCAAACCAATCAATAAGAAAGGTTGTATTATTCAGAATTTGAGAAACATTCGAAATCGCATGATTCGTATGCTTGTGTTTGAGTTGTTTGGTGATCTTTCCATCAAATTCTATAAGTTCAAAGATTTTTGAACTAGAAAAAGAATGGAAACCAACGGTTCCCAAACCATAGCCTAGGCAAATTAAACCAATCAATAAGAAAGGTTGTGTTTTTGTGAATTTGAGAAACATTCGGAATCGCATGATTCGTATGCTTGTGTTTGAGTTGTTTGGTGAAATTTCCATCAAGTTCTATTAGGTCAAAACTTTTTGGACGAGAAAAAGAATGGGAACCAATGGTTTCCAAACCATAGCCTAGGCAAATCAAACCAATCAATAAGAAAGGTTGTATTATTCAGAATTTGAGAAACATTCGAAATCGCATGATTCGTATGCTTGTGTTTGAGTTGTTTGGTGATCCTTCCATCAAATTCCTATAAGTTCAAAGATTTTTGAACTAGAAAAAGAATGGAAACCAACGGTTCCCAAACCATAGCCTAGGCAAATTAAACCAATCAATAAGAAAGGTTGTGTTTTTGTGAATTTGAGAAACATTCGGAATCGCATGATTCGTATGCTTGTGTTTGAGTTGTTTGGTGAAATTTCCATCAAGTTCTATTAGTTCAAAACTTTTTGGACGAGAAAAAGAATGGGAACCAATGGTTTCCAAACCATAGCCTAGGCAAATCAAACCAATCAATAAGAAAGGTTGTATTATTCAGAATTTGAGAAACATTCGAAATCGCATGATTCGTATGCTTGTGTTTGAGTTGTTTGGTGATCTTTCCATCAAATTCTATAAGTTCAAAGATTTTTGAACTAGAAAAAGAATGGAAACCAACGGTTCCCAAACCATAGCCTAGGCAAATTAAACCAATCAATAAGAAAGGTTGTGTTTTTGTGAATTTGAGAAACATTCGGAATCGCATGATTCGTATGCTTGTGTTTGAGTTGTTTGGTGAAATTTCCATCAAGTTCTATTAGGTCAAAACTTTTTGGACGAGAAAAAGAATGGGAACCAATGGTTTCCAAACCATAGCCTAGGCAAATCAAACCAATCAATAAGAAAGGTTGTATTATTCTGAATTTGAGAAACATTCGAAATCGCATGATTCGTATGCTTGTGTTTGAGTTGTTTGGTGATCTTTCCATCAAATTCCTATAAGTTCAAAGATTTTTGAACTAGAAAAAGAATGGAAACCAACGGTTCCCAAACCATAGCCTAGGCAAATTAAACCAATCAATAAGAAAGGTTGTGTTTTTGTGAATTTGAGAAACATTCGGAATCGCATGATTCGTATGCTTGTGTTTGAGTTGTTTGGTGAAATTTCCATCAAGTTCTATTAGTTCAAAACTTTTTGGACGAGAAAAAGAATGGGAACCAATGGTTTCCAAACCATAGCCTAGGCAAATCAAACCAATCAATAAGAAAGGTTGCATTATTGAGAATTTGAGAAACATTCGAAATCGCATGATTCGTATGCTTGTGTTTGAGTTGTTTGGTGATCTTTCCATCAAATTCCTATAAGTTCAAAGATTTTTGAACTAGAAAAAGAATGGAAACCAACGGTTCCCAAACCATAGCCTAGGCAAATTAAACCAATCAATAAGAAAGGTTGTGTTTTTGTGAATTTGAGAAACATTCGGAATCGCATGATTCGTATACTTGTGTTTGAGTTGTTTGGTGAAATTTCCATCAAGTTCTATTAGTTCAAAACTTTTTGGACGTGAAAAAGAATGGGAACCAATGGTTTCCAAACCATAGCCTAGGCAAATCAAACCAATCAATAAGAAAGGTTGTATTATTCAGAATTTGAGAAACATTCGAAATCGCATGATTCGTATGCTTGTGTTTGAGTTGTTTGGTGATCTTTCCATCAAATTCCTATAAGTTCAAAGATTTTTGAACTAGAAAAAGAATGGAAACCAACGGTTCCCAAACCATAGCCTAGGCAAATTAAACCAATCAATAAGAAAGGTTGTGTTTTTGTGAATTTAAGAAACATTCGGAATCGCATGATTCGTATGCTTGTGTTTGAGTTGTTTGGTGAAATTTCCATCAAGTTCTATTAGTTCAAAACTTTTTGGATGAGAAAAAGAATGGGAACCAATGGTTTTCAAACCATAGCCTAGGCAAATTAAACCAATCAATAAGAAAGGTTTTATTATTCAGAATTTGAGAAACATTCGAAATCGCATGATTCGTATGCTTGTGTTTGAGTTGTTTGGTGATCTTTCCATCAAATTCTATAAGTTCAAAGATTTTTGAACTAGAAAAAGAATGGAAACCATCTGTTCCCAGACCATAGCGTAGGCAAATTAAACCAATCAATAAGAAAGGTTGTGTTTTTGTGAATTTGAGAAACATTCGGAATCGCATGATTCGTATGCATGTGTATGAGTTGTTTGGTGAAATTTCCATCAAGTTCTATTAGTTTAAAACTTTTTGGACGAGAAAAAGAATGGGAACCAATGGTTTCCAAACCATAGCCTAGGCAAATCAAACCAATCAATAAGAAAGGTTGCATTATTGAGAATTTGAGAAACATTCGAAATCGCATGATTCGTATGCTTGTGTATGAGTTGTTTGGTGATCTTTCCATCAAATTCCTATAAGTTCAAAGATTTTTGAACTAGAAAAAGAATGGAAACCAACGGTTCCCAAACCATAGCCTAGGCAAATTAAACCAATCAATAAGAAAGGTTGTGTTTTTGTGAATTTGAGAAACATTCGGAATCGCATGATTCGTATACTTGTGTTTGAGTTGTTTGGTGAAATTTCCATCAAGTTCTATTAGTTCAAAACTTTTTGGACGAGAAAAAGAATGGGAACCAATGGTTTCCAAACCATAGCCTAGGCAAATCAAACCAATCAATAAGAAAGGTTGTATTATTCAGAATTTGAGAAACATTCGAAATCGCATGATTCGTATGCTTGTGTTTGAGTTGTTTGGTGATCTTTCCATCAAATTCCTATAAGTTCAAAGATTTTTGAACTAGAAAAAGAATGGAAACCAACGGTTCCCAAACCATAGCCTAGGCAAATTAAACCAATCAATAAGAAAGGTTGTGTTTTTGTGAATTTAAGAAACATTCGGAATCGCATGATTCGTATGCTTGTGTTTGAGTTGTTTGGTGAAATTTCCATCAAGTTCTATTAGTTCAAAACTTTTTGGATGAGAAAAAGAATGGGAACCAATGGTTTTCAAACCATAGCCTAGGCAAATTAAACCAATCAATAAGAAAGGTTTTATTATTCAGAATTTGAGAAACATTCGAAATCGCATGATTCGTATGCTTGTGTTTGAGTTGTTTGGTGATCTTTCCATCAAATTCTATAAGTTCAAAGATTTTTGAACTAGAAAAAGAATGGAAACCATCTGTTCCCAGACCATAGCGTAGGCAAATTAAACCAATCAATAAGAAAGGTTGTGTTTTTGTGAATTTGAGAAACATTCGGAATCGCATGATTCGTATGCATGTGTATGAGTTGTTTGGTGAAATTTGCATCAAGTTCTATTAGTTTAAAACTTTTTGGACGAGAAAAAGAATGGGAACCAATGGTTTCCAAACCATAGCCTAGGCAAATCAAACCAATCAATAAGAAAGGTTGTATTATTGAGAATTTGAGAAACATTCGAAATCGCATGATTCGTATGCTTGTGTTTGAGTTGTTTGGTGATCTTTCCATCAAATTCCTATAAGTTCAAAGATTTTTGAACTAGAAAAAGAATGGAAGCCAACGGTTCCCAAACCATAGCCTAGGCAAATTAAACCAATCAATAAGAAAGGTTGTGTTTTTGTGAATTTGAGAAACATTCGGAATCGCATGATTCGTATGCTTGTGTTTGAGTTGTTTGGTGAAATTTCCATCAGGTTCTATTAGTTCAAAACTTTTTGGACGAGAAAAAGAATGGGAACCAATGGTTTCCAAACCATAGCCTAGGCAAATCAAACCAATCAATAAGAAAGGTTGTATTATTCAGAATTTGAGAAACATTCGAAATCGCATGATTCGTATGCTTGTGTTTGAGTTGTTTGGTGATCTTTCCATCAAATTCTATAAGTTCAAAGATTTTTGAACTAGAAAAAGAATGGAAACCAACGGTTCCCAAACCATAGCCTAGGCAAATTAAACCAATCAATAAGAAAGGTTGTGTTTTTGTGAATTTGAGAAACATTCGGAATCGCATGATTCGTATGCTTGTGTTTGAGTTGTTTGGTGAAATTTCCATCAAGTTCTATTAGTTCAAAACTTTTTGGACGAGAAAAAGAATGGGAACCAATGGTTTCCAAACCATAGCCTAGGCAAATCAAACCAATCAATAAGAAAGGTTGCATTATTGAGAATTTGAGAAACATTCGAAATCGCATGATTCGTATGCTTGTGTTTGAGTTGTTTGGTGATCTTTCCATCAAATTCCTATAAGTTCAAAGATTTTTGAACTAGAAAAAGAATGGAAACCAACGGTTCCCAAACCATAGCCTAGGCAAATTAAACCAATCAATAAGAAAGGTTGTGTTTTTGTGAATTTGAGAAACATTCGGAATCGCATGATTCGTATACTTGTGTTTGAGTTGTTTGGTGAAATTTCCATCAAGTTCTATTAGTTCAAAACTTTTTGGACGAGAAAAAGAATGGGAACCAATGGTTTCCAAACCATAGCCTAGGCAAATCAAACCAATCAATAAGAAAGGTTGTATTATTCAGAATTTGAGAAACATTCGAAATCGCATGATTCGTATGCTTGTGTTTGAGTTGTTTGGTGATCTTTCCATCAAATTCCTATAAGTTCAAAGATTTTTGAACTAGAAAAAGAATGGAAACCAACGGTTCCCAAACCATAGCCTAGGCAAATTAAACCAATCAATAAGAAAGGTTGTGTTTTTGTGAATTTAAGAAACATTCGGAATCGCATGATTCGTATGCTTGTGTTTGAGTTGTTTGGTGAAATTTCCATCAAGTTCTATTAGTTCAAAACTTTTTGGATGAGAAAAAGAATGGGAACCAATGGTTTTCAAACCATAGCCTAGGCAAATTAAACCAATCAATAAGAAAGGTTTTATTATTCAGAATTTGAGAAACATTCGAAATCGCATGATTCGTATGCTTGTGTTTGAGTTGTTTGGTGATCTTTCCATCAAATTCTATAAGTTCAAAGATTTTTGAACTAGAAAAAGAATGGAAACCATCTATTCCCAGACCATAGCATAGGCAAATTAAACCAATCAATAAGAAAGGTTGTGTTTTTGTGAATTTGAGAAACATTCGGAATCGCATGATTCGTATGCATGTGTATGAGTTGTTTGGTGAAATTTCCATCAAGTTCTATTAGTTTAAAACTTTTTGGACGAGAAAAAGAATGGGAACCAATGGTTTCCAAACCATAGCCTAGGCAAATCAAACCAATCAATAAGAAAGGTTGTATTATTGAGAATTTGAGAAACATTCGAAATCGCATGATTCGTATGCTTGTGTTTGAGTTGTTTGGTGATCTTTCCATCAAATTCCTATAAGTTCAAAGATTTTTGAACTAGAAAAAGAATGGAAGCCAACGGTTCCCAAACCATAGCCTAGGCAAATTAAACCAATCAATAAGAAAGGTTGTGTTTTTGTGAATTTGAGAAACATTCGGAATCGCATGATTCGTATGCTTGTGTTTGAGTTGTTTGGTGAAATTTCCATCAAGTTCTATTAGTTCAAAACTTTTTGGACGAGAAAAAGAATGGGAACCAATGGTTTCCAAACCATAGCCTAGGCAAATCAAACCAATCAATAAGAAAGGTTGTATTATTCAGAATTTGAGAAACATTCGAAATCGCATGATTCGTATGCTTGTGTTTGAGTTGTTTGGTGATCTTTCCATCAAATTCTATAAGTTCAAAGATTTTTGAACTAGAAAAAGAATGGAAACCAACGGTTCCCAAACCATAGCCTAGGCAAATTAAACCAATCAATAAGAAAGGTTGTGTTTTTGTGAATTTGAGAAACATTCGGAATCGCATGATTCGTATGCTTGTGTTTGAGTTGTTTGGTGAAATTTCCATCAAGTTCTATTAGGTCAAAACTTTTTGGACGAGAAAAAGAATGGGAACCAATGGTTTCCAAACCATAGCCTAGGCAAATCAAACCAATCAATAAGAAAGGTTGTATTATTCAGAATTTGAGAAACATTCGAAATCGCATGATTCGTATGCTTGTGTTTGAGTTGTTTGGTGATCCTTCCATCAAATTCCTATAAGTTCAAAGATTTTTGAACTAGAAAAAGAATGGAAACCAACGGTTCCCAAACCATAGCCTAGGCAAATTAAACCAATCAATAAGAAAGGTTGTGTTTTTGTGAATTTGAGAAACATTCGGAATCGCATGATTCGTATGCTTGTGTTTGAGTTGTTTGGTGAAATTTCCATCAAGTTCTATTAGTTCAAAACTTTTTGGACGAGAAAAAGAATGGGAACCAATGGTTTCCAAACCATAGCCTAGGCAAATCAAACCAATCAATAAGAGAGGTTGTGTTATTGAATTCGAAATCGCATGATTCGTATGCTTGTGTTTGAGTTATTTGGTGATCTTTCCATCAAATTCCTATAAGTTCAAAGATTTTTGAACTAGAAAAAGAATGGAAACCAACGGTTCCCAAACCATAGCCTAGGCAAATTAAACCAATCAATAAGAAAGGTTGTGTTTTTGTGAATTTAAGAAACATTCGGAATCGCATGATTCGTATGCTTGTGTTTGAGTTGTTTGGTGAAATTTCCATCAAGTTCTATTAGTTCAAAACTTTTTGGATGAGAAAAAGAATGGGAACCAATGGTTTTCAAACCATAGCCTAGGCAAATTAAACCAATCAATAAGAAAGGTTGTGGTTTTGTGAATTTGAGAAACATTCGGAATCGCATGATTCGTATGCTTGTGTTTGAGTTGTTTGGTGAAATTTCCATCAAGTTCTATTAGTTCAAAACTTTTTGGACGAGAAAAATAATGGGAACCAATGGTTTCCAAACCATACCTAGGCAAATCAAACCAATCAATAAGAAAGGTTTTATTATTCAGAATTTGAGAAACATTCGAAATCGCATGATTCGTATGCTTGTGTTTGAGTTGTTTGGTGATCTTTCCATCAAATTCCTATAAGTTCAAAGATTTTTGAACTAGAAAAAGAATGGAAACCATCTGTTCCCAGACCATAGCGTAGGCAAATTAAACCAATCAATAAGAAAGGTTGTGTTTTTGTGAATTTGAGAAACATTCGGAATCGCATGATTCGTATGCATGTGTATGAGTTGTTTGGTGAAATTTCCATCAAGTTCTATTAGTTTAAAACTTTTTGGACGAGAAAAAGAATGGGAACCAATGGTTTCCAAACCATAGCCTAGGCAAATCAAACCAATCAATAAGAAAGGTTGTATTATTGAGAATTTGAGAAACATTCGAAATCGCATGATTCGTATACTTGTGTTTGAGTTGTTTGGTGATCTTTCCATCAAATTCCTATAAGTTCAAAGATTTTTGAACTAGAAAAAGAATGGAAACCATCTGTTCCCAGACCATAGCGTAGGCAAATTAAACCAATCAATAAGAAAGGTTGTGTTTTTGTGAATTTGAGAAACATTCGGAATCGCATGATTCGTATGCATGTGTATGAGTTGTTTGGTGAAATTTCCATCAAGTTCTATTAGTTTAAAACTTTTTGGACGAGAAAAAGAATGGGAACCAATGGTTTCCAAACCATAGCCTAGGCAAATCAAACCAATCAATAAGAAAGGTTGTATTATTCTGAATTTGAGAAACATTCGAAATCGCATGATTCGTATGCTTGTGTTTGAGTTGTTTGGTGATCTTTCCATCAAATTCCTATAAGTTCAAAGATTTTTGAACTAGAAAAAGAATGGAAACCAACGGTTCCCAAACCATAGCCTAGGCAAATTAAACCAATCAATAAGAAAGGTTGTGTTTTTGTGAATTTGAGAAACATTCGGAATCGCATGATTCGTATGCTTGTGTTTGAGTTGTTTGGTGAAATTTCCATCAAGTTCTATTAGTTCAAAACTTTTTGGACGAGAAAAAGAATGGGAACCAATGGTTTCCAAACCATAGCCTAGGCAAATCAAACCAATCAATAAGAAAGGTTGCATTATTGAGAATTTGAGAAACATTCGAAATCGCATGATTCGTATGCTTGTGTTTGAGTTGTTTGGTGATCTTTCCATCAAATTCCTATAAGTTCAAAGATTTTTGAACTAGAAAAAGAATGGAAACCAACGGTTCCCAAACCATAGCCTAGGCAAATTAAACCAATCAATAAGAAAGGTTGTGTTTTTGTGAATTTGAGAAACATTCGGAATCGCATGATTCGTATACTTGTGTTTGAGTTGTTTGGTGAAATTTCCATCAAGTTCTATTAGTTCAAAACTTTTTGGACGAGAAAAAGAATGGGAACCAATGGTTTCCAAACCATAGCCTAGGCAAATCAAACCAATCAATAAGAAAGGTTGTATTATTCAGAATTTGAGAAACATTCGAAATCGCATGATTCGTATGCTTGTGTTTGAGTTGTTTGGTGATCTTTCCATCAAATTCCTATAAGTTCAAAGATTTTTGAACTAGAAAAAGAATGGAAACCAACGGTTCCCAAACCATAGCCTAGGCAAATTAAACCAATCAATAAGAAAGGTTGTGTTTTTGTGAATTTAAGAAACATTCGGAATCGCATGATTCGTATGCTTGTGTTTGAGTTGTTTGGTGAAATTTCCATCAAGTTCTATTAGTTCAAAACTTTTTGGATGAGAAAAAGAATGGGAACCAATGGTTTTCAAACCATAGCCTAGGCAAATTAAACCAATCAATAAGAAAGGTTTTATTATTCAGAATTTGAGAAACATTCGAAATCGCATGATTCGTATGCTTGTGTTTGAGTTGTTTGGTGATCTTTCCATCAAATTCTATAAGTTCAAAGATTTTTGAACTAGAAAAAGAATGGAAACCATCTGTTCCCAGACCATAGCGTAGGCAAATTAAACCAATCAATAAGAAAGGTTGTGTTTTTGTGAATTTGAGAAACATTCGGAATCGCATGATTCGTATGCATGTGTATGAGTTGTTTGGTGAAATTTCCATCAAGTTCTATTAGTTTAAAACTTTTTGGACGAGAAAAAGAATGGGAACCAATGGTTTCCAAACCATAGCCTAGGCAAATCAAACCAATCAATAAGAAAGGTTGTATTATTGAGAATTTGAGAAACATTCGAAATCGCATGATTCGTATGCTTGTGTTTGAGTTGTTTGGTGATCTTTCCATCAAATTCCTATAAGTTCAAAGATTTTTGAACTAGAAAAAGAGTGGAAGCCAACGGTTCCCAAACCATAGCCTAGGCAAATTAAACCAATCAATAAGAAAGGTTGTGTTTTTGTGAATTTGAGAAACATTCGGAATCGCATGATTCGTATGCTTGTGTTTGAGTTGTTTGGTGAAATTTCCATCAAGTTCTATTAGTTCAAAACTTTTTGGACGAGAAAAAGAATGGGAACCAATGGTTTCCAAACCATAGCCTAGGCAAATCAAACCAATCAATAAGAAAGGTTGTATTATTCAGAATTTGAGAAACATTCGAAATCGCATGATTCGTATGCTTGTGTTTGAGTTGTTTGGTGATCTTTCCATCAAATTCTATAAGTTCAAAGATTTTTGAACTAGAAAAAGAATGGAAACCAACGGTTCCCAAACCATAGCCTAGGCAAATTAAACCAATCAATAAGAAAGGTTGTGTTTTTGTGAATTTGAGAAACATTCGGAATCGCATGATTCGTATGCTTGTGTTTGAGTTGTTTGGTGAAATTTCCATCAAGTTCTATTAGGTCAAAACTTTTTGGACGAGAAAAAGAATGGGAACCAATGGTTTCCAAACCATAGCCTAGGCAAATCAAACCAATCAATAAGAAAGGTTGTATTATTCAGAATTTGAGAAACATTCGAAATCGCATGATTCGTATGCTTGTGTTTGAGTTGTTTGGTGATCCTTCCATCAAATTCCTATAAGTTCAAAGATTTTTGAACTAGAAAAAGAATGGAAACCAACGGTTCCCAAACCATAGCCTAGGCAAATTAAACCAATCAATAAGAAAGGTTGTGTTTTTGTGAATTTGAGAAACATTCGGAATCGCATGATTCGTATGCTTGTGTTTGAGTTGTTTGGTGAAATTTCCATCAAGTTCTATTAGTTCAAAACTTTTTGGACGAGAAAAAGAATGGGAACCAATGGTTTCCAAACCATAGCCTAGGCAAATCAAACCAATCAATAAGAAAGGTTGTATTATTCAGAATTTGAGAAACATTCGAAATCGCATGATTCGTATGCTTGTGTTTGAGTTGTTTGGTGATCTTTCCATCAAATTCTATAAGTTCAAAGATTTTTGAACTAGAAAAAGAATGGAAACCAACGGTTCCCAAACCATAGCCTAGGCAAATTAAACCAATCAATAAGAAAGGTTGTGTTTTTGTGAATTTGAGAAACATTCGGAATCGCATGATTCGTATGCTTGTGTTTGAGTTGTTTGGTGAAATTTCCATCAAGTTCTATTAGGTCAAAACTTTTTGGACGAGAAAAAGAATGGGAACCAATGGTTTCCAAACCATAGCCTAGGCAAATCAAACCAATCAATAAGAAAGGTTGTATTATTCTGAATTTGAGAAACATTCGAAATCGCATGATTCGTATGCTTGTGTTTGAGTTGTTTGGTGATCTTTCCATCAAATTCCTATAAGTTCAAAGATTTTTGAACTAGAAAAAGAATGGAAACCAACGGTTCCCAAACCATAGCCTAGGCAAATTAAACCAATCAATAAGAAAGGTTGTGTTTTTGTGAATTTGAGAAACATTCGGAATCGCATGATTCGTATGCTTGTGTTTGAGTTGTTTGGTGAAATTTCCATCAAGTTCTATTAGTTCAAAACTTTTTGGACGAGAAAAAGAATGGGAACCAATGGTTTCCAAACCATAGCCTAGGCAAATCAAACCAATCAATAAGAAAGGTTGCATTATTGAGAATTTGAGAAACATTCGAAATCGCATGATTCGTATGCTTGTGTTTGAGTTGTTTGGTGATCTTTCCATCAAATTCCTATAAGTTCAAAGATTTTTGAACTAGAAAAAGAATGGAAACCAACGGTTCCCAAACCATAGCCTAGGCAAATTAAACCAATCAATAAGAAAGGTTGTGTTTTTGTGAATTTGAGAAACATTCGGAATCGCATGATTCGTATACTTGTGTTTGAGTTGTTTGGTGAAATTTCCATCAAGTTCTATTAGTTCAAAACTTTTTGGACGTGAAAAAGAATGGGAACCAATGGTTTCCAAACCATAGCCTAGGCAAATCAAACCAATCAATAAGAAAGGTTGTATTATTCAGAATTTGAGAAACATTCGAAATCGCATGATTCGTATGCTTGTGTTTGAGTTGTTTGGTGATCTTTCCATCAAATTCCTATAAGTTCAAAGATTTTTGAACTAGAAAAAGAATGGAAACCAACGGTTCCCAAACCATAGCCTAGGCAAATTAAACCAATCAATAAGAAAGGTTGTGTTTTTGTGAATTTAAGAAACATTCGGAATCGCATGATTCGTATGCTTGTGTTTGAGTTGTTTGGTGAAATTTCCATCAAGTTCTATTAGTTCAAAACTTTTTGGATGAGAAAAAGAATGGGAACCAATGGTTTTCAAACCATAGCCTAGGCAAATTAAACCAATCAATAAGAAAGGTTTTATTATTCAGAATTTGAGAAACATTCGAAATCGCATGATTCGTATGCTTGTGTTTGAGTTGTTTGGTGATCTTTCCATCAAATTCTATAAGTTCAAAGATTTTTGAACTAGAAAAAGAATGGAAACCATCTGTTCCCAGACCATAGCGTAGGCAAATTAAACCAATCAATAAGAAAGGTTGTGTTTTTGTGAATTTGAGAAACATTCGGAATCGCATGATTCGTATGCATGTGTATGAGTTGTTTGGTGAAATTTCCATCAAGTTCTATTAGTTTAAAACTTTTTGGACGAGAAAAAGAATGGGAACCAATGGTTTCCAAACCATAGCCTAGGCAAATCAAACCAATCAATAAGAAAGGTTGTATTATTGAGAATTTGAGAAACATTCGAAATCGCATGATTCGTATGCTTGTGTTTGAGTTGTTTGGTGATCTTTCCATCAAATTCCTATAAGTTCAAAGATTTTTGAACTAGAAAAAGAATGGAAGCCAACGGTTCCCAAACCATAGCCTAGGCAAATTAAACCAATCAATAAGAAAGGTTGTGTTTTTGTGAATTTGAGAAACATTCGGAATCGCATGATTCGTATGCTTGTGTTTGAGTTGTTTGGTGAAATTTCCATCAAGTTCTATTAGTTCAAAACTTTTTGGACGAGAAAAAGAATGGGAACCAATGGTTTCCAAACCATAGCCTAGGCAAATCAAACCAATCAATAAGAAAGGTTGTATTATTCAGAATTTGAGAAACATTCGAAATCGCATGATTCGTATGCTTGTGTTTGAGTTGTTTGGTGATCTTTCCATCAAATTCTATAAGTTCAAAGATTTTTGAACTAGAAAAAGAATGGAAACCAACGGTTCCCAAACCATAGCCTAGGCAAATTAAACCAATCAATAAGAAAGGTTGTGTTTTTGTGAATTTGAGAAACATTCGGAATCGCATGATTCGTATGCTTGTGTTTGAGTTGTTTGGTGAAATTTCCATCAAGTTCTATTAGGTCAAAACTTTTTGGACGAGAAAAAGAATGGGAACCAATGGTTTCCAAACCATAGCCTAGGAAAATCAAACCAATCAATAAGAAAGGTTGTATTATTCAGAATTTGAGAAACATTCGAAATCGCATGATTCGTATGCTTGTGTTTGAGTTGTTTGGTGATCCTTCCATCAAATTCCTATAAGTTCAAAGATTTTTGAACTAGAAAAAGAATGGAAACCAACGGTTCCCAAACCATAGCCTAGGCAAATTAAACCAATCAATAAGAAAGGTTGTGTTTTTGTGAATTTGAGAAACATTCGGAATCGCATGATTCGTATGCTTGTGTTTGAGTTGTTTGGTGAAATTTCCATCAAGTTCTATTAGTTCAAAACTTTTTCGACGAGAAAAAGAATGGGAACCAATGGTTTCCAAACCATAGCCTAGGCAAATCAAACCAATCAATAAGAGAGGTTGTGTTATTGAATTCGAAATCGCATGATTCGTATGCTTGTGTTTGAGTTATTTGGTGATCTTTCCATCAAATTCCTATAAGTTCAAAGATTTTTGAACTAGAAAAAGAATGGAAACCAACGGTTCCCAAACCATAGCCTAGGCAAATTAAACCAATCAATAAGAAAGGTTGTGTTTTTGTGAATTTAAGAAACATTCGGAATCGCATGATTCGTATGCTTGTGTTTGAGTTGTTTGGTGAAATTTCCATCAAGTTCTATTTGTTCAAAACTTTTTGGATGAGAAAAAGAATGGGAACCAATGGTTTTCAAACCATAGCCTAGGCAAATTAAACCAATCAATAAGAAAGGTTGTGGTTTTGTGAATTTGAGAAACATTCGGAATCGCATGATTCGTATGCTTGTGTTTGAGTTGTTTGGTGAAATTTCCATCAAGTTCTATTAGTTCAAAACTTTTTGGACGAGAAAAATAATGGGAACCAATGGTTTCCAAACCATACCTAGGCAAATCAAACCAATCAATAAGAAAGGTTTTATTATTCAGAATTTGAGAAACATTCGAAATCGCATGATTCGTATGCTTGTGTTTGAGTTGTTTGGTGATCTTTCCATCAAATTCCTATAAGTTCAAAGATTTTTGAACTAGAAAAAGAATGGAAACCATCTGTTCCCAGACCATAGCCTAGGCAAATTAAACCAATCAATAAGAAAGGTTGTGTTTTTGTGAATTTGAGAAACATTCGGAATCGCATGATTCGTATGCTTGTGTTTGAGTTGTTTGGTGAAATTTCCATCAAGTTCTATTAGTTCAAAACTTTTTGGACGAGAAAAAGAATGGGAACCAATGGTTTCCAAACCATAGCCTAGGCAAATCAAACCAATCAATAAGAAAGGTTGTATTATTCAGAATTTGAGAAACATTCGAAATCGCATGATTCGTATGCTTGTGTTTGAGTTGTTTGGTGATCTTTCCATCAAATTCTATAAGTTCAAAGATTTTTGAACTAGAAAAAGAATGGAAACCAACGGTTCCCAAACCATAGCCTAGGCAAATTAAACCAATCAATAAGAAAGGTTGTGTTTTTGTGAATTTGAGAAACATTCGGAATCGCATGATTCGTATGCTTGTGTTTGAGTTGTTTGGTGAAATTTCCATCAAGTTCTATTAGGTCAAAACTTTTTGGACGAGAAAAAGAATGGGAACCAATGGTTTCCAAACCATAGCCTAGGCAAATCAAACCAATCAATAAGAAAGGTTGTATTATTCAGAATTTGAGAAACATTCGAAATCGCATGATTCGTATGCTTGTGTTTGAGTTGTTTGGTGATCCTTCCATCAAATTCCTATAAGTTCAAAGATTTTTAAACTAGAAAAAGAATGGAAACCAACGGTTCCCAAACCATAGCCTAGGCAAATTAAACCAATCAATAAGAAAGGTTGTGTTTTTGTGAATTTGAGAAACATTCGGAATCGCATGATTCGTATGCTTGTGTTTGAGTTGTTTGGTGAAATTTCCATCAAGTTCTATTAGTTCAAAACTTTTTCGACGAGAAAAAGAATGGGAACCAATGGTTTCCAAACCATAGCCTAGGCAAATCAAACCAATCAATAAGAGAGGTTGTGTTATTGAATTCGAAATCGCATGATTCGTATGCTTGTGTTTGAGTTATTTGGTGATCTTTCCATCAAATTCCTATAAGTTCAAAGATTTTTGAACTAGAAAAAGAATGGAAACCAACGGTTCCCAAACCATAGCCTAGGCAAATTAAACCAATCAATAAGAAAGGTTGTGTTTTTGTGAATTTAAGAAACATTCGGAATCGCATGATTCGTATGCTTGTGTTTGAGTTGTTTGGTGAAATTTCCATCAAGTTCTATTAGTTCAAAACTTTTTGGATGAGAAAAAGAATGGGAACCAATGGTTTTCAAACCATAGCCTAGGCAAATTAAACCAATCAATAAGAAAGGTTTTATTATTCAGAATTTGAGAAACATTCGAAATCGCATGATTCGTATGCTTGTGTTTGAGTTGTTTGGTGATCTTTCCATCAAATTCTATAAGTTCAAAGATTTTTGAACTAGAAAAAGAATGGAAACCATCTGTTCCCAGACCATAGCGTAGGCAAATTAAACCAATCAATAAGAAAGGTTGTGTTTTTGTGAATTTGAGAAACATTCGGAATCGCATGATTCGTATGCATGTGTATGAGTTGTTTGGTGAAATTTCCATCAAGTTCTATTAGTTTAAAACTTTTTGGACGAGAAAAAGAATGGGAACCAATGGTTTCCAAACCATAGCCTAGGCAAATCAAACCAATCAATAAGAAAGGTTGTATTATTGAGAATTTGAGAAACATTCGAAATCGCATGATTCGTATGCTTGTGTTTGAGTTGTTTGGTGATCTTTCCATCAAATTCCTATAAGTTCAAAGATTTTTGAACTAGAAAAAGAATGGAAGCCAACGGTTCCCAAACCATAGCCTAGGCAAATTAAACCAATCAATAAGAAAGGTTGTGTTTTTGTGAATTTGAGAAACATTCGGAATCGCATGATTCGTATGCTTGTGTTTGAGTTGTTTGGTGAAATTTCCATCAAGTTCTATTAGTTCAAAACTTTTTGGACGAGAAAAAGAATGGGAACCAATGGTTTCCAAACCATAGCCTAGGCAAATCAAACCAATCAATAAGAAAGGTTGTATTATTCAGAATTTGAGAAACATTCGAAATCGCATGATTCGTATGCTTGTGTTTGAGTTGTTTGGTGATCTTTCCATCAAATTCTATAAGTTCAAAGATTTTTGAACTAGAAAAAGAATGGAAACCAACGGTTCCCAAACCATAGCCTAGGCAAATTAAACCAATCAATAAGAAAGGTTGTGTTTTTGTGAATTTGAGAAACATTCGGAATCGCATGATTCGTATGCTTGTGTTTGAGTTGTTTGGTGAAATTTCCATCAAGTTCTATTAGGTCAAAACTTTTTGGACGAGAAAAAGAATGGGAACCAATGGTTTCCAAACCATAGCCTAGGCAAATCAAACCAATCAATAAGAAAGGTTGTATTATTCAGAATTTGAGAAACATTCGAAATCGCATGATTCGTATGCTTGTGTTTGAGTTGTTTGGTGATCCTTCCATCAAATTCCTATAAGTTCAAAGATTTTTGAACTAGAAAAAGAATGGAAACCAACGGTTCCCAAACCATAGCCTAGGCAAATTAAACCAATCAATAAGAAAGGTTGTGTTTTTGTGAATTTGAGAAACATTCGGAATCGCATGATTCGTATGCTTGTGTTTGAGTTGTTTGGTGAAATTTCCATCAAGTTCTATTAGTTCAAAACTTTTTCGACGAGAAAAAGAATGGGAACCAATGGTTTCCAAACCATAGCCTAGGCAAATCAAACCAATCAATAAGAGAGGTTGTGTTATTGAATTCGAAATCGCATGATTCGTATGCTTGTGTTTGAGTTATTTGGTGATCTTTCCATCAAATTCCTATAAGTTCAAAGATTTTTGAACTAGAAAAAGAATGGAAACCAACGGTTCCCAAACCATAGCCTAGGCAAATTAAACCAATCAATAAGAAAGGTTGTGTTTTTGTGAATTTAAGAAACATTCGGAATCGCATGATTCGTATGCTTGTGTTTGAGTTGTTTGGTGAAATTTCCATCAAGTTCTATTTGTTCAAAACTTTTTGGATGAGAAAAAGAATGGGAACCAATGGTTTTCAAACCATAGCCTAGGCAAATTAAACCAATCAATAAGAAAGGTTGTGGTTTTGTGAATTTGAGAAACATTCGGAATCGCATGATTCGTATGCTTGTGTTTGAGTTGTTTGGTGAAATTTCCATCAAGTTCTATTAGTTCAAAACTTTTTGGACGAGAAAAATAATGGGAACCAATGGTTTCCAAACCATACCTAGGCAAATCAAACCAATCAATAAGAAAGGTTTTATTATTCAGAATTTGAGAAACATTCGAAATCGCATGATTCGTATGCTTGTGTTTGAGTTGTTTGGTGATCTTTCCATCAAATTCCTATAAGTTCAAAGATTTTTGAACTAGAAAAAGAATGGAAACCATCTGTTCCCAGACCATAGCCTAGGCAAATTAAACCAATCAATAAGAAAGGTTGTGTTTTTGTGAATTTGAGAAACATTCGGAATCGCATGATTCGTATGCTTGTGTTTGAGTTGTTTGGTGAAATTTCCATCAAGTTCTATTAGTTCAAAACTTTTTGGACGAGAAAAAGAATGGGAACCAATGGTTTCCAAACCATAGCCTAGGCAAATCAAACCAATCAATAAGAAAGGTTGTATTATTCAGAATTTGAGAAACATTCGAAATCGCATGATTCGTATGCTTGTGTTTGAGTTGTTTGGTGATCTTTCCATCAAATTCTATAAGTTCAAAGATTTTTGAACTAGAAAAAGAATGGAAACCAACGGTTCCCAAACCATAGCCTAGGCAAATTAAACCAATCAATAAGAAAGGTTGTGTTTTTGTGAATTTGAGAAACATTCGGAATCGCATGATTCGTATGCTTGTGTTTGAGTTGTTTGGTGAAATTTCCATCAAGTTCTATTAGGTCAAAACTTTTTGGACGAGAAAAAGAATGGGAACCAATGGTTTCCAAACCATAGCCTAGGCAAATCAAACCAATCAATAAGAAAGGTTGTATTATTCAGAATTTGAGAAACATTCGAAATCGCATGATTCGTATGCTTGTGTTTGAGTTGTTTGGTGATCCTTCCATCAAATTCCTATAAGTTCAAAGATTTTTAAACTAGAAAAAGAATGGAAACCAACGGTTCCCAAACCATAGCCTAGGCAAATTAAACCAATCAATAAGAAAGGTTGTGTTTTTGTGAATTTGAGAAACATTCGGAATCGCATGATTCGTATGCTTGTGTTTGAGTTGTTTGGTGAAATTTCCATCAAGTTCTATTAGTTCAAAACTTTTTCGACGAGAAAAAGAATGGGAACCAATGGTTTCCAAACCATAGCCTAGGCAAATCAAACCAATCAATAAGAGAGGTTGTGTTATTGAATTCGAAATCGCATGATTCGTATGCTTGTGTTTGAGTTATTTGGTGATCTTTCCATCAAATTCCTATAAGTTCAAAGATTTTTGAACTAGAAAAAGAATGGAAACCAACGGTTCCCAAACCATAGCCTAGGCAAATTAAACCAATCAATAAGAAAGGTTGTGTTTTTGTGAATTTAAGAAACATTCGGAATCGCATGATTCGTATGCTTGTGTTTGAGTTGTTTGGTGAAATTTCCATCAAGTTCTATTAGTTCAAAACTTTTTGGATGAGAAAAAGAATGGGAACCAATGGTTTTCAAACCATAGCCTAGGCAAATTAAACCAATAAATAAGAAAGGTTGTGGTTTTGTGAATTTGAGAAACATTCGGAATCGCATGATTCGTATGCTTGTGTTTGAGTTGTTTGGTGAAATTTCCATCAAGTTCTATTAGTTCAAAACTTTTTGGACGAGAAAAATAATGGGAACCAATGGTTTCCAAACCATACCTAGGCAAATCAAACCAATCAATAAGAAAGGTTTTATTATTCAGAATTTGAGAAACATTCGAAATCGCATGATTCGTATGCTTGTGTTTGAGTTGTTTGGTGATCTTTCCATCAAATTCCTATAAGTTCAAAGATTTTTGAACTAGAAAAAGAATGGAAACCATCTGTTCCCAGACCATAGCGTAGGCAAATTAAACCAATCAATAAGAAAGGTTGTGTTTTTGTGAATTTGAGAAACATTCGGAATCGCATGATTCGTATGCATGTGTATGAGTTGTTTGGTGAAATTTCCATCAAGTTCTATTAGTTTAAAACTTTTTGGACGAGAAAAAGAATGGGAACCAATGGTTTCCAAATCATAGCCTAGGCAAATCAAACCAATCAATAAGAAAGGTTGTATTATTGAGAATTTGAGAAACATTCGAAATCGCATGATTCGTATACTTGTGTTTGAGTTGTTTGGTGATCTTTCCATCAAATTCCTATAAGTTCAAAGATTTTTGAACTAGAAAAAGAATGGAAACCATCTGTTCCCAGACCATAGCGTAGGCAAATTAAACCAATCAATAAGAAAGGTTGTGTTTTTGTGAATTTGAGAAACATTCGGAATCGCATGATTTGTATGCATGTGTATGAGTTGTTTGGTGAAATTTCCATCAAGTTCTATTAGTTTAAAACTTTTTGGACGAGAAAAAGAATGGGAACCAATGGTTTCCAAACCATAGCCTAGGCAAATCAAACCAATCAATAAGAAAGGTTGTATTATTCTGAATTTGAGAAACATTCGAAATCGCATGATTCGTATGCTTGTGTTTGAGTTGTTTGGTGATCTTTCCATCAAATTCCTATAAGTTCAAAGATTTTTGAACTAGAAAAAGAATGGAAACCAACGGTTCCCAAACCATAGCCTAGGCAAATTAAACCAATCAATAAGAAAGGTTGTGTTTTTGTGAATTTGA
Organism: Polygonum maritimum; assembly: GCA_963924305.1. Taxonomy (NCBI): domain Eukaryota; kingdom Viridiplantae; phylum Streptophyta; class Magnoliopsida; order Caryophyllales; family Polygonaceae; genus Polygonum; species Polygonum maritimum. The sequence continues at coordinate 30,802,905 of OZ002729.1, forward strand.
GAAACATTCGGAATCGCATGATTCGTATGCTTGTGTTTGAGTTGTTTGGTGAAATTTCCATCAAGTTCTATTAGTTCAAAACTTTTTGGACGAGAAAATGAATGGGAACCAATGGTTTCGAAACCATAGCCTAGGAAAATCAAACCAATCAATAAGAAAGGTTGTATTATTCAGAATTTGAGAAACATTCGAAATCGCATGATTCGTATGCTTGTGTTTGAGTTGTTTGGTGATCTTTCCATCAAATTCCTATAAGTTCAAAGATTTTTGAACTAGAAAAAGAATGGAAACCAACGGTTCCCAAACCATAGCCTAGGCAAATTAAACCAATCAATAAGAAAGGTTGTGTTTTTGTGAATTTAAGAAACATTCGGAATCGCATGATTCGTATGCTTGTGTTTGAGTTGTTTGGTGAAATTTCCATCAAGTTCTATTAGTTCAAAACTTTTTGGATGAGAAAAAGAATGGGAACCAATGGTTTTCAAACCATAGCCTAGGCAAATTAAACCAATCAATAAGAAAGGTTGTGTTTTTGTGAATTTGAGAAACATTCGGAATCGCATGATTCGTATGCTTGTGTTTGAGTTGTTTGGTGAAATTTCCATCAAGTTCTATTAGTTCAAAACTTTTTGGACGAGAAAAAGAATGGGAACCAATGGTTTCCAAACCATACCTAGGCAAATCAAACCAATCAATAAGAAAGGTTTTATTATTCAGAATTTGAGAAACATTCGAAATCGCATGATTCGTATGCTTGTGTTTGAGTTGTTTGGTGATCTTTCCATCAAATTCTATAAGTTCAAATATTTTTGAACTAGAAAAAGAATGGAAACCATCTGTTCCCAGACCATAGCGTAGGCAAATTAAACCAATCAATAAGAAAGGTTGTGTTTTTGTGAATTTGAGAAACATTCGGAATCGCATGATTCGTATGCATGTGTATGAGTTGTTTGGTGAAATTTCCATCAAGTTCTATTAGTTTAAAACTTTTTGGACGAGAAAAAGAATGGGAACCAATGGTTTCGAAACCATAGCCTAGGCAAATCAAACCAATCAATAAGAAAGGTTGTATTATTGAGAATTTGAGAAACATTCGAAATCGCATGATTCGTATGCTTGTGTTTGAGTTGTTTGGTGATCTTTCCATCAAATTCCTATAAGTTCAAAGATTTTTGAACTAGAAAAAGAATGGAAACCAACGGTTCCCAAACCATAGCCTAGGCAAATTAAACCAATCAATAAGAAAGGTTGTGTTTTTGTGAATTTGAGAAACATTCGGAATCGCATGATTCGTATGCTTGTGTTTGAGTTGTTTGGTGAAATTTCCATCAAGTTCTATTAGTTCAAAACTTTTTGGACGAGAAAAAGAATGGGAACCAATGGTTTCCAAACAATAGCCTAGGCAAATCAAACCAATCAATAAGAAAGGTTGTATTATTCAGAATTTGAGAAACATTCGAAATCGCATGATTCGTATGCTTGTGTTTGAGTTGTTTGGTGATCTTTCCATCAAATTCTATAAGTTCAAAGATTTTTGAACTAGAAAAAGAATGGAAACCAATGGTTCCCAAACCATAGCCTAGGCAAATTAAACCAATCAATAAGAAAGGTTGTGTTTTTGTGAATTTGAGAAACATTCGGAATCGCATGATTAGTATGCTTGTGTTTGAGTTGTTTGGTGAAATTTCCATCAAGTTCTATTAGGTCAAAACTTTTTAGACGAGAAAAAGAATGGGAACCAATGGTTTCCAAACCGTAGCCTAGGCAAATCAAACCAATCAATAAGAAAGGTTGTATTATTCAGAATTTGAGAAACATTCGAAATCGCATGATTCGTATGCTTGTGTTTGAGTTGTCTGGTGATCCTTCCATCAAATTCCTATAAGTTCAAAGATTTTTGAACTAGAAAAAGAATGGAAACCAACGGTTCCCAAACCATAGCCTAGGCAAATTAAACCAATCAATAAGAAAGGTTGTGTTTTTGTGAATTTGAGAAACATTCGGAATCGCATGATTCGTATGCTTGTGTTTGAGTTGTTTGGTGAAATTTCCATCAAGTTCTATTAGTTCAAAACTTTTTGGACGAGAAAAAGAATGGGAACCAATGGTTTCCAAACCATAGCCTAGGCAAATCAAACCAATCAATAAGAGAGGTTGTGTTATTGAATTCGAAATCGCATGATTCGTATGCTTGTGTTTGAGTTATTTGGTGATCTTTCCATCAAATTCCTATAAGTTCAAAGATTTTTGAACTAGAAAAAGAATGGAAACCAACGGTTCCCAAACCATAGCCTAGGCAAATTAAACCAATCAATAAGAAAGGTTGTGTTTTTGTGAATTTAAGAAACATTCGGAATCGCATGATTCGTATGCTTGTGTTTGAGTTGTTTGGTGAAATTTCCATCAAGTTCTATTAGTTCAAAACTTTTTGGATGAGAAAAAGAATGGGAACCAATGGTTTTCAAACCATAGCCTAGGCAAATTAAACCAATCAATAAGAAAGGTTGTGGTTTTGTGAATTTGAGAAACATTCGGAATCGCATGATTCGTATGCTTGTGTTTGAGTTGTTTGGTGAAATTTCCATCAAGTTCTATTAGTTCAAAACTTTTTGGACGAGAAAAATAATGGGAACCAATGGTTTCCAAACCATACCTAGGCAAATCAAACCAATCAATAAGAAAGGTTTTATTATTCAGAATTTGAGAAACATTCGAAATCGCATGATTCGTATGCTTGTGTTTCAGTTGTTTGGTGATCTTTCCATCAAATTCCTATAAGTTCAAAGATTTTTGAACTAGAAAAAGAATGGAAACCATCTGTTCCCAGACCATAGCGTAGGCAAATTAAACCAATCAATAAGAAAGGTTGTGTTTTTGTGAATTTGAGAAACATTCGGAATCGCATGATTCGTATGCATGTGTATGAGTTGTTTGGTGAAATTTCCATCAAGTTCTATTAGTTTAAAACTTTTTGGACGAGAAAAAGAATGGGAACCAATGGTTTCCAAACCATAGCCTAGGCAAATCAAACCAATCAATAAGAAAGGTTGTATTATTGAGAATTTGAGAAACATTCGAAATCGCATGATTCGTATACTTGTGTTTGAGTTGTTTGGTGATCTTTCCATCAAATTCCTATAAGTTCAAAGATTTTTGAACTAGAAAAAGAATGGAAACCAACGGTTCCCAAACCATAGCGTAGGCAAATTAAACCAATCAATAAGAAAGGTTGTGTTTTTGGGAATTTGAGAAACATTCGGAATCGCATGATTCGTATGCTTGTGTTTGAGTTGTTTGGTGAAATTTCCATCAAGTTCTATTAGTTCAAAACTTTTTGGACGAGAAAAAGAATGGGAACCAATGGTTTCCAAACCATAGCCTAGGCAAATCAAACCAATCAATAAGAAAGGTTGTATTTTTGAGAATTTGAGAAACATTCGAAATCGCATGATTCGTATGCTTGTGTTTGAGTTGTTTGGTGATCTTTCCATCAACTTCCTATAAGTTCAAATATTTTTGAACTAGAAAAAGAATGGAAACCAACGGTTCCCGAACCATGGCCTAGGCAAATTAAACCAATCAATAAGAAAGGTTGTGTTTTTGTAAATTTGAGAAACATTCGGAATCGCATGATTCGTATGCTTGTGTTTGAGTTGTTTGGTGAAATTTCCATCAAGTTCTATTGGTTTAAAACTTTTTGGACGAGAAAAAGAATGGGAACCAATGGTTTCCAAACCATAGCCTAGGCAAATCAAACCAATCAATAAGAAAGGTTGTATTATTGAGAATTTGGGAAACATTCGAAATCGCATGATTCGTATGCTTGTGTTTGAGTTGTTTGGTGATCTTTCCATCAAATTCCTATAAGTTCAAAGATTTTTGGACGAGAAAAAGAATGGAAACCAACGGTTCCCGAACCATAGCGTAGGCAAATTAAACCAATCAATAAGAAAGGTTGTGTTTTTGTGAATTTGAGCAACATTCGGAATCGCATGATTCGTATGCTTGTGTTTGAGTTGTTTGGTGAAATTTTCATCAAGTTCTATTAGTTTAAAACTTTTTGGACGAGAAAAAGAATGGGAACCAATGGTTTCCAAACCATAGCCTAGGCAAATCAAACCAATCAATAAGAAAGGTTGTATTATTGAGAATTTGAGAAACATTCGAATCGCATGATTCCTATGCTTGTGTTTGAGTTGTTTGGTGATCTTTCCATCAAATTCCTATAAGTTGAAAGATTTTTGAACTAGAAAAAGAATGGAAACCAACGGTTCCCAAACCATAGCCTAGGCAAATTAAACCAATCAATAAGAAAGGTTGTGTTTTTGTGAATTTGAGAAACATTCGGAATCGCATGATTCGTATGCTTGTGTTTGAGTTGTTTGGTGAAATTTCCATCAAGTTCTATTAGTTTAAAACCTTTTGGACGAGAAAAAGAATGGGAACCAATGGTTTCCAAACCATAGCCTAGGCAAATCAAACCAATCAATAAGAAAGGTTGTATTATTGAGAATTTGAGAAACATTCGAATCGCATGATTCCTATGCTTGTGTTTGAGTTGTTTGGTGATCTTTCCATCAAATTCCTATAAGTTGAAAGATTTTTGAACTAGAAAAAGAATGAAAACCAACGGTTCCCAAACCATAGCGTAGGCAAATTAAACCAATCAATAAGAAAGGTTGTGTTTTAGTGAATTTGAGAAACATTCGGAATTGCATGATTCGTATGCTGGTGTTTGAGTTGTTTGGTGAAATTTCCATCAAGTTCTATTAGTTCAAAACTTTTTGGACGAGAAAAAGAATGGGAACCAATGGTTTCCAAACCATAGCCTAGGCAAATCAAACCAATCAATAAGAAAGATTGTATTATTGAGAATTTGAGAAACATTCGGAATCGCATGATTCCTATGCTTGTGTTTGTGTTGTTTGGTGATATTTCCATCACGTTTTTTGGACAAGAAAAAGAATGGAAACCAACGGTTCAAAAACCATAGCCTAGGCAAATCAAACCAATCAATAAGAAAGGTTGTGTTATTGAGAATTTGAGAAACAAGTGAAATCGCATTATTCGTATGCATGTGTTTGAGTTGTTTGGTGATCTTTCCATCAAATTCCTATAAGTTCAAAGATTTTTGAACTAGAAAAAGAATGGAAACCAACGGTTCCCAAACCATAGCGTAGGCAAATTAAACCAATCAATAAGAAAGGTTGTGTTTTTGTGAATTTGAGAAACATTCGGAATCGCATGATTCGTATGCATGTGTTTGAGTTGTTTGGTGAAATTTCCATCAAGTTCTATTAGTTCAAAACTTTTTGGACGAGAAAAAGAATGGGAACCAATGGTTTCCAAACCATAGCCTAGGCAAATCAAACCAATCAATAAGAAAGGTTGTATTATTGAGAATTTGAGAAACATTCGAAATCGCATGATTCCTATGCTTGTGTTTGAGTTGTTTGGTGATCTTTCCATCAAATTCCTATAAGTTCAAAGATTTTTGAACTAGAAAAAGAATGGAAACCAACGGTTCCCAAACCATAGCCTAGGCAAATTAAACCAATCAATAAGAAAGGTTGTGTTTTTGTGAATTTGAGAAACATTCGGAATCGCATGATTCGTATGCTTGTGTTTGAGTTGTTTGGTGAAATTTCCATCAAGTTCTATTAGTTCAAAACTTTTTGGACGAGAAAAAGAATGGGAACCAATGGTTTCCAAACCATAGCCTAGGCAAATCTAACCAATCAATAAGAAAGGTTGTATTATTGAGAATTTGAGAAACATTCGGAATCGCATGATTCCTATGCTTGTGTTTGTGTTGTTTGGTGATATTTCCATCAAGTTTTTTGTACGAGAAAAAGAATGGAAACGAACGGTTCAAAAACCATAGCCTAGGCAAATCAAACCAATCAATAAGAAAGGTTGTGTTATTGAGAATTTGAGAAACAAGTGAAATCGCATTATTCGTATGCATGTGTTTGAGTTGTTTTTCCATCAAATTCCTATAAGTTCAAAGAATTTTGAACTAGAAAAAGAATGGAAACCAACGGTTCCCAAACCATAGCGTAGGCAAATTAAACCAATCAATAAGAAAGGTTGTGTTTTTGTGAATTTGAGAAACATTCGGAATCGCATGATTCGTATGCTTGTGTTTGAGTTGTTTGGTGAAATTTCCATCAAGTTCTATTAGTTTAAAACTTTTTGGACGAGAAAAAGAATGGGAACCAATGGTTTCCAATCCATAGCCTAGGCAAATCAAACCAATCAATAAGAAAGGTTGTATTATTGAGAATTTGAGAAACATTCGAATCGCATGATTCCTATGCTTGTGTTTGAGTTGTTTGGTGATCTTTCCATCAAATTCCTATAAGTTGAAAGATTTTTGAACTAGAAAAAGAATGGAAACCAACGGTTCCCAAACCGTAGCCTAGGCAAATTAAACCAATCAATAAGAAAGGTTGTGTTTTCGTGAATTTGAGAAACATTCGGAATCGCATGATTCGTATGCTTGTGTTTGAGTTGTTTGGTGAAATTTCCATCAAGTTCTATTAGTTTAAAACCTTTTGGACGAGAAAAAGAATGGGAACCAATGGTTTCCAAACCATAGCCTAGGCAAATCAAACCAATCAATAAGAAAGGTTGTATTATTGAGAATTTGAGAAACATTCGAATCGCATGATTCCTATGCTTGTGTTTGAGTTGTTTGGTGATCTTTCCATCAAATTCCTATAAGTTGAAAGATTTTTGAACTAGAAAAAGAATGAAAACCAACGGTTCCCAAACCATAGCGTAGGCAAATTAAACCAATCAATAAGAAAGGTTGTGTTTTAGTGAATTTGAGAAACATTCGGAATTGCATGATTCGTATGCTGGTGTTTGAGTTGTTTGGTGAAATTTCCATCAAGTTCTATTAGTTCAAAACTTTTTGGACGAGAAAAAGAATGGGAACCAATGGTTTCCAAACCATAGCCTAGGCAAATCAAACCAATCAATAAGAAAGATTGTATTATTGAGAATTTGAGAAACATTCGGAATCGCATGATTCCTATGCTTGTGTTTGTGTTGTTTGGTGATATTTCCATCAAGTTTTTTGGACAAGAAAAAGAATGGAAACCAACGGTTCAAAAACCATAGCCTAGGCAAATCAAACCAATCAATAAGAAAGGTTGTGTTATTGAGAATTTGAGAAACAAGTGAAATCGCATTATTCGTATGCATGTGTTTGAGTTGTTTGGTGATCTTTCCATCAAATTCCTATAAGTTCAAAGAATTTTGAACTAGAAAAAGAATGGAAACCAACGGTTCCCAAACCATAGCGTAGGAAAATTAAATCAATCAATAAGAAAGGTTGTGTTTTTGTGAATTTGAGAAACATTCGGAATCGCATGATTCGTATGCTTGTGTTTGAGTTGTTTGGTGAAATTTCCATCAAGTTCTATTAGTTTAAAACTTTTTGGACGAGAAAAAGAATGGGAACCAATGGTTTCCAAACCATAGCCTAGGCAAATCAAACCAATCAATAAGAAAGGTTGTATTATTGAGAATTTGAGAAACATTCGAATCGCATGATTCCTATGCTTGTGTTTGAGTTGTTTGGTGATCTTTCCATCAAATTCCTATAAGTTGAAAGATTTTTGAACTAGAAAAAGAATGGAAACCAACGGTTCCCAAACCATAGCGTAGGCAAATTAAACCAATCAATAAGAAAGGTTGTGTTTTAGTGAATTTGAGAAACATTCGGAATTGCATGATTCGTATGCTGGTGTTTGAGTTGTTTGGTGAAATTTCCATCAAGTTCTATTAGTTCAAAACTTTTTGGACGAGAAAAAGAATGGGAACCAATGGTTTCCAAACCATAGCCTAGGCAAATCAAACCAATCAATAAGAAAGATTGTATTATTGAGAATTTGAGAAACATTCGGAATCGCATGATTCCTATGCTTGTGTTTGTGTTGTTTGGTGATATTTCCATCAAGTTTTTTGGACAAGAAAAAGAATGGAAACCAACGGTTCAAAAACCATAGCCTAGGCAAATCAAACCAATCAATAAGAAAGGTTGTGTTATTGAGAATTTGAGAAACAAGTGAAATCGCATTATTCGTATGCATGTGTTTGAGTTGTTTGGTGATCTTTCCATCAAATTCCTATAAGTTCAAAGATTTTTGAACTAGAAAAAGAATGGAAACCAACGGTTCCCAAACCATAGCGTAGGCAAATTAAACCAATCAATAAGAAAGGTTGTGTTTTTGTGAATTTGAGAAACATTCGGAATCGCATGATTCGTATGCTTGTGTTTGAGTTGTTTGGTGAAATTTCCATCAAGTTCTATTAGTTTAAAATTTTTTGGACGAGAAAAAGAATGGGAACCAATGGTTTCCAAACCATAGCCTAGGCAAATCAAACCAATCAATAAGAAAGGTTGTATTATTGAGAATTTGAGAAACATTCGAATCGCATGATTCCTATGTTTGTGTTTGAGTTGTTTGGTGATCTTTCCATCAAATTCCTATAAGTTGAAAGATTTTTGAACTAGAAAAAGAATGGAAACCAACGGTTCCCAAACCATAGCCTAGGCAAATTAAACCAATCAATAAGAAAGGTTGTGTTTTAGTGAATTTGAGAAACATTCGGAATTGCATGATTCGTATGCTGGTGTTTGAGTTGTTTGGTGAAATTTCCATCAAGTTCTATTAGTTCAAAACTTTTTGGACGAGAAAAAGAATGGGAACCAATGGTTTCCAAACCATAGCCTAGGCAAATCAAACCAATCAATAAGAAAGATTGTATTATTGAGAATTTGAGAAACATTCGGAATCGCATGATTCCTATGCTTGTGTTTGTGTTGTTTGGTGATATTTCCATCAAGTTTTTTGGACAAGAAAAAGAATGGAAACCAACGGTTCAAAAACCATAGCCTAGGCAAATCAAACCAATCAATAAGAAAGGTTGTGTTATTGAGAATTTGAGAAACAAGTGAAATCGCATTATTCGTATGCATGTGTTTGAGTTGTTTGGTGATCTTTCCATCAAATTCCTATAAGTTCAAAGATTTTTGAACTAGAAAAAGAATGGAAACCAACGGTTCCCAAACCATAGCGTAGGCAAATTAAACCAATCAATAAGAAAGGTTGTGTTTTTGTGAATTTGAGAAACATTCGGAATCGCATGATTCGTATGCTTGTGTTTGAGTTGTTTGGTGAAATTTCCATCAAGTTCTATTAGTTTAAAATTTTTTGGACGAGAAAAAGAATGGGAACCAATGGTTTCCAAACCATAGCCTAGGCAAATCAAACCAATCAATAAGAAAGGTTGTATTATTGAGAATTTGAGAAACATTCGAATCGCATGATTCCTATGCTTGTGTTTGAGTTGTTTGGTGATCTTTCCATCAAATTCCTATAAGTTGAAAGATTTTTGAACTAGAAAAAGAATGGAAACCAACGGTTCCCAAACCATAGCCTAGGCAAATTAAACCAATCAATAAGAAAGGTTGTGTTTTAGTGAATTTGAGAAACATTCGGAATTGCATGATTCGTATGCTGGTGTTTGAGTTGTTTGGTGAAATTTCCATCAAGTTCTATTAGTTCAAAACTTTTTGGACGAGAAAAAGAATGGGAACCAATGGTTTCCAAACCATAGCCTAGGCAAATCAAACCAATCAATAAGAAAGATTGTATTATTGAGAATTTGAGAAACATTCGGAATCGCATGATTCCTATGCTTGTGTTTGTGTTGTTTGGTGATATTTCCATCAAGTTTTTTGGACAAGAAAAAGAATGGAAACCAACGGTTCAAAAACCATAGCCTAGGCAAATCAAACCAATCAATAAGAAAGGTTGTGTTATTGAGAATTTGAGAAACAAGTGAAATCGCATTATTCGTATGCATGTGTTTGAGTTGTTTGGTGATCTTTCCATCAAATTCCTATAAGTTCAAAGATTTTTGAACTAGAAAAAGAATGGAAACCAACGGTTCCCAAACCATAGCGTAGGCAAATTAAACCAATCAATAAGAAAGGTTGTGTTTTTGTGAATTTGAGAAACATTCGGAATCGCATGATTCGTATGCTTGTGTTTGAGTTGTTTGGTGAAATTTCCATCAAGTTCTATTAGTTTAAAACTTTTTGGACGAGAAAAAGAATGGGAACCAATGGTTTCCAAACCATAGCCTAGGCAAATCAAACCAATCAATAAGAAAGGTTGTATTATTGAGAATTTGAGAAACATTCGAAATCGCATGATTCGTATGCTTGTGTTTGAGTTGTTTGGTGATCTTTCCATCAAATTCTATAAGTTCAAAGATTTTTGAACTAGAAAAAGAATGGAAACCATCTGTTCCCAGACCATAGCGTAGGCAAATTAAACCAATCAATAAGAAAGGTTGTGTTTTTGTGAATTTGAGAAACATTCGGAATCGCATGATTCGTATGCATGTGTATGAGTTGTTTGGTGAAATTTCCATCAAGTTCTATTAGTTTAAAACTTTTTGGACGAGAAAAAGAATGGGAACCAATGGTTTCCAAACCATAGCCTAGGCAAATCAAACCAATCAATAAGAAAGGTTGTATTATTGAGAATTTGAGAAACATTCGAAATCGCATGATTCGTATGCTTGTGTTTGAGTTGTTTGGTGATCTTTCCATCAAATTCCTATAAGTTCAAAGATTTTTGAACTAGAAAAAGAATGGAAACCAACGGTTCCCAAACCATAGCCTAGGCAAATTAAACCAATCAATAAGAAAGGTTGTGTTTTTGTGAATTTGAGAAACATTCGGAATCGCATGATTCGTATGCTTGTGTTTGAGTTGTTTGGTGAAATTTCCATCAAGTTCTATTAGTTCAAAACTTTTTGGACGAGAAAAAGAATGGGAACCAATGGTTTCCAAACCATAGCCTAGGCAAATCAAACCAATCAATAAGAAAGGTTGTATTATTCAGAATTTGAGAAACATTCGAAATCGCATGATTCGTATGCTTGTGTTTGAGTTGTTTGGTGATCTTTCCATCAAATTCTATAAGTTCAAAGATTTTTGAACTAGAAAAAGAATGGAAACCAACGGTTCCCAAACCATAGCCTAGGCAAATTAAACCAATCAATAAGAAAGGTTGTGTTTTTGTGAATTTGAGAAACATTCGGAATCGCATGATTCGTATGCTTGTGTTTGAGTTGTTTGGTGAAATTTCCATCAAGTTCTATTAGGTCAAAACTTTTTGGACGAGAAAAAGAATGGGAACCAATGGTTTCCAAACCATAGCCTAGGCAAATCAAACCAATCAATAAGAAAGGTTGTATTATTCAGAATTTGAGAAACATTCGAAATCGCATGATTCGTATGCTTGTGTTTGAGTTGTTTGGTGATCCTTCCATCAAATTCCTATAAGTTCAAAGATTTTTGAACTAGAAAAAGAATGGAAACCAACGGTTCCCAAACCATAGCCTAGGCAAATTAAACCAATCAATAAGAAAGGTTGTGTTTTTGTGAATTTGAGAAACATTCGGAATCGCATGATTCGTATGCTTGTGTTTGAGTTGTTTGGTGAAATTTCCATCAAGTTCTATTAGTTCAAAACTTTTTGGACGAGAAAAAGAATGGGAACCAATGGTTTCCAAACCATAGCCTAGGCAAATCAAACCAATCAATAAGAGAGGTTGTGTTATTGAATTCGAAATCGCATGATTCGTATGCTTGTGTTTGAGTTATTTGGTGATCTTTCCACCAAATTCCTATAAGTTCAAAGATTTTTGAACTAGAAAAAGAATGGAAACCAACGGTTCCCAAACCATAGCCTAGGCAAATTAAACCAATCAATAAGAAAGGTTGTGTTTTTGTGAATTTAAGAAACATTCGGAATCGCATGATTCGTATGCTTGTGTTTGAGTTGTTTGGTGAAATTTCCATCAAGTTCTATTAGTTCAAAACTTTTTGGATGAGAAAAAGAATGGGAACCAATGGTTTTCAAACCATAGCCTAGGCAAATTAAACCAATCAATAAGAAAGGTTGTGGTTTTGTGAATTTGAGAAACATTCGGAATCGCATGATTCGTATGCTTGTGTTTGAGTTGTTTGGTGAAATTTCCATCAAGTTCTATTAGTTCAAAACTTTTTGGACGAGAAAAATAATGGGAACCAATGGTTTCCAAACCATACCTAGGCAAATCAAACCAATCAATAAGAAAGGTTTTATTATTCAGAATTTGAGAAACATTCGAAATCGCATGATTCGTATGCTTGTGTTTGAGTTGTTTGGTGATCTTTCCATCAAATTCCTATAAGTTCAAAGATTTTTGAACTAGAAAAAGAATGGAAACCATCTGTTCCCAGACCATAGCGTAGGCAAATTAAACCAATCAATAAGAAAGGTTGTGTTTTTGTGAATTTGAGAAACATTCGGAATCGCATGATTCGTATGCATGTGTATGAGTTGTTTGGTGAAATTTCCATCAAGTTCTATTAGTTTAAAACTTTTTGGACGAGAAAAAGAATGGGAACCAATGGTTTCCAAACCATAGCCTAGGCAAATCAAACCAATCAATAAGAAAGGTTGTATTATTGAGAATTTGAGAAACATTCGAAATCGCATGATTCGTATACTTGTGTTTGAGTTGTTTGGTGATCTTTCCATCAAATTCCTATAAGTTCAAAGATTTTTGAACTAGAAAAAGAATGGAAACCAACGGTTCCCAAACCATAGCGTAGGCAAATTAAACCAATCAATAAGAAAGGTTGTGTTTTTGTGAATTTGAGAAACATTCGGAATCGCATGATTCGTATGCTTGTGTTTGAGTTGTTTGGTGAAATTTCCATCAAGTTCTATTAGTTCAAAACTTTTTGGACGAGAAAAAGAATGGGAACCAATGGTTTCCAAACCATAGCCTAGGCAAATCAAACCAATCAATAAGAAAGGTTGTATTATTCAGAATTTGAGAAACATTCGAAATCGCATGATTCGTATGCTTGTGTTTGAGTTGTTTGGTGATCTTTCCATCAAATTCCTATAAGTTCAAAGATTTTTGAACTAGAAAAAGAATGGAAACCAACGGTTCCCAAACCATAGCCTAGGCAAATTAAACCAATCAATAAGAAAGGTTGTGTTTTTGTGAATTTGAGAAACATTCGGAATCGCATGATTCGTATGCTTGTGTTTGAGTTGTTTGGTGAAATTTCCATCAAGTTCTATTAGTTCAAAACTTTTTGGACGAGAAAATGAATGGGAACCAATGGTTTCGAAACCATAGCCTAGGCAAATCAAACCAATCAATAAGAAAGGTTGTATTATTCAGAATTTGAGAAACATTCGAAATCGCATGATTCGTATGCTTGTATTTGAGTTGTTTGGTGATCTTTCCATCAAATTCCTATAAGTTCAAAGATTTTTGAACTAGAAAAAGAATGGAAACCAACGGTTCCCAAACCATAGCCTAGGCAAATTAAACCAATCAATAAGAAAGGTTGTGTTTTTGTGAATTTAAGAAACATTCGGAATCGCATGATTCGTATGCTTGTGTTTGAGTTGTTTGGTGAAATTTCCATCAAGTTCTATTAGTTCAAAACTTTTTGGATGAGAAAAAGAATGGGAACCAATGGTTTTCAAACCATAGCCTAGGCAAATTAAACCAATCAATAAGAAAGGTTGTGTTTTTGTGAATTTGAGAAACATTCGGAATCGCATGATTCGTATGTTTGTGTTTGAGTTGTTTGGTGAAATTTCCATCAAGTTCTATTAGTTCAATACTTTTTGGACGAGAAAAAGAATGGGAACCAATGGTTTCCAAACCATACCTAGGCAAATCAAACCAATCAATAAGAAAGGTTTTATTATTCAGAATTTGAGAAACATTCGAAATCGCATGATTCGTATGCTTGTGTTTGAGTTGTTTGGTGATCTTTCCATCAAATTCTATAAGTTCAAAGATTTTTGAACTAGAAAAAGAATGGAAACCATCTGTTCCCAGACCATAGCGTAGGCAAATTAAACCAATCAATAAGAAAGGTTGTGTTTTTGTGAATTTGAGAAACATTCGGAATCGCATGATTCGTATGCATGTGTATGAGTTGTTTGGTGAAATTTCCATCAAGTTCTATTAGTTTAAAACTTTTTGGACGAGAAAAAGAATGGGAACCAATGGTTTCCAAACCATAGCCTAGGCAAATCAAACCAATCAATAAGAAAGGTTGTATTATTGAGAATTTGAGAAACATTCGAAATCGCATGATTCGTATGCTTGTGTTTGAGTTGTTTGGTGATCTTTCCATCAAATTCCTATAAGTTCAAAGATTTTTGAACTAGAAAAAGAATGGAAACCAACGGTTCCCAAACCATAGCCTAGGCAAATTAAACCAATCAATAAGAAAGGTTGTGTTTTTGTGAATTTGAGAAACATTCGGAATCGCATGATTCGTATGCTTGTGTTTGAGTTGTTTGGTGAAATTTCCATCAAGTTCAATTAGTTCAAAACTTTTTGGACGAGAAAAAGAATGGGAACCAATGGTTTCCAAACCATAGCCTAGGCAAATCAAACCAATCAATAAGAAAGGTTGTATTATTCAGAATTTGAGAAACATTGAAATCGCATGATTCGTATGCTTGTGTTTGAGTTGATTGGTGATCTTTCCATCAAATTCTATAAGTTCAAAGACTTTTGAACTAGAAAAAGAATGGAAACCAACGGTTCCCAAACCATAGCCTAGGCAAATTAAACCAATCAATAAGAAAGGTTGTGTTTTTGTGAATTTGAGAAACATTCGGAATCGCATGATTCGTATGCTTGTGTTTGAGTTGTTTGGTGAAATTCCCATCAAGTTCTATTAGGTCAAAACTTTTTGGACGAGAAAAAGAATGGGAACCAATGGTTTCCAAACCATAGCCTAGGCAAATCAAACCAATCAATAAGAAAGGTTGTATTATTCAGAATTTGAGAAACATTCGAAATCGCATGATTCGTATGCTTGTGTTTGAGTTGTTTGGTGATCCTTCCATCAAATTCCTATAAGTTCAAAGATTTTTGAACTAGAAAAATAATGGAAACCAACGGTTCCCAAACCATAGCCTAGGCAAATTAAACCAATCAATAAGAAAGGTTGTGTTTTTGTGAATTTGAGAAACATTCGGAATCGCATGATTCGTATGCTTGTGTTTGAGTTGTTTGGTGAAATTTCCATCAAGTTCTATTAGTTCAAAACTTTTTGGACGAGAAAAAGAATGGGAACCAATGGTTTCCAAACCATAGCCTAGGCAAATCAAACCAATCAATAAGAGAGGTTGTGTTATTGAATTCGAAATCGCATGATTCGTATGCTTGTGTTTGAGTTATTTGGTGATCTTTCCATCAAATTCCTATAAGTTCAAAGATTTTTGA
Organism: Polygonum maritimum; assembly: GCA_963924305.1. NCBI lineage: Eukaryota > Viridiplantae > Streptophyta > Magnoliopsida > Caryophyllales > Polygonaceae > Polygonum > Polygonum maritimum. Next base: position 30,818,256 of record OZ002729.1, read on the forward strand.
ACTAGAAAAAGAATGGAAACCAACGGTTCCCAAACCCTAGCCTAGGCAAATTAAACCAATCAATAAGAAAGGTTGTGTTTTTGTGAATTTAAGAAACATTCGGAATCGCATGATTCGTATGCTTGTGTTTGAGTTGTTTGGTGAAATTTCCATCAAGTTCTATTAGTTCAAAACTTTTTGGATGAGAAAAGGAATGGGAACCAATGGTTTTCAAACCATAGCCTAGGCAAATTAAACCAATCAATAAGAAAGGTTGTGGTTTTGTGAATTTGAGAAACATTCGGAATCGCATGATTCGTATGCTTGTGTTTGAGTTGTTTGGTGAAATTTCCATCAAGTTCTATTAGTTCAAAACTTTTTGGACGAGAAAAATAATGGGAACCAATGGTTTCCAAACCATACCTAGGCAAATCAAACCAATCAATAAGAAAGGTTTTATTATTCAGAATTTGAGAAACATTCGAAATCGCATGATTCGTATGCTTGTGTTTGAGTTGTTTGGTGATCTTTCCATCAAATTCCTATAAGTTCAAAGATTTTTGAACTAGAAAAAGAATGGAAACCATCTGTTCCTAGACCATAGCGTAGGCAAATTAAACCAATCAATAAGAAAGGTTGTGTTTTTGTGAATTTGAGAAACATTCGGAATCGCATGATTCGTATGCATGTGTACGAGTTGTTTGGTGAAATTTCCATCAAGTTCTATTAGTTTAAAACTTTTTGGACGAGAAAAAGAATGGGAACCAATGGTTTCCAAACCATAGCGTAGGCAAATCAAACCAATCAATAAGAAAGGTTGTATTATTGAGAATTTGAGAAACATTCGAAATCGCATGATTCGTATACTTGTGTTTGAGTTGTTTGGTGATCTTTCCATCAAATTCCTATAAGTTCAAAGATTTTTGAACCAGAAAAAGAATGGAAACCAACGGTTCCCAAACCATAGCGTAGGCAAATTAAACCAAATAATAAGAAAGGTTGTGTTTTTGTGAATTTGAGAAACATTCGGAATCGCATGATTCGTATGCTTGTGTTTGAGTTGTTTGGTGAAATTTCCATCAAGTTCTATTAGTTCAAAACATTTTGGACGAGAAAAAGAATGGGAACCAATGGTTTCCAAACCATAGCCTAGGCAAATCAAACCAATCAATAAGAAAGGTTGTATTTTTGAGAATTTGAGAAACATTCGAAATCGCATGATTCGTATGCTTGTGTTTGAGTTGTTTGGTGATCTTTCCATCAACTTCCTATAAGTTCAAATATTTTTGAACTAGAAAAAGAATGGAAACCAACGGTTCCCGAACCATGGCCTAGGCAAATTAAACCAATCAATAAGAAAGGTTGTGTTTTTGTAAATTTGAGAAACATTCGGAATCGCATGATTCGTATGCTTGTGTTTGAGTTGTTTGGTGAAATTTCCATCAAGTTCTATTGGTTTAAAACTTTTTGGACGAGAAAAAGAATGGGAACCAATGGTTTCCAAACCATAGCCTAGGCAAATCAAACCAATCAATAAGAAAGGTTGTATTATTGAGAATTTGGGAAACATTCGAAATCGCATGATTCGTATGCTTGTGTTTGAGTTGTTTGGTGATCTTTCCATCAAATTCCTATAAGTTCAAAGATTTTTGGACGAGAAAAAGAATGGAAACCAACGGTTCCCGAACCATAGCGTAGGCAAATTAAACCAATCAATAAGAAAGGTTGTGTTTTTGTGAATTTGAGCAACATTCGGAATCGCATGATTCGTATGCTTGTGTTTGAGTTGTTTGGTGAAATTTTCATCAAGTTCTATTAGTTTAAAACTTTTTGGACGAGAAAAAGAATGGGAACCAATGGTTTCCAAACCATAGCCTAGGCAAATCAAACCAATCAATAAGAAAGGTTGTATTATTGAGAATTTGAGAAACATTCGAATCGCATGATTCCTATGCTTGTGTTTGAGTTGTTTGGTGATCTTTCCATCAAATTCCTATAAGTTGAAAGATTTTTGAACTAGAAAAAGAATGGAAACCAACGGTTCCCAAACCATAGCCTAGGCAAATTAAACCAATCAATAAGAAAGGTTGAGTTTTTGTGAATTTGAGAAACATTCGGAATCGCATGATTCGTATGCTTGTGTTTGAGTTGTTTGGTGAAATTTCCATCAAGTTCTATTAGTTCAAAACTTTTTGGACGAGAAAAAGAATGGGAACCAATGGTTTCCAAACCATAGCCTAGGCAAATCAAACCAATCAATAAGAAAGGTTGTATTATTGAGAATTTGAGAAACATTCGGAATCGCATGATTCCTATGCTTGTGTTTGTGTTGTTTGGTGATATTTCCATCAAGTTTTTTGTACGAGAAAAAGAATGGAAACCAACGGTTCAAAAACCATAGCCTAGGCAAATCAAACCAATCAATAAGAAAGGTTGTGTTATTGAGAATTTGAGAAACAAGTGAAATCGCATTATTCGTATGCATGTGTTTGAGTTGTTTGGTGATCTTTCCATCAAATTCCTATAAGTTCAAAGAATTTTGAACTAGAAAAAGAATGGAAACCAACGGTTCCCAAACCATAGCGTAGGCAAATTAAACCAATCAATAAGAAAGGTTGTGTTTTTGTGAATTTGAGAAACATTCGGAATCGCATGATTCGTATGCTTGTGTTTGAGTTGTTTGGTGAAATTTCCATCAAGTTCTATTAGTTTAAAACTTTTTGGACGAGAAAAAGAATGGGAACCAATGGTTTCCAATCCATAGCCTAGGCAAATCAAACCAATCAATAAGAAAGGTTGTATTATTGAGAATTTGAGAAACATTCGAATCGCATGATTCCTATGCTTGTGTTTGAGTTGTTTGGTGATCTTTCCATCAAATTCCTATAAGTTGAAAGATTTTTGAACTAGAAAAAGAATGGAAACCAACGGTTCCCAAACCATAGCCTAGGCAAATTAAACCAATCAATAAGAAAGGTTGAGTTTTTGTGAATTTGAGAAACATTCGGAATCGCATGATTCGTATGCTTGTGTTTGAGTTGTTTGGTGAAATTTCCATCAAGTTCTATTAGTTCAAAACTTTTTGGACGAGAAAAAGAATGGGAACCAATGGTTTCCAAACCATAGCCTAGGCAAATCAAACCAATCAATAAGAAAGGTTGTATTATTGAGAATTTGAGAAACATTCGGAATCGCATGATTCCTATGCTTGTGTTTGTGTTGTTTGGTGATATTTCCATCAAGTTTTTTGTACGAGAAAAAGAATGGAAACCAACGGTTCAAAAACCATAGCCTAGGCAAATCAAACCAATCAATAAGAAAGGTTGTGTTATTGAGAATTTGAGAAACAAGTGAAATCGCATTATTCGTATGCATGTGTTTGAGTTGTTTGGTGATCTTTCCATCAAATTCCTATAAGTTCAAAGAATTTTGAACTAGAAAAAGAATGGAAACCAACGGTTCCCAAACCATAGCGTAGGCAAATTAAACCAATCAATAAGAAAGGTTGTGTTTTTGTGAATTTGAGAAACATTCGGAATCGCATGATTCGTATGCTTGTGTTTGAGTTGTTTGGTGAAATTTCCATCAAGTTCTATTAGTTCAAAACTTTTTGGACGAGAAAAATAATGGGAACCAATGGTTTCCAAACCATACCTAGGCAAATCAAACCAATCAATAAGAAAGGTTTTATTATTCAGAATTTGAGAAACATTCGAAATCGCATGATTCGTATGCTTGTGTTTGAGTTGTTTGGTGATCTTTCCATCAAATTCCTATAAGTTCAAAGATTTTTGAACTAGAAAAAGAATGGAAACCATCTGTTCCTAGACCATAGCGTAGGCAAATTAAACCAATCAATAAGAAAGGTTGTGTTTTTGTGAATTTGAGAAACATTCGGAATCGCATGATTCGTATGCATGTGTACGAGTTGTTTGGTGAAATTTCCATCAAGTTCTATTAGTTTAAAACTTTTTGGACGAGAAAAAGAATGGGAACCAATGGTTTCCAAACCATAGCGTAGGCAAATCAAACCAATCAATAAGAAAGGTTGTATTATTGAGAATTTGAGAAACATTCGAAATCGCATGATTCGTATACTTGTGTTTGAGTTGTTTGGTGATCTTTCCATCAAATTCCTATAAGTTCAAAGATTTTTGAACCAGAAAAAGAATGGAAACCAACGGTTCCCAAACCATAGCGTAGGCAAATTAAACCAAATAATAAGAAAGGTTGTGTTTTTGTGAATTTGAGAAACATTCGGAATCGCATGATTCGTATGCTTGTGTTTGAGTTGTTTGGTGAAATTTCCATCAAGTTCTATTAGTTCAAAACATTTTGGACGAGAAAAAGAATGGGAACCAATGGTTTCCAAACCATAGCCTAGGCAAATCAAACCAATCAATAAGAAAGGTTGTATTTTTGAGAATTTGAGAAACATTCGAAATCGCATGATTCGTATGCTTGTGTTTGAGTTGTTTGGTGATCTTTCCATCAACTTCCTATAAGTTCAAATATTTTTGAACTAGAAAAAGAATGGAAACCAACGGTTCCCGAACCATGGCCTAGGCAAATTAAACCAATCAATAAGAAAGGTTGTGTTTTTGTAAATTTGAGAAACATTCGGAATCGCATGATTCGTATGCTTGTGTTTGAGTTGTTTGGTGAAATTTCCATCAAGTTCTATTGGTTTAAAACTTTTTGGACGAGAAAAAGAATGGGAACCAATGGTTTCCAAACCATAGCCTAGGCAAATCAAACCAATCAATAAGAAAGGTTGTATTATTGAGAATTTGGGAAACATTCGAAATCGCATGATTCGTATGCTTGTGTTTGAGTTGTTTGGTGATCTTTCCATCAAATTCCTATAAGTTCAAAGATTTTTGGACGAGAAAAAGAATGGAAACCAACGGTTCCCGAACCATAGCGTAGGCAAATTAAACCAATCAATAAGAAAGGTTGTGTTTTTGTGAATTTGAGCAACATTCGGAATCGCATGATTCGTATGCTTGTGTTTGAGTTGTTTGGTGAAATTTTCATCAAGTTCTATTAGTTTAAAACTTTTTGGACGAGAAAAAGAATGGGAACCAATGGTTTCCAAACCATAGCCTAGGCAAATCAAACCAATCAATAAGAAAGGTTGTATTATTGAGAATTTGAGAAACATTCGAATCGCATGATTCCTATGCTTGTGTTTGAGTTGTTTGGTGATCTTTCCATCAAATTCCTATAAGTTGAAAGATTTTTGAACTAGAAAAAGAATGGAAACCAACGGTTCCCAAACCATAGCCTAGGCAAATTAAACCAATCAATAAGAAAGGTTGAGTTTTTGTGAATTTGAGAAACATTCGGAATCGCATGATTCGTATGCTTGTGTTTGAGTTGTTTGGTGAAATTTCCATCAAGTTCTATTAGTTCAAAACTTTTTGGACGAGAAAAAGAATGGGAACCAATGGTTTCCAAACCATAGCCTAGGCAAATCAAACCAATCAATAAGAAAGGTTGTATTATTGAGAATTTGAGAAACATTCGGAATCGCATGATTCCTATGCTTGTGTTTGTGTTGTTTGGTGATATTTCCATCAAGTTTTTTGTACGAGAAAAAGAATGGAAACCAACGGTTCAAAAACCATAGCCTAGGCAAATCAAACCAATCAATAAGAAAGGTTGTGTTATTGAGAATTTGAGAAACAAGTGAAATCGCATTATTCGTATGCATGTGTTTGAGTTGTTTGGTGATCTTTCCATCAAATTCCTATAAGTTCAAAGAATTTTGAACTAGAAAAAGAATGGAAACCAACGGTTCCCAAACCATAGCGTAGGCAAATTAAACCAATCAATAAGAAAGGTTGTGTTTTTGTGAATTTGAGAAACATTCGGAATCGCATGATTCGTATGCTTGTGTTTGAGTTGTTTGGTGAAATTTCCATCAAGTTCTATTAGTTTAAAACTTTTTGGACGAGAAAAAGAATGGGAACCAATGGTTTCCAATCCATAGCCTAGGCAAATCAAACCAATCAATAAGAAAGGTTGTATTATTGAGAATTTGAGAAACATTCGAATCGCATGATTCCTATGCTTGTGTTTGAGTTGTTTGGTGATCTTTCCATCAAATTCCTATAAGTTGAAAGATTTTTGAACTAGAAAAAGAATGGAAACCAACGGTTCCCAAACCATAGCCTAGGCAAATTAAACCAATCAATAAGAAAGGTTGTGTTTTCGTGAATTTGAGAAACATTCGGAATCGCATGATTCGTATGCTTGTGTTTGAGTTGTTTGGTGAAATTTCCATCAAGTTCTATTAGTTTAAAACCTTTTGGACGAGAAAAAGAATGGGAACCAATGGTTTCCAAACCATAGCCTAGGCAAATCAAACCAATCAATAAGAAAGGTTGTATTATTGAGAATTTGAGAAACATTCGAATCCCATGATTCCTATGCTTGTGTTTGAGTTGTTTGGTGATCTTTCCATCAAATTCCTATAAGTTGAAAGATTTTTGAACTAGAAAAAGAATGAAAACCAACGGTTCCCAAACCATAGCGTAGGCAAATTAAACCAATCAATAAGAAAGGTTGTGTTTTAGTGAATTTGAGAAACATTCGGAATTGCATGATTCGTATGCTGGTGTTTGAGTTGTTTGGTGAAATTTCCATCAAGTTCTATTAGTTTAAAACTTTTTGGACGAGAAAAAGAATGGGAACCAATGGTTTCCAAACCATAGCCTAGGCAAATCAAACCAATCAATAAGAAAGATTGTATTATTGAGAATTTGAGAAACATTCGGAATCGCATGATTCCTATGCTTGTGTTTGTGTTGTTTGGTGATATTTCCATCAAGTTTTTTGGACAAGAAAAAGAATGGAAACCAACGGTTCAAAAACCATAGCCTAGGCAAATCAAACCAATCAATAAGAAAGGTTGTGTTATTGAGAATTTGAGAAACAAGTGAAATCGCATTATTCGTATGCATGTGTTTGAGTTGTTTGGTGATCTTTCCATCAAATTCCTATAAGTTCAAAGAATTTTGAACTAGAAAAAGAATGGAAACCAACGGTTCCCAAACCATAGCGTAGGCAAATTAAACCAATCAATAAGAAAGGTTGTGTTTTTGTGAATTTGAGAAACATTCGGAATCGCATGATTCGTATGCTTGTGTTTGAGTTGTTTGGTGAAATTTCCATCAAGTTCTATTAGTTTAAAACTTTTTGGACGAGAAAAAGAATGGGAACCAATGGTTTCCAAACCATAGCCTAGGCAAATCAAACCAATCAATAAGAAAGGTTGTATTATTGAGAATTTGAGAAACATTCGAAATCGCATGATTCCTATGCTTGTGTTTGAGTTGTTTGGTGATCTTTCCATCAAATTCCTATAAGTTCAAAGATTTTTGAACTAGAAAAAGAATGGAAACCAACGGTTCCCAAACCATAGCCTAGGCAAATTAAACCAATCAATAAGAAAGGTTGTGTTTTTGTGAATTTGAGAAACATTCGGAATCGCATGATTCGTATGCTTGTGTTTGAGTTGTTTGGTGAAATTTCCATCAAGTTCTATTAGTTCAAAACTTTTTGGACGAGAAAAAGAATGGGAACCAATGGTTTCCAAACCATAGCCTAGGCAAATCAAACCAATCAATAAGAAAGGTTGTATTATTGAGAATTTGAGAAACATTCGGAATCGCATTATTCGTATGCTTGTGTTTGAGTTGTTTGGTGAAATTTCCATCAAGTTCTATTAGTTCAAAACTTTTTCTACGAGAAAAAGAATGGGAACCAATGGTTTCCAAACCATAGCCTAGGCAAATCAAACCAATCAATAAGAAAGGTTGTATTATTGAGAATTTGAGAAACATTCGGAATCGCATGATTCCTATGCTTGTGTTTGTGTTGTTTGGTGATATTTCCATCAAGTTTTTTGAACGAGAAAAAGAATGGAAACCAACGGTTCAAAAACCATATCCTAGGCAAATCAAACCAATCAATAAGAAAGGTTGTGTTATTGAGAATTTGAGAAACAAGTGAAATCGCATTATTCGTATGCATGTGTTTGAGTTGTTTGGTGATCTTTCCATCAAATTCCTATAAGTTCAAAGAATTTTGAACTAGAAAAAGAATGGAAACCAACGGTTCCCAAACCATAGCGTAGGCAAATTAAACCAATCAATAAGAAAGGTTGTGTTTTTGTGAATTTGAGAAACATTCGGAATCGCATGATTCGTATGCTTGTGTTTGAGTTGTTTGGTGAAATTTCCATCAAGTTCTATTAGTTTAAAACTTTTTGGACGAGAAAAAAAATGGGAACCAATGGTTTCCAATCCATAGCCTAGGCAAATCAAACCAATCAATAAGAAAGGTTGTATTATTGAGAATTTGAGAAACATTCGAATCGCATGATTCCTATGCTTGTGTTTGAGTTGTTTGGTGATCTTTCCATCAAATTCCTATAAGTTGAAAGATTTTTGAACTAGAAAAAGAATGGAAACCAACGGTTCCCAAACCATAGCCTAGGCAAATTAAACCAATCAATAAGAAAGGTTGTGTTTTCGTGAATTTGAGAAACATTCGGAATCGCATGATTCGTATGCTTGTGTTTGAGTTGTTTGGTGAAATTTCCATCAAGTTCTATTAGTTTAAAACCTTTTGGACGAGAAAAAGAATGGGAACCAATGGTTTCCAAACCATAGCCTAGGCAAATCAAACCAATCAATAAGAAAGGTTGTATTATTGAGAATTTGAGAAACATTCGAATCGCATGATTCCTATGCTTGTGTTTGAGTTGTTTGGTGATCTTTCCATCAAATTCCTATAAGTTGAAAGATTTTTGAACTAGAAAAAGAATGAAAACCAACGGTTCCCAAACCATAGCGTAGGCAAATTAAACCAATCAATAAGAAAGGTTGTGTTTTAGTGAATTTGAGAAACATTCGGAATTGCATGATTCGTATGCTGGTGTTTGAGTTGTTTGGTGAAATTTCCATCAAGTTCTATTAGTTCAAAACTTTTTGGACGAGAAAAAGAATGTGAACCAATGGTTTCCAAACCATAGCCTAGGCAAATCAAACCAATCAATAAGAAAGATTGTATTATTGAGAATTTGAGAAACATTCGGAATCGCATGATTCCTATGCTTGTGTTTGTGTTGTTTGGTGATATTTCCATCAAGTTTTTTGGACAAGAAAAAGAATGGAAACCAACGGTTCAAAAACCATAGCCTAGGCAAATCAAACCAATCAATAAGAAAGGTTGTGTTATTGAGAATTTGAGAAACAAGTGAAATCGCATTATTCGTATGCATGTGTTTGAGTTATTTGGTGATCTTTCCATCAAATTCCTATAAGTTCAAAGAATTTTGAACTAGAAAAAGAATGGAAACCAACGATTCCCAAACCATAGCGTAGGCAAATTAAACCAATCAATAAGAAAGGTTGTGTTTTTGTGAATTTGAGAAACATTCGGAATCGCATGATTCGTATGCTTGTGTTTGAGTTGTTTGGTGAAATTTCTTTCAAGTTCTATTAGTTTAAAACTTTTTGGACGAGAAAAAGAATGGGAACCAATGGTTTCCAATCCATAGCCTAGGCAAATCAAACCAATCAATAAAAAAGGTTGTATTATTGAGAATTTGAGAAACATTCGAATCGCATGATTCCTATGCTTGTGTTTGAGTTGTTTGGTGATCTTTCCATCAAATTCCTATAAGTTGAAAGATTTTTGAACTAGAAAAAGAATGGAAACCAACGGTTCCCAAACCATAGCCTAGGCAAATTAAACCAATCAATAAGAAAGGTTGTGTTTTCGTGAATTTGAGAAACATTCGGAATCGCATGATTCGTATGCTTGTGTTTGAGTTGTTTGGTGAAATTTCCATCAAGTTCTATTAGTTTAAAACCTTTTGGACGAGAAAAAGAATGGGAACCAATGGTTTCCAAACCATAGCCTAGGCAAATCAAACCAATCAATAAGAAAGGTTGTATTATTGAGAATTTGAGAAACATTCGAATCGCATGATTCCTATGCTTGTGTTTGAGTTGTTTGGTGATCTTTCCATCAAATTCCTATAAGTTGAAAGATTTTTGAACTAGAAAAAGAATGAAAACCAACGGTTCCCAAACCATAGCGTAGGCAAATTAAACCAATCAATAAGAAAGGTTGTGTTTTAGTGAATTTGAGAAACATTCGGAATTGCATGATTCGTATGCTGGTGTTTGAGTTGTTTGGTGAAATTTCCATCAAGTTCTATTAGTTCAAAACTTTTTGGACGAGAAAAAGAATGGGAACCAATGGTTTCCAAACCATAGCCTAGGCAAATCAAACCAATCAATAAGAAAGATTGTATTATTGAGAATTTGAGAAATATTCGGAATCGCATGATTCCTATGCTTGTGTTTGTGTTGTTTGGTGATATTTCCATCAAGTTTTTTGGACAAGAAAAAGAATGGAAACCAACGGTTCAAAAACCATAGCCTAGGCAAATCAAACCAATCAATAAGAAAGGTTGTGTTATTGAGAATTTGAGAAACAAGTGAAATCGCATTATTCGTATGCATGTGTTTGAGTAGTTTGGTGATCTTTCCATCAAATTCCTATAAGTTCAAAGATTTTTGAACTAGAAAAAGAATGGAAACCAACGGTTCCCAAACCATAGCGTAGGCAAATTAAACCAATCAATAAGAAAGGTTGTGTTTTTGTTAATTTGAGAAACATTCGGAATCGCATGATTCGTATGCTTGTGTTTGAGTTGTTTGGTGAAATTTCCATCAAGTTCTATTAGTTTAAAACTTTTTGGACGAGAAAAAGAATGGGAACCAATGGTTTCCAAACCATAGCCTAGGCAAATCAAACCAATCAATAAGAAAGGTTGTATTATTGAGAATTTGAGAAACATTCGAAATCGCATGATTCCTATGCTTGTGTTTGAGTTGTTTGGTGATCTTTCCATCAAATTCCTATAAGTTCAAAGATTTTTGAACTAGAAAAAGAATGGAAACCAACGGTTCCCAAACCATAGCCTAGGCAAATTAAACCAATCAATAAGAAAGGTTGTGTTTTTGTGAATTTGAGAAACATTCGGAATCGCATGATTCGTATGCTTGTGTTTGAGTTGTTTGGTGAAATTTCCATCAAGTTCTATTAGTTCAAAACTTTTTGGACGAGAAAAAGAATGGGAACCAATGGTTTCCAAACCATAGCCTAGGCAAATCAAACCAATCAATAAGAAAGGTTGTATTATTGAGAATTTGAGAAACATTCGGAATCGCATGATTCCTATGCTTGTGTTTGTGTTGTTTGGTGATATTTCCATCAAGTTTTTTGTACGAGAAAAAGAATGGAAACCAACGGTTCAAAAACCATAGCCTAGGCAAATCAAACCAATCAATAAGAAAGGTTGTGTTATTGAGAATTTGAGAAACAAGTGAAATCGCATTATTCGTATGCATGTGTTTGAGTTGTTTGGTGATCTTTCCATCAAATTCCTATAAGTTCAAAGAATTTTGAACTAGAAAAAGAATGGAAACCAACGGTTCCCAAACCATAGCGTAGGCAAATTAAACCAATCAATAAGAAAGGTTGTGTTTTTGTGAATTTGAGAAACATTCGGAATCGCATGATTCGTATGCTTGTGTTTGAGTTGTTTGGTGAAATTTCCATCAAGTTCTATTAGTTTAAAACTTTTTGGACGAGAAAAAGAATGGGAACCAATGGTTTCCAATCCATAGCCTAGGCAAATCAAACCAATCAATAAGAAAGGTTGTATTATTGAGAATTTGAGAAACATTCGAATCGCATGATTCCTATGCTTGTGTTTGAGTTGTTTGGTGATCTTTCCATCAAATTCCTATAAGTTGAAAGATTTTTGAACTAGAAAAAGAATGGAAACCAACGGTTCCCAAACCATAGCCTAGGCAAATTAAACCAATCAATAAGAAAGGTTGTGTTTTCGTGAATTTGAGAAACATTCGGAATCACATGATTCGTATGCTTGTGTTTGAGTTGTTTGGTGAAATTTCCATCAAGTTCTATTAGTTTAAAACCTTTTGGACGAGAAAAAGAATGGGAACCAATGGTTTCCAAACCATAGCCTAGGCAAATCAAACCAATCAATAAGAAAGGTTGTATTATTGAGAATTTGAGAAACATTCGAATCGCATGATTCCTATGCTTGTGTTTGAGTTGTTTGGTGATCTTTCAATCAAATTCCTATAAGTTGAAAGATTTTTGAACTAGAAAAAGAATGAAAACCAACGGTTCCCAAACCATAGCGTAGGCAAATTAAACCAATCAATAAGAAAGGTTGTGTTTTAGTGAATTTGAGAAACATTCGGAATTGCATGATTCGTATGCTGGTGTTTGAGTTGTTTGGTGAAATTTCCATCAAGTTCTATTAGTTCAAAACTTTTTGGACGAGAAAAAGAATGGGAACCAATGGTTTCCAAACCATAGCCTAGGCAAATCAAACCAATCAATAAGAAAGATTGTATTATTGAGAATTTGAGAAACATTCGGAATCGCATGATTCCTATGCTTGTGTTTGTGTTGTTTGGTGATATTTCCATCAAGTTTTTTGGACAAGAAAAAGAATGGAAACCAACGGTTCAAAAACCATAGCCTAGGCAAATCAAACCAATCAATAAGAAAGGTTGTGTTATTGAGAATTTGAGAAACAAGTGATATCGCATTATTCGTATGCATGTGTTTGAGTAGTTTGGTGATCTTTCCATCAAATTCCTATAAGTTCAAAGATTTTTGAACTAGAAAAAGAATGGAAACCAACGGTTCCCAAACCATAGCGTAGGCAAATTAAACCAATCAATAAGAAAGGTTGTGTTTTTGTGAATTTGAGAAACATTCGGAATCGCATGATTCGTATGCTTGTGTTTGAGTTGTTTGGTGAAATTTCCATCAAGTTCTATTAGTTTAAAACTTTTTGGACGAGAAAAAGAATGGGAACCAATGGTTTCCAAACCATAGCCTAGGCAAATCAAACCAATCAATAAGAAAGGTTGTATTATTGAGAATTTGAGAAACATTCGAAATCGCATGATTCCTATGCTTGTGTTTGAGTTGTTTGGTGATCTTTCCATCAAATTCCTATAAGTTCAAAGATTTTTGAACTAGAAAAAGAATGGAAACCAACAGTTCCCAAACCATAGCCTAGGCAAATTAAACCAATCAATAAGAAAGGTTGTGTTTTTGTGAATTTGAGAAACATTCGGAATCGCATGATTCGTATGCTCGTGTTTGAGTTGTTTGGTGAAATTTCCATCAAGTTCTATTAGTTCAAAACTTTTTGGACGAGAAAAAGAATGGGAACCAATGGTTTCCAAACCATAGCCTAGGCAAATCAAACCAATCAATAAGAAAGGTTGTATTATTGAGAATTTGAGAAACATTCGGAATCGCATGATTCCTATGCTTGTGTTTGTGTTGTTTGGTGATATTTCCATCAAGTTTTTTGTACGAGAAAAAGAATGGAAACCAACGGTTCAAAAACCATAGCCTAGGCAAATCAAACCAATCAATAAGAAAGGTTGTGTTGTTGAGAATTTGAGAAACAAGTGAAATCGCATTATTCGTATGCATGTGTTTGAGTTGTTTGGTGATCTTTCCATCAAATTCCTATAAGTTCAAAGAATTTTGAACTAGAAAAAGAATGGAAACCAACGGTTCCCAAACCATAGCGTAGGCAAATTAAACCAATCAATAAGAAAGGTTGTGTTTTTGTGAATTTGAGAAACATTCGGAATCGCATGATTCGTATGCTTGTGTTTGAGTTGTTTGGTGAAATTTCCATCAAGTTCTATTAGTTTAAAACTTTTTGGACGAGAAAAAGAATGGGAACCAATGGTTTCCAATCCATAGCCTAGGCAAATCAAACCAATCAATAAGAAAGGTTGTATTATTGAGAATTTGAGAAACATTCGAATCGCATGATTCCTATGCTTGTGTTTGAGTTGTTTGGTGATCTTTCCATCAAATTCCTATAAGTTGAAAGATTTTTGAACTAGAAAAAGAATGGAAACCAACGGTTCCCAAACCATAGCCTAGGCAAATTAAACCAATCAATAAGAAAGGTTGTGTTTTCGTGAATTTGAGAAACATTCGGAATCGCATGATTCGTATGCTTGTGTTTGAGTTGTTTGGTGAAATTTCCATCAAGTTCTATTAGTTTAAAACCTTTTGGACGAGAAAAAGAATGGGAACCAATGGTTTCCAAACCATAGCCTAGGCAAATCAAACCAATCAATAAGAAAGGTTGTATTATTGAGAATTTGAGAAACATTCGAATCGCATGATTCCTATGCTTGTGTTTGAGTTGTTTGGTGATCTTTCCATCAAATTCCTATAAGTTGAAAGATTTTTGAACTAGAAAAAGAATGAAAACCAACAGTTCCCAAACCATAGCGTAGGCAAATTAAACCAATCAATAAGAAAGGTTGTGTTTTAGTGAATTTGAGAAACATTCGGAATTGCATGATTCGTATGCTGGTGTTTGAGTTGTTTGGTGAAATTTCCATCAAGTTCTATTAGTTCAAAACTTTTTGGACGAGAAAAAGAATGGGAACCAATGGTTTCCAAACCATAGCCTAGGCAAATCAGACCAATCAATAAGAAAGATTGTATTATTGAGAATTTGAGAAACATTCGGAATCGCATGATTCCTATGCTTGTGTTTGTGTTGTTTGGTGATATTTCCATCAAGTTTTTTGGACAAGAAAAAGAATGGAAACCAACGGTTCAAAAACCATAGCCTAGGCAAATCAAACCAATTAATAAGAAAGGTTGTGCTATTGAGAATTTGAGAAACAAGTGAAATCGCATTATTCGTATGCATGTGTTTGAGTTGTTTGGTGATCTTTCCATCAAATTCCTATAAGTTCAAAGATTTTTGAACTAGAAAAAGAATGGAAACCAACGGTTCCCAAACCATAGCGTAGGCAAATTAAACCAATCAATAAGAAAGGTTGTGTTTTTGTGAATTTGAGAAACATTCGGAATCGCATGATTCGTATGCTTGTGTTTGAGTTGTTTGGTGAAATTTCCATCAAGTTCTATTAGTTTAAATCTTTTTGGACGAGAAAAAGAAGGGGAACCAATGGTTTCCAAACCATAGCCTAGGCAAATCAAACCAATCAATAAGAAAGGTTGTATTATTGAGAATTTGAGAAACATTCGAAATCGCATGATTCCTATGCTTGTGTTTGAGTTGTTTGGTGATCTTTCCATCAAATTCCTATAAGTTCAAAGATTTTTGAACTAGAAAAAGAATGGAAACCAACGGTTCCCAAACCATAGCCTAGGCAAATTAAACCAATCAATAAGAAAGGTTGTGTTTTTGTGAATTTGAGAAACATTCGGAATCGCATGATTCGTATGCTTGTGTTTGAGTTGTTTGGTGAAATTTCCATCAAGTTCTATTAGTTCAAAACTTTTTGGACGAGAAAAAGAATGGGAACCAATGGTTTCCAAACCATAGCCTAGGCAAATCAAACCAATCAATAAGAAAGGTTGTATTATTGAGAATTTGAGAAACATTCGGAATCGCATGATTCCTATGCTTGTGTTTGTGTTGTTTGGTGATATTTCCATCAAGTTTTTTGGACGAGAAAAAGAATGGAAACCAACGGTTCAAAAACCATAGCCTAGGCAAATCAAACCAATCAATAAGAAAGGTTGTGTTATTGAGAATTTGAGAAACAAGTGAAATCGCATTATTCGTATGCATGTGTTTGAGTTGTTTGGTGATCTTTCCATCAAATTCCTATAAGTTCAAAGAATTTTGAACTAGAAAAAGAATGGAAACCAACGGTTCCCAAACCATAGCGTAGGCAAATTAAACCAATCAATAAGAAAGGTTGTGTTTTTGTGAATTTGAGAAACATTCGGAATCGCATGATTCGTATGCTTGTGTTTGAGTTGTTTGGTGAAATTTCCATCAAGTTCTATTAGTTTAAAACTTTTTGGACGAGAAAAAGAATGGGAACCAATGGTTTCCAATCCATAGCCTAGGCAAATCAAACCAATCAATAAGAAAGGTTGTATTATTGAGAATTTGAGAAACATTCGAATCGCATGATTCCTATGCTTGTGTTTGAGTTGTTTGGTGATCTTTCCATCAAATTCCTATAAGTTGAAAGATTTTTGAACTAGAAAAGGAATGGCAACCAACGGTTCCCAAACCATAGCCTAGGCAAATTAAACCAATCAATAAGAAAGGTTGTGTTTTCGTGAATTTGAGAAACATTCGGAATCGCATGATTCGTATGCTTGTGTTTGAGTTGTTTGGTGAAATTTCCATCAAGTTCTATTAGTTTAAAACCTTTTGGACGAGAAAAAGAATGGGAACCAATGGTTTCCAAACCATAGCCTAGGCAAATCAAACCAATCAATAAGAAAGGTTGTATTATTGAGAATTTGAGAAACATTCGAATCGCATGATTCCTATGCTTGTGTTTGAGTTGTTTGGTGATCTTTCCATCAAATTCCTATAAGTTGAAAGATTTTTGAACTAGAAAAAGAATGAAAACCAACGGTTCCCAAACCATAGCGTAGGCAAATTAAACCAATCAATAAGAAAGGTTGTGTTTTAGTGAATTTGAGAAACATTCGGAATTGCATGATTCGTATGCTGGCGTTTGAGTTGTTTGGTGAAATTTCCATCAAGTTCTATTAGTTCAAAACTTTTTGGACGAGAAAAAGAATGGGAACCAATGGTTTCCAAACCATAGCCTAGGCAAATCAAACCAATCAATAAGAAAGATTGTATTATTGAGAATTTGAGAAACATTCGGAATCGCATGATTCCTATGCTTGTGTTTGTGTTGTTTGGTGATATTTCCATCAAGTTTTTTGGACAAGAAAAAGAATGGAAACCAACGGTTCAAAAACCATAGCCTAGGCAAATCAAACCAATCAATAAGAAAGGTTGTGTTATTGAGAATTTGAGAAACAAGTGAAATCGCATTATTCGTATGCATGTGTTTGAGTTGTTTGGTGATCTTTCCATCAAATTCCTATAAGTTCAAAGATTTTTGAACTAGAAAAAGAATGGAAACCAACGGTTCCCAAACCATAGCGTAGGCAAATTAAACCAATCAATAAGAAAGGTTGTGTTTTTGTGAATTTGAGAAACATTCGGAATCGCATGATTCGTATGCTTGTGTTTGAGTTGTTTGGTGAAATTTCCATCAAGTTCTATTAGTTTAAAACTTTTTGGACGAGAAAAAGAATGGGAACCAATGGTTTCCAAACCATAGCCTAGGCAAATCAAACCAATCAACAAGAAAGGTTGTGTTTTTGTGAATTTGAGAAACATTCGGAATCGCATGATTCGTATGCTTGTGTTTGAGTTGTTTGGTGAAATTTCCATCAAGTTCTATTAGTTCAAAACTTTTTGGACGAGAAAAAGAATGGGAACCAATGGTTTCCAAACCATAGCCTAGGCAAATCAAACCAATCAATAAGAAAGATTGTATTATTGAGAATTTGAGAAATATTCGGAATCGCATGATTCCTATGCTTGTGTTTGTGTTGTTTGGTGATATTTCCATCAAGTTTTTTGGACAAGAAAAAGAATGGAAACCAACGGTTCAAAAACCATAGCCTAGGCAAATCAAACCAATCAATAAGAAAGGTTGTGTTATTGAGAATTTGAGAAACAAGTGAAATCGCATTATTCGTATGCATGTGTTTGAGTAGTTTGGTGATCTTTCCATCAAATTCCTATAAGTTCAAAGATTTTTGAACTAGAAAAAGAATGGAAACCAACGGTTCCCAAACCATAGCGTAGGCAAATTAAACCAATCAATAAGAAAGGTTGTGTTTTTGTTAATTTGAGAAACATTCGGAATCGCATGATTCGTATGCTTGTGTTTGAGTTGTTTGGTGAAATTTCCATCAAGTTCTATTAGTTTAAAACTTTTTGGACGAGAAAAAGAATGGGAACCAATGGTTTCCAAACCATAGCCTAGGCAAATCAAACCAATCAATAAGAAAGGTTGTATTATTGAGAATTTGAGAAACATTCGAAATCGCATGATTCCTATGCTTGTGTTTGAGTTGTTTGGTGATCTTTCCATCAAATTCCTATAAGTTCAAAGATTTTTGAACTAGAAAAAGAATGGAAACCAACGGTTCCCAAACCATAGCCTAGGCAAATTAAACCAATCAATAAGAAAGGTTGTGTTTTTGTGAATTTGAGAAACATTCGGAATCGCATGATTCGTATGCTTGTGTTTGAGTTGTTTGGTGAAATTTCCATCAAGTTCTATTAGTTCAAAACTTTTTGGACGAGAAAAAGAATGGGAACCAATGGTTTCCAAACCATAGCCTAGGCAAATCAAACCAATTAATAAGAAAGGTTGTATTATTGAGAATTTGAGAAACATTCGGAATCGCATGATTCCTATGCTTGTGTTTGTGTTGTTTGGTGATATTTCCATCAAGTTTTTTGTACGAGAAAAAGAATGGAAACCAACGGTTCAAAAACCATAGCCTAGGCAAATCAAACCAATCAATAAGAAAGGTTGTGTTATTGAGAATTTGAGAAACAAGTGAAATCGCATTATTCGTATGCATGTGTTTGAGTTGTTTGGTGATCTTTCCATCAAATTCCTATAAGTTCAAAGAATTTTGAACTAGAAAAAGAATGGAAACCAACGGTTCCCAAACCATAGCGTAGGCAAATTAAACCAATCAATAAGAAAGGTTGTGTTTTTGTGAATTTGAGAAACATTCGGAATCGCATGATTCGTATGCTTGTGTTTGAGTTGTTTGGTGAAATTTCCATCAAGTTCTATTAGTTTAAAACTTTTTGGACGAGAAAAAGAATGGGAACCAATGGTTTCCAATCCATAGCCTAGGCAAATCAAACCAATCAATAAGAAAGGTTGTATTATTGAGAATTTGAGAAACATTCGAATCGCATGATTCCTATGCTTGTGTTTGAGTTGTTTGGTGATCTTTCCATCAAATTCCTATAAGTTGAAAGATTTTTGAACTAGAAAAAGAATGGAAACCAACGGTTCCCAAACCATAGCCTAGGCAAATTAAACCAATCAATAAGAAAGGTTGTGTTTTCGTGAATTTGAGAAACATTCGGAATCACATGATTCGTATGCTTGTGTTTGAGTTGTTTGGTGAAATTTCCATCAAGTTCTATTAGTTTAAAACCTTTTGGACGAGAAAAAGAATGGGAACCAATGGTTTCCAAACCATAGCCTAGGCAAATCAAACCAATCAATAAGAAAGGTTGTATTATTGAGAATTTGAGAAACATTCGAATCGCATGATTCCTATGCTTGTGTTTGAGTTGTTTGGTGATCTTTCAATCAAATTCCTATAAGTTGAAAGATTTTTGAACTAGAAAAAGAATGAAAACCAACGGTTCCCAAACCATAGCGTAGGCAAATTAAACCAATCAATAAGAAAGGTTGTGTTTTAGTGAATTTGAGAAACATTCGGAATTGCATGATTCGTATGCTGGTGTTTGAGTTGTTTGGTGAAATTTCCATCAAGTTCTATTAGTTCAAAACTTTTTGGACGAGAAAAAGAATGGGAACCAATGGTTTCCAAACCATAGCCTAGGCAAATCAAACCAATCAATAAGAAAGATTGTATTATTGAGAATTTGAGAAACATTCGGAATCGCATGATTCCTATGCTTGTGTTTGTGTTGTTTGGTGATATTTCCATCAAGTTTTTTGGACAAGAAAAAGAATGGAAACCAACGGTTCAAAAACCATAGCCTAGGCAAATCAAACCAATCAATAAGAAAGGTTGTGTTATTGAGAATTTGAGAAACAAGTGAAATCGCATTATTCGTATGCATGTGTTTGAGTAGTTTGGTGATCTTTCCATCAAATTCCTATAAGTTCAAAGATTTTTGAACTAGAAAAAGAATGGAAACCAACGGTTCCCAAACCATAGCGTAGGCAAATTAAACCAATCAATAAGAAAGGTTGTGTTTTTGTGAATTTGAGAAACATTCGGAATCGCATGATTCGTATGCTTGTGTTTGAGTTGTTTGGTGAAATTTCCATCAAGTTCTATTAGTTTAAAACTTTTTGGACGAGAAAAAGAATGGGAACCAATGGTTTCCAAACCATAGCCTAGGCAAATCAAACCAATCAATAAGAAAGGTTGTATTATTGAGAATTTGAGAAACATTCGAAATCGCATGATTCCTATGCTTGTGTTTGAGTTGTTTGGTGATCTTTCCATCAAATTCCTATAAGTTCAAAGATTTTTGAACTAGAAAAAGAATGGAAACCAACAGTTCCCAAACCATAGCCTAGGCAAATTAAACCAATCAATAAGAAAGGTTGTGTTTTTGTGAATTTGAGAAACATTCGGAATCGCATGATTCGTATGCTCGTGTTTGAGTTGTTTGGTGAAATTTCCATCAAGTTCTATTAGTTCAAAACTTTTTGGACGAGAAAAAGAATGGGAACCAATGGTTTCCAAACCATAGCCTAGGCAAATCAAACCAATCAATAAGAAAGGTTGTATTATTGAGAATTTGAGAAACATTCGGAATCGCATGATTCCTATGCTTGTGTTTGTGTTGTTTGGTGATATTTCCATCAAGTTTTTTGTACGAGAAAAAGAATGGAAACCAACGGTTCAAAAACCATAGCCTAGGCAAATCAAACCAATCAATAAGAAAGGTTGTGTTGTTGAGAATTTGAGAAACAAGTGAAATCGCATTATTCGTATGCATGTGTTTGAGTTGTTTGGTGATCTTTCCATCAAATTCCTATAAGTTCAAAGAATTTTGAACTAGAAAAAGAATGGAAACCAACGGTTCCCAAACCATAGCGTAGGCAAATTAAACCAATCAATAAGAAAGGTTGTGTTTTTGTGAATTTGAGAAACATTCGGAATCGCATGATTCGTATGCTTGTGTTTGAGTTGTTTGGTGAAATTTCCATCAAGTTCTATTAGTTTAAAACTTTTTGGACGAGAAAAAGAATGGGAACCAATGGTTTCCAATCCATAGCCTAGGCAAATCAAACCAATCAATAAGAAAGGTTGTATTATTGAGAATTTGAGAAACATTCGAATCGCATGATTCCTATGCTTGTGTTTGAGTTGTTTGGTGATCTTTCCATCAAATTCCTATAAGTTGAAAGATTTTTGAACTAGAAAAAGAATGGAAACCAACGGTTCCCAAACCATAGCCTAGGCAAATTAAACCAATCAATAAGAAAGGTTGTGTTTTCGTGAATTTGAGAAACATTCGGAATCGCATGATTCGTATGCTTGTGTTTGAGTTGTTTGGTGAAATTTCCATCAAGTTCTATTAGTTTAAAACCTTTTGGACGAGAAAAAGAATGGGAACCAATGGTTTCCAAACCATAGCCTAGGCAAATCAAACCAATCAATAAGAAAGGTTGTATTATTGAGAATTTGAGAAACATTCGAATCGCATGATTCCTATGCTTGTGTTTGAGTTGTTTGGTGATCTTTCCATCAAATTCCTATAAGTTGAAAGATTTTTGAACTAGAAAAAGAATGAAAACCAACAGTTCCCAAACCATAGCGTAGGCAAATTAAACCAATCAATAAGAAAGGTTGTGTTTTAGTGAATTTGAGAAACATTCGGAATTGCATGATTCGTATGCTGGTGTTTGAGTTGTTTGGTGAAATTTCCATCAAGTTCTATTAGTTCAAAACTTTTTGGACGAGAAAAAGAATGGGAACCAATGGTTTCCAAACCATAGCCTAGGCAAATCAGACCAATCAATAAGAAAGATTGTATTATTGAGAATTTGAGAAACATTCGGAATCGCATGATTCCTATGCTTGTGTTTGTGTTGTTTGGTGATATTTCCATCAAGTTTTTTGGACAAGAAAAAGAATGGAAACCAACGGTTCAAAAACCATAGCCTAGGCAAATCAAACCAATTAATAAGAAAGGTTGTGTTATTGAGAATTTGAGAAACAAGTGAAATCGCATTATTCGTATGCATGTGTTTGAGTTGTTTGGTGATCTTTCCATCAAATTCCTATAAGTTCAAAGATTTTTGAACTAGAAAAAGAATGGAAACCAACGGTTCCCAAACCATAGCGTAGGCAAATTAAACCAATCAATAAGAAAGGTTGTGTTTTTGTGAATTTGAGAAACATTCGGAATCGCATGATTCGTATGCTTGTGTTTGAGTTGTTTGGTGAAATTTCCATCAAGTTCTATTAGTTTAAATCTTTTTGGACGAGAAAAAGAAGGGGAACCAATGGTTTCCAAACCATAGCCTAGGCAAATCAAACCAATCAATAAGAAAGGTTGTATTATTGAGAATTTGAGAAACATTCGAAATCGCATGATTCCTATGCTTGTGTTTGAGTTGTTTGGTGATCTTTCCATCAAATTCCTATAAGTTCAAAGATTTTTGAACTAGAAAAAGAATGGAAACCAACGGTTCCCAAACCATAGCCTAGGCAAATTAAACCAATCAATAAGAAAGGTTGTGTTTTTGTGAATTTGAGAAACATTCGGAATCGCATGATTCGTATGCTTGTGTTTGAGTTGTTTGGTGAAATTTCCATCAAGTTCTATTAGTTCAAAACTTTTTGGACGAGAAAAAGAATGGGAACCAATGGTTTCCAAACCATAGCCTAGGCAAATCAAACCAATCAATAAGAAAGGTTGTATTATTGAGAATTTGAGAAACATTCGGAATCGCATGATTCCTATGCTTGTGTTTGTGTTGTTTGGTGATATTTCCATCAAGTTTTTTGGACGAGAAAAAGAATGGAAACCAACGGTTCAAAAACCATAGCCTAGGCAAATCAAACCAATCAATAAGAAAGGTTGTGTTATTGAGAATTTGAGAAACAAGTGAAATCGCATTATTCGTATGCATGTGTTTGAGTTGTTTGGTGATCTTTCCATCAAATTCCTATAAGTTCAAAGAATTTTGAACTAGAAAAAGAATGGAAACCAACGGTTCCCAAACCATAGCGTAGGCAAATTAAACCAATCAATAAGAAAGGTTGTGTTTTTGTGAATTTGAGAAACATTCGGAATCGCATGATTCGTATGCTTGTGTTTGAGTTGTTTGGTGAAATTTCCATCAAGTTCTATTAGTTTAAAACTTTTTGGACGAGAAAAAGAATGGGAACCAATGGTTTCCAATCCATAGCCTAGGCAAATCAAACCAATCAATAAGAAAGGTTGTATTATTGAGAATTTGAGAAACATTCGAATCGCATGATTCCTATGCTTGTGTTTGAGTTGTTTGGTGATCTTTCCATCAAATTCCTATAAGTTGAAAGATTTTTGAACTAGAAAAGGAATGGAAACCAACGGTTCCCAAACCATAGCCTAGGCAAATTAAACCAATCAATAAGAAAGGTTGTGTTTTCGTGAATTTGAGAAACATTCGGAATCGCATGATTCGTATGCTTGTGTTTGAGTTGTTTGGTGAAATTTCCATCAAGTTCTATTAGTTTAAAACCTTTTGGACGAGAAAAAGAATGGGAACCAATGGTTTCCAAACCATAGCCTAGGCAAATCAAACCAATCAATAAGAAAGGTTGTATTATTGAGAATTTGAGAAACATTCGAATCGCATGATTCCTATGCTTGTGTTTGAGTTGTTTGGTGATCTTTCCATCAAATTCCTATAAGTTGAAAGATTTTTGAACTAGAAAAAGAATGAAAACCAACGGTTCCCAAACCATAGCGTAGGCAAATTAAACCAATCAATAAGAAAGGTTGTGTTTTAGTGAATTTGAGAAACATTCGGAATTGCATGATTCGTATGCTGGCGTTTGAGTTGTTTGGTGAAATTTCCATCAAGTTCTATTAGTTCAAAACTTTTTGGACGAGAAAAAGAATGGGAACCAATGGTTTCCAAACCATAGCCTAGGCAAATCAAACCAATCAATAAGAAAGATTGTATTATTGAGAATTTGAGAAACATTCGGAATCGCATGATTCCTATGCTTGTGTTTGTGTTGTTTGGTGATATTTCCATCAAGTTTTTTGGACAAGAAAAAGAATGGAAACCAACGGTTCAAAAACCATAGCCTAGGCAAATCAAACCAATCAATAAGAAAGGTTGTGTTATTGAGAATTTGAGAAACAAGTGAAATCGCATTATTCGTATGCATGTGTTTGAGTTGTTTGGTGATCTTTCCATCAAATTCCTATAAGTTCAAAGATTTTTGAACTAGAAAAAGAATGGAAACCAACGGTTCCCAAACCATAGCGTAGGCAAATTAAACCAATCAATAAGAAAGGTTGTGTTTTTGTGAATTTGAGAAACATTCGGAATCGCATGATTCGTATGCTTGTGTTTGAGTTGTTTGGTGAAATTTCCATCAAGTTCTATTAGTTTAAAACTTTTTGGACGAGAAAAAGAATGGGAACCAATGGTTTCCAAACCATAGCCTAGGCAAATCAAACCAATCAACAAGAAAGGTTGTGTTTTTGTGAATTTGAGAAACATTCGGAATCGCATGATTCGTATGCTTGTGTTTGAGTTGTTTGGTGAAATTTCCATCAAGTTCTATTAGTTCAAAACTTTTTGGACGAGAAAAAGAATGGGAACCAATGGTTTCCAAACCATAGCCTAGGCAAATCAAACCAATCAATAAGAAAGATTGTATTATTGAGAATTCGAGAAACATTCGGAATCGCATGATTCCTATGCTTGTGTATGTGTTGTTTGGTGATATTTCCATCAAGTTTTTTGGACGAGAAAAAGAATGGAAACCAACGGTTCAAAAACCATAGCCTAGGCAAATCAAACCAATCAATAAGAAAGGTTGTGTTATTGAGAATTTGAGAAACAAGTGAAATCGCATTATTCGTATGCATGTGTTTGAGTTGTTTGGTGATCTTTCCATCAAATTCCTATAAGTTCAAAGAATTTTGAACTAGAAAAAGAATGGAAACCAACGGTTCCCAAACCATAGCGTAGGCAAATTAATTTAATCAATAAGAAAGGTTGTGTTTTATGTTGAATTTGAGAAACATTCGGAATCGCATGATTCGTATGCTTGTGTTTGAGTTGTTTGGTGAAATTTCCATCAAGTTCTATTAGTTTAAAACTTTTTGGACGAGAAAAAGAATGGGAACCAATGGTTTCCAATCCATAGCCTAGGCAAATCAAACCAATCAATAAGAAAGGTTGTATTATTGAGAATTTGAGAAACATTCGAATCGCATGATTCCTATGCTTGTGTTTGAGTTGTTTGGTGATCTTTCCATCAAATTCCTATAAGTTGAAAGATTTTTGAACTAGAAAAAGAATGGAAACCAACGGTTCCCAATCATAGCCTATGCAAATTAAACCAATCAATAAGAAAGGTTGTGTTTTTGTGAATTTGAGAAACATTCGGAATCGCATGATTCGTATGCTTGTGCTTGAGTTGTTTGGTGAAATTTCCATCAAGTTCTATTAGTTTAAAACTTTTTGGACGAGAAAAAGAATGGGAACCAATGGTTTCCAAACCATAGCCTAGGCAAATCAAACCAATCAATAAGAAAGGTTGTATTATTGAGAATTTGAGAAACATTCGAATCGCATGATTCCTATGCTTGTGTTTGAGTTGTTTGGTGATCTTTCCATCAAATTCCTATAAGTTCAAAGATTTTTGAACTAGAAAAAGAATGGAAACCAAGGTTCCCAAACCATAGCCTAGGCAAATTAAACCAATCAATAAGAAAGGTTGTGTTTTTGTGAATTTGAGAAACATTCGGAATCGCATGATTCGTATGCTTGTGTTTGAGTTGTTTGGTGAAATTTCCATCAAGTTCTATTAGTTTAAAACTTTTTGGACGAGAAAAAGAATGGGAACCAATGGTTTCCAAACCATAGCCTAGGCAAATCAAACCAATCAATAAGAAAGGTTGTATTATTGAGAATTTGAGAAACATTCGGAATCGCATGATTCCTATGCTTGTGTTTGTGTTGTTTGGTGATATTTCCATCAAGTTTTTTGGACGAGAAAAAGAATGGAAACCAACGGTTCAAAAACCATAGCCTAGGCAAATCAAACCAATCAATAAGAAAGGTTGTGTTATTGAGAATTTGAGAAACAAGTGAAATCGCATTATTCGTATGCATGTGTTTGAGTTGTTTGGTGATCTTTCCATCAAATTCCTATAAGTTCAAAGAATTTTGAACTAGAAAAAGAATGGAAACCAACGGTTCCCAAACCATAGCGTAGGCAAATTAAACCAATCAATAAGAAAGGTTGTGTTTTTGTGAATTTGAGAAACATTCGGAATCGCATGATTCGTATGCTTGTGTTTGAGTTGTTTGGTGAAATTTCCATCAAGTTCTATTAGTTTAAAACTTTTTGGACGAGAAAAAGAATGGGAACCAATGGTTTCCAATCCATAGCCTAGGCAAATCAAACCAATCAATAAGAAAGGTTGTATTATTGAGAATTTGAGAAACATTCGAATCGCATGATTCCTATGCTTGTGTTTGAGTTGTTTGGTGATCTTTCCATCAAATTCCTATAAGTTGAAAGATTTTTGAACTAGAAAAGGAATGGAAACCAACGGTTCCCAAACCATAGCCTAGGCAAATTAAACCAATCAATAAGAAAGGTTGTGTTTTCGTGAATTTGAGAAACATTCGGAATCGCATGATTCGTATGCTTGTGTTTGAGTTGTTTGGTGAAATTTCCATCAAGTTCTATTAGTTTAAAACCTTTTGGACGAGAAAAAGAATGGGAACCAATGGTTTCCAAACCATAGCCTAGGCAAATCAAACCAATCAATAAGAAAGGTTGTATTATTGAGAATTTGAGAAACATTCGAATCGCATGATTCCTATGCTTGTGTTTGAGTTGTTTGGTGATCTTTCCATCAAATTCCTATAAGTTGAAAGATTTTTGAACTAGAAAAAGAATGAAAACCAACGGTTCCCAAACCATAGCGTAGGCAAATTAAACCAATCAATAAGAAAGGTTGTGTTTTAGTGAATTTGAGAAACATTCGGAATTGCATGATTCGTATGCTGGCGTTTGAGTTGTTTGGTGAAATTTCCATCAAGTTCTATTAGTTCAAAACTTTTTGGACGAGAAAAAGAATGGGAACCAATGGTTTCCAAACCATAGCCTAGGCAAATCAAACCAATCAATAAGAAAGATTGTATTATTGAGAATTTGAGAAACATTCGGAATCGCATGATTCCTATGCTTGTGTTTGTGTTGTTTGGTGATATTTCCATCAAGTTTTTTGGACAAGAAAAAGAATGGAAACCAACGGTTCAAAAACCATAGCCTAGGCAAATCAAACCAATCAATAAGAAAGGTTGTGTTATTGAGAATTTGAGAAACAAGTGAAATCGCATTATTCGTATGCATGTGTTTGAGTTGTTTGGTGATCTTTCCATCAAATTCCTATAAGTTCAAAGATTTTTGAACTAGAAAAAGAATGGAAACCAACGGTTCCCAAACCATAGCGTAGGCAAATTAAACCAATCAATAAGAAAGGTTGTGTTTTTGTGAATTTGAGAAACATTCGGAATCGCATGATTCGTATGCTTGTGTTTGAGTTGTTTGGTGAAATTTCCATCAAGTTCTATTAGTTTAAAACTTTTTGGACGAGAAAAAGAATGGGAACCAATGGTTTCCAAACCATAGCCTAGGCAAATCAAACCAATCAACAAGAAAGGTTGTGTTTTTGTGAATTTGAGAAACATTCGGAATCGCATGATTCGTATGCTTGTGTTTGAGTTGTTTGGTGAAATTTCCATCAAGTTCTATTAGTTCAAAACTTTTTGGACGAGAAAAAGAATGGGAACCAATGGTTTCCAAACCATAGCCTAGGTAAATCAAACCAATCAATAAGAAAGATTGTATTATTGAGAATTCGAGAAACATTCGGAATCGCATGATTCCTATGCTTGTGTATGTGTTGTTTGGTGATATTTCCATCAAGTTTTTTGGACGAGAAAAAGAATGGAAACCAACGGTTCAAAAACCATAGCCTAGGCAAATCAAACCAATCAATAAGAAAGGTTGTGTTATTGAGAATTTGAGAAACAAGTGAAATCGCATTATTCGTATGCATGTGTTTGAGTTGTTTGGTGATCTTTCCATCAAATTCCTATAAGTTCAAAGAATTTTGAACTAGAAAAAGAATGGAAACCAACGGTTCCCAAACCATAGCGTAGGCAAATTAATTCAATCAATAAGAAAGGTTGTGTTTTATGTTGAATTTGAGAAACATTCGGAATCGCATGATTCGTATGCTTGTGTTTGAGTTGTTTGGTGAAATTTCCATCAAGTTCTATTAGTTTAAAACTTTTTGGACGAGAAAAAGAATGGGAACCAATGGTTTCCAATCCATAGCCTAGGCAAATCAAACCAATCAATAAGAAAGGTTGTATTATTGAGAATTTGAGAAACATTCGAATCGCATGATTCCTATGCTTGTGTTTGAGTTGTTTGGTGATCTTTCCATCAAATTCCTATAAGTTGAAAGATTTTTGAACTAGAAAAAGAATGGAAACCAACGGTTCCCAATCATAGCCTATGCAAATTAAACCAATCAATAAGAAAGGTTGTGTTTTTGTGAATTTGAGAAACATTCGGAATCGCATGATTCGTATGCTTGTGCTTGAGTTGTTTGGTGAAATTTCCATCAAGTTCTATTAGTTTAAAACTTTTTGGACGAGAAAAAGAATGGGAACCAATGGTTTCCAAACCATAGCCTAGGCAAATCAAACCAATCAATAAGAAAGGTTGTATTATTGAGAATTTGAGAAACATTCGAATCGCATGATTCCTATGCTTGTGTTTGAGTTGTTTAGTGATCTTTCCATCAAATTCCTATAAGTTCAAAGATTTTTGGACGAGAAAAAGAATGGAAACCAACGGTTCCCAAACCATAGCGTAGGCAAATTAAACCAATCAATAAGAAAGGTTGTATTTTTGTGAATTTGAGAAACATTCGGAATCGCATGATTCGTATGCTTGTGTTTGAGTTGTTTGGTGAAATTTACATCAAGTTCTATTAGTTTAAAACTTTTTGGACGAGAAAAAGAATGGGAACCAATGGTTTCCAAACCATAGCCTAGGCAAATCAAATCAATCAATAAGAAAGGTTGTATTATTGAGAATTTGAGAAACATTCGAAATCGCATGATTCGTATGCTTGTGTTTGAGTTGTTTGGTGATCTTTCCATCAAATTCCTATAAGTTCAAAGATTTTTGGACGAGAAAAAGAATGGAAACCAACGGTTCCCAAACCATAGCGTAGGCAAATTAAACCAATCAATAAGAGAGGTTGTATTTTTGTGAATTTGAGAAACATTCGGAATCGCATGATTCGTATGCTTGTGTTTGAGTTGTTTGGTGAAATTTCCATCAAGTTCTATTAGTTTAAAACTTTTTGGACGAGAAAAAGAATGGGAACCAATGGTTTCCAAACCATAGCTTAGGCAAATCAAATCAATCAATAAGAAAGGTTGTATTATTGAGAATTTGAGAAACATTCGAAATCGCATGATTCGTATGCTTGTGTTTGAGTTGTTTGGTGATCTTTCCATCAAATTCCTATAAGTTCAAAGATTTTTGGACGAGAAAAAGAATGGAAACCAACGGTTCCCAAACCATAGCGTATGCAAATTAAACCAATCAATAAGAAAGGTTGTGTTTTTGTGAATTTGAGAAACATTCGGAATCGCATGATTCGTATGCTTGTGTTTGAGTTGTTTGGTGAAATATCCATCAAGTTCTATTAGTTTAAAACTTTTTGGACGAGAAAAAGAATGGGAACCAATGGTTTCCAAACCATAGCCTAAGCAAATCAAACCAATCAATAAGAAAGGTTGTATTATTGAGAATTTGAGAAACATTCGAAATCGCATGATTCGTATGCTTGTGTTTTAGTTGTTTGGTGATCTTTCCATCAAATTCCTATAAGTTCAAAGATTTTTGAACTAGAAAAAGAATGGAAACCAACGGTTCCCAAACCATAGCCTAGGCAAATCAAACCAATCAATAAGAAAGGTTGTATTATTGAGAATTTGAGAAACATTCGAAAGCGCATGATTCCTATGTTTGTGTTTGAGTTGTTTGGTGATCTTTCCATCAAATTCCTATAAGTTCAAAGATTTTTGAACTAGAAAAAGAATGGAAACCAACGGTTCCCAAACCATAGCCTAGGCAAATTAAACCAATCAATAAGAAAGGTTGTGTTTTTGTGAATTTGAGAAACATTCGGAATCGCATGATTCGTATGCTTGTGTTTGAGTTGTTTGGTGAAATTTCCATCAAGTTCTATTAGTTCAAAACTTTTTGGACGAGAAAAAGAATGGGAACCAATGGTTTCCAAACCATAGCCTAGGCAAATCAAACCAATCAATAAGAAAGGTTGTATTATTGAGAATTTGAGAAACATTCGGAATCGCATGATTCCTATGCTTGGGTTTGTGTTGTTTGGTGATATTTCCATCAAGTTTTTTGGACGAGAAAAAGAATGGAAACCAACGGTTCCCAAACCATAGCCTAGGCAAATCAAACCAATCAATAAGAAAGGTTGTATTATTGAGAATTTGAGAAACATTCGGAATCGCATGATTCCTATGCTTGGGTTTGTGTTGTTTGGTGATATTTCCATCAAGTTTTTTGGACGAGAAAAAGATTGGAAACCAACGGTTCAAAAACCATAGCCTAGGCAAATCAAACCAATCAATAAGCAAGGTTGTGTTATTGAGAATTTGAGAAACAAGTGAAATCGCATTATTCGTATGCATGTGTTTGAGTTGTTTGGTGATCTTTCCATCAAATTCCTATAAGTTCAAAGATTTTTGAACTAGAAAAAGAATGGAAAGCAACGGTTCCCAAACCATAGCGTAGGCAAATTAAACCAATCAATAAGAAAGGTTGTGTTTTTGTGAATTTGAGAAACATTCGGAATCGCATGATTCGTATGCTTGTGTTTGAGTTGTTTGGTGAAATTTCCATCAAGTTCTATTAGTTTAAAACTTTTTGGACGAGAAAAAGAATGGGAACCAATGGTTTCCAAACCATAGCCTAGGCAAATCAAACCAATCAATAAGAAAGGTTGTATTATTGAGAATTTGAGAAACATTCGAATCGCATGATTCCTATGCTTGTGTTTGAGTTGTTTGGTGATCTTTCCATCAAATTCCTATAAGTTCAAAGATTTTTGAACTAGAAAAAGAATGGAAACCAACGGTTCCCAAACCATAGCCTAGGCAAATTAAACCAATCAATAAGAAAGGTTGTGTTTTTGTGAATTTGAGAAACATTCGGAATCGCATGATTCGTATGCTTGTGTTAGAGTTGTTTGGTGAAATTTCCATCAAGTTCTATTAGTTTAAAACTTTTTGGACGAGAAAAAGAATGGGAACCAATTGTTTCCAAACCATAGCCTAGGCAAATCAAACCAATCAATAAGAAAGGTTGTATTATTGAGAATTTGAGAAACATTCGAAATCGCATGATTCCCATGCTTGTGTTTGATTTGTTTGGTGATCTTTCCATCAAATTCCTATAAGTTCAAAGATTTTTGGACGAGAAAAAGAATGGAAACCAACGGTTCCCAAACCATAGCGTAGGCAAATTAAACCAATCAATAAGAAAGGTTGTGTTTTTGTGAATTTGAGAAACATTCGGAATCGCATGATTCGTATGCTTGTGTTTGAGTTGTTTGGTGAAATATCCATCAAGTTCTATTAGTTTAAAACTTTTTGGACGAGAAAAAGAATGGGAACCAATGGTTTCCAAACCATAGCCTAAGCAAATCAAACCAATCAATAAGAAAGGTTGTATTATTGAGAATTTGAGAAACATTCGAAATCGCATGATTCGTATGCTTGTGTTTTAGTTGTTTAGTGATCTTTCCATCAAATTCCTATAAGTTCAAAGATTTTTGAACTAGAAAAAGAATGGAAACCAACGGTTCCCAAACCATAGCCTTGGCAAATCAAACCAATCAATCAGAAAGGTTGTATTATTGAGAATTTGAGAAACATTCGAAATCGCATGATTCCTATGCTTGTGTTTGAGTTGTTTGGTGATCTTTCCATCAAATTCCTATAAGTTCAAAGATTTTTGGACGAGAAAAAGAATGAAAACCAACGGTTCCCAAACCATAGCGTAGGCAAATTAAATCAATCAATAAGAAAGGTTGTGTTTTTGTGAATTTGAGAAACATTCGGAATCGCATGATTCGTATGCTTGTGTTTGAGTTGTTTGGTGAAATTTCCATCAAGTTCTATTAGTTTAAAACTTTTTGGACGAGAAAAAGAATGGGAACCAATGGTTTCCAAACCATAGCCTAGGCAAATAAAACCAATCAATAAGAAAGGTTGTATGATTGAGAATTTGAGAAACATTCGAAATCGCATGATTCGTATGCTTGTGTTTGAGTTGTTTGGTGATCTTTCCATCAAATTCCTATAAGTTCAAAGATTTTTGGACGAGAAAAAGAATAGAAACCAACGGTTCCCAAACCATAGCGTAGGCAAATTAAACCAATCAATAAGAAAGGTTGTGTTTTAGTGAATTTGAGAAACATTCGGAATCGCATGATTCGTATGCTTGTGTTTGAGTTGTTTGGTGAAATTTCCATCAAGTTCTATTAGTTTAAAACTTTTTGGACGAGAAAAAGAATGGGAACCAATGGTTTCCAAACCATAGCGTAGGCAAATTAAACCAATCAATAAGAAAGGTTGTGTTTTTGTAAATTTGAGAAACATTCGGAATCGCATGATTCGTATGCTTGTGTTTGAGTTGTTTGGTGAAATTTCCATCAAGTTCTATTAGTTCAAACCTTTTTGGACGAGAAAAAGAATGGGAACCAATGGTTTCCAAACCATAGCCTAGGCAAATCAAACCAATCAATAAGAAAGGTTGTATTATTGAGAATTTGAGAAACATTCGAAATCGCATGATTCCTATGCTTGTGTTTGAGTTGTTTGGTGATCTTTCCATCAAATTCCTATAAGTTCAAAGATTTTTGAACTAGAAAAAGAATGGAAACCAACGGTTCCCAAACCATAGCCTAGGCAAATTAAACCAATCAATAAGAAAGGTTGTGTTTTTGTGAATTTGAGAAACATTCGGAATCGCATGATTCATATGCTTGTGTTTGAGTTGTTTGGTGAAATTTCCATCAAGTTCTATTAGTTCAAAACTTTTTGGACGAGAAAAAGAATGGGAACCAATGGTTTCCAAACCATAGCCTAGGCAAATCAAACCAATCAATAAGAAAGGTTGTATTATTGAGAATTTGAGAAACATTCGGAATCGCATGATTCCTATGCTTGGGTTTGTGTTGTTTGGTGATATTTCCATCAAGTTTTTTGGACGAGAAAAAGAATGGAAACCAACGGTTCAAAAACCATAGCCTAGGCAAATCAAACCAATCAATAAGAAAGGTTGTGTTATTGAGAATTTGAGAAACAAGTGAAATCGCATTATTCGTATGCATGTGTTTGAGTTGTTTGGTGATCTTTCCATCAAATTCCTATAAGTTCAAAGATTTTTGAACTAGAAAAAGAATGGAAAGCAACGGTTCCCAAACCATAGCGTAGGCAAATTAAACCAATCAATAAGAAAGGTTGTGTTTTTGTGAATTTGAGAAACATTCGGAATCGCATGATTCGTATGCTTGTGTTTGAGTTGTTTGGTGAAATTTCCATCAAGTTCTATTAGTTTAAAACTTTTTGGACGAGAAAAAGAATGGGAACCAATGGTTTCCAAACCATAGCCTAGGCAAATCAAACCAATCAATAACAAAGGTTGTATTATTGAGAATTTGAGAAACATTCGAATCGCATGATTCCTATGCTTGTGTTTGAGTTGTTTGGTGATCTTTCCATCAAATTCCTATAAGTTCAAAGATTTTTGAACTAGAAAAAGAATGGAAACCAACGGTTCCCAAACCTAGGCAAATTAAACCAATCAATAAGAAAGGTTGTGTTTTTGTGAATTTGAGAAACATTCGGAATCGCATGATTCGTATGCTTGTGTTTGAGTTGTTTGGTGAAATTTCCATCAAGTTCTATTAGTTTAAAACTTTTTGGACGAGAAAAAGAATGGGAACCAATGGTTTCCAAACCATAGCCTAGGCAAATCAAACCAATCAATAAGAAAGGTTGTATTATTGAGAATTTGAGAAACATTCGAAATCGCATGATTCCCATGCTTGTGTTTGAGTTGTTTGGTGATCTTTCCATCAAATTCCTATAAGTTCAAAGATTTTTGGACGAGAAAAAGAATGGAAAGCAACGGTTCCCAAACCATAGCGTCGGCAAATTAAACCAATCAATAAGAAAGGTTGTGTTTTTGTGAATTTGAGAAACATTCGGAATCGCATGATTCGTATGCTTGTGTTTGAGTTGTTTGGTGAAATTTCCATCAAGTTCTATTAGTTTAAAACCTTTTGGACGAGAAAAAGAATGGGAACCAATGGTTTCCAAACCATAGCCTAGGCAAATCAAACCAATCAATAAGAAAGGTTGTATTATTGAGAATTTGAGAAACATTCGAAATCGCATGATTCCTATGCTTGTGTTTGAGTTGTTTGGTGATCTTTCCATCAAATTCCTATAAGTTCAAAGATTTTTGGACGAGAAAAAGAATGAAAACCAACGGTTCCCAAACCATAGCGTAGGCAAATTAAACCAATCAATAAGAAAGGTTGTGTTTTTGTGAATTTGAGAAACATTCGGAATCGCATGATTCGTATGCTTGTGTTTGAGTTGTTTGGTGAAATTTCCATCAAGTTCTATTAGTTTAAAATGTTTTGGACGAGAAAAAGAATGGGAACCAATGGTTTCCAAACCATAACCTAGGCAAATCAAACCAATCAATAAGAAAGGTTGTATGATTGAGAATTTGAGAAACATTCGAAATCGCATGATTCGTATGCTTGTGTTTGAGTTGTTTGGTGATCTTTCCATCAAATTCCTATAAGTTCAAAGATTTTTGGACGAGAAAAAGAATGAAAACCAACGGTTCCCAAACCATAGCGTAGGCAAATTAAACCAATCAATAAGAAAGGTTGTGTTTTTGTGAATTTGAGAAACATTCGGAATCGTATGATTCGTATGCTTGTGTTTGAGTTGTTTGGTGAAATTTCCATCAAGTTCTATTAGTTCAAAACTCTTTGGACGAGCAAAAGAATGGGAACCAATAGTTTCCAAACCATAGCCTCGGCAAATCAAACCAATCAATAAGAAAGGTTGTATTATTGAGAATTTGAGAAACATTCGAAAGCGCATGATTCGTATGCTTGTGTTTGAGTTGTTTGGTGATCTTTCCATCAAATTCCTATATGTTCAAAGATTTTTGAACAAGAAAAAGAATGGAAACCAACGGTTCCCAAACCATAGCCTAGGCAAATCAAACCAATCAATAAGAAAGGTTGTATTATTGAGAATTTGAGAAACATTCGAAAGCGCATGATTCCTATGCTTGTGTTTGAGTTGTTTGGTGATCTTTCCATCAAATTCCTATAAGTTCAAAGATTTTTGGACGAGAAAAAGAATGGAAACCAACGGTTCCCAAACCATAGCGTAGGCAAATTAAACCAATCAATAAGAAAGGTTGTGTTTTTGTGAATTTGAGAAACATTCGGAATCGCATGATTCGTATGCTTGTGTTTGAGTTGTTTGGTGAAATTTCCATCAAGTTCTATTAGTTCAAACCTTTTTGGACGAGAAAAAGAATGGGAACCAATGGTTTCCAAACCATAGCCTAGGCAAATCAAACCAATCAATAAGAAAGGTTGTATTATTGAGAATTTGAGAAACATTCGAAATCGCATGATTCCTATGCTTGTGTTTGAGTTGTTTGGTGATCTTTCCATCAAATTCCTATAAGTTCAAAGATTTTTGAACTAGAAAAAGAATGGAAACCAACGGTTCCCAAACCATAGCCTAGGCAAATTAAACCAATCAATAAGAAAGGTTGTGTTTTTGTGAATTTGAGAAACATTCGGAATCGCATGATTCATATGCTTGTGTTTGAGTTGTTTGGTGAAATTTCCATCAAGTTCTATTAGTTCAAAACTTTTTGGACGAGAAAAAGAATGGGAACCAATGGTTTCCAAACCATAGCCTAGGCAAATCAAACCAATCAATAAGAAAGGTTGTATTATTGAGAATTTGAGAAACATTCGGAATCGCATGATTCCTATGCTTGGGTTTGTGTTGTTTGGTGATATTTCCATCAAGTTTTTTGGACGAGAAAAAGAATGGAAACCAACGGTTCAAAAACCATAGCCTAGGCAAATCAAACCAATCAATAAGAAAGGTTGTGTTATTGAGAATTTGAGAAACAAGTGAAATCGCATTATTCGTATGCATGTGTTTGAGTTGTTTGGTGATCTTTCCATCAAATTCCTATAAGTTCAAAGATTTTTGAACTAGAAAAAGAATGGAAAGCAACGGTTCCCAAACCATAGCGTAGGCAAATTAAACCAATCAATAAGAAAGGTTGTGTTTTTGTGAATTTGAGAAACATTCGGAATCGCATGATTCGTATGCTTGTGTTTGAGTTGTTTGGTGAAATTTCCATCAAGTTCTATTAGTTTAAAACTTTTTGGACGAGAAAAAGAATGGGAACCAATGGTTTCCAAACCATAGCCTAGGCAAATCAAACCAATCAATAACAAAGGTTGTATTATTGAGAATTTGAGAAACATTCGAATCGCATGATTCCTATGCTTGTGTTTGAGTTGTTTGGTGATCTTTCCATCAAATTCCTATAAGTTCAAAGATTTTTGAACTAGAAAAAGAATGGAAACCAACGGTTCCCAAACCATAGCCTAGGCAAATTAAACCAATCAATAAGAAAGGTTGTGTTTTTGTGAATTTGAGAAACATTCGGAATCGCATGATTCGTATGCTTGTGTTTGAGTTGTTTGGTGAAATTTCCATCAAGTTCTATTAGTTTAAAACTTTTTGGACGAGAAAAAGAATGGGAACCAATGGTTTCCAAACCATAGCCTAGGCAAATCAAACCAATCAATAAGAAAGGTTGTATTATTGAGAATTTGAGAAACATTCGAAATCGCATGATTCCCATGCTTGTGTTTGAGTTGTTTGGTGATCTTTCCATCAAATTCCTATAAGTTCAAAGATTTTTGGACGAGAAAAAGAATGGAAAGCAACGGTTCCCAAACCATAGCGTAGGCAAATTAAACCAATCAATAAGAAAGGTTGTGTTTTTGTGAATTTGAGAAACATTCGGAATCGCATGATTCGTATGCTTGTGTTTGAGTTGTTTGGTGAAATATCCATCAAGTTCTATTAGTTTAAAACTTTTTGGACGAGAAAAAGAATGGGAACCAATGGTTTCCAAACCATAGCCTAAGCAAATCAAACCAATCAATAAGAAAGGTTGTATATTGAGAATTTGAGAAACATTCGAAATCGCAAGATTCGTATGCTTGTGTTTTAGTTGTTTGGTGATCTTTCCATCAAATTCCTATAAGTTCAAAGATTTTTGAACTAGAAAAAGAATGGAAACCAACGGTTCCAAACCATAGCCTAGGCAAATCAAACCAATCAATAAGAAAGGTTGTATTATTGAGAATTTGAGAAACATTCGAAATCGCATGATTCCTATGCTTGTGTTTGAGTTGTTTGGTGATCTTTCCATCAAATTCCTATAAGTTCAAAGATTTTTGGACGAGAAAAAGAATGAAAACCAACGGTTCCCAAACCATAGCGTAGGCAAATTAAACCAATCAATAAGAAAGGTTGTGTTTTTGTGAATTTGAGAAACATTCGGAATCGCATGATTCGTATGCTTGTGTTTGAGTTGTTTGGTGAAATTTCCATCAAGTTCTATTAGTTTAAAATGTTTTGGACGAGAAAAAGAATGGGAACCAATGGTTTCCAAACCATAACCTAGGCAAATCAAACCAATCAATAAGAAAGGTTGTATGATTGAGAATTTGAGAAACATTCGAAATCGCATGATTCGTATGCTTGTGTTTGAGTTGTTTGGTGATCTTTCCATCAAATTCCTATAAGTTCAAAGATTTTTGGACGAGAAAAAGAATGAAAACCAACGGTTCCCAAACCATAGCGTAGGCAAATTAAACCAATCAATAAGAAAGGTTGTGTTTTTGTGAATTTGAGAAACATTCGGAATCGTATGATTCGTATGCTTGTGTTTGAGTTGTTTGGTGAAATTTCCATCAAGTTCTATTAGTTCAAAACTCTTTGGACGAGCAAAAGAATGGGAACCAATAGTTTCCAAACCATAGCCTCGGCAAATCAAACCAATCAATAAGAAAGGTTGTATTATTGAGAATTTGAGAAACATTCGAAAGCGCATGATTCGTATGCTTGTGTTTGAGTTGTTTGGTGATCTTTCCATCAAATTCCTATAAGTTCAAAGATTTTTGAACTAGAAAAAGAATGGAAACCAACGGTTCCCAAACCATAGCCTAGGCAAATCAAACCAATCAATAAGAAAGGTTGTATTATTGAGAATTTGAGAAACATTCGAAAGCGCATGATTCCTATGCTTGTGTTTGAGTTGTTTGGTGATCTTTCCATCAAATTCCTATAAGTTCAAAGATTTTTGGACGAGAAAAAGAATGGAAACCAACGGTTCCCAAACCATAGCGTAGGCAAATTAAACCAATCAATAAGAAAGGTTGTGTTTTTGTGAATTTGAGAAACATTCGGAATCGCATGATTCGTATGCTTGTGTTTGAGTTGTTTGGTGAAATTTCCATCAAGTTCTATTAGTTTAAAACTTTTTGGACGAGAAAAAGAATGGGAACTAATGGTTTCCAAACCATAGCCTAGGCAAATCAAACCAATCAATAAGAAAGGTTGTATTACTGAGAATTTGAGAAACATTCGAAATCGCATGATTCGTATGCTTGTGTTTGAGTTGTTTGGTGATCTTTCCATCAAATTCCTATAAGTTCAAAGATTTTTGAACTAGAAAAAGAATGGAAACCAACGGTACCCAAACCATAGCCTAGGCAAATTAAACCAATCAATAAGAAAGGTTGTGTTTTTGTGAATTTGAGAAACATTCAGAATCGCATGATTCGTATGCTTGTGTTTGAGTTGTTTGGTGAAATTTCCATCAAGTTCTATTAGTTCAAAACTTTTTGGACGAGAGAAAGAATGGGCACCAATGGTTTCCAAACCATAGCCTAGGCAAATCAAACCAATCAATAAGAAAGGTTGTATTATTGAGAATTTGAGAAACATTCGGAATCGCATGCTTCCTATGCTTGTGTTTGTGTTGTTTGGTGATATTTCCATCAAGTTTTTTGGACGAGAAAAAGAATGGAAACCAACGGTTCAAAAACCATAGCCTAGGCAAATCAAACCAATCAATAAGAAAGGTTGCGTTATTGAGAATTTGAGAAACAAGTGAAATCGCGTTATTCGTATGCATGTGTTTGAGTTGTTTGGTGATCTTTCCATCAAATTCCTATAAGTTCAAAGATTTTTGAACTAGAAAAAGAATGGAAACCAACGGTTCCCAAACCATAGCGTAGGCAAATTAAACCAATCAATAAGAAAGGTTGTGTTTTTGTGAATTTGAGAAACATTCGGAATCGCATGATTCGTATGCTTGTGTTTGAGTTGTTTGGTGAAATTTCCATCAAGTTCTATCAGTTTAAAACTTTTTGGACGAGAAAAAGAATGGGAACCAATGGTTTCCAAACCATAGCCTAGGCAAATCAAACCAATCAATAAGAAAGGTTGTATTATTGAGAATTTGAGAAACATTCGAAATCGCATGATTCCTATGCTTGTGTTTGAGTTGTTTGGTGATCTTTCCATCAAATTCCTATAAGTTCAAAGATTTTTGAACTAGAAAAAGAATGGAAACCAACGGTTCCCAAACCATAGCCTAGGCAAATTAAACCAATCAATAAGAAAGGTTGTGTTTTTGTTAATTTGAGAAACATTCGAATCGCATGATTCGTATGCTTGTGTTTGAGTTGTTTGGTGAAATTTCCATCAAGTTCTATTAGTTCAAAACTTTTTGGACGAGAAAAAGAATGGGAACCAATGGTTTCCAAACCATAGCCTAGGCAAATCAAACCAATCAATAAGAAAGGTTGTATTATTGAGAATTTGAGAAACATTCGGAATCGCATGATTCCTATGCTTGTGTTTGTGTTGTTTGGTGATATTTCCATCAAGTTTTTTGGACGAGAAAAAAAATGGAAACCAACGGTTCAAAAACCATAGCCTAGGCAAATCAAACCAATCAATAAGAAAGGTTGTGTTATTGAGAATTTGAGAAACAAGTGAAATCGCATTATTCGTATGCATGTGTTTGAGTTGTTTGGTGATCTTTCCATCAAATTCCTATAAGTTCAAAGATTTTTGAACTAGAAAAAGAATGGAAACAAACGGTTCCCAAACCATAGCGTAGGCAAATTAAACCAATCAATAAAAAAGGTTGTGTTTTTGTGAATTTGAGAAACATTCGGAATCGCATGATTCGTATGCTTGTGTTTGAGTTATTTGGTGAAATTTCCATCAAGTTCTATTAGTTTAAAACTTTTTGGACGAGAAAAAGAATGGGAACCAATGGTTTCCAAACCATAGCCTAGGCAAATCAAACCAATCAATAAGAAAGGTTGTATTATTGAGAATTTGAGAAACATTCGAAATCGCATGATTCCTATGCTTGTGTTTGAGTTGTTTGGTGATCTTTCCATCAAATTCCTATAAGTTCAAAGATTTTTGGACGAGAAAAAGAATGGAAACCAACGGTTCCCAAACCATAGCGTAGGCAAATTAAACCAATCAATAAGAAAGGTTGTGTTTTTGTGAATTTGAGAAACATTCGGAATCGCATGATTCGTATGCTTGTGTTTGAGTTGTTTGGTGAAATTTCCATCAAGTTCTATTAGTTCAAAACTTTTTGGACGAGAGAAAGAATGGGCACCAATGGTTTCCAAACCATAGCCTAGGCAAATCAAACCAATCAATAAGAAAGGTTGTATAATTGAGAATTTGAGAAACATTCGGAATCGCATGCTTCCTATGCTTGTGTTTGTGTTGTTTGGTGATATTTCCATCAAGTTTTTTGGACGAGAAAAAGAATGGAAACCAACGGTTCAAAAACCATAGCCTAGGCAAATCAAACCAATCAATAAGAAAGGTTGCGTTATTGAGAATTTGAGAAACAAGAGAAATCGCGTTATTCGTATGCATGTGTTTGAGTTGTTTGGTGATCTTTCCATCAAATTCCTATAAGTTCAAAGATTTTTGAACTAGAAAAAGAATGGAAACCAACGGTTCCCAAACCATAGCGTAGGCAAATTAAACCAATCAATAAGAAAGGTTGTGTTTTTGTGAATTTGAGAAACATTCGGAATCGCATGATTCGTATGCTTGTGTTTGAGTTGTTTGGTGAAATTTCCATCAAGTTCTATTAGTTTAAAACTTTTTGGACGAGAAAAAGAATGGGAACCAATGGTTTCCAAACCATAGCCTAGGCAAATCAAACCAATCAATAAGAAAGGTTGTATTATTGAGAATTTGAGAAACATTCGAAATCGCATGATTCCTATGCTTGTGTTTGAGTTGTTTGGTGATCTTTCCATCAAATTCCTATAAGTTCAAAGATTTTTGAACTAGAAAAAGAATGGAAACCAACGGTTCCCAAACCATAGCCTAGGCAAATTAAACCAATCAATAAGAAAGGTTGTGTTTTTGTTAATTTGAGAAACATTCGAATCGCATGATTCGTATGCTTGTGTTTGAGTTGTTTGGTGAAATTTCCATCAAGTTCTATTAGTTCAAAACTTTTTGGACGAGAAAAAGAATGGGAACCAATGGTTTCCAAACCATAGCCTAGGCAAATCAAACCAATCAATAAGAAAGGTTGTATTATTGAGAATTTGAGAAACATTCGGAATCGCATGATTCCTATGCTTGTGTTTGTGTTGTTTGGTGATATTTCCATCAAGTTTTTTGGACGAGAAAAAGAATGGAAACCAACGGTTCAAAAACCATAGCCTAGGCAAATCAAACCAATCAATAAGAAAGGTTGCGTTATTGAGAATTTGAGAAACAAGTGAAATCGCGTTATTCGTATGCATGTGTTTGAGTTGTTTGGTGATCTTTCCATCAAATTCCTATAAGTTCAAAGATTTTTGAACTAGAAAAAGAATGGAAACCAACGGTTCCCAAACCATAGCGTAGGCAAATTAAACCAATAAATAAGAAAGGTTGTGTTTTTGTGAATTTGAGAAACATTCGGAATCGCATGATTCGTATGCTTGTGTTTGAGTTGTTTGGTGAAATTTCCATCAAGTTCTATTAGTTTAAAACTTTTTGGACGAGAAAAAGAATGGGAACCAATGGTTTCCAAACCATAGCCTAGGCAAATCAAACCAATCAATAAGAAAGGTTGTATTATTGAGAATTTGAGAAACATTCGAAATCGCATGATTCCTATGCTTGTGTTTGAGTTGTTTGGTGATCTTTCCATCAAATTCCTATAAGTTCAAAGATTTTTGAACTAGAAAAAGAATGGAAACCAACGGTTCCCAAACCATAGCCTAGGCAAATTAAACCAATCAATAAGAAAGGTTGTGTTTTTGTTAATTTGAGAAAATTCGAATCGCATGATTCGTATGCTTGTGTTTGAGTTGTTTGGTGAAATTTCCATCAAGTTCTATTAGTTCAAAACTTTTTGGACGAGAAAAAGAATGGGAACCAATGGTTTCCAAACCATAGCCTAGGCAAATCAAACCAATCAATAAGAAAGGTTGTATTATTGAGAATTTGAGAAACATTCGGAATCGCATGATTCCTATGCTTGTGTTTGTGTTGTTTGGTGATATTTCCATCAAGTTTTTTGGACGAGAAAAAAAATGGAAACCAACGGTTCAAAAACCATAGCCTAGGCAAATCAAACCAATCAATAAGAAAGGTTGTGTTATTGAGAATTTGAGAAACAAGTGAAATCGCATTATTCGTATGCATGTGTTTGAGTTGTTTGGTGATCTTTCCATCAAATTCCTATAAGTTCAAAGATTTTTGAACTAGAAAAAGAATGGAAACAAACGGTTCCCAAACCATAGCGTAGGCAAATTAAACCAATCAATAAAAAAGGTTGTGTTTTTGTGAATTTGAGAAACATTCGGAATCGCATGATTCGTATGCTTGTGTTTGAGTTATTTGGTGAAATTTCCATCAAGTTCTATTAGTTTAAAACTTTTTGGACGAGAAAAAGAATGGGAACCAATGGTTTCCAAACCATAGCCTAGGCAAATCAAACCAATCAATAAGAAAGGTTGTATTATTGAGAATTTGAGAAACATTCGAAATCGCATGATTCCTATGCTTGTGTTTGAGTTGTTTGGTGATCTTTCCATCAAATTCCTATAAGTTCAAAGATTTTTGGACGAGAAAAAGAATGGAAACCAATGGTTCCCAAACCATAGCGTAGGCAAATTAAACCAATCAATAAGAAAGGTTGTGTTTTTGTGAATTTGAGAAACATTCGGAATCGCATGATTCGTATGCTTGTGTTTGAGTTGTTTGGTGAAATTTCCATCAAGTTCTATTAGTTTAAAACTTTTTGACGAGAAAAAGAATGGGAACATATGGTTTCCAAACCATAGCCTAACAAATCAAACCAATCAATAAGAAAGGTTGTATTTATGAGAATTTGAGAAACATTCGAAATCGCATGATTCGTATGCTTGTGTTTGAGTTGTTTGGTGATCTTTCCATCAAATTCCTATAAGTTCAAAGATTTTTGACCTAGAAAAAGAATGGAAACCAACGGTTCCCAAACCATAGCCTAGGCAAATCAAACCAATCAATAAGAAAGGTTGTATTATTGAGAATTTGAGAAACATTCGAAATCGCATGATTCCTATGCTTGTGTTTGAGTTGTTTGGAGATCTTTCCATCAAATTCCTATAAGTTCAAAGATTTTTGGACGAGAAAAAGAATGGAAACCAACGGTTCCCAAACCATAGCGTAGGCAAATTAAACCAATCAATAAGAAAGGTTGTGTTTTTGTGAATTTGAGAAACATTCGGAATCGCATGATTCGTATGCTTGTGTTTGAGTTGTTTGGTGAAATTTCCATCAAGTTCTATTAGTTTAAAGCTTTTTGGACGAGAAAAAGAATGGGAACCAATGGTTTCCAAACCATAGCCTAGGCAAATCAAACCAATCAATAAGAAAGGTTGTATTATTGAGAATTTGAGAAACATTCGAAATCGCATGATTCGTATGCTTGTGTTTGAGTTGTTTGGTGATCTTTCCATCAAATTCCTATAAGTTCAAAGATTTTTGAACTAGAAAAAGAATGGAAACCAACGGTTCCCAAACCATAGCGTAGGCAAATTAAACCAATCAATAAGAAAGGTTGTGTTTTTGTGAATTTGAGAAACATTCGGAATCGCACGATTCGTATGCTTGTGTTTGAGTTGTTTGGTGAAATTTCCATCAAGTTCTATTAGTTTAAAACTTTTTGGACAAGAAAAAGAATGGGAACCAATGGTTTCCAAACCATAGCCTAGGCAAATCAAACCAATCAATAAGAAAGGTTGTATTATTGAGAATTTGAGAAACATTCGAAATCGCATGATTCCTATGCTTGTGTTTGAGTTGTTTGGTGATCTTTCCATCAAATTCCTATAAGTT
Organism: Polygonum maritimum; assembly: GCA_963924305.1. Lineage (NCBI taxonomy): Eukaryota > Viridiplantae > Streptophyta > Magnoliopsida > Caryophyllales > Polygonaceae > Polygonum > Polygonum maritimum. The sequence continues at coordinate 30,862,847 of OZ002729.1, forward strand.
CAAAGATTTTTGAACTGGAAAAAGAATGGAAACCAACGGTTCCCAAACCATAGCCTAGGCAAATTAAACCAATCAATAAGAAAGGTTGTGTTTTTGTTAATTTGAGAAACATTCGAATCGCATGATTCGTATGCTTGTGTTTGAGTTGTTTGATGAAATTTCCATCAAGTTCTATTAGTTCAAAACTTTTTGGACGAGAAAAAGAATGGGAACCAATGGTTTCCAAACCATAGCCTAGGCAAATCAAACCAATCAATAAGAAAGGTTGTATTATTGAGAATTTGAGAAACATTCGGAATCGCATGATTCCTATGCTTGTGTTTGTGTTGTTTGGTGATATTTCCATCAAGTTTTTTGGACGAGAAAAAAAATGGAAACCAACGGTTCAAAAACCATAGCCTAGGCAAATCAAACCAATCAATAAGAAAGGTTGTGTTATTGAGAATTTGAGAAACAAGTGAAATCGCATTATTCGTATGCATGTATTTGAGTTGTTTGGTGATCTTTCCATCAAATTCCTATAAGTTCAAAGATTTTTGAACTAGAAAAAGAATGGAAACAAACGGTTCCCAAACCATAGCGTAGGCAAATTAAACCAATCAATAAAAAAGGTTGTGTTTTTGTGAATTTGAGAAACATTCGGAATCGCATGATTCGTATGCTTGTGTTTGAGTTGTTTGGTGAAATTTCCATCAAGTTCTATTAGTTTAAAACTTTTTGGACGAGAAAAAGAATGGAAACCAACGGTACCCAAACCATAGCCTAGGCAAATTAAACCAATCAATAAGAAAGGTTGTGTTTTTGTGAATTTGAGAAACATTCAGAATCGCATGATTCGTATGCTTGTGTTTGAGTTGTTTGGTGAAATTTCCATCAAGTTCTATTAGTTCAAAACTTTTTGGACGAGAGAAAGAATGGGCACCAATGGTTTCCAAACCATATCCTAGGCAAATCAAACCAATCAATAAGAAAGGTTGTATTATTGAGAATTTGAGAAACATTCGGAATCGCATGCTTCCTATGCTTGTGTTTGTGTTGTTTGGTGATATTTCCATCAAGTTTTTTGGACGAGAAAAAGAATGGAAACCAACGGTTCAAAAACCATAGCCTAGGCAAATCAAACCAATCAATAAGAAAGGTTGCGTTATTGAGAATTTGAGAAACAAGTGAAATCGCGTTATTCGTATGCATGTGTTTGAGTTGTTTGGTGATCTTTCCATCAAATTCCTATAAGTTGAAAGATTTTTGAACTAGAAAAAGAATGGAAACCAACGGTTCCCAAACCATAGCGTAGGCAAATTAAACCAATCAATAAGAAAGGTTGTGTTTTTGTGAATTTGAGAAACATTCGGAATCGCATGATTCGTATGCTTGTGTTTGAGTTGTTTGGTGAAATTTCCATCAAGTTCTATCAGTTTAAAACTTTTTGGACGAGAAAAAGAATGGGAACCAATGGTTTCCAAACCATAGCCTAGGCAAATCAAACCAATCAATAAGAAAGGTTGTATTATTGAGAATTTGAGAAACATTCGAAATCGCATGATTCCTATGCTTGTGTTTGAGTTGTTTGGTGATCTTTCCATCAAATTCCTATAAGTTCAAAGATTTTTGAACTAGAAAAAGAATGGAAACCAACGGTTCCCAAACCATAGCCTAGGCAAATTAAACCAATCAATAAGAAAGGTTGTGTTTTTGTTAATTTGAGAAACATTCGAATCGCATGATTCGTATGCTTGTGTTTGAGTTGTTTGGTGAAATTTCCATCAAGTTCTATTAGTTCAAAACTTTTTGGACGAGAAAAAGAATGGGAACCAATGGTTTCCAAACCATAGCCTAGGCAAATCAAACCAATCAATAAGAAAGGTTGTATTATTGAGAATTTGAGAAACATTCGGAATCGCATGATTCCTATGCTTGTGTTTGTGTTGTTTGGTGATATTTCCATCAAGTTTTTTGGACGAGAAAAAAAATGGAAACCAACGGTTCAAAAACCATAGCCTAGGCAAATCAAACCAATCAATAAGAAAGGTTGTGTTATTGAGAATTTGAGAAACAAGTGAAATCGCATTATTCGTATGCATGTGTTTGAGTTGTTTGGTGATCTTTCCATCAAATTCCTATAAGTTCAAAGATTTTTGAACTAGAAAAAGAATGGAAACAAACGGTTCCCAAACCATAGCGTAGGCAAATTAAACCAATCAATAAAAAAGGTTGTGTTTTTGTGAATTTGAGAAACATTCGGAATCGCATGATTCGTATGCTTGTGTTTGAGTTATTTGGTGAAATTTCCATCAAGTTCTATTAGTTTAAAACTTTTTGGACGAGAAAAAGAATGGGAACCAATGGTTTCCAAACCATAGCCTAGGCAAATCAAACCAATCAATAAGAAAGGTTGTATTATTGAGAATTTGAGAAACATTCGAAATCGCATGATTCCTATGCTTGTGTTTGAGTTGTTTGGTGATCTTTCCATCAAATTCCTATAAGTTCAAAGATTTTTGGACGAGAAAAAGAATGGAAACCAACGGTTCCCAAACCATAGCGTAGGCAAATTAAACCAATCAATAAGAAAGGTTGTGTTTTTGTGAATTTGAGAAACATTCGGAATCGCATGATTCGTATGCTTGTGTTTGAGTTGTTTGGTGAAATTTCCATCAAGTTCTATTAGTTTAAAACTTTTTGACGAGAAAAAGAACGGGAACCAATGGTTTCCAAACCATAGCCTAACAAATCAAACCAATCAATAAGAAAGGTTGTATTATTGAGAATTTGAGAAACATTCGAAATCGCATGATTCGTATGCTTGTGTTTGAGTTGTTTGGTGATCTTTCCATCAAATTCCTATAAGTTCAAAGATTTTTGAACTAGAAAAAGAATGGAAACCAACGGTTCCCAAACCATAGCCTAGGCAAATCAAACCAATCAATAAGAAAGGTTGTATTATTGAGAATTTGAGAAACATTCGAAAGCGCATGATTCCTATGCTTGTGTTTGAGTTGTTTGGTGATCTTTCCATCAAATTCCTATAAGTTCTAAGATTTTTGGACGAGAAAAAGAATGGAAACCAACGGTTCCCAAACCATAGCGTAGGCAAATTAAACCAATCAATAAGAAAGGTTGTGTTTTTGTGAATTTGAGAAACATTCGGAATCGCATGATTCGTATGCTTGTGTTTGAGTTGTTTGGTGAAATTTCCATCAAGTTCTATTAGTTTAAAACTTTTTGGACGAGAAAAAGAATGGGAACCAATGGTTTCCAAACCATAGCCTAGGCAAATCAAACCAATCAATAAGAACGGTTGTATTATTGAGAATTTGAGAAACATTCGAAATCGCATGATTCGTATGCTTGTGTTTGAGTTGTTTGGTGATCTTTCCATCAAATTCCTATAAGTTCAAAGATTTTTGAACTAGAAAAAGAATGGAAACCAACGGTACCCAAACCATAGCCTAGGCAAATTAAACCAATCAATAAGAAAGGTTGTGTTTTTGTGAATTTGAGAAACATTCAGAATCGCATGATTCGTATGCTTGTGTTTGAGTTGTTTGGTGAAATTTCCATCAAGTTCTATTAGTTCAAAACTTTTTGGACGAGAGAAAGAATGGGCACCAATGGTTTCCAAACCATAGCCTAGGCAAATCAAACCAATCAATAAGAAAGGTTGTATTATTGAGAATTTGAGAAACATTCGGAATCGCATGCTTCCTATGCTTGTGTTTGTGTTGTTTGGTGATATTTCCATCAAGTTTTTTGGACGAGAAAAAGAATGGAAACCAACGGTTCAAAAACCATAGCCTAGGCAAATCAAACCAATCAATAAGAAAGGTTGCGTTATTGAGAATTTGAGAAACAAGTGAAATCGCGTTATTCGTATGCATGTGTTTGAGTTGTTTGGTGATCTTTCCATCAAATTCCTATAAGTTCAAAGATTTTTGAACTAGAAAAAGAATGGAAACCAACGGTTCCCAAACCATAGCGTAGGCAAATTAAACCAATCAATAAGAAAGGTTGTGTTTTTGTGAATTTGAGAAACATTCGGAATCGCATGATTCGTATGCTTGTGTTTGAGTTGTTTGGTGAAATTTCCATCAAGTTCTATTAGTTCAAAACTTTTTGGACGAGAGAAAGAATGGGCACCAATGGTTTCCAAACCATAGCCTAGGCAAATCAAACCAATCAATAAGAAAGGTTGTATTATTGAGAATTTGAGAAACATTCGGAATCGCATGCTTCCTATGCTTGTGTTTGTGTTGTTTAATGATATTTCCATCAAGTTTTTTGGACGAGAAAAAGAATGGAAACCAACGGTTCAAAAACCATAGCCTAGGCAAATCAAACCAATCAATAAGAAAGGTTGCGTTATTGAGAATTTGAGAAACAAGTGAAATCGCGTTATTCGTATGCATGTGTTTGAGTTGTTTGGTGATCTTTCCATCAAATTCCTATAAGTTCAAAGATTTTTGAACTAGAAAAAGAATGGAAACCAACGGTTCCCAAACCATAGCGTAGGCAAATTAAACCAATCAATAAGAAAGGTTGTGTTTTTGTGAATTTGAGAAACATTCGGAATCGCATGATTCGTATGCTTGTGTTTGAGTTGTTTGGTGAAATTTCCATCAAGTTCTATTAGTTTAAAACTTTTTGGACGAGAAAAAGAATGGGAACCAATGGTTTCCAAACCATAGCCTAGGCAAATCAAACCAATCAATAAGAAAGGTTGTATTATTGAGAATTTGAGAAACATTCGAAATCGCATGATTCCTATGCTTGTGTTTGAGTTGTTTGGTGATCTTTCCATCAAATTCCTATAAGTTCAAAGATTTTTGAACTAGAAAAAGAATGGAAACCAACGGTTCCCAAACCATAGCCTAGGCAAATTAAACCAATCAATAAGAAAGGTTGTGTTTTTGTTAATTTGAGAAACATTCGAATCGCATGATTCGTATGCTTGTGTTTGAGTTGTTTGGTGAAATTTCCATCAAGTTCTATTAGTTCAAAACTTTTTGGACGAGAAAAAGAATGGGAACCAATGGTTTCCAAACCATAGCCTAGGCAAATCAAACCAATCAATAAGAAAGGTTGTATTATTGAGAATTTGAGAAACATTCGGAATCGCATGATTCCTATGCTTGTGTTTGTGTTGTTTGGTGATATTTCCATCAAGTTTTTTGGACGAGAAAAAGAATGGAAACCAACGGTTCAAAAACCATAGCCTAGGCAAATCAAACCAATCAATAAGAAAGGTTGCGTTATTGAGAATTTGAGAAACAAGTGAAATCGCGTTATTCGTATGCATGTGTTTGAGTTGTTTGGTGATCTTTCCATCAAATTCCTATAAGTTCAAAGATTTTTGAACTAGAAAAAGAATGGAAACCAACGGTTCCCAAACCATAGCGTAGGCAAATTAAACCAATCAATAAGAAAGGTTGTGTTTTTGTGAATTTGAGAAACATTCGGAATCGCATGATTCGTATGCTTGTGTTTGAGTTGTTTGGTGAAATTTCCATCAAGTTCTATTAGTTTAAAACTTTTTGGACGAGAAAAAGAATGGGAACCAATGGTTTCCAAACCATAGCCTAGGCAAATCAAACCAATCAATAAGAAAGGTTGTATTATTGAGAATTTGCGAAACATTCGAAATCGCATGATTCCTATGCTTGTGTTTGAGTTGTTTGGTGATCTTTCCATCAAATTCCTATAAGTTCAAAGATTTTTGAACTAGAAAAAGAATGGAAACCAACGGTTCCCAAACCATAGCCTAGGCAAATTAAACCAATCAATAAGAAAGGTTGTGTTTTTGTTAATTTGAGAAAATTCGAATCGCATGATTCGTATGCTTGTGTTTGAGTTGTTTGGTGAAATTTCCATCAAGTTCTATTAGTTCAAAACTTTTTGGACGAGAAAAAGAATGGGAACCAATGGTTTCCAAACCATAGCCAAGGCAAATCAAACCAATCAATAAGAAAGGTTGTATTATTGAGAATTTGAGAAACATTCGGAATCGCATGATTCCTATGCTTGTGTTTGTGTTGTTTGGTGATATTTCCATCAAGTTTTTTGGACGAGAAAAAAAATGGAAACCAACGGTTCCCAAACCATAGCGTAGGCAAATTAAACCAATCAATAAGAAAGGTTGTGTTTTTGTGAATTTGAGAAACATTCGGAATCGCATGATTCGTATGCTTGTGTTTGAGTTGTTTGGTGAAATTTCCATCAAGTTCTATTAGTTTAAAACTTTTTGGACGAGAAAAAGAATGGGAACCAATGGTTTCCAAACCATAGCCTAGGCAAATCAAACCAATCAATAAGAAAGGTTGTATTATTGAGAATTTGCGAAACATTCGAAATCGCATGATTCCTATGCTTGTGTTTGAGTTGTTTGGTGATCTTTCCATCAAATTCCTATAAGTTCAAAGATTTTTGAACTAGAAAAAGAATGGAAACCAACGGTACCCAAACCATAGCCTAGGCAAATTAAACCAATCAATAAGAAAGGTTGTGTTTTTGTGAATTTGAGAAACATTCAGAATCGCATGATTCGTATGCTTGTGTTTGAGTTGTTTGGTGAAATTTCCATCAAGTTCTATTAGTTCAAAACTTTTTGGACGAGAGAAAGAATGGGCACCAATGGTTTCCAAACCATAGCCTAGGCAAATCAAACCAATCAATAAGAAAGGTTGTATTATTGAGAATTTGAGAAACATTCGGAATCGCATGCTTCCTATGCTTGTGTTTGTGTTGTTTGGTGATATTTCCATCAAGTTTTTTGGACGAGAAAAAGAATGGAAACCAACGGTTCAAAAACCATAGCCTAGGCAAATCAAACCAATCAATAAGAAAGGTTGCGTTATTGAGAATTTGAGAAACAAGTGAAATCGCGTTATTCGTATGCATGTGTTTGAGTTGTTTGGTGATCTTTCCATCAAATTCCTATAAGTTCAAAGATTTTTGAACTAGAAAAAGAATGGAAACCAACGGTTCCCAAACCATAGCGTAGGCAAATTAAACCAATCAATAAGAAAGGTTGTGTTTTTGTGAATTTGAGAAACATTCGGAATCGCATGATTCGTATGCTTGTGTTTGAGTTGTTTGGTGAAATTTCCATCAAGTTCTATTAGTTCAAAACTTTTTGGACGAGAGAAAGAATGGGCACCAATGGTTTCCAAACCATAGCCTAGGCAAATCAAACCAATCAATAAGAAAGGTTGTATTATTGAGAATTTGAGAAACATTCGGAATCGCATGCTTCCTATGCTTGTGTTTGTGTTGTTTGGTGATATTTCCATCAAGTTTTTTGGACGAGAAAAAGAATGGAAACCAACGGTTCAAAAACCATAGACTAGGCAAATCAAACCAATCAATAAGAAAGGTTGCGTTATTGAGAATTTGAGAAACAAGTGAAATCGCGTTATTCGTATGCATGTGTTTGAGTTGTTTGGTGATCTTTCCATCAAATTCCTATAAGTTCAAAGATTTTTGAACTAGAAAAAGAATGGAAACCAACGGTTCCCAAACCATAGCGTCGGCAAATTAAACCAATCAATAAGAAAGGTTGTGTTTTTGTGAATTTGAGAAACATTCGGAATCGCATGATTCGTATGCTTGTGTTTGAGTTGTTTGGTGAAATTTCCATCAAGTTCTATTAGTTTAAAACTTTTTGGACGAGAAAAAGAATGGGAACCAATGGTTTCCAAACCATAGCCTAGGCAAATCAAACCAATCAATAAGAAAGGTTGTATTATTGAGAATTTGAGAAACATTCGAAATCGCATGATTCCTATGCTTGTGTTTGAGTTGTTTGGTGATCTTTCCATCAAATTCCTATAAGTTCAAAGATTTTTGAACTAGAAAAAGAATGGAAACCAACGGTTCCCAAACAGTAGCCTAGGCAAATTAAACCAATCAATAAGAAAGGTTGTGTTTTTGTTAATTTGAGAAACATTCGAATCGCATGATTCGTATGCTTGTGTTTGAGTTGTTTGGTGAAATTTCCATCAAGTTCTATTAGTTCAAAACTTTTTGGACGAGAAAAAGAATGGGAACCAATGGTTTCCAAACCATAGCCTAGGCAAATCAAACCAATCAATAAGAAAGGTTGTATTATTGAGAATTTGAGAAACATTCGGAATCGCATGATTCCTATGCTTGTGTTTGTGTTGTTTGGTGATATTTCCATCAAGTTTTTTGGACGAGAAAAAGAATGGAAACCAACGGTTCAAAAACCATAGCCTAGGCAAATCAAACCAATCAATAAGAAAGGTTGCGTTATTGAGAATTTGAGAAACAAGTGAAATCGCGTTATTCGTATGCATGTGTTTGAGTTGTTTGGTGATCTTTCCATCAAATTCCTATAAGTTCAAAGATTTTTGAACTAGAAAAAGAATGGAAACCAACGGTTCCCAAACCATAGCGTAGGCAAATTAAACCAATCAATAAGAAAGGTTGTGTTTTTGTGAATTTGAGAAACATTCGGAATCGCATGATTCGTATGCTTGTGTTTGAGTTGTTTGGTGAAATTTCCATCAAGTTCTATTAGTTTAAAACTTTTTGGACGAGAAAAAGAATGGGAACCAATGGTTTCCAAACCATAGCCTAGGCAAATCAAACCAATCAATAAGAAAGGTTGTATTATTGAGAATTTGCGAAACATTCGAAATCGCATGATTCCTATGCTTGTGTTTGAGTTGTTTGGTGATCTTTCCATCAAATTCCTATAAGTTCAAAGATTTTTGAACTAGAAAAAGAATGGAAACAAACGGTTCCCAAACCATAGCGTAGGCAAATTAAACCAATCAATAAAAAAGGTTGTGTTTTTGTGAATTTGAGAAACATTCGGAATCGCATGATTCGTATGCTTGTGTTTGAGTTATTTGGTGAAATTTCCATCAAGTTCTATTAGTTTAAAACTTTTTGGACGAGAAAAAGAATGGGAACCAATGGTTTCCAAACCATAGCCTAGGCAAATCAAACCAATCAATAAGAAAGGTTGTATTATTGAGAATTTGAGAAACATTCGAAATCGCATGATTCCTATGCTTGTGTTTGAGTTGTTTGGTGATCTTTCCATCAAATTCCTATAAGTTCAAAGATTTTTGAACTAGAAAAAGAATGGAAACAAACGGTTCCCAAACCATAGCGTAGGCAAATTAAACCAATCAATAAAAAAGGTTGTGTTTTTGTGAATTTGAGAAACATTCGGAATCGCATGATTCGTATGCTTGTGTTTGAGTTATTTGGTGAAATTTCCATCAAGTTCTATTAGTTTAAAACTTTTTGGACGAGAAAAAGAATGGGAACCAATGGTTTCCAAACCATAGCCTAGGCAAATCAAACCAATCAATAAGAAAGGTTGTATTATTGAGAATTTGAGAAACATTCGAAATCGCATGATTCCTATGCTTGTGTTTGAGTTGTTTGGTGATCTTTCCATCAAATTCCTATAAGTTCAAAGATTTTTGGACGAGAAAAAGAATGGAAACCAACGGTTCCCAAACCATAGCGTAGGCAAATTAAACCAATCAATAAGAAAGGTTGTGTTTTTGTGAATTTGAGAAACATTCGGAATCGCATGATTCGTATGCTTGTGTTTGAGTTGTTTGGTGAAATTTCCATCAAGTTCTATTAGTTTAAAACTTTTTGACGAGAAAAAGAATGGGAACATATGGTTTCCAAACCATAGCCTAACAAATCAAACCAATCAATAAGAAAGGTTGTATTTATGAGAATTTGAGAAACATTCGAAATCGCATGATTCGTATGCTTGTGTTTGAGTTGTTTGGTGATCTTTCCATCAAATTCCTATAAGTTCAAAGATTTTTGAACTAGAAAAAGAATGGAAACCAACGGTTCCCAAACCATAGCCTAGGCAAATCAAACCAATCAATAAGAAAGGTTGTATTATTGAGAATTTGAGAAACATTCGAAATCGCATGATTCCTATGCTTGTGTTTGAGTTGTTTGGAGATCTTTCCATCAAATTCCTATAAGTTCAAAGATTTTTGGACGAGAAAAAGAATGGAAACCAACGGTTCCCAAACCATAGCGTAGGCAAATTAAACCAATCAATAAGAAAGGTTGTGTTTTTGTGAATTTGAGAAACATTCGGAATCGCATGATTCGTATGCTTGTGTTTGAGTTGTTTGGTGAAATTTCCATCAAGTTCTATTAGTTTAAAACTTTTTGGACGAGAAAAAGAATGGGAACCAATGGTTTCCAAACCATAGCCTAGGCAAATCAAACCAATCAATAAGAAAGGTTGTATTATTGAGAATTTGAGAAACATTCGAAATCGCATGATTCGTATGCTTGTGTTTGAGTTGTTTGGTGATCTTTCCATCAAATTCCTATAAGTTCAAAGATTTTTGAACTAGAAAAAGAATGGAAACCAACGGTTCCCAAACCATAGCGTAGGCAAATTAAACCAATCAATAAGAAAGGTTGTGTTTTTGTGAATTTGAGAAACATTCGGAATCGCACGATTCGTATGCTTGTGTTTGAGTTGTTTGGTGAAATTTCCATCAAGTTCTATTAGTTTAAAACTTTTTGGACGAGAAAAAGAATGGGAACCAATGGTTTCCAAACCATAGCCTAGGCAAATCAAACCAATCAATAAGAAAGGTTGTTTTATTGAGAATTTGAGAAACATTCGAAATCGCATGATTCCTATGCTTGTGTTTGAGTTGTTTGGTGATCTTTCCATCAAATTCCTATAAGTTCAAAGATTTTTGAACTAGAAAAAGAATGGAAACCAACGGTTCCCAAACCATAGCCTAGGCAAATTAAACCAATCAATAAGAAAGGTTGTGTTTTTGTTAATTTGAGAAACATTCGAATCGCATGATTCGTATGCTTGTGTTTGAGTTGTTTGATGAAATTTCCATCAAGTTCTATTAGTTCAAAACTTTTTGGACGAGAAAAAGAATGGGAACCAATGGTTTCCAAACCATAGCCTAGGCAAATCAAACCAATCAATAAGAAAGGTTGTATTATTGAGAATTTGAGAAACATTCGGAATCGCATGATTCCTATGCTTGTGTTTGTGTTGTTTGGTGATATTTCCATCAAGTTTTTTGGACGAGAAAAAAAATGGAAACCAACGGTTCAAAAACCATATCCTAGGCAAATCAAACCAATCAATAAGAAAGGTTGTGTTATTGAGAATTTGAGAAACAAGTGAAATCGCATTATTCGTATGCATGTGTTTGAGTTGTTTGGTGATCTTTCCATCAAATTCCTATAAGTTCAAAGATTTTTGAACTAGAAAAAGAATGGAAACAAACGGTTCCCAAACCATAGCGTAGGCAAATTAAACCAATCAATAAAAAAGGTTGTGTTTTTGTGAATTTGAGAAACATTCGGAATCGCATGATTCGTATGCTTGTGTTTGAGTTGTTTGGTGAAATTTCCATCAAGTTCTATTAGTTTAAAACTTTTTGGACGAGAAAAAGAATGGGAACCAATGGTTTCCAAACCATAGCCTAGGCAAATCAAACCAATCAATAAGAAAGGTTGTATTATTGAGAATTTGAGAAACATTCGAAATCGCATGATTCGTATGCTTGTATTTGAGTTGTTTGGTGATCTTTCCATCAAATTCCTATAAGTTCAAAGATTTGTGAACTAGAAAAAGAATGGAAACCAACGGTTCCCAAACCATAGCGTAGGCAAATTAAACCAATCAATAAGAAAGGTTGTGTTTTTGTGAATTTGAGAAACATTCGGAATCGCATGATTCGTATGCTTGTGTTTGAGTTGTTTGGTGAAATTTCCATCAAGATCTATTAGTTCAAAACTTTTTGGACGAGAAAAAAGAATGGGAACCAATGGTTTCCAAACCATAGCCTAGGCAAATCAAACCAATCAATAAGAAAGGTTGTATTATTGAGAATTTGAGAAACATTCGAAATCGCATGATTCGTATGCTTGTGTTTGAGTTGTTTGGTGATCTTTCCATCAAATTCCTATAAGTTCAAAGATTTTTGAACTAGAAAAAGAATGGAAACCAACGGTTCCCAAACCATAGCCTAGGTAAATTAAACCAATCAATAAGAAAGGTTGTATTTTTGTGAATTTGAGAAACATTCGGAATCTCATGATTCGTATGCTTGTGTTTGAGTTGTTTGGTGAAATTTCCATCAAGTTTTTTGGACGAGAAAAAGAATGGAAACCAACGGTTCAAAAACCATAGCCTAGGCAAATCAAACCAATCAATAAGAAAGGTTGCGTTATTGAGAATTTGAGAAACAAGTGAAATCGCGTTATTCGTATGCATGTGTTTGAGTTGTTTGGTGATCTTTCCATCAAATTCCTATAAGTTCAAAGATTTTTGAACTAGAAAAAGAATGGAAACCAACGGTTCCCAAACCATAGCCTAGGCAAATCAAACCAATCAATAAGAAAGGTTGTATTATTGAGAATTTGAGAAACATTCGAAAGCGCATGATTCCTATGCTTGTGTTTGAGTTGTTTGGTGATCTTTCCATCAAGTTCTATTAGTTCAAAACTTTTTGGACGAGAAAAAGAATGGGAACCAATGGTTTCCAAACCATAGCCTAGGCAAATCAAACCAATCAATAAGAAAGGTTGTATTATTGAGAATTTGAGAAACATTCGGAATCGCATGATTCCTATGCTTGTGTTTGTGTTGTTTGGTGATATTTCCATCAAGTTTTTTGGACGAGAAAAAAAATGGAAACCAACGGTTCAAAAACCATAGCCTAGGCAAATCAAACCAATCAATAAGAAAGGTTGTGTTATTGAGAATTTGAGAAACAAGTGAAATCGCATTATTCGTATGCATGTGTTTGAGTTGTTTGGTGATCTTTCCATCAAATTCCTATAAGTTCAAAGATTTTTGAACTAGAAAAAGAATGGAAACAAACGGTTCCCAAACCATAGCGTAGGCAAATTAAACCAATCAATAAAAAAGGTTGTGTTTTTGTGAATTTGAGAAACATTCGGAATCGCATGATTCGTATGCTTGTGTTTGAGTTGTTTGGTGAAATTTCCATCAAGTTCTATTAGTTTAAAACTTTTTGGACGAGAAAAAGAATGGGAACCAATGGTTTCCAAACCATAGCCTAGGCAAATCAAACCAATCAATAAGAAAGGTTGTATTATTGAGAATTTGAGAAACATTCGAAATCGCATGATTCCTATGCTTGTGTTTGAGTTGTTTGGTGATCTTTCCATCAAATTCCTATAAGTTCAAAGATTTTTGGACGAGAAAAAGAATGGAAACCAACGGTTCCCAAACCATAGCGTAGGCAAATTAAACCAATCAATAAGAAAGGTTGTGTTTTTGTGAATTTGAGAAACATTCGGAATCGCATGATTCGTATGCTTGTGTTTGAGTTGTTTGGTGAAATTTCCATCAAGTTCTATTAGTTTAAAACTTTTTGGACGAGAAAAAGAATGGGAACCAATGGTTTCCAAACCATAGCCTAACAAATCAAACCAATCAATAAGAAAGGTTGTATTATTGAGAATTTGAGAAACATTCGAAATCGCATGATTCGTATGCTTGTGTTTGAGTTGTTTGGTGATCTTTCCATCAAATTCCTATAAGTTCAAAGATTTTTGAACTAGAAAAAGAATGGAAACCAACGGTTCCCAAACCATAGCCTAGGCAAATCAAACCAATCAATAAGAAAGGTTGTATTATTGAGAATTTGAGAAACATTCGAAATCGCATGATTCCTATGCTTGTGTTTGAGTTGTTTGGTGATCTTTCCATCAAATTCCTATAAGTTCAAAGATTTTTGGACGAGAAAAAGAATGGAAACCAACGGTTCCCAAACCATAGCGTAGGCAAATTAAACCAATCAATAAGAAAGGTTGTGTTTTTGTGAATTTGAGAAACATTCGGAATCGCATGATTCGTATGCTTGTGTTTGAGTTGTTTGGTGAAATTTTCATCAAGATCTATTAGTTCAAAACTTTTTGGACGAGAAAAAGAATGGGAACCAATGGTTTCCAAACCATAGCCTAGGCAAATCAAACCAATCAATAAGAAAGGTTGTATTATTGAGAATTTGAGAAACATTCGAAATCGCATGATTCGTATGCTTGTGTTTGAGTTGTTTGGTGATCTTTCCATCAAATTCCTATAGGTTCAAAGATTTTTGAACTAGAAAAAGAATGGAAACCAACGGTTCCCAAACCATAGCCTAGGCAAATTAAACCAATCAATAAGAAAGGTTGTGTTTTTGTGAATTTGAGAAACATTCGGAATCTCATGATTCGTATGCTTGTGTTTGAGTTGTTTGGTGAAATTTCCATCAAGTTCTATTAGTTCAAACCTTTTTGGACGAGAAAAAGAATGGGATCCAATGGTTTCCAAACCATAGCCTAGGCAAATCAAACCAATCAATAAGAAAGGTTGTATTATTCAGAATTTGAGAAACTTTCAAAATCGCATGATTCGTAGGCTTGTGTTTGAGTTGTTTGGTGATCTTTCCATCAAATTCTATAAGTTCAAAGATTTTTGAACTAGAAAAAGAATGGAAACCAACGGTTCCCAAACCATAGCGTAGGCAAATTAAACCAATCAATAAGAAAGGTCTTGTTTTTGTGAATTTGGGAAACATTCGGAATCGCATGATTCGTATGCTTGTGTTTGAGTTGTTTGGTGAAATTTCCATCAAGTTCTATTAGTTCAAAACTTTTTGGACGAGCAAAAGAATGGGAACCAATGGTTTCCAAACCATAGCCTAGGCAAATCAAACCAATCAATAAGAAAGGTTGTATTATTGAGAATTTGAGAAACATTCGGAATCGCATGATTCCTATGCTTGTGTTTGTGTTGTTTGGTGATATTTCCATCAAGTTTTTTGGACGAGAAAAAAAATGGAAACCAACGGTTCAAAAACCATAGCCTAGGCAAATCAAACCAATCAATAAGAAAGGTTGTGTTATTGAGAATTTGAGAAACAAGTGAAATCGCATTATTCGTATGCATGTGTTTGAGTTGTTTGGTGATCTTTCCATCAAATTCCTATAAGTTCAAAGATTTTTGAACTAGAAAAAGAATGGAAACAAACGGTTCCCAAACCATAGCGTAGGCAAATTAAACCAATCAATAAAAAAGGTTGTGTTTTTGTGAATTTGAGAAACATTCGGAATCGCATGATTCGTATGCTTGTGTTTGAGTTGTTTGGTGAAATTTCCATCAAGTTCTATTAGTTTAAAACTTTTTGGACGAGAAAAAGAATGGGAACCAATGGTTTCCAAACCATAGCCTAGGCAAATCAAACCAATCAATAAGAAAGGTTGTATTATTGAGAATTTGAGAAACATTCGAAATCGCATGATTCGTATGCTTGTATTTGAGTTGTTTGGTGATCTTTCCATCAAATTCCTATAAGTTCAAAGATTTGTGAACTAGAAAAAGAATGGAAACCAACGGTTCCCAAACCATAGCGTAGGCAAATTAAACCAATCAATAAGAAAGGTTGTGTTTTTGTGAATTTGAGAAACATTCGGAATCGCATGATTCGTATGCTTGTGTTTGAGTTGTTTGGTGAAATTTCCATCAAGATCTATTAGTTCAAAACTTTTTGGACGAGAAAAAAGAATGGGAACCAATGGTTTCCAAACCATAGCCTAGGCAAATCAAACCAATCAATAAGAAAGGTTGTATTATTGAGAATTTGAGAAACATTCGAAATCGCATGATTCGTATGCTTGTGTTTGAGTTGTTTGGTGATCTTTCCATCAAATTCCTATAAGTTCAAAGATTTTTGAACTAGAAAAAGAATGGAAACCAACGGTTCCCAAACCATAGCCTAGGTAAATTAAACCAATCAATAAGAAAGGTTGTATTTTTGTGAATTTGAGAAACATTCGGAATCTCATGATTCGTATGCTTGTGTTTGAGTTGTTTGGTGAAATTTCCATCAAGTTTTTTGGACGAGAAAAAGAATGGAAACCAACGGTTCAAAAACCATAGCCTAGGCAAATCAAACCAATCAATAAGAAAGGTTGCGTTATTGAGAATTTGAGAAACAAGTGAAATCGCGTTATTCGTATGCATGTGTTTGAGTTGTTTGGTGATCTTTCCATCAAATTCCTATAAGTTCAAAGATTTTTGAACTAGAAAAAGAATGGAAACCAACGGTTCCCAAACCATAGCCTAGGCAAATCAAACCAATCAATAAGAAAGGTTGTATTATTGAGAATTTGAGAAACATTCGAAAGCGCATGATTCCTATGCTTGTGTTTGAGTTGTTTGGTGATCTTTCCATCAAGTTCTATTAGTTCAAAACTTTTTGGACGAGAAAAAGAATGGGAACCAATGGTTTCCAAACCATAGCCTAGGCAAATCAAACCAATCAATAAGAAAGGTTGTATTATTGAGAATTTGAGAAACATTCGGAATCGCATGATTCCTATGCTTGTGTTTGTGTTGTTTGGTGATATTTCCATCAAGTTTTTTGGACGAGAAAAAAAATGGAAACCAACGGTTCAAAAACCATAGCCTAGGCAAATCAAACCAATCAATAAGAAAGGTTGTGTTATTGAGAATTTGAGAAACAAGTGAAATCGCATTATTCGTATGCATGTGTTTGAGTTGTTTGGTGATCTTTCCATCAAATTCCTATAAGTTCAAAGATTTTTGAACTAGAAAAAGAATGGAAACAAACGGTTCCCAAACCATAGCGTAGGCAAATTAAACCAATCAATAAAAAAGGTTGTGTTTTTGTGAATTTGAGAAACATTCGGAATCGCATGATTCGTATGCTTGTGTTTGAGTTGTTTGGTGAAATTTCCATCAAGTTCTATTAGTTTAAAACTTTTTGGACGAGAAAAAGAATGGGAACCAATGGTTTCCAAACCATAGCCTAGGCAAATCAAACCAATCAATAAGAAAGGTTGTATTATTGAGAATTTGAGAAACATTCGAAATCGCATGATTCCTATGCTTGTGTTTGAGTTGTTTGGTGATCTTTCCATCAAATTCCTATAAGTTCAAAGATTTTTGGACGAGAAAAAGAATGGAAACCAACGGTTCCCAAACCATAGCGTAGGCAAATTAAACCAATCAATAAGAAAGGTTGTGTTTTTGTGAATTTGAGAAACATTCGGAATCGCATGATTCGTATGCTTGTGTTTGAGTTGTTTGGTGAAATTTCCATCAAGTTCTATTAGTTTAAAACTTTTTGGACGAGAAAAAGAATGGGAACCAATGGTTTCCAAACCATAGCCTAACAAATCAAACCAATCAATAAGAAAGGTTGTATTATTGAGAATTTGAGAAACATTCGAAATCGCATGATTCGTATGCTTGTGTTTGAGTTGTTTGGTGATCTTTCCATCAAATTCCTATAAGTTCAAAGATTTTTGAACTAGAAAAAGAATGGAAACCAACGGTTCCCAAACCATAGCCTAGGCAAATCAAACCAATCAATAAGAAAGGTTGTATTATTGAGAATTTGAGAAACATTCGAAATCGCATGATTCCTATGCTTGTGTTTGAGTTGTTTGGTGATCTTTCCATCAAATTCCTATAAGTTCAAAGATTTTTGGACGAGAAAAAGAATGGAAACCAACGGTTCCCAAACCATAGCGTAGGCAAATTAAACCAATCAATAAGAAAGGTTGTGTTTTTGTGAATTTGAGAAACATTCGGAATCGCATGATTCGTATGCTTGTGTTTGAGTTGTTTGGTGAAATTTTCATCAAGATCTATTAGTTCAAAACTTTTTGGACGAGAAAAAGAATGGGAACCAATGGTTTCCAAACCATAGCCTAGGCAAATCAAACCAATCAATAAGAAAGGTTGTATTATTGAGAATTTGAGAAACATTCGAAATCGCATGATTCGTATGCTTGTGTTTGAGTTGTTTGGTGATCTTTCCATCAAATTCCTATAAGTTCAAAGATTTTTGAACTAGAAAAAGAATGGAAACCAACGGTTCCCAAACCATAGCCTAGGCAAATTAAACCAATCAATAAGAAAGGTTGTGTTTTTGTGAATTTGAGAAACATTCGGAATCTCATGATTCGTATGCTTGTGTTTGAGTTGTTTGGTGAAATTTCCATCAAGTTCTATTAGTTCAAACCTTTTTGGACGAGAAAAAGAATGGGATCCAATGGTTTCCAAACCATAGCCTAGGCAAATCAAACCAATCAATAAGAAAGGTTGTATTATTCAGAATTTGAGAAACTTTCAAAATCGCATGATTCGTAGGCTTGTGTTTGAGTTGTTTGGTGATCTTTCCATCAAATTCTATAAGTTCAAAGATTTTTGAACTAGAAAAAGAATGGAAACCAACGGTTCCCAAACCATAGCGTAGGCAAATTAAACCAATCAATAAGAAAGGTCTTGTTTTTGTGAATTTGGGAAACATTCGGAATCGCATGATTCGTATGCTTGTGTTTGAGTTGTTTGGTGAAATTTCCATCAAGTTCTATTAGTTCAAAACTTTTTGGACGAGCAAAAGAATGGGAACCAATGGTTTCCAAACCATAGCCTAGGCAAATCAAACCAATCAATAAGAAAGGTTGTATTATTGAGAATTTGAGAAACATTCGGAATCGCATGATTCCTATGCTTGTGTTTGTGTTGTTTGGTGATATTTCCATCAAGTTTTTTGGACGAGAAAAAAAATGGAAACCAACGGTTCAAAAACCATAGCCTAGGCAAATCAAACCAATCAATAAGAAAGGTTGTGTTATTGAGAATTTGAGAAACAAGTGAAATCGCATTATTCGTATGCATGTGTTTGAGTTGTTTGGTGATCTTTCCATCAAATTCCTATAAGTTCAAAGATTTTTGAACTAGAAAAAGAATGGAAACAAACGGTTCCCAAACCATAGCGTAGGCAAATTAAACCAATCAATAAAAAAGGTTGTGTTTTTGTGAATTTGAGAAACATTCGGAATCGCATGATTCGTATGCTTGTGTTTGAGTTGTTTGGTGAAATTTCCATCAAGTTCTATTAGTTTAAAACTTTTTGGACGAGAAAAAGAATGGGAACCAATGGTTTCCAAACCATAGCCTAGGCAAATCAAACCAATCAATAAGAAAGGTTGTATTATTGAGAATTTCAGAAACATTCGAAATCGTATGATTCCTATGCTTGTGTTTGAGTTGTTTGGTGATCTTTCCATCAAATTCCTATAAGTTCAAAGATTTTTGGACGAGAAAAAGAATGGAAACCAACGGTTCCCAAACCATAGCGTAGGCAAATTAAACCAATCAATAAGAAAGGTTGTGTTTTTGTGAATTTGAGAAACATTCGGAATCGCATGATTCGTATGCTTGTGTTTGAGTTGTTTGGTGAAATTTCCATCAAGTTCTATTAGTTTAAAACTTTTTGACGAGAAAAAGAATGGGAACCAATGGTTTCCAAACCATAGCCTAACAAATCAAACCAATCAATAAGAAAGGTTGTATTATTGAGAATTTGAGAAACATTCGAAATCGCATGATTCGTATGCTTGTGTTTGAGTTGTTTGGTGATCTTTCCATCAAATTCCTATAAGTTCAAAGATTTTTGAACTAGAAAAAGAATGGAAACCAACGGCATAGCCTAGGCAAATCAAACCAATCAATAAGAAAGGTTGTATTATTGAGAATTTGAGAAACATTCGAAATCGCATGATTCCTATGCTTGTGTTTGAGTTGTTTGGTGATCTTTCCATCAAATTCCTATAAGTTCAAAGATTTGTGAACTAGAAAAAGAATGGAAACCAACGGTTCCCAAACCATAGCGTAGGCAAATTAAACCAATCAATAAGAAAGGTTGTGTTTTTGTGAATTTGAGAAACATTCGGAATCGCATGATTCGTATGCTTGTGTTTGAGTTGTTTGGTGAAATTTCCATCAAGATCTATTAGTTCAAAACTTTTTGGACGAGAAAAAGAATGGGAACCAATGGTTTCCAAACCATAGCCTAGGCAAATCAAACCAATCAATAAGAAAGGTTGTATTATTGAGAATTTGAGAAACATTCGAAATCGCATGATTCGTATGCTTGTGTTTGAGTTGTTTGGTGATCTTTCCATCAAATTCCTATAAGTTCAAAGATTTTTGAACTAGAAAAAGAATGGAAACCAACGGTTCCCAAACCATAGCCTAGGTAAATTAAACCAATC
The DNA here is from genome assembly GCA_963924305.1 of Polygonum maritimum. NCBI lineage: Eukaryota > Viridiplantae > Streptophyta > Magnoliopsida > Caryophyllales > Polygonaceae > Polygonum > Polygonum maritimum. The sequence goes on from OZ002729.1 coordinate 30,882,947, forward strand.
AATAAGAAAGGTTGTATTTTTGTGAATTTGAGAAACATTCGGAATCTCATGATTCGTATGCTTGTGTTTGAGTTGTTTGGTGAAATTTCCATCAAGTTTTTTGGACGAGAAAAAGAATGGAAACCAACGGTTCAAAAACCATAGCCTAGGCAAATCAAACCAATCAATAAGAAAGGTTGCGTTATTGAGAATTTGAGAAACAAGTGAAATCGCGTTATTCGTATGCATGTGTTTGAGTTGTTTGGTGATCTTTCCATCAAATTCCTATAAGTTCAAAGATTTTTGAACTAGAAAAAGAATGGAAACCAACGGTTCCCAAACCATAGCCTAGGCAAATCAAACCAATCAATAAGAAAGGTTGTATTATTGAGAATTTGAGAAACATTCGAAAGCGCATGATTCCTATGCTTGTGTTTGAGTTGTTTGGTGATCTTTCCATCAAGTTCTATTAGTTCAAAACTTTTTGGACGAGAAAAAGAATGGGAACCAATGGTTTCCAAACCATAGCCTAGGCAAATCAAACCAATCAATAAGAAAGGTTGTATTATTGAGAATTTGAGAAACATTCGGAATCGCATGATTCCTATGCTTGTGTTTGTGTTGTTTGGTGATATTTCCATCAAGTTTTTTGGACGAGAAAAAAAATGGAAACCAACGGTTCAAAAACCATAGCCTAGGCAAATCAAACCAATCAATAAGAAAGGTTGTGTTATTGAGAATTTGAGAAACAAGTGAAATCGCATTATTCGTATGCATGTGTTTGAGTTGTTTGGTGATCTTTCCATCAAATTCCTATAAGTTCAAAGATTTTTGAACTAGAAAAAGAATGGAAACAAACGGTTCCCAAACCATAGCGTAGGCAAATTAAACCAATCAATAAAAAAGGTTGTGTTTTTGTGAATTTGAGAAACATTCGGAATCGCATGATTCGTATGCTTGTGTTTGAGTTGTTTGGTGAAATTTCCATCAAGTTCTATTAGTTTAAAACTTTTTGGACGAGAAAACGAATGGGAACCAATGGTTTCCAAACCATAGCCTAGGCAAATCAAACCAATCAATAAGAAAGGTTGTATTATTGAGAATTTGAGAAACATTCGAAATCGCATGATTCCTATGCTTGTGTTTGAGTTGTTTGGTGATCTTTCCATCAAATTCCTATAAGTTCAAAGATTTTTGGACGAGAAAAAGAATGGAAACCAACGGTTCCCAAACCATAGCGTAGGCAAATTAAACCAATCAATAAGAAAGGTTGTGTTTTTGTGAATTTGAGAAACATTCGGAATCGCATGATTCGTATGCTTGTGTTTGAGTTGTTTGGTGAAATTTCCATCAAGTTCTATTAGTTTAAAACTTTTTGGACGAGAAAAAGAATGGGAACCAATGGTTTCCAAACCATAGCCTAACAAATCAAACCAATCAATAAGAAAGGTTGTATTATTGAGAATTTGAGAAACATTCGAAATCGCATGATTCGTATGCTTGTGTTTGAGTTGTTTGGTGATCTTTCCATCAAATTCCTATAAGTTCAAAGATTTTTGAACTAGAAAAAGAATGGAAACCAACGGTTCCCAAACCATAGCCTAGGCAAATCAAACCAATCAATAAGAAAGGTTGTATTATTGAGAATTTGAGAAACATTCGAAATCGCATGATTCCTATGCTTGTGTTTGAGTTGTTTGGTGATCTTTCCATCAAATTCCTATAAGTTCAAAGATTTTTGGACGAGAAAAAGAATGGAAACCAACGGTTCCCAAACCATAGCGTAGGCAAATTAAACCAATCAATAAGAAAGGTTGTGTTTTTGTGAATTTGAGAAACATTCGGAATCGCATGATTCGTATGCTTGTGTTTGAGTTGTTTGGTGAAATTTTCATCAAGATCTATTAGTTCAAAACTTTTTGGACGAGAAAAAGAATGGGAACCAATGGTTTCCAAACCATAGCCTAGGCAAATCAAACCAATCAATAAGAAAGGTTGTATTATTGAGAATTTGAGAAACATTCGAAATCGCATGATTCGTATGCTTGTGTTTGAGTTGTTTGGTGATCTTTCCATCAAATTCCTATAAGTTCAAAGATTTTTGAACTAGAAAAAGAATGGAAACCAACGGTTCCCAAACCATAGCCTAGGCAAATTAAACCAATCAATAAGAAAGGTTGTGTTTTTGTGAATTTGAGAAACATTCGGAATCTCATGATTCGTATGCTTGTGTTTGAGTTGTTTGGTGAAATTTCCATCAAGTTCTATTAGTTCAAACCTTTTTGGACGAGAAAAAGAATGGGATCCAATGGTTTCCAAACCATAGCCTAGGCAAATCAAACCAATCAATAAGAAAGGTTGTATTATTCAGAATTTGAGAAACTTTCAAAATCGCATGATTCGTAGGCTTGTGTTTGAGTTGTTTGGTGATCTTTCCATCAAATTCTATAAGTTCAAAGATTTTTGAACTAGAAAAAGAATGGAAACCAACGGTTCCCAAACCATAGCGTAGGCAAATTAAACCAATCAATAAGAAAGGTCTTGTTTTTGTGAATTTGGGAAACATTCGGAATCGCATGATTCGTATGCTTGTGTTTGAGTTGTTTGGTGAAATTTCCATCAAGTTCTATTAGTTCAAAACTTTTTGGACGAGCAAAAGAATGGGAACCAATGGTTTCCAAACCATAGCCTAGGCAAATCAAACCAATCAATAAGAAAGGTTGTATTATTGAGAATTTGAGAAACATTCGGAATCGCATGATTCCTATGCTTGTGTTTGTGTTGTTTGGTGATATTTCCATCAAGTTTTTTGGACGAGAAAAAAAATGGAAACCAACGGTTCAAAAACCATAGCCTAGGCAAATCAAACCAATCAATAAGAAAGGTTGTGTTATTGAGAATTTGAGAAACAAGTGAAATCGCATTATTCGTATGCATGTGTTTGAGTTGTTTGGTGATCTTTCCATCAAATTCCTATAAGTTCAAAGATTTTTGAACTAGAAAAAGAATGGAAACAAACGGTTCCCAAACCATAGCGTAGGCAAATTAAACCAATCAATAAAAAAGGTTGTGTTTTTGTGAATTTGAGAAACATTCGGAATCGCATGATTCGTATGCTTGTGTTTGAGTTGTTTGGTGAAATTTCCATCAAGTTCTATTAGTTTAAAACTTTTTGGACGAGAAAAAGAATGGGAACCAATGGTTTCCAAACCATAGCCTAGGCAAATCAAACCAATCAATAAGAAAGGTTGTATTATTGAGAATTTCAGAAACATTCGAAATCGTATGATTCCTATGCTTGTGTTTGAGTTGTTTGGTGATCTTTCCATCAAATTCCTATAAGTTCAAAGATTTTTGGACGAGAAAAAGAATGGAAACCAACGGTTCCCAAACCATAGCGTAGGCAAATTAAACCAATCAATAAGAAAGGTTGTGTTTTTGTGAATTTGAGAAACATTCGGAATCGCATGATTCGTATGCTTGTGTTTGAGTTGTTTGGTGAAATTTCCATCAAGTTCTATTAGTTTAAAACTTTTTGACGAGAAAAAGAATGGGAACCAATGGTTTCCAAACCATAGCCTAACAAATCAAACCAATCAATAAGAAAGGTTGTATTATTGAGAATTTGAGAAACATTCGAAATCGCATGATTCGTATGCTTGTGTTTGAGTTGTTTGGTGATCTTTCCATCAAATTCCTATAAGTTCAAAGATTTTTGAACTAGAAAAAGAATGGAAACCAACGGCATAGCCTAGGCAAATCAAACCAATCAATAAGAAAGGTTGTATTATTGAGAATTTGAGAAACATTCGAAATCGCATGATTCCTATGCTTGTGTTTGAGTTGTTTGGTGATCTTTCCATCAAATTCCTATAAGTTCAAAGATTTGTGAACTAGAAAAAGAATGGAAACCAACGGTTCCCAAACCATAGCGTAGGCAAATTAAACCAATCAATAAGAAAGGTTGTGTTTTTGTGAATTTGAGAAACATTCGGAATCGCATGATTCGTATGCTTGTGTTTGAGTTGTTTGGTGAAATTTCCATCAAGATCTATTAGTTCAAAACTTTTTGGACGAGAAAAAGAATGGGAACCAATGGTTTCCAAACCATAGCCTAGGCAAATCAAACCAATCAATAAGAAAGGTTGTATTATTGAGAATTTGAGAAACATTCGAAATCGCATGATTCGTATGCTTGTGTTTGAGTTGTTTGGTGATCTTTCCATCAAATTCCTATAAGTTCAAAGATTTTTGAACTAGAAAAAGAATGGAAACCAACGGTTCCCAAACCATAGCCTAGGTAAATTAAACCAATCAATAAGAAAGGTTGTATTTTTGTGAATTTGAGAAACATTCGGAATCTCATGATTCGTATGCTTGTGTTTGAGTTGTTTGGTGAAATTTCCATCAAGTTTTTTGGACGAGAAAAAGAATGGAAACCAACGGTTCAAAAACCATAGCCTAGGCAAATCAAACCAATCAATAAGAAAGGTTGCGTTATTGAGAATTTGAGAAACAAGTGAAATCGCGTTATTCGTATGCATGTGTTTGAGTTGTTTGGTGATCTTTCCATCAAATTCCTATAAGTTCAAAGATTTTTGAACTAGAAAAAGAATGGAAACCAACGGTTCCCAAACCATAGCCTAGGCAAATCAAACCAATCAATAAGAAAGGTTGTATTATTGAGAATTTGAGAAACATTCGAAAGCGCATGATTCCTATGCTTGTGTTTGAGTTGTTTGGTGATCTTTCCATCAAGTTCTATTAGTTCAAAACTTTTTGGACGAGAAAAAGAATGGGAACCAATGGTTTCCAAACCATAGCCTAGGCAAATCAAACCAATCAATAAGAAAGGTTGTATTATTGAGAATTTGAGAAACATTCGGAATCGCATGATTCCTATGCTTGTGTTTGTGTTGTTTGGTGATATTTCCATCAAGTTTTTTGGACGAGAAAAAAAATGGAAACCAACGGTTCAAAAACCATAGCCTAGGCAAATCAAACCAATCAATAAGAAAGGTTGTGTTATTGAGAATTTGAGAAACAAGTGAAATCGCATTATTCGTATGCATGTGTTTGAGTTGTTTGGTGATCTTTCCATCAAATTCCTATAAGTTCAAAGATTTTTGAACTAGAAAAAGAATGGAAACAAACGGTTCCCAAACCATAGCGTAGGCAAATTAAACCAATCAATAAAAAAGGTTGTGTTTTTGTGAATTTGAGAAACATTCGGAATCGCATGATTCGTATGCTTGTGTTTGAGTTGTTTGGTGAAATTTCCATCAAGTTCTATTAGTTTAAAACTTTTTGGACGAGAAAAAGAATGGGAACCAATGGTTTCCAAACCATAGCCTAGGCAAATCAAACCAATCAATAAGAAAGGTTGTATTATTGAGAATTTGAGAAACATTCGAAATCGCATGATTCCTATGCTTGTGTTTGAGTTGTTTGGTGATCTTTCCATCAAATTCCTATAAGTTCAAAGATTTTTGGACGAGAAAAAGAATGGAAACCAACGGTTCCCAAACCATAGCGTAGGCAAATTAAACCAATCAATAAGAAAGGTTGTGTTTTTGTGAATTTGAGAAACATTCGGAATCGCATGATTCGTATGCTTGTGTTTGAGTTGTTTGGTGAAATTTCCATCAAGTTCTATTAGTTTAAAACTTTTTGGACGAGAAAAAGAATGGGAACCAATGGTTTCCAAACCATAGCCTAACAAATCAAACCAATCAATAAGAAAGGTTGTATTATTGAGAATTTGAGAAACATTCGAAATCGCATGATTCGTATGCTTGTGTTTGAGTTGTTTGGTGATCTTTCCATCAAATTCCTATAAGTTCAAAGATTTTTGAACTAGAAAAAGAATGGAAACCAACGGTTCCCAAACCATAGCCTAGGCAAATCAAACCAATCAATAAGAAAGGTTGTATTATTGAGAATTTGAGAAACATTCGAAATCGCATGATTCCTATGCTTGTGTTTGAGTTGTTTGGTGATCTTTCCATCAAATTCCTATAAGTTCAAAGATTTTTGGACGAGAAAAAGAATGGAAACCAACGGTTCCCAAACCATAGCGTAGGCAAATTAAACCAATCAATAAGAAAGGTTGTGTTTTTGTGAATTTGAGAAACATTCGGAATCGCATGATTCGTATGCTTGTGTTTGAGTTGTTTGGTGAAATTTTCATCAAGATCTATTAGTTCAAAACTTTTTGGACGAGAAAAAGAATGGGAACCAATGGTTTCCAAACCATAGCCTAGGCAAATCAAACCAATCAATAAGAAAGGTTGTATTATTGAGAATTTGAGAAACATTCGAAATCGCATGATTCGTATGCTTGTGTTTGAGTTGTTTGGTGATCTTTCCATCAAATTCCTATAAGTTCAAAGATTTTTGAACTAGAAAAAGAATGGAAACCAACGGTTCCCAAACCATAGCCTAGGCAAATTAAACCAATCAATAAGAAAGGTTGTGTTTTTGTGAATTTGAGAAACATTCGGAATCTCATGATTCGTATGCTTGTGTTTGAGTTGTTTGGTGAAATTTCCATCAAGTTCTATTAGTTCAAACCTTTTTGGACGAGAAAAAGAATGGGATCCAATGGTTTCCAAACCATAGCCTAGGCAAATCAAACCAATCAATAAGAAAGGTTGTATTATTCAGAATTTGAGAAACTTTCAAAATCGCATGATTCGTAGGCTTGTGTTTGAGTTGTTTGGTGATCTTTCCATCAAATTCTATAAGTTCAAAGATTTTTGAACTAGAAAAAGAATGGAAACCAACGGTTCCCAAACCATAGCGTAGGCAAATTAAACCAATCAATAAGAAAGGTCTTGTTTTTGTGAATTTGGGAAACATTCGGAATCGCATGATTCGTATGCTTGTGTTTGAGTTGTTTGGTGAAATTTCCATCAAGTTCTATTAGTTCAAAACTTTTTGGACGAGCAAAAGAATGGGAACCAATGGTTTCCAAACCATAGCCTAGGCAAATCAAACCAATCAATAAGAAAGGTTGTATTATTGAGAATTTGAGAAACATTCGGAATCGCATGATTCCTATGCTTGTGTTTGTGTTGTTTGGTGATATTTCCATCAAGTTTTTTGGACGAGAAAAAAAATGGAAACCAACGGTTCAAAAACCATAGCCTAGGCAAATCAAACCAATCAATAAGAAAGGTTGTGTTATTGAGAATTTGAGAAACAAGTGAAATCGCATTATTCGTATGCATGTGTTTGAGTTGTTTGGTGATCTTTCCATCAAATTCCTATAAGTTCAAAGATTTTTGAACTAGAAAAAGAATGGAAACAAACGGTTCCCAAACCATAGCGTAGGCAAATTAAACCAATCAATAAAAAAGGTTGTGTTTTTGTGAATTTGAGAAACATTCGGAATCGCATGATTCGTATGCTTGTGTTTGAGTTGTTTGGTGAAATTTCCATCAAGTTCTATTAGTTTAAAACTTTTTGGACGAGAAAAAGAATGGGAACCAATGGTTTCCAAACCATAGCCTAGGCAAATCAAACCAATCAATAAGAAAGGTTGTATTATTGAGAATTTCAGAAACATTCGAAATCGTATGATTCCTATGCTTGTGTTTGAGTTGTTTGGTGATCTTTCCATCAAATTCCTATAAGTTCAAAGATTTTTGGACGAGAAAAAGAATGGAAACCAACGGTTCCCAAACCATAGCGTAGGCAAATTAAACCAATCAATAAGAAAGGTTGTGTTTTTGTGAATTTGAGAAACATTCGGAATCGCATGATTCGTATGCTTGTGTTTGAGTTGTTTGGTGAAATTTCCATCAAGTTCTATTAGTTTAAAACTTTTTGACGAGAAAAAGAATGGGAACCAATGGTTTCCAAACCATAGCCTAACAAATCAAACCAATCAATAAGAAAGGTTGTATTATTGAGAATTTGAGAAACATTCGAAATCGCATGATTCGTATGCTTGTGTTTGAGTTGTTTGGTGATCTTTCCATCAAATTCCTATAAGTTCAAAGATTTTTGAACTAGAAAAAGAATGGAAACCAACGGCATAGCCTAGGCAAATCAAACCAATCAATAAGAAAGGTTGTATTATTGAGAATTTGAGAAACATTCGAAATCGCATGATTCCTATGCTTGTGTTTGAGTTGTTTGGTGATCTTTCCATCAAATTCCTATAAGTTCAAAGATTTGTGAACTAGAAAAAGAATGGAAACCAACGGTTCCCAAACCATAGCGTAGGCAAATTAAACCAATCAATAAGAAAGGTTGTGTTTTTGTGAATTTGAGAAACATTCGGAATCGCATGATTCGTATGCTTGTGTTTGAGTTGTTTGGTGAAATTTCCATCAAGATCTATTAGTTCAAAACTTTTTGGACGAGAAAAAGAATGGGAACCAATGGTTTCCAAACCATAGCCTAGGCAAATCAAACCAATCAATAAGAAAGGTTGTATTATTGAGAATTTGAGAAACATTCGAAATCGCATGATTCGTATGCTTGTGTTTGAGTTGTTTGGTGATCTTTCCATCAAATTCCTATAAGTTCAAAGATTTTTGAACTAGAAAAAGAATGGAAACCAACGGTTCCCAAACCATAGCCTAGGTAAATTAAACCAATCAATAAGAAAGGTTGTATTTTTGTGAATTTGAGAAACATTCGGAATCTCATGATTCGTATGCTTGTGTTTGAGTTGTTTGGTGAAATTTCCATCAAGTTTTTTGGACGAGAAAAAGAATGGAAACCAACGGTTCAAAAACCATAGCCTAGGCAAATCAAACCAATCAATAAGAAAGGTTGCGTTATTGAGAATTTGAGAAACAAGTGAAATCGCGTTATTCGTATGCATGTGTTTGAGTTGTTTGGTGATCTTTCCATCAAATTCCTATAAGTTCAAAGATTTTTGAACTAGAAAAAGAATGGAAACCAACGGTTCCCAAACCATAGCCTAGGCAAATCAAACCAATCAATAAGAAAGGTTGTATTATTGAGAATTTGAGAAACATTCGAAAGCGCATGATTCCTATGCTTGTGTTTGAGTTGTTTGGTGATCTTTCCATCAAGTTCTATTAGTTCAAAACTTTTTGGACGAGAAAAAGAATGGGAACCAATGGTTTCCAAACCATAGCCTAGGCAAATCAAACCAATCAATAAGAAAGGTTGTATTATTGAGAATTTGAGAAACATTCGGAATCGCATGATTCCTATGCTTGTGTTTGTGTTGTTTGGTGATATTTCCATCAAGTTTTTTGGACGAGAAAAAAAATGGAAACCAACGGTTCAAAAACCATAGCCTAGGCAAATCAAACCAATCAATAAGAAAGGTTGTGTTATTGAGAATTTGAGAAACAAGTGAAATCGCATTATTCGTATGCATGTGTTTGAGTTGTTTGGTGATCTTTCCATCAAATTCCTATAAGTTCAAAGATTTTTGAACTAGAAAAAGAATGGAAACAAACGGTTCCCAAACCATAGCGTAGGCAAATTAAACCAATCAATAAAAAAGGTTGTGTTTTTGTGAATTTGAGAAACATTCGGAATCGCATGATTCGTATGCTTGTGTTTGAGTTGTTTGGTGAAATTTCCATCAAGTTCTATTAGTTTAAAACTTTTTGGACGAGAAAACGAATGGGAACCAATGGTTTCCAAACCATAGCCTAGGCAAATCAAACCAATCAATAAGAAAGGTTGTATTATTGAGAATTTGAGAAACATTCGAAATCGCATGATTCCTATGCTTGTGTTTGAGTTGTTTGGTGATCTTTCCATCAAATTCCTATAAGTTCAAAGATTTTTGGACGAGAAAAAGAATGGAAACCAACGGTTCCCAAACCATAGCGTAGGCAAATTAAACCAATCAATAAGAAAGGTTGTGTTTTTGTGAATTTGAGAAACATTCGGAATCGCATGATTCGTATGCTTGTGTTTGAGTTGTTTGGTGAAATTTCCATCAAGTTCTATTAGTTTAAAACTTTTTGGACGAGAAAAAGAATGGGAACCAATGGTTTCCAAACCATAGCCTAACAAATCAAACCAATCAATAAGAAAGGTTGTATTATTGAGAATTTGAGAAACATTCGAAATCGCATGATTCGTATGCTTGTGTTTGAGTTGTTTGGTGATCTTTCCATCAAATTCCTATAAGTTCAAAGATTTTTGAACTAGAAAAAGAATGGAAACCAACGGTTCCCAAACCATAGCCTAGGCAAATCAAACCAATCAATAAGAAAGGTTGTATTATTGAGAATTTGAGAAACATTCGAAATCGCATGATTCCTATGCTTGTGTTTGAGTTGTTTGGTGATCTTTCCATCAAATTCCTATAAGTTCAAAGATTTTTGGACGAGAAAAAGAATGGAAACCAACGGTTCCCAAACCATAGCGTAGGCAAATTAAACCAATCAATAAGAAAGGTTGTGTTTTTGTGAATTTGAGAAACATTCGGAATCGCATGATTCGTATGCTTGTGTTTGAGTTGTTTGGTGAAATTTTAAATCAAGATCTATTAGTTCAAAACTTTTTGGACGAGAAAAAGAATGGGAACCAATGGTTTCCAAACCATAGCCTAGGCAAATCAAACCAATCAATAAGAAAGGTTGTATTATTGAGAATTTGAGAAACATTCGAAATCGCATGATTCGTATGCTTGTGTTTGAGTTGTTTGGTGATCTTTCCATCAAATTCCTATAAGTTCAAAGATTTTTGAACTAGAAAAAGAATGGAAACCAACGGTTCCCAAACCATAGCCTAGGCAAATTAAACCAATCAATAAGAAAGGTTGTGTTTTTGTGAATTTGAGAAACATTCGGAATCTCATGATTCGTATGCTTGTGTTTGAGTTGTTTGGTGAAATTTCCATCAAGTTCTATTAGTTCAAACCTTTTTGGACGAGAAAAAGAATGGGATCCAATGGTTTCCAAACCATAGCCTAGGCAAATCAAACCAATCAATAAGAAAGGTTGTATTATTCAGAATTTGAGAAACTTTCAAAATCGCATGATTCGTAGGCTTGTGTTTGAGTTGTTTGGTGATCTTTCCATCAAATTCTATAAGTTCAAAGATTTTTGAACTAGAAAAAGAATGGAAACCAACGGTTCCCAAACCATAGCGTAGGCAAATTAAACCAATCAATAAGGAAGGTCTTGTTTTTGTGAATTTGGGAAACATTCGGAATCGCATGATTCGTATGCTTGTGTTTGAGTTGTTTGGTGAAATTTCCATCAAGTTCTATTAGTTCAAAACTTTTTGGACGAGCAAAAGAATGGGAACCAATGGTTTCCAAACCATAGCCTAGGCAAATCAAACCAATCAATAAGAAAGGTTGTATTATTGAGAATTTGAGAAACATTCGGAATCGCATGATTCCTATGCTTGTGTTTGTGTTGTTTGGTGATATTTCCATCAAGTTTTTTGGACGAGAAAAAAAATGGAAACCAACGGTTCAAAAACCATAGCCTAGGCAAATCAAACCAATCAATAAGAAAGGTTGTGTTATTGAGAATTTGAGAAACAAGTGAAATCGCATTATTCGTATGCATGTGTTTGAGTTGTTTGGTGATCTTTCCATCAAATTCCTATAAGTTCAAAGATTTTTGAACTAGAAAAAGAATGGAAACAAACGGTTCCCAAACCATAGCGTAGGCAAATTAAACCAATCAATAAAAAAGGTTGTGTTTTTGTGAATTTGAGAAACATTCGGAATCGCATGATTCGTATGCTTGTGTTTGAGTTGTTTGGTGAAATTTCCATCAAGTTCTATTAGTTTAAAACTTTTTGGACGAGAAAAAGAATGGGAACCAATGGTTTCCAAACCATAGCCTAGGCAAATCAAACCAATCAATAAGAAAGGTTGTATTATTGAGAATTTCAGAAACATTCGAAATCGTATGATTCCTATGCTTGTGTTTGAGTTGTTTGGTGATCTTTCCATCAAATTCCTATAAGTTCAAAGATTTTTGGACGAGAAAAAGAATGGAAACCAACGGTTCCCAAACCATAGCATAGGCAAATTAAACTAATCAATAAGAAAGGTTGTGTTTTTGTGAATTTGAGAAACATTCGGAATCGCATGATTCGTATGCTTGTGTTTGAGTTGTTTGGTGAAATTTCCATCAAGTTCTATTAGTTTAAAACTTTTTGACGAGAAAAAGAATGGGAACCAATGGTTTCCAAACCATAGCCTAACAAATCAAACCAATCAATAAGAAAGGTTGTATTATTGAGAATTTGAGAAACATTCGAAATCGCATGATTCGTATGCTTGTGTTTGAGTTGTTTGGTGATCTTTCCATCAAATTCCTATAAGTTCAAAGATTTTTGAACTAGAAAAAGAATGGAAACCAACGGCATAGCCTAGGCAAATCAAACCAATCAATAAGAAAGGTTGTATTATTGAGAATTTGAGAAACATTCGAAATCGCATGATTCCTATGCTTGTGTTTGAGTTGTTTGGTGATCTTTCCATCAAATTCCTATAAGTTCAAAGATTTTTGGACGAGAAAAAGAATGGAAACCAACGGTTCCCAAACCATAGCGTAGGCAAATTAAACCAATCAATAAGAAAGGTTGTGTTTTTGTGAATTTGAGAAACATTCGGAATCGCATGATTCGTATGCTTGTGTTTGAGTTGTTTGGTGAAATTTCCATCAAGTTCTATTAGTTTAAAACTTTTTGGACGAGAAAAAGAATGGGAACCAATGGTTTCCAAACCATAGCCTAGGCAAATCAAACCAATCAATAAGAAAGGTTGTATTATTGAGAATTTGAGAAACATTCGAAATCGCATGATTCGTATGCTTGTGTTTGAGTTGTTTGGTGATCTTTCCATCAAATTCCTATAAGTTCAAAGATTTGTGAACTAGAAAAAGAATGGAAACCAACGGTTCCCAAACCATAGCGTAGGCAAATTAAACCAATCAATAAGAAAGGTTGTGTTTTTGTGAATTTGAGAAACATTCGGAATCGCATGATTCGTATGCTTGTGTTTGAGTTGTTTGGTGAAATTTCCATCAAGATCTATTAGTTCAAAACTTTTTGGACGAGAAAAAGAATGGGAACCAATGGTTTCCAAACCATGGCCTAGGCAAATCAAACCAATCAATAAGAAAGGTTGTATTATTGAGAATTTGAGAAACATTCGAAATCGCATGATTCGTATGCTTGTGTTTGAGTTGTTTGGTGATCTTTCCATCAAATTCCTATAAGTTCAAAGATTTTTGAACTAGAAAAAGAATGGAAACCAACGGTTCCCAAACCATAGCCTAGGTAAATTAAACCAATCAATAAGAAAGGTTGTATTTTTGTGAATTTGAGAAACATTCGGAATCTCATGATTCGTATGCTTGTGTTTGAGTTGTTTGGTGAAATTTCCATCAAGTTTTTTGGACGAGAAAAAGAATGGAAACCAACGGTTCAAAAACCATAGCCTAGGCAAATCAAACCAATCAATAAGAAAGGTTGCGTTATTGAGAATTTGAGAAACAAGTGAAATCGCGTTATTCGTATGCATGTGTTTGAGTTGTTTGGTGATCTTTCCATCAAATTCCTATAAGTTCAAAGATTTTTGAACTAGAAAAAGAATGGAAACCAACGGTTCCCAAACCATAGCCTAGGCAAATCAAACCAATCAATAAGAAAGGTTGTATTATTGAGAATTTGAGAAACATTCGAAAGCGCATGATTCCTATGCTTGTGTTTGAGTTGTTTGGTGATCTTTCCATCAAGTTCTATTAGTTCAAAACTTTTTGGACGAGAAAAAGAATGGGAACCAATGGTTTCCAAACCATAGCCTAGGCAAATCAAACCAATCAATAAGAAAGGTTGTATTATTGAGAATTTGAGAAACATTCGGAATCGCATGATTCCTATGCTTGTGTTTGTGTTGTTTGGTGATATTTCCATCAAGTTTTTTGGACGAGAAAAAAAATGGAAACCAACGGTTCAAAAACCATAGCCTAGGCAAATCAAACCAATCAATAAGAAAGGTTGTGTTATTGAGAATTTGAGAAACAAGTGAAATCGCATTACTCGTATGCATGTGTTTGAGTTGTTTGGTGATCTTTCCATCAAATTCCTATAAGTTCAAAGATTTTTGAACTAGAAAAAGAATGGAAACAAACGGTTCCCAAACCATAGCGTAGGCAAATTAAACCAATCAATAAAAAAGGTTGTGTTTTTGTGAATTTGAGAAACATTCGGAATCGCATGATTCGTATGCTTGTGTTTGAGTTGTTTGGTGAAATTTCCATCAAGTTCTATTAGTTTAAAACTTTTTGGACGAGAAAAAGAATGGGAACCAATGGTTTCCAAACCATAGCCTAGGCAAATCAAACCAATCAATAAGAAAGGTTGTATTATTGAGAATTTGAGAAACATTCGAAATCGCATGATTCCTATGCTTGTGTTTGAGTTGTTTGGTGATCTTTCCATCAAATTCCTATAAGTTCAAAGATTTTTGGACGAGAAAAAGAATGGAAACCAACGGTTCCCAAACCATAGCGTAGGCAAATTAAACCAATCAATAAGAAAGGTTGTGTTTTTGTGAATTTGAGAAACATTCGGAATCGCATGATTCGTATGCTTGTGTTTGAGTTGTTTGGTGAAATTTCCATCAAGTTCTATTAGTTTAAAACTTTTTGGACGAGCAAAAGAATGGGAACCAATGGTTTCCAAACCATAGCCTAGGCAAATCAAACCAATCAATAAGAAAGGTTGTATTATTGAGAATTTGAGAAACATTCGAAATCGCATGATTCGTATGCTTGTGTTTGAGTTGTTTGGTGATCTTTCCATCAAATTCCTATAAGTTCAAAGATTTTTGAACTAGAAAAAGAATGGAAACCAACGGTTCCCAAACCATAGCCTAGGCAAATCAAACCAATCAATAAGAAAGGTTGTATTATTGAGAATTTGAGAAACATTCGAAATCGCATGATTCCTATGCTTGTGTTTGAGTTGTTTGGTGATCTTTCCATCAAATTCCTATAAGTTCAAAGATTTTTGGACGAGAAAAAGAATGGAAACCAACCGTTCCCAAACCATAGCGTAGGCAAATTAAACCAATCAATAAGAAAGGTTGTGTTTTTGTGAATTTGAGAAACATTCGGAATCGCATGATTCGTATGCTTGTGTTTGAGTTGTTTGGTGAAATTTCCATCAAGATCTATTAGTTCAAAACTTTTTGGACGAGAAAAAGAATGGGAACCAATGGTTTCCAAACCATAGCCTAGGCAAATCAAACCAATCAATAAGAAAGGTTGTATTATTGAGAATTTGAGAAACATTCGAAATCGCATGATTCGTATGCTTGTGTTTGAGTTGTTTGGTGATCTTTCCATCAAATTCCTATAAGTTCAAAGATTTTTGAACTAGAAAAAGAATGGAAACCAACGGTTCCCAAACCATAGCCTAGGCAAATTAAACCAATCAATAAGAAAGGTTGTGTTTTTGTGAATTTGAGAAACATTCGGAATCTCATGATTCGTATGCTTGTGTTTGAGTTGTTTGGTGAAATTTCCATCAAGTTCTATTAGTTCAAACCTTTTTGGACGAGAAAAAGAATGGGATCCAATGGTTTCCAAACCATAGCCTAGGCAAATCAAACCAATCAATAAGAAAGGTTGTATTATTCAGAATTTGAGAAACTTTCAAAATCGCATGATTCGTAGGCTTGTGTTTGAGTTGTTTGGTGATCTTTCCATCAAATTCTATAAGTTCAAAGATTTTTGAACTAGAAAAAGAATGGAAACCAACGGTTCCCAAACCATAGCGTAGGCAAATTAAACCAATCAATAAGAAAGGTCTTGTTTTTGTGAATTTGGGAAACATTCGGAATCGCATGATTCGTATGCTTGTGTTTGAGTTGTTTGGTGAAATTTCCATCAAGTTCTATTAGTTCAAAACTTTTTGGACGAGCAAAAGAATGGGAACCAATGGTTTCCAAACCATAGCCTAGGCAAATCAAACCAATCAATAAGAAAGGTTGTATTATTGAGAATTTGAGAAACATTCGAAATCGCATGATTCGTATGCTTGTGTTTGAGTTGTTTGGTGATCTTTCCATCAAATTCCTATAAGTTCAAAGATTTTTGAACTAGAAAAAGAATGGAAACCAACGGTTCCCAAACCATAGCCTAGGCAAATCAAACCAATCAATAAGAAAGGTTGTATTATTGAGAATTTGAGAAACATTCGAAATCGCATGATTCCTATGCTTGTGTTTGAGTTGTTTGGTGATCTTTCCATCAAATTCCTATAAGTTCAAAGATTTTTGGACGTGAAAAAGAATGGAAACCAACGGTTCCCAAACCATAGCGTAGGCAAATTAAACCAATCAATAAGAAAGGTTGTGTTTTTGTGAATTTGAGAAACATTCGGAATCGCATGATTCGTATGCTTGTGTTTGAGTTGTTTGGTGAAATTTCCATCAAGTTCTATTAGTTTAAAACTTTTTGGACGAGAAAAAGAATGGGAACCAATGGTTTCCAAACCATAGCCTAGGCAAATCAAACCAATCAATAAGAAAGGTTGTATTATTGAGAATTTGAGAAGCATTCGAAATCGCATGATTCGTATGCTTGTGTTTGAGTTGTTTGGTGATCTTTCCATCAAATTCCTATAAGTTCAAAGATTTTTGAACTAGAAAAAGAATGGAAATCAACGGTTCCCAAACCATAGCGTAGGCAAATTAAACCAATCAATAAGAAAGGTTGTGTTTTTGTGAATTTGAGAAACATTCGGAATCGCATGATTCGTATGCTTGTGTTTGAGTTGTTTGGTGAAATTTCCATCAAGATCTATTAGTTCAAAACTTTTTGGACGAGAAAAAGAATGGGAACCAATGGTTTCCAAACCATAGCCTAGGCAAATCAAACCAATCAATAAGAAAGGTTGTATTATTGAGAATTTGAGAAACATTCGAAATCGCATGATTCGTATGCTTGTGTTTGAGTTGTTTGGTGATCTTTCCATCAAATTCCTATAAGTTCAAAGATTTTTGAACTAGAAAAAGAATGGAAACCAACGGTTCCCAAACCATAGCCTAGGCAAATTAAACCAATCAATAAGAAAGGTTGTGTTTTTGTGAATTTGAGAAACATTCGGAATCTCATGATTCGTATGCTTGTGTTTGAGTTGTTTGGTGAAATTTCCATCAAGTTCTATTAGTTCAAACCTTTTTGGACGAGAAAAAGAATGGGATCCAATGGTTTCCAAACCATAGCCTAGGCAAATCAAACCAATCAATAAGAAAGGTTGTATTATTGAGAATTTGAGAAACATTCGAAATCGCATGATTCCTATGCTTGTGTTTGAGTTGTTTGGTGATCTTTCCATCAAATTCCTATAAGTTCAAAGATTTTTGGACGAGAAAAAGAATGGAAACCAACGGTTCCCAAACCATAGCGTAGGCAAATTAAACCAATCAATAAGAAAGGTTGTGTTTTTGTGAATTTGAGAAACATTCGGAATCGCATGATTCGTATGCTTGTGTTTGAGTTGTTTGGTGAAATTTCCATCAAGTTCTATTAGTTTAAAACTTTTTGACGAGAAAAAGAATGGGAACCAATGGTTTCCAAACCATAGCCTAACAAATCAAACCAATCAATAAGAAAGGTTGTATTATTGAGAATTTGAGAAACATTCGAAATCGCATGATTCGTATGCTTGTGTTTGAGTTGTTTGGTGATCTTTCCATCAAATTCCTATAAGTTCAAAGATTTTTGAACTAGAAAAAGAATGGAAACCAACGGTTCCCAAACCATAGCCTAGGCAAATCAAACCAATCAATAAGAAAGGTTGTATTATTGAGAATTTGAGAAACATTCGAAATCGCATGATTCCTATGCTTGTGTTTGAGTTGTTTGGTGATCTTTCCATCAAATTCCTATAAGTTCAAAGATTTTTGGACGAGAAAAAGAATGGAAACCAACGGTTCCCAAACCATAGCGTAGGCAAATTAAACCAATCAATAAGAAAGGTTGTGTTTTTGTGAATTTGAGAAACATTCGGAATCGCATGATTCGTATGCTTGTGTTTGAGTTGTTTGGTGAAATTTCCATCAAGATCTATTAGTTCAAAACTTTTTGGACGAGAAAAAGAATGGGAACCAATGGTTTCCAAACCATAGCCTAGGCAAATCAAACCAATCAATAAGAAAGGTTGTATTATTGAGAATTTGAGAAACATTCGAAATCGCATGATTCGTATGCTTGTGTTTGAGTTGTTTGGTGATCTTTCCATCAAATTCCTATAAGTTCAAAGATTTTTGAACTAGAAAAAGAATGGAAAGCAACGGTTCCCAAACCATAGCCTAGGCAAATTAAACCAATCAATAAGAAAGGTTGTGTTTTTGTGAATTTGAGAAACATTCGGAATCTCATGATTCGTATGCTTGTGTTTGAGTTGTTTGGTGAAATTTCCATCAAGTTCTATTAGTTCAAACCTTTTTGGACGAGAAAAAGAATGGGATCCAATGGTTTCCAAACCATAGCCTAGGGAAATCAAACCAATCAATAAGAAAGGTTGTATTATTCAGAATTTGAGAAACTTTCAAAATCGCATGATTCGTAGGCTTGTGTTTGAGTTGTTTGGTGATCTTTCCATCAAATTCTATAAGTTCAAAGATTTTTGAACTAGAAAAAGAATGGAAACCAACGGTTCCCAAACCATAGCGTAGGCAAATTAAACCAATCAATAAGAAAGGTCTTGTTTTTGTGAATTTGGGAAACATTCGGAATCGCGTGATTCGTATGCTTGTGTTTGAGTTGTTTGGTGAAATTTCCATCAAGTTCTATTAGTTCAAAACTTTTTGGACGAGCAAAAGAATGGGAACCAATGGTTTCCAAACCATAGCCTAGGCAAATCAAACCAATCAATAAGAAAGGTTGTATTATTGAGAATTTGAGAAACATTCGAAATCGCATGATTCGTATGCTTGTGTTTGAGTTGTTTGGTGATCTTTCCATCAAATTCCTATAAGTTCAAAGATTTTTGAACTAGAAAAAGAATGGAAACCAACGGTTCCCAAACCATAGCCTAGGCAAATCAAACCAATCAATAAGAATGGTTGTATTATTGAGAATTTGAGAAACATTCGAAATCGCAGGATTCCTATGCTTGTGTTTGAGTTGTTTGGTGATCTTTCCATCAAATTCCTATAAGTTCAAAGATTTTTGGACGTGAAAAAGAATGGAAACCAACGGTTCCCAAACCATAGCGTAGGCAAATTAAACCAATCAATAAGAAAGGTTGTGTTTTTGTGAATTTGAGAAACATTCGGAATCGCATGATTCGTATGCTTGTGTTTGAGTTGTTTGGTGAAATTTCCATCAAGTTCTATTAGTTTAAAACTTTTTGGACGAGAAAAAGAATGGGAACCAATGGTTTCCAAACCATAGCCTAGGCAAATCAAACCAATCAATAAGAAAGGTTGTATTATTGAGAATTTGAGAAACATTCGAAATCGCATGATTCGTATGCTTGTGTTTGAGTTGTTTGGTGATCTTTCCATCAAATTCCTATAAGTTCAAAGATTTTTGAACTAGAAAAAGAATGGAAATCAACGGTTCCCAAACCATAGCGTAGGCAAATTAAACCAATCAATAAGAAAGGTTGTGTTTTTGTGAATTTGAGAAACATTCAGAATCGCATGATTCGTATGCTTGTGTTTGAGTTGTTTGGTGAAATTTCCATCAAGATCTATTAGTTCAAAACTTTTTGGACGAGAAAAAGAATGGGAACCAATGGTTTCCAAACCATAGCCTAGGCAAATCAAACCAATCAATAAGAAAGGTTGTATTATTGAGAATTTGAGAAACATTCGAAATCGCATGATTCGTATGCTTGTGTTTGAGTTGTTTGGTGATCTTTCCATCAAATTCCTATAAGTTCAAAGATTTTTGAACTAGAAAAAGAATGGAAACCAACGGTTCCCAAACCATAGCCTAGGCAAATTAAACCAATCAATAAGAAAGGTTGTGTTTTTGTGAATTTGAGAAACATTCGGAATCTCATGATTCGTATGCTTGTGTTTGAGTTGTTTGGTGAAATTTCCATCAAGTTCTATTAGTTCAAACCTTTTTGGACGAGAAAAAGAATGGGATCCAATGGTTTCCAAACCATAGCCTAGGCAAATCAAACCAATCAATAAGAAAGGTTGTATTATTGAGAATTTGAGAAACATTCGAAATCGCATGATTCGTATGCTTGTGTTTGAGTTGTTTGGTGATCTTTCCATCAAATTCCTATAAGTTCAAAGATTTTTGAACTAGAAAAAGAATGGAAACCAACGGTTCCCAAACCATAGCCTAGGCAAATCAAACCAATCAATAAGAAAGGTTGTATTATTGAGAATTTGAGAAACATTCGAAATCGCATGATTCCTATGCTTGTGTTTGAGTTGTTTGGTGATCTTTCCATCAAATTCCTATAAGTTCAAAGATTTTTGGACGTGAAAAAGAATGGAAACCAACGGTTCCCAAACCATAGCGTAGGCAAATTAAACCAATCAATAAGAAAGGTTGTGTTTTTGTGAATTTGAGAAACATTCGGAATCGCATGATTCGTATGCTTGTGTTTGAGTTGTTTGGTGAAATTTCCATCAAGTTCTATTAGTTTAAAACTTTTTGGACGAGAAATAGAATGGGAACCAATGGTTTCCAAACCATAGCCTAGGCAAATCAAACCAATCAATAAGAAAGGTTGTATTATTGAGAATTTGAGAAACATTCGAAATCGCATGATTCGTATGCTTGTGTTTGAGTTGTTTGGTGATCTTTCCATCAAATTCCTATAAGTTCAAAGATTTTTGAACTAGAAAAAGAATGGAAACCAACGGTTCCCAAACCATAGCGTAGGCAAATTAAACCAATCAATAAGAAAGGTTGTGTTTTTGTGAATTTGAGAAACATTCGGAATCGCATGATTCGTATGCTTGTGTTTGAGTTGTTTGGTGAAATTTCCATCAAGTTCTATTAGTTCAAACCTTTTTGGACGAGAAAAAGAATGGGATCCAATGGTTTCCAAACCATAGCCTAGGCAAATCAAACCAATCAATAAGAAAGGTTGTATTATTGAGAATTTGAGAAACATTCGAAATCGCATGATTCGTATGCTTGTGTTTGAGTTGTTTGGTGATCTTTCCATCAAATTCCTATAAGTTCAAAGATTTTTGAACTAGAAAAAGAATGGAAACCAACGGTTCCCAAACCATAGCCTAGGCAAATCAAACCAATCAATAAGAAAGGTTGTATTATTGAGAATTTGAGAAACATTCGAAATCGCATGATTCCTATGCTTGTGTTTGAGTTGTTTGGTGATCTTTCCATCAAATTCCTATAAGTTCAAAGATTTTTGAACTAGAAAAAGAATGGAAACCAACGGTTCCCAAACCATAGCCTAGGCAAATCAAACCAATCAATAAGAAAGGTTGTATTATTGAGAATTTGAGAAACATTCGAAATCGCATGATTCCTATGCTTGTGTTTGAGTTGTTTGGTGATCTTTCCATCAAATTCCTATAAGTTCAAAGATTTTTGGACGAGAAAAAGAATGGAAACCAACGGTTCCCAAACCATAGCGTAGGCAAATTAAACCAATCAATAAGAAAGGTTGTGTTTTTGTGAATTTGAGAAACATTCGGAATCGCATGATTCGTATGCTTGTGTTTGAGTTGTTTGGTGAAATTTCCATCAAGATCTATTAGTTCAAAACTTTTTGGACGAGAAAAAGAATGGGAACCAATGGTTTCCAAACCATAGCCTAGGCAAATCAAACCAATCAATAAGAAAGGTTGTATTATTGAGAATTTGAGAAACATTCGAAATCGCATGATTCGTATGCTTGTGTTTGAGTTGTTTGGTGATCTTTCCATCAAATTCCTATAAGTTCAAAGATTTTTGAACTAGAAAAAGAATGGAAACCAACGGTTCCCAAACCATAGCCTAGGCAAATTAAACCAATCAATAAGAAAGGTTGTGTTTTTGTGAATTTGAGAAACATTCGGAATCTCATGATTCGTATGCTTGTGTTTGAGTTGTTTGGTGAAATTTCCATCAAGTTCTATTAGTTCAAACCTTTTTGGACGAGAAAAAGAATGGGATCCAATGGTTTCCAAACCATAGCCTAGGCAAATCAAACCAATCAATAAGAAAGGTTGTATTATTCAGAATTTGAGAAACTTTCAAAATCGCATGATTCGTAGGCTTGTGTTTGAGTTGTTTGGTGATCTTTCCATCAAATTCTATAAGTTCAAAGATTTTTGAACTAGAAAAAGAATGGAAACCAACGGTTCCCAAACCATAGCGTAGGCAAATTAAACCAATCAATAAGAAAGGTCTTGTTTTTGTGAATTTGGGAAACATTCGGAATCGCATGATTCGTATGCTTGTGTTTGAGTTGTTTGGTGAAATTTCCATCAAGTTCTATTAGTTCAAAACTTTTTGGACGAGAAAAAGAATGAGAACCAATGGTTTCCAAACCATAGCCTAGGCAAATCAAACCAATCAATAAGAAAGGTTGTATTATTGAGAATTTGAGAAACATTCGAAATCGCATGATTCGTATGCTTGTGTTTGAGTTGTTTGGTGATCTTTCCATCAAATTCCTATAAGTTCAAAGATTTTTGAACTAGAAAAAGAATGGAAACCAACGGTTCCCAAACCATAGCCTAGGCAAATTAAACCAATCAATAAGAAAGGTTGTGTTTTTGTGAATTTGAGAAACATTCGGAATCTCATGATTCGTATGCTTGTGTTTGAGTTGTTTGGTGAAATTTCCATCAAGTTCTATTAGTTCAAACCTTTTTGGACGAGAAAAAGAATGGGATCCAATGGTTTCCAAACCATAGCCTAGGCAAATCAAACCAATCAATAAGAAAGGTTGTATTATTCAGAATTTGAGAAACTTTCAAAATCGCATGATTCGTAGGCTTGTGTTTGAGTTGTTTGGTGATCTTTCCATCAAATTCTATAAGTTCAAAGATTTTTGAACTAGAAAAAGAATGGAAACCAACGGTTCCCAAACCATAGCGTAGGCAAATTAAACCAATCAATAAGAAAGGTTGTGTTTTTGTGAATTTGGGAAACATTCGGAATCGCATGATTCGTATGCTTGTGTTTGAGTTGTTTGGTGAAATTTCCATCAAGTTCTATTAGTTCAAAACTTTTTGGACGAGCAAAAGAATGGGAACCAATGGTTTCCAAACCATAGCCTAGGCAAATCAAACCAATCAATAAGAAAGGTTGTATTATTGAGAATTTTAGAAACATTCGAAATCGCATGATTCATATGCTTGTGTTTGAGTTGTTTGGTGATCTTTCCATCAAATTCCTATAAGTTCAAAGATTTTTGAACTAGAAAAAGAAAGGAAACCAACGGTTCCCAAACCATAGCGTAGCCAAATTAAACCAATCAATAAGAAAGGTTGTGTTTTTGTGAATTTGAGAAACATTCGGATTCGCATGATTCGTATGCTTGTGTTTTTGTTTGGTGAAATTTCCATCAAGATCTATTAGTTCAAAACTTTTTGGACGAGAAAAAGAATGGGAACCAATGGTTTCCAAACCATAGCCTAGGCAAATCAAACCAATCAATAAGAAAGGTTGTATTATTGAGAATTTGAGAAACATTCGAAATCGCATGATTCGTATGCTTGTCTTTGAGTTGTTTGGTGATCTTTCCATCAAATTCCTATAAGTTCAAAGATTTTTGAACTAGAAAAAGAATGGAAACCAACGGTTCCCAAACCATAGCCTAGGCAAATCAAACCAATCAATAAGAAAGGTTGTATTATTGAGAATTTGAGAAACATTCGAAATCGTATGATTCCTATGCTTGTGTTTGAGTTGTTTGGTGATCTTTCCATCAAATTCCTATAAGTTCAAAGATTTTTGGACGTGAAAAGGAATGGAAACCAACGGTTCCCAAACCATAGCGTAGGCAAATTAAACCAATCAATAAGAAAGGTTGTGTTTTTGTGAATTTGAGAAACATTCGGAATCGCATGATTCGTATGCTTGTGTTTGAGTTGTTTGGTGAAATTTCCATCAAGTTCTATTAGTTTAAAACTTTTTGGAAGAGAAAAAGAATGGGAACCAATGGTTTCCAAACCATAGCCTAGGCAAATCAAACCAATCAATAAGAAAGGTTGTATTATTGAGAATTTGAGAAACATTCGAAATCGCATTATTCGTATGCTTGTGTTTGAGTTGTTTGGTGATCTTTCCATCAAATTCCTATAAGTTCAAAGATTTTTGAACTAGAAAAAGAATGGAAACCAACGGTTCCCAAACCATAGCCTTGGCAAATTAAACCAATCAATAAGAAAGGTTGTGTTTTTGTGAATTTGAGAAACATTCGGAATCTCATGATTCGTATGCTTGTGTTTGAGTTGTTTGGTGAAATTTCCAACAAGTTCTATTAGTTCAAACCTTTTTGGACGAGAAAAAGAATGGGATCCAATGGTTTCCAAACCATAGCCTAGGCAAATCAAACCAATCTATAAGAAAGGTTGTATTATTGAGAATTTGAGAAACATTCGAAATCGCATGATTCGTATGCTTGTGTTTGAGTTGTTTGGTGATCTTTCCATCAAATTCCTATAAGTTCAAAGATTTTTGAACTAGAAAAAGAATGGAAACCAACGGTTCCCAAACCATAGCGTAGGCAAATTAAACCAATCAATAAGAAAGGTTGTGTTTTTGTGAATTTGAGAAACATTCGGAATCGCATGATTCGTATGCTTGTGTTTGAGTTGTTTGGTGAAATTTCCATCAAGATCTATTAGTTCAAAACTTTTTGGACGAGAAAAAGAATGAGAACCAATGGTTTCCAAACCATAGCCTAGGCAAATCAAACCAATCAATAAGAAAGGTTGTATTATTGAGAATTTGAGAAACATTCGAAATCGCATGATTCGTATGCTTGTGTTTGAGTTGTTTGGTGATCTTTCCATCAAATTCCTATAAGTTCAAAGATTTTTGAACTAGAAAAAGAATGGAAACCAACGGTTCCCAAACCATAGCCTAGGCAAATTAAACCAATCAATAAGAAAGGTTGTGTTTTTGTGAATTTGAGAAACATTCGGAATCGCATGATTCGTATGCTTGTGTTTGAGTTGTTTGGTGAAATTTCCATCAAGTTCTATTAGTTTAAAACTTTTTGGAAGAGAAAAAGAATGGGAACCAATGGTTTCCAAACCATAGCCTAGCAAATCAAACCAATCAATAAGAAAGGTTGTATTATTGAGAATTTGAGAAACATTCGAAATCGCATTATTCGTATGCTTGTGTTTGAGTTGTTTGGTGATCTTTCCATCAAATTCCTATAAGTTCAAAGATTTTTGAACTAGAAAAAGAATGGAAACCAACGGTTCCCAAACCATAGCCTTGGCAAATTAAACCAATCAATAAGAAAGGTTGTGTTTTTGTGAATTTGAGAAACATTCGGAATCTCATGATTCGTATGCTTGTGTTTGAGTTGTTTGGTGAAATTTCCAACAAGTTCTATTAGTTCAAACCTTTTTGGACGAGAAAAAGAATGGGATCCAATGGTTTCCAAACCATAGCCTAGGCAAATCAAACCAATCAATAAGAAAGGTTGTATTATTGAGAATTTGAGAAACATTCGAAATCGCATGATTCGTAGGCTTGTGTTTGAGTTGTTTTGTGATCTTTCCATCAAATTCTATAAGTTCAAAGATTTTTGAACTAGAAAAAGAATGGAAACCAACGGTTCCCAAACCATAGCGTAGGCAAATTAAACCAATCAATAAGAAAGGTTGTGTTTTTGTGAATTTGGGAAACATTCGGAATCGCATGATTCGTATGCTTGTGTTTGAGTTGTTTGGTGAAATTTCCATCAAGTTCTATTAGTTCAAAACTTTTTGGACGAGCAAAAGAATGGGAACCAATGGTTTCCAAACCATAGCCTAGGCAAATCAAACCAATCAATAAGAAAGGTTGTATTATTGAGAATTTTAGAAACATTCGAAATCGCATGATTCGTATGCTTGTGTTTGAGTTGTTTGGTGATCTTTCCATCAAATTCCTATAAGTTCAAAGATTTTTGAACTAGAAAAAGAATGGAAACCAACGGTTCCAAAACCATAGCCTAGGCAAATCAAACCAATCAATAAGAAAGGTTGTATTATTGAGAATTTGAGAAACATTCGAAATCGCATGATTCCTATGCTTGTGTTTGAGTTGTTTGGTGATCTTTCCATCAAATTCCTATAAGTTCAAAGATTTTTGGACGAGAAAAAGAATGGAAACCAACGGTTCCCAAACCATAGCGTAGGAAAATTAAACCAATCAATAAGAAAGGTTGTGTTTTTGTGAATTTGAGAAACATTCGGAATCACATGGTTCGTATGCTTGTGTTTGAGTTGTTTGGTGAAATTTCCATCAAGTTCTATTAGTTTAAAACTTTTTGGACGAGAAAAAGAATGGGAACCAATGGTTTCCAAACCATAGCCTAGGCAAATCAAACCAATCAATAAGAAAAGTTGTATTATTGAGAATTTGAGAAACATTCGAAATCGCATGATTCGTATGCTTGTGTTTGAGTTGTTTGGTGATCTTTCCATCAAATTCCTATAAGTTCAAAGATTTTTGAACTAGAAAAAGAATGGAAACCAACGGTTCCCAAACCATAGCCTAGGCAAATTAAACCAATCAATAAGAAAGGTTGTGTTTTTGTGAATTTGAGAAACATTCGGAATCTCATGATTCGTATGCTTGTGTTTGAGTTGTTTGGTGAAATTTCCATCATGTTCTATTAGTTCAAACCTTGTTGGACGAGAAAAAGAATGGGATCCAATGGTTTCCAAACCATAGCCTAGGCAAATCAAACCAATCAATAAGAAAGGTTGTATTATTCAGAATTTGAGAAACTTTCGAAATCGCATGATTCGTAGGCTTGTGTTTGAGTTGTTTGGTGATCTTTCCATCAAATTCTATAAGTTCAAAGATTTTTGAACTAGAAAAAGAATGGAAACCAACGGTTCCCAAACCATAGCGTAGGCAAATTAAACCAATCAATAAGAAAGGTTGTGTTTTTGTGAATTTGGGAAACATTCGGAATCGCATGATTCGTATGCTTGTGTTTGAGTTGTTTGGTGAAATTTCCATCAAGTTCTATTAGTTCAAAACTTTTTAGACGAGCAAAAGAATGGGAACCAATGGTTTCCAAACCATAGCCTAGGCAAATCAAACCAATCAATAAGAAAGGTTGTATTATTGAGAATTTTAGAAACATTCGAAATCGCATGATTCGTAAGCTTGTGTTTGAGTTGTTTGGTGATCTTTCCATCAAATTCCTATAAGTTCAAAGATTTTTGAACTAGAAAAAGAAAGGAAACCAACGGTTCCCAAACCATAGCGTAGCCAAATTAAACCAATCAATAAGAAAGGTTGTGTTTTTGTGAATTTGAGAAACATTCGGAATCGCATGATTCGTATGCTTGTGTTTGAGTTGTTTGCTGAAATTTCCATCAAGATCTATTAGTTCAAAACTTTTTGGACGAGAAAAAGAATGGGAACCAATGGTTTCCAAACCATAGCCTAGGCAAATCAAACCAATCAATAAGAAAGGTTGTATTATTGAGAATTTGAGAAACATTCGAAATCGCATGATTCGTATGCTTGTGTTTGAGTTGTTTGGTGATCTTTCCATCAAATTCCTATAAGTTCAATGATTTTTGAACTAGAAAAAGAATGGAAACCAACGGTTCCCAAACCATAGCCTAGGCAAATCAAACCAATCAAAAAGAAAGGTTGTATTATTGAGAATTTGAGAAACATTCGAAATCGCATGATTCCTATGCTTGTGTTTGAGTTGTTTGGTGATCTTTCCATCAAATTCCTATAAGTTCAAAGATTTTTGGACGAGAAAAAGAATGGAAACCAACGGTTCCCAAACCATAGCGTAGGCAAATTAAACCAATCAATAAGAAAGGTTGTGTTTTTGTGAATTTGAGAAACATTCGGAATCGCATGATTCGTATGCTTGTGTTTGAGTTGTTTGGTGAAATTTCCATCAAGTTCTATTAGTTTAAAACTTTTTGGACGAGAAAAAGAATGGGAACCAATGGTTTCCAAACCATAGCCTAGGCAAATCAAACCAATCAATAAGAAAGGTTGTGTTATTGAGAATTTGAGAAACATTCGAAATCGCATGATTCGTATGCTTGTGTTTGAGTTGTTTGGTGATCTTTCCATCAAATTCCTATAAGTTCAAAGATTTTTAAACTAGAAAAAGAATGGAAATCAACGGTTCCCAAACCATAGCGTAGGCAAATTAAACCAATCAATAAGAAAGGTTGTGTTTTTGTGAATTTGAGAAACATTCGGAATCGCATGATTCGTATGCTTGTGTTTGAGTTGTTTGGTGAAATTTCCATCCAGATCTATTAGTTCAAAAGTTTTTGGACGAGAAAAAGAATGGGAACCAATGGTTTCCAAACCATAGCCTAGGCAAATCAAACCAATCAATAAGAAAGGTTGTATTATTGAGAATTTGAGAAACATTCGAAATCGCATGATTCGTATGCTTGTGTTTGAGTTGTTTGGTGATCTTTCCATCAAATTCCTATAAGTTCAAAGATTTTTGAACTAGAAAAAGAATGGAAACCAACGGTTCCCAAACCATAGCCTAGGCAAATTAAACCAATCAATAAGAAAGGTTGTGTTTTTGTGAATTTGAGAAACATTCGGAATCTCATGATTCGTATGCTTGTGTTTGAGTTGTTTGGTGAAATCTCCATCAAGTTCTATTAGTTCAAACCTTTTTGGACGAGAAAAAGAATGGGATCCAATGGTTTCCAAACCATAGCCTAGGCAAATCAAACCAATCAATAAGAAAGGTTGTATTATTCAGAATTTGAGAAACATTCGAAATCGCATGATTCGTAGGCTTGTGTTTGAGTTGTTTTGTGATCTTTCCATCAAATTCTATAAGTTCAAAGATTTTTGAACTAGAAAAAGAATGGAAACCAACGGTTCCCAAACAAAAGCGTAGGCAAATTAAACCAATCAATAAGAAAGGTTGTGTTTTTGTGAATTTGGGAAACATTCGGAATCGCATGATTCGTATGCTTGTGTTTGAGTTGTTTGGTGAAATTTCCATCAAGTTCTATTAGTTCAAAACTTTTTAGACGAGCAAAAGAATGGGAACCAATGGTTTCCAAACCATAGCCTAGGCAAATCAAACCAATCAATAAGAAAGGTTGTATTATTGAGAATTTTAGAAACATTCGAAATCGCATGATTCGTATGCTTGTGTTTGAGTTGTTTGGTGATCTTTCCATCAAATTCCTATAAGTTCAAAGATTTTTGAACTAGAAAAAGAATGGAAACCAACGGTTCCCAAACCATAGCGTAGGCAAATTAAACCAATCAATAAGAAAGGTTGTGTTTTTGTGAATTTGAGAAACATTCGGAATCGCATGATTCGTATGCTTGTGTTTGAGTTGTTTGGTGAAATTTCCATCAAGATCTATTAGTTCAAAACTTTTTGGACGAGAAAAAGAATGGGAACCAATGGTTTCCAAACCATAGCCTAGGGAAATCAAACCAATCAATAAGAAAGGTTGTATTATTGAGAATTTGAGAAACATTCGAAATCGCATGATTCGTATGCTTGTGTTTGAGTTGTTTGGTGATCTTTCCATCAAATTCCTATAAGTTCAAAGATTTTTGGACGAGAAAAAGAATGAAAACCAACGGTTCCCAAACCATAGCATAGGCAAATTAAACCAATCAATAAGAAAGGTTGTGTTTTAGTGAATTTGAGAAACATTCGGAATCGCATGATTCGTATGCTTGTGTTTGAGTTGTTTGGTGAAATTTCCATCAAGTTCTATTAGTTTAAAACTTTTTGGACGAGAAAAAGAGTGGGAACCAATGGTTTCCAAACCATAGCCTAGGCAAATCAAACCAATCAATAAGAAAGGTTGTATTATTGAGAATTTGAGAAACATTCGAAATCGCATGATTCGTATGCTTGTGTTTGAGTTGTTTGGTGATCTTTCCATCAAATTCCTATAAGTTCAAAGATTTTTGAACTAGAAAAAGAATGGAAACCAATGGTTCCCAAACCATATCCTAGGCAAATCAAACCAATCAATAAGAAAGGTTGTATTATTAAGAATTTGAGAAACATTCGAAATCGCATGATTCCTATGCTTGTGTTTGAGTTGTTTGGTGATGTTTCCATCAAATTCCTATAAGTTCAAAGATTTTTGGACGAGAAAAAGAATGGAAACCAACGGTTCCCAAACCATAGCGTAGGCAAATTAAACCAATCAATAAGAAAGGTTGTGTTTTTGTGAATTTGAGAAACATTCGGAATCGCATGATTCGTATGCTTGTGTTTGAGTTGTTTGGTGAAATTTCCATCAAGTTCTATTAGTTTAAAACTTTTTGGACGAGAAAAAGAATGGGAACCAATGGTTTCCAAACCATAGCCTAGGCAAATCAAACCAATCAATAAGAAAGGTTGTATTATTGAGAATTTGAGAAACATTCGAAATCGCATGATTCGTATGCTTGTGTTTGAGTTGTTTGGTGATCTTTCCATCAAATTCCTATAAGTTCAAAGATTTTTGAACTAGAAAAAGAATGGAAACCAACGGTTCCCAAACCATAGCGTAGCCAAATTAAACCAATCAATAAGAAAGGTTGTGTTTTTGTGAATTTGAGAAACATTCGGAATCGCATGATTCGTATGCTTGTGTTTGAGTTGTTTGGTGAAATTTCCATCAAGATCTATTAGTTCAAAACTTTTTGGACGAGAAAAAGAATGGGAACCAATTGTTTCCAAACCATAGCCTAGGCAAATCAAACCAATCAATAAGAAAGGTTGTATTATTGAGAATTTGAGAAACATTCGAAATCGCATGATTCGTATGCTTGTGTTTGAGTTGTTTGGTGATCTTTCCATCAAATTCCTATAAGTTCAAAGATTTTTGAACTAGAAAAAGAATGGAAACCAACGGTTCCCAAACCATAGCCTAGGCAAATTAAACCAATCAATAAGAAAGGTTGTGTTTTTGTGAATTTGAGAAACATTCGGAATCTCATGATTCGTATGCTTGTGTTTGAGTTGTTTGGTGAAATTTTCATCAAGTTCTATTAGTTCAAACCTTTTTGGACGAGAAAAAGAATGGGATCCAATGGTTTCCAAACCATAGCCTAGGCAAATCAAACCAATCAATAAGAAAGGTTGTATTATTGAGAATTTGAGAAACATTCGAAATCGCATGATTCGTATGCTTGTGTTTGAGTTGTTTGGTGATCTTTCCATCAAATTCCTATAAGTTCAAAGATTTTTGAACTAGAAAAAGAATGGAAACCAACGGTTCCCAAACCATAGCGTAGGCAAATTAAACCAATCAATAAGAAAGGTTGTGTTTTTGTGAATTTGAGAAACATTCGGAATCGCATGATTCGTATGCTTGTGTTTGAGTTGTTTGGTGAAATTTCCATCAAGATCTATTAGTTCAAAACTTTTTGGACGAGAAAAAGAATGGGAACCAATGGTTTCCAAACCATAGCCTAGGCAAATCAAACCAATCAATAAGAAAGGTTGTATTATTGAGAATTTGAGAAACATTCGAAATCGCATGATTCGTATGCTTGTGTTTGAGTTGTTTGGTGATCTTTCCATCAAATTCCTATAAGTTCAAAGATTTTTGAACTAGAAAAAGAATGGAAACCAACGGTTCCCAAACCATAGCCTAGGCAAATTAAACCAATCAATAAGAAAGGTTGTGTTTTTGTGAATTTGAGAAACATTCGGAATCTCATGATTCGTATGCTTGTGTTTGAGTTGTTTGGTGAAATTTCCATCAAGTTCTATTAGTTCAAACCTTTTTGGACGAGAAAAAGAATGGGATCCAATGGTTTCCAAACCATAGCCTAGGCAAATCAAACCAATCAATAAGAAAGGTTGTATTATTCAGAATTTGAGAAACTTTCAAAATCGCATGATTCCTAGGCTTGTGTTTGAGTTGTTTGGTGATCTTTCCATCAAATTCTATAAGTTCAAAGATTTTTGAACTAGAAAAAGAATGGAAACCAACGGTTCCCAAACCATAGCGTAGGCAAATTAAACCAATCAATAAGAAAGGTTGTGTTTTTGTGAATTTGGGAAA
Source organism: Polygonum maritimum (assembly GCA_963924305.1). Classification (NCBI taxonomy): domain Eukaryota; kingdom Viridiplantae; phylum Streptophyta; class Magnoliopsida; order Caryophyllales; family Polygonaceae; genus Polygonum; species Polygonum maritimum. The sequence goes on from OZ002729.1 coordinate 30,915,066, forward strand.
CATTCGGAATCGCATGATTCGTATGCTTGTGTTTGAGTTGTTTGGTGAAATTTCCATCAAGTTCTATTAGTTCAAAACTTTTTGGACGAGCAAAAGAATAGGAACCAATGGTTTCCAAACCATATCCTAGGCAAATCAAACCAATCAACAAGAAAGGTTGTATTATTGAGAATTTTAGAAACATTCGAAATCGCATGATTCGTATGCTTGTGTTTGAGTTGTTTGGTGATCTTTCCATCAAATTCCTATAAGTTCAAAGATTTTTGAACTAGAAAAAGAAAGGAAACCAACGGTTCCCAAACCATAGCGTAGCCAAATTAAACCAATCAATAAGAAAGGTTGTGTTTTTGTGAATTTGAGAAACATTCGGAATCGCATGATTCGTATGCTTGTGTTTGAGTTGTTTGGTGAAATTTCCATCAAGATCTATTAGTTCAAAACTTTTTGGACGAGAAAAAGAATGGGAACCAATGGTTTCCAAACCATAGCCTAGGCAAATCAAACCAATCAATAAGAAAGGTTGTATTATTGAGAATTTGAGAAACATTCGAAATCGCATGATTCGTATGCTTGTGGTTGAGTTGTTTGGTGATCTTTCCATCAAATTCCTATAAGTTCAAAGATTTTTGAACTAGAAAAAGAATGGAAACCAACGGTTCCCAAACCATAGCCTAGGCAAATCAAACCAATCAATAAGAAAGGTTGTATTATTGAGAATTTGAGAAACATTCGAAATCGTATGATTCCTATGCTTGTGTTTGAGTTGTTTGGTGATCTTTCCATCAAATTCCTATAAGTTCAAAGATTTTTGGACGTGAAAAAGAATGGAAACCAACGGTTCCCAAACCATAGCGTAGGCAAATTAAACCAATCAATAAGAAAGGTTGTGTTTTTGTGAATTTGAGAAACATTCGGAATCGCATGATTCGTATGCTTGTGTTTGAGTTGTTTGGTGAAATTTCCATCAAGTTCTATTAGTTTAAAACTTTTTGGACGAGAAAAAGAATGGGAACCAATGGTTTCCAAACCATAGCCTAGGCAAATCAAACCAATCAATAAGAAAGGTTGTATTATTGAGAATTTGAGAAACATTCGAAATCGCATGATTCGTATGCTTGTGTTTGAGTTGTTTGGTGATCTTTCCATCAAATTCCTATAAGTTCAAAGATTTTTGAACTAGAAAAAGAATGGAAATCAACGGTTCCCAAACCATAGCGTAGGCAAATTAAACCAATCAATAAGAAAGGTTGTGTTTTTGTGAATTTGAGAAACATTCGGAATCGCATGATTCGTATGATTGTGTTTGAGTTGTTTGGTGAAATTTCCATCAAGATCTATTAGTTCAAAACTTTTTGGAAGAGAAAAAGAATGGGAACCAATGGTTTCCAAACCATAGCCTAGGCAAATCAAACCAATCAATAAGAAAGGTTGTATTATTGAGAATTTGAGAAACATTCGAAATCGCATGATTCGTATGCTTGTGTTTGAGTTGTTTGGTGATCTTTCCATCAAATTCCTATAAGTTCAAAGATTTTTGAACTAGAAAAAGAATGGAAACCAACGGTTCCCAAACCATAGCCTAGGCAAATTAAACCAATCAATAAGAAAGGTTGTGTTTTTGTGAATTTGAGAAACATTCGGAATCTCATGATTCGTATGCTTGTGTTTGAGTTGTTTGGTGAAATTTCCATCAAGTTCTATTAGTTCAAACCTTTTTGGACGAGAAAAAGAATGGGATCCAATGGTTTCCAAACCATAGCCTAGGCAAATCAAACCAATCAATAAGAAAGGTTGTATTATTGAGATTTTGAGAAACATTCGAAATCGCATGATTCGTAGGCTTGTGTTTGAGTTGTTTTGTGATCTTTCCATCAAATTCTATAAGTTCAAAGATTTTTGAACTAGAAAAAGAATGGAAACCAACGGTTCCCAAACCATAGCGTAGGCAAATTAAACCAATCAATAAGAAAGGTTGTGTTTTTGTGAATTTGGGAAACATTCGGAATCGCATGATTCGTATGCTTGTGTTTGAGTTGTTTGGTGAAATTTCCATCAAGTTCTATTAGTTCAAAACTTTTTGGACGAGCAAAAGAATGGGAACCAATGGTTTCCAAACCATAGCCTAGGCAAATCAAACCAATCAATAAGAAAGGTTGTATTATTGAGAATTTTAGAAACATTCGAAATCGCATGATTCGTATGCTTGTGTTTGAGTTGTTTGGTGATCTTTCCATCAAATGCCTATAAGTTCAAAGATTTTTGAACTAGAAAAAGAATGGAAACCAACGGTTCCCAAACCATAGCCTAGGCAAATCAAACCAATCAATAAGAAAGGTTGTATTATTGAGAATTTGAGAAACATTCGAAATCGCATGATTCCTATGCTTGTGTTTGAGTTGTTTGGTGATCTTTCCATCAAATTCCTATAAGTTCAAAGATTTTTGAACTAGAAAAAGAATGGAAACCAACGGTTCCCAAACCATAGCCTAGGCAAATTAAACCAATCAATAAGAAAGGTTGTGTTTTTGTGAATTTGAGAAACATTCGGAATCTCATGATTCGTATGCTTGTGTTTGAGTTGTTTGGTGAAATTTTCATCAAGTTCTATTAGTTCAAACCTTTTTGGACGAGAAAAAGAATGGGATCCAATGGTTTCCAAACCATAGCCTAGGCAAATCAAACCAATCAATAAGAAAGGTTGTATTATTGAGAATTTGAGAAACATTCGAAATCGCATGATTCGTATGCTTGTGTTTGAGTTGTTTGGTGATCTTTCCATCAAATTCCTATAAGTTCAAAGATTTTTGAACTAGAAAAAGAATGGAAACCAACGGTTCCCAAACCATAGCGTAGGCAAATTAAACCAATCAATAAGAAAGGTTGTGTTTTTGTGAATTTGAGAAACATTCGGAATCGCATGATTCGTATGCTTGTGTTTGAGTTGTTTGGTGAAATTTCCATCAAGATCTATTAGTTCAAAACTTTTTGGACGAGAAAAAGAATGGGAACCAATGGTTTCCAAACCATAGCCTAGGCAAATCAAACCAATCAATAAGAAAGGTTGTATTATTGAGAATTTGAGAAACATTCGAAATCGCATGATTCGTATGCTTGTGTTTGAGTTGTTTGGTGATCTTTCCATCAAATTCCTATAAGTTCAAAGATTTTTGAACTAGAAAAAGAATGGAAACCAACGGTTCCCAAACCATAGCCTAGGCAAATTAAACCAATCAATAAGAAAGGTTGTGTTTTTGTGAATTTGAGAAACATTCGGAATCTCATGATTCGTATGCTTGTGTTTGAGTTGTTTGGTGAAATTTCCATCAAGTTCTATTAGTTCAAACCTTTTTGGACGAGAAAAAGAATGGGATCCAATGGTTTCCAAACCATAGCCTAGGCAAATCAAACCAATCAATAAGAAAGGTTGTATTATTCAGAATTTGAGAAACTTTCAAAATCGCATGATTCCTAGGCTTGTGTTTGAGTTGTTTGGTGATCTTTCCATCAAATTCTATAAGTTCAAAGATTTTTGAACTAGAAAAAGAATGGAAACCAACGGTTCCCAAACCATAGCGTAGGCAAATTAAACCAATCAATAAGAAAGGTTGTGTTTTTGTGAATTTGGGAAACATTCGGAATCGCATGATTCGTATGCTTGTGTTTGAGTTGTTTGGTGAAATTTCCATCAAGTTCTATTAGTTCAAAACTTTTTGGACGAGCAAAAGAATAGGAACCAATGGTTTCCAAACCATATCCTAGGCAAATCAAACCAATCAACAAGAAAGGTTGTATTATTGAGAATTTTAGAAACATTCGAAATCGCATGATTCGTATGCTTGTGTTTGAGTTGTTTGGTGATCTTTCCATCAAATTCCTATAAGTTCAAAGATTTTTGAACTAGAAAAAGAAAGGAAACCAACGGTTCCCAAACCATAGCGTAGCCAAATTAAACCAATCAATAAGAAAGGTTGTGTTTTTGTGAATTTGAGAAACATTCGGAATCGCATGATTCGTATGCTTGTGTTTGAGTTGTTTGGTGAAATTTCCATCAAGATCTATTAGTTCAAAACTTTTTGGACGAGAAAAAGAATGGGAACCAATGGTTTCCAAACCATAGCCTAGGCAAATCAAACCAATCAATAAGAAAGGTTGTATTATTGAGAATTTGAGAAACATTCGAAATCGCATGATTCGTATGCTTGTGGTTGAGTTGTTTGGTGATCTTTCCATCAAATTCCTATAAGTTCAAAGATTTTTGAACTAGAAAAAGAATGGAAACCAACGGTTCCCAAACCATAGCCTAGGCAAATCAAACCAATCAATAAGAAAGGTTGTATTATTGAGAATTTGAGAAACATTCGAAATCGTATGATTCCTATGCTTGTGTTTGAGTTGTTTGGTGATCTTTCCATCAAATTCCTATAAGTTCAAAGATTTTTGGACGTGAAAAAGAATGGAAACCAACGGTTCCCAAACCATAGCGTAGGCAAATTAAACCAATCAATAAGAAAGGTTGTGTTTTTGTGAATTTGAGAAACATTCGGAATCGCATGATTCGTATGCTTGTGTTTGAGTTGTTTGGTGAAATTTCCATCAAGTTCTATTAGTTTAAAACTTTTTGGACGAGAAAAAGAATGGGAACCAATGGTTTCCAAACCATAGCCTAGGCAAATCAAACCAATCAATAAGAAAGGTTGTATTATTGAGAATTTGAGAAACATTCGAAATCGCATGATTCGTATGCTTGTGTTTGAGTTGTTTGGTGATCTTTCCATCAAATTCCTATAAGTTCAAAGATTTTTGAACTAGAAAAAGAATGGAAATCAACGGTTCCCAAACCATAGCGTAGGCAAATTAAACCAATCAATAAGAAAGGTTGTGTTTTTGTGAATTTGAGAAACATTCGGAATCGCATGATTCGTATGATTGTGTTTGAGTTGTTTGGTGAAATTTCCATCAAGATCTATTAGTTCAAAACTTTTTGGAAGAGAAAAAGAATGGGAACCAATGGTTTCCAAACCATAGCCTAGGCAAATCAAACCAATCAATAAGAAAGGTTGTATTATTGAGAATTTGAGAAACATTCGAAATCGCATGATTCGTATGCTTGTGTTTGAGTTGTTTGGTGATCTTTCCATCAAATTCCTATAAGTTCAAAGATTTTTGAACTAGAAAAAGAATGGAAACCAACGGTTCCCAAACCATAGCCTAGGCAAATTAAACCAATCAATAAGAAAGGTTGTGTTTTTGTGAATTTGAGAAACATTCGGAATCTCATGATTCGTATGCTTGTGTTTGAGTTGTTTGGTGAAATTTCCATCAAGTTCTATTAGTTCAAACCTTTTTGGACGAGAAAAAGAATGGGATCCAATGGTTTCCAAACCATAGCCTAGGCAAATCAAACCAATCAATAAGAAAGGTTGTATTATTGAGATTTTGAGAAACATTCGAAATCGCATGATTCGTAGGCTTGTGTTTGAGTTGTTTTGTGATCTTTCCATCAAATTCTATAAGTTCAAAGATTTTTGAACTAGAAAAAGAATGGAAACCAACGGTTCCCAAACCATAGCGTAGGCAAATTAAACCAATCAATAAGAAAGGTTGTGTTTTTGTGAATTTGGGAAACATTCGGAATCGCATGATTCGTATGCTTGTGTTTGAGTTGTTTGGTGAAATTTCCATCAAGTTCTATTAGTTCAAAACTTTTTGGACGAGCAAAAGAATGGGAACCAATGGTTTCCAAACCATAGCCTAGGCAAATCAAACCAATCAATAAGAAAGGTTGTATTATTGAGAATTTTAGAAACATTCGAAATCGCATGATTCGTATGCTTGTGTTTGAGTTGTTTGGTGATCTTTCCATCAAATGCCTATAAGTTCAAAGATTTTTGAACTAGAAAAAGAATGGAAACCAACGGTTCCCAAACCATAGCCTAGGCAAATCAAACCAATCAATAAGAAAGGTTGTATTATTGAGAATTTGAGAAACATTCGAAATCGCATGATTCCTATGCTTGTGTTTGAGTTGTTTGGTGATCTTTCCATCAAATTCCTATAAGTTCAAAGATTTTTTAACTAGAAAAAGAAAGGAAACCAATGGTTCCCAAACCATAGCGTAGCCAAATTAAACCAATCAATAAGAAAGGTTGTGTTTTTGTGAATTTGAGAAACATTCGGAATCGCATGATTCGTATGCTTGTGTTTGAGTTGTTTGGTGAAATTTCCATCAAGTTCTATTAGTTCAAAACTTTTTAGACGAGCAAAAGAATGGGAACCAATGGTTTCCAAACCATAGCCTAGGCATATCAAACCAATCAATAAGAAAGGTTGTATTATTGAGAATTTTAGAAACATTCGAAATCGCATGATTCGTATGCTTGTGTTTGAGTTGTTTGGTGATCTTTCCATCAAATTCCTATAAGTTCAAAGATTTTTGAACTAGAAAAAGAAAGGAAACCAACGGTTCCCAAACCATAGCGTAGCCAAATTAAACCAATCAATAAGAAAGGTTGTGTTTTTGTGAATTTGAGAAACATTCGGAATCGCATGATTCGTATGCTTGTGTTTGAGTTGTTTGCTGAAATTTCCATCAAGATCTATTAGTTCAAAACTTTTTGGACGAGAAAAAGAATGGGAACCAATGGTTTCCAAACCATAGCCTAGGCAAATCAAACCAATCAATAAGAAAGGTTGTATTATTGAGAATTTGAGAAACATTCGAAATCGCATGATTCGTATGCTTGTGTTTGAGTTGTTTGGTGATCTTTCCATCAAATTCCTATAAGTTCAAAGATTTTTTAACTAGAAAAAGAATGGAAACCAACGGTTCCCAAACCATAGCCTAGGCAAATCAAACCAATCAATAAGAAAGGTTGTATTATTGAGAATTTGAGAAACATTCGAAATCGCATGATTCCTATGCTTGTGTTTGAGTTGTTTGGTGATCTTTCCATCAAATTCCTATAAGTTCAAAGATTTTTGGACGAGAAAAAGAATGGAAACCAACGGTTCCCAAACCATAGCGTAGGCAAATTAAACCAATCAATAAGAAAGGTTGTGTTTTTGTGAATTTGAGAAACATTCGGAATCGCATGATTCGTATGCTTGTGTTTGAGTTGTTTGGTGAAATTTCCATCAAGTTCTATTAGTTTAAAACTTTTTGGACTAGAAAAAGAATGGGAACCAATGGTTTCCAAACCATAGCCTAGGCAAATCAAACCAATCAATAAGAAAGGTTGTATTATTGAGAATTTGAGAAACATTCGAAATCGCATGATTCGTATGCTTGTGTTTGAGTTGTTTGGTGATCTTTCCATCAAATTCCTATAAGTTCAAAGATTTTTTAACTAGAAAAAGAATGGAAACCAACGGTTCCCAAACCATAGCCTAGGCAAATCAAACCAATCAATAAGAAAGGTTGTATTATTGAGAATTTGAGAAACATTCGAAATCGCATGATTCGTATGCTTGTGTTTGAGTGGTTTGGTGATCTTTCCATCAAATTCCTATAAGTTCAAAGATTTTTGAACTAGAAAAAGAATGGAAATCAACGGTTCCCAAACCATAGCGTAGGCAAATTAAACCAATCAATAAGAAAGGTTGTGTTTTTGTGAATTTGAGAAACATTCGGAATCGCATGATTCGTATGCTTGTGTTTGAGTTGTTTGGTGAAATTTCCATCCAGATCTATTAGTTCAAAAGTTTTTGGACGAGAAAAAGAATGGGAACCAATGGTTTCCAAACCATAGCCTAGGCAAATCAAACCAATCAATAAGAAAGGTTGTATTATTGAGAATTTGAGAAACATTCGAAATCGCATGATTCGTATGCTTGTGTTTGAGTTGTTTGGTGATCTTTCCATCAAATTCCTATAAGTTCAAAGATTTTTGAACTAGAAAAAGAATGGAAACCAACGGTTCCCAAACCATAGCCTAGGCAAATTAAACCAATCAATAACAAAGGTTGTGTTTTTGTGAATTTGAGAAACATTCGGAATCTCATGATTCGTATGCTTGTGTTTGAGTTGTTTGGTGAAATCTCCATCAAGTTCTATTAGTTCAAACCTTTTTGGACGAGAAAAAGAATGGGATCCAATGGTTTCCAAACCATAGCCTAGGCAAATCAAACCAATCAATAAGAAAGGTTGTATTATTCAGAATTTGAGAAACATTCGAAATCGCATGATTCGTAGGCTTGTGTTTGAGTTGTTTTGTGATCTTTCCATCAAATTCTATAAGTTTAAAAGATTTTTGAACTAGAAAAAGAATGGAAACCAACGGTTCCCAAACAAAAGCGTAGGCAAATTAAACCAATCAATAAGAAAGGTTGTGTTTTTGTGAATTTGGGAAACATTCGGAATCGCATGATTCGTATGCTTGTGTTTGAGTTGTTTGGTGAAATTTCCATCAAGTTCTATTAGTTCAAAACTTTTTGGACGAGCAAAAGAATGGGAACCAATGGTTTCCAAACCATAGCCTAGGCAAATCAAACCAATCAATAAGAAAGGTTGTATTATTGAGAATTTTAGAAACATTCGAAATCGCATGATTCGTATGCTTGTGTTTGAGTTGTTTGGTGATCTTTCCATCAAATTCCTATAAGTTCAAAGATTTTTGAACTAGAAAAAGAATGGAAACCAACGGTTCCCAAACCATAGCGTAGGCAAATTAAACCAATCAATAAGAAAGGTTGTGTTTTTGTGAATTTGAGAAACATTCGGAATCGCATGATTCGTATGCTTGTGTTTGAGTTGTTTGGTGAAATTTCCATCAAGATCTATTAGTTCAAAACTTTTTGGACGAGAAAAAGAATGGGAACCAATGGTTTCCAAACCATAGCCTAGGGAAATCAAACCAATCAATAAGAAAGGTTGTATTATTGAGAATTTGAGAAACATTCGAAATCGCATGATTCGTATGCTTGTGTTTGAGTTGTTTGGTGATCTTTCCATCAAATTCCTATAAGTTCAAAGATTTTTGGACGAGAAAAAGAATGAAAACCAACGGTTCCCAAACCATAGCGTAGGCAAATTAAACCAATCAATAAGAAAGGTTGTGTTTTTGTGAATTTGAGAAACATTCGGAATCGCATGATTCGTATGCTTGTGTTTGAGTTGTTTGGTGAAATTTCCATCAAGTTCTATTAGTTTAAAACTTTTTGGACGAGAAAAAGAGTGGGAACCAATGGTTTCCAAACCATAGCCTAGGCAAATCAAACCATCAATAAGAAAGGTTGTATTATTGAGAATTTGAGAAACATTCGAAATCGCATGATTCGTATGCTTGTGTTTGAGTTGTTTGGTGATCTTTCCATCAAATTCCTATAAGTTCAAAGATTTTTGAACTAGAAAAAGAATGGAAACCAATGGTTCCCAAACCATAGCCTAGGCAAATCAAACCAATCAATAAGAAAGGTTGTATTATTGAGAATTTGAGAAACATTCGAAATCGCATGATTCCTATGCTTGTGTTTGAGTTGTTTGGTGATCTTTCCATCAAATTCCTATAAGTTCAAAGATTTTTGGACGAGAAAAAGAATGGAAACCAACGGTTCCCAAACCATAGCGTAGGCAAATTAAACCAATCAATAAGAAAGGTTGTGTTTTTGTGAATTTGAGAAACATTCGGAATCGCATGATTCGTATGCTTGTGTTTGAGTTGTTTGGTGAAATTTCCATCAAGTTCTATTAGTTTAAAACTTTTTGGACGAGAAAAAGAATGGGAACCAATGGTTTCCAAACCATAGCCTAGGCAAATCAAACCAATCAATAAGAAAGGTTGTATTATTGAGAATTTGAGAAACATTCGAAATCGCATGATTCGTATGCTTGTGTTTGAGTTGTTTGGTGATCTTTCCATCAAATTCCTATAAGTTCAAAGATTTTTGAACTAGAAAAAGAATGGAAACCAACGGTTCCGAAACCATAGCCTAGGCAAATTAAACCAATCAATAAGAAAGGTTGTGTTTTTGTGAATTTGAGAAACATTCGGAATCTCATGATTCGTATGCTTGTGTTTAAGTTGTTTGGTGAAATTTCCATCAAGTTCTATTAGTTCAAACCTTTTTGGACGAGAAAAAGAATGGGATCCAATGGTTTCAAAACCATAGCCTAGGCAAATCAAACCAATCAATAAGAAAGGTTGTATTATTCAGAATTTGAGAAACATTCGAAATCGCATGATTCGTAGGCTTGTGTTTGAGTTGTTTGGTGATCTTTCCATCAAATTCTATAAGTTCAAAGATTTTTGAACTAGAAAAAAAAGAATGGAAACCAACGGTTCCCAAACCATAGCGTAGGCAAATTAAACCAATCAATAAGAAAGGTTGTGTTTTTGTGAATTTGGGAAACATTCGGAATCGCATGATTCGTATGCTTGTGTTTGAGTTGTTTGGTGAATTTTCCATCAAGTTCTATTAGTTCAAACCTTTTTGGACGAGAAAAAGAATGGGATCCAATGGTTTCCAAACCATAGCCTAGGCAAATCAAACCAATAAATAAGAAAGGTTGTATTATTGAGAATTTGAGAAACATTCGAAATCGCATGATTCGTATGCTTGTGTTTGAGTTGTTTGGTGATCTTTCCATCAAATTCCTATAAGTTCAAAGATTTTTGAACTAGAAAAAGAATGGAAACCAACGGTTCCCAAACCATAGCGTAGGCAAATTAAACCAATCAATAAGAAAGGTTGTGTTTTTGTGAATTTGGGAAACATTCGGAATCGCATGATTCGTATGCTTGTGTTTGAGTTGTTTGGTGAAATTTCCATCAAGTTCTATTAGTTCAAACCTTTTTGGACGAGAAAAAGAATGGGATACAATGGTTTCCAAACCATAGCCTAGGCAAATCAAACCAGTCAATAAGAAAGGTTGTATTATTGAGAATTTGAGAAACATTCGAAATCGAATGATTCCTATGCTTATGTTTGAGTTGTTTGGTGATCTTTCCATCAAATTCCTATAAGTTCAAAGATTTTTGGACGTGAAAAAGAATGGAAACCAACGGTTCCCAAACCATAGCGTAGCCAAATTAAACCAATCAATAAGAAAGGTTGTGTTTTTGTGAATTTGAGAAACATTCGGAATCGCATGATTCGTATGCTTGTGTTTGAGTTGTTTGGTGAAATTTCCATCAAGATCTATTAGTTGAAAACTTTTTGGACGAGAAAAAGAATGGGAACCAATGGTTTCCAAACCATAGCCTAGGCAAATCAAACCAATCAATAAGAAAGGTTGTATTATTGAGAATTTGAGAAACATTCGAAATCGCATGATTCGTATGCTTGTGTTTGAGTTGTTTGGTGATCTTTCCATCAAATTCCTATAAGTTCAAAGATTTTTGAACTAGAAGAAGAATGGAAACCAACGGTTCCCAAACCATAGCCTAGGCAAATTAAACCAATCAATAAGAAAGGTTGTGTTTTTGTGAATTTGAGAAACATTCGGAATCTCATGATTCGTATGCTTGTGTTTGAGTTGTTTGGTGAAATTTCCATCAAGATCTATTAGTTCAAACCTTTTTGGACGAGAAAAAGAATGGGATCCAATGGTTTCCAAACCATAGCTTAGGCAAATCAAATCAATCAGTAAGAAAGGTTGTATTATTCAGAATTTGAGAAACATTCGAAATCGCATGATTCGTAGGCTTGTGTTTGAGTTGTTTGGTGATCTTTCCATCAAATTCTATAAGTTCAAAGATTTTTGAACTAGAAAAAGAATGGAAACCAACGGTTCCCAAACCATAGCGTAGCCAAATTAAACCAATCAATAAGAAAGGTTGTGTTTTTGTGAATTTGGGAAACATTCGGAATCGCATGATTCGTATGCTTGTGTTTGAGTTGTTTGGTGAATTTTCCATCAAGTTCTATTAGTTCAAACCTTTTTGGACGAGAAAAAGAATGGGATCCAATGGTTTCCAAACCATAGCCTAGGCAAATCAAACCAATAAATAAGAAAGGTTGTATTATTGAGAATTTGAGAAACATTCGAAATCGCATGATTCGTATGCTTGTGTTTGAGTTGTTTGGTGATCTTTCCATCAAATTCCTATAAGTTCAAAGATTTTTGAACTAGAAAAAGAATGGAAACCAACGGTTCCCAAACCATAGCGTAGGCAAATTAAACCAATCAATAAGAAAGGTTGTGTTTTTGTGAATTTGGGAAACATTCGGAATCGCATGATTCGTATGCTTGTGTTTGAGTTGTTTGGTGAAATTTCCATCAAGTTCTATTAGTTCAAACCTTTTTGGACGAGAAAAAGAATGGGATACAATGGTTTCCAAACCATAGCCTAGGCAAATCAAACCAATCAATAAGAAAGGTTGTATTATTGAGAATTTGAGAAACATTCGAAATCGAATGATTCCTATGCTTATGTTTGAGTTGTTTGGTGATCTTTCCATCAAATTCCTATAAGTTCAAAGATTTTTGGACGTGAAAAAGAATGGAAACCAACGGTTCCCAAACCATAGCGTAGCCAAATTAAACCAATCAATAAGAAAGGTTGTGTTTTTGTGAATTTGAGAAACATTCGGAATCTCATGATTCGTATGCTTGTGTTTAAGTTGTTTGGTGAAATTTCCATCAAGTTCTATTAGTTCAAACCTTTTTGGACGAGAAAAAGAATGGGATCCAATGGTTTCAAAACCATAGCCTAGGCAAATCAAACCAATCAATAAGAAAGGTTGTATTATTCAGAATTTGAGAAACATTCGAAATCGCATGATTCGTATGCTTGTGTTTGAGTTGTTTGGTGATCTTTCCATCAAATTCTATAAGTTCAAAGATTTTTGAACTAGAAAAAAAAGAATGGAAACCAACGGTTCCCAAACCATAGCGTAGGCAAATTAAACCAATCAATAAGAAAGGTTGTGTTTTTGTGAATTTGGGAAACATTCGGAATCGCATGATTCGTATGCTTGTGTTTGAGTTGTTTGGTGAATTTTCCATCAAGTTCTATTAGTTCAAACCTTTTTGGACGAGAAAAAGAATGGGATCCAATGGTTTCCAAACCATAGCCTAGGCAAATCAAACCAATAAATAAGAAAGGTTGTATTATTGAGAATTTGAGAAACATTCGAAATCGCATGATTCGTATGCTTGTGTTTGAGTTGTTTGGTGATCTTTCCATCAAATTCCTATAAGTTCAAAGATTTTTGAACTAGAAAAAGAATGGAAACCAACGGTTCCCAAACCATAGCGTAGGCAAATTAAACCAATCAATAAGAAAGGTTGTGTTTTTGTGAATTTGGGAAACATTCGGAATCGCATGATTCGTATGCTTGTGTTTGAGTTGTTTGGTGAAATTTCCATCAAGTTCTATTAGTTCAAACCTTTTTGGACGAGAAAAAGAATGGGATACAATGGTTTCCAAACCATAGGCTAGGCAAATCAAACCAATCAATAAGAAAGGTTGTATTATTGAGAATTTGAGAAACATTCGAAATCGAATGATTCCTATGCTTATGTTTGAGTTGTTTGGTGATCTTTCCATCAAATTCCTATAAGTTCAAAGATTTTTGGACGTGAAAAAGAATGGAAACCAACGGTTCCCAAACCATAGCGTAGCCAAATTAAACCAATCAATAAGAAAGGTTGTGTTTTTGTGAATTTGAGAAACATTCGGAATCGCATGATTCGTATGCTTGTGTTTGAGTTGTTTGGTGAAATTTCCATCAAGATCTATTAGTTCAAAACTTTTTGGACGAGAAAAAGAATGGGAACCAATGGTTTCCAAACCATAGCCTAGGCAAATCAAACCAATCAATAAGAAAGGTTGTATTATTGAGAATTTGAGAAACATTCGAAATCGCATGATTCGTATGCTTGTGTTTGAGTTGTTTGGTGATCTTTCCATCAAATTCCTATAAGTTCAAAGATTTTTGAACTAGAAAAAGAATGGAAACCAACGGTTCCCAAACCATAGCCTAGGCAAATTAAACCAATCAATAAGAAAGGTTGTGTTTTTGTGAATTTGAGAAACATTCGGAATCTCATGATTCGTATGCTTGTGTTTGAGTTGTTTGGTGAAATTTCCATCAAGATCTATTAGTTCAAACCTTTTTGGACGAGAAAAAGAATGGGATCCAATGGTTTCCAAACCATAGCTTAGGCAAATCAAATCAATCAGTAAGAAAGGTTGTATTATTCAGAATTTGAGAAACATTCGAAATCGCATGATTCGTAGGCTTGTGTTTGAGTTGTTTGGTGATCTTTCCATCAAATTCTATAAGTTCAAAGATTTTTGAACTAGAAAAAGAATGGAAACCAACGGTTCCCAAACCATAGCGTAGCCAAATTAAACCAATCAATAAGAAAGGTTGTGTTTTTGTGAATTTGGGAAACATTCGGAATCGCATGATTCGTATGCTTGTGTTTGAGTTGTTTGGTGAAATTTCCATCAAGTTCTATTAGTTCAAACCTTTTTGGACGAGAAAAAGAATGGGATACAATGGTTTCCAAACCATAGCCTAGGCAAATCAAACCAATCAATAAGAAAGGTTGTATTATTGAGAATTTGAGAAACATTCGAAATCGAATGATTCCTATGCTTATGTTTGAGTTGTTTGGTGATCTTTCCATCAAATTCCTATAAGTTCAAAGATTTTTGGACGTGAAAAAGAATGGAAACCAACGGTTCCCAAACCATAGCGTAGCCAAATTAAACCAATCAATAAGAAAGGTTGTGTTTTTGTGAATTTGAGAAACATTCGGAATCGCATGATTCGTATGCTTGTGTTTGAGTTGTTTGGTGAAATTTCCATCAAGATCTATTAGTTCAAAACTTTTTGGACGAGAAAAAGAATGGGAACCAATGGTTTCCAAACCATAGCCTAGGCAAATCAAACCAATCAATAAGAAAGGTTGTATTATTGAGAATTTGAGAAACATTCGAAATCGCATGATTCGTATGCTTGTGTTTGAGTTGTTTGGTGATCTTTCCATCAAATTCCTATAAGTTCAAAGATTTTTGAACTAGAAAAAGAATGGAAACCAACGGTTCCCAAACCATAGCCTAGGCAAATTAAACCAATCAATAAGAAAGGTTGTGTTTTTGTGAATTTGAGAAACATTCGGAATCTCATGATTCGTATGCTTGTGTTTGAGTTGTTTGGTGAAATTTCCATCAAGATCTATTAGTTCAAACCTTTTTGGACGAGAAAAAGAATGGGATCCAATGGTTTCCAAACCATAGCTTAGGCAAATCAAATCAATCAGTAAGAAAGGTTGTATTATTCAGAATTTGAGAAACATTCGAAATCGCATGATTCGTAGGCTTGTGTTTGAGTTGTTTGGTGATCTTTCCATCAAATTCTATAAGTTCAAAGATTTTTGAACTAGAAAAAGAATGGAAACCAACGGTTCCCAAACCATAACCTAGGCAAATTAAACCAATCAATAAGAAAGGTTGTGTTTTTGTGAATTTGGGAAACATTCGGAATCGCATGATTCGTATGCTTGTGTTTGAGTTGTTTGGTGAAATTTCCATCAAGTTCTATTGGTTCAAAACTTTTTGGACGAGCAAAAGAATGGGAACCAATGGTTTCCAAACCATAGCCTAGGCAAATCAAACCAATCAACAAGAAAGGTTGTATTATTGAGAATTTTAGAAACATTCGAAATCGCATGATTCGTATGCTTGTGTTTGAGTTGTTTGGTGATCTTTCCATCAAATTCCTATAAGTTCAAAGATTTTTGAACTACAAAAAGAATGGAAACCATTGGTTCCCAAACCATAGCGTAGGCAAATTAAACCAATCAATAAGAAAGGTTGTGTTTTTGTGAATTTGAGAAACATTCGAAATCGCATGATTCGTATGCTTGTGTTTGAGTTGTTTCGTGAAATTTCCATCAAGATATATTAGTTCAAAACTTTTTGGACGAGAAAAAGAATGGGAACCAATGGTTTCCAAACCATAGCCTAGGGAAATCAAACCAATCAATAAGAAAGGTTGTATTATTGAGAATTTGAGAAACATTCGAAATCGCATGATTCGTATGCTTGTGTTTGAGTTGTTTGGTGATCTTTCCATCAAATTCCTATAAGTTCAAAGATTTTTGGACGAGAAAAAGAATGAAAACCAACGGTTCCCAAACCATAGCGTAGGCAAATTAAACCAATCAATAAGAAAGGTTGTGTTTTTGTGAATTTGAGAAACATTCGGAATCGCATGATTCGTATGCTTGTGTTTGAGTTGTTTGGTGAAATTTCCATCAAGTTCTATTAGTTTAAAACTTTTTGGACGAGAAAAAGAATGGGAACCAATGGTTTCCAAACCATAGCCTAGGCAAATCAAACCAATCAATAAGAAAGGTTGTATTATTGAGAATTTGAGAAACATTCGAAATCGCATGATTCGTATGCTTGTGTTTGAGTTGTTTGGTGATCTTTCCATCAAATTCCTATAAGTTCAAAGATTTTTGGACGAGAAAAAGAATGGAAACCAACGGTTCCCAAACCATAGCGTAGGCAAATTAAACCAATCAATAAGAAAGGTTGTGTTTTAGTGAATTTGAGAAACATTCGGAATCGCATGATTCGTATGCTTGTGTTTGAGTTGTTTGGTGAAATTTCCATCAAGTTCTATTAGTTTAAAAGTTTTTGGACGAGAAAAAGAATGGGAACCAATGGTTTCCAAACCATAGCCTAGGCAAATCAAACCAATCAATAAGAAAGGTTGTATTATTGAGAATTTGAGAAACATTCGAAATCGCATGATTCGTATGCTTGTGTTTGAGTTGTTTGGTGATCTTTCCATCAAATTCCTATAAGTTCAAAGATTTTTGAACTAGAAAAAGAATGGAAACCAACGGTTCCCAAACCATAGCCTAGGCAAATTAAACCAATCAATAAGAAAGGTTGTGTTTTTGTGAATTTGAGAAACATTCGGAATCGCATGATTCGTATGCTTGTGTTTGAGTTGTTTGGTGAAATTTCCATCAAGTTCTATTAGTTCAAACCTTTTTGGACGAGAAAAAGAATGGGATCCAATGGTTTCCAAACCATAGCCTAGGCAAATCAAACCAATCAATAAGAAAGGTTGTATTATTCAGAATTTTAGAAACATTCGAAATCGCATGATTCGTAGGCTTGTGTTTGAGTTGTTTGGTGATCTTTCCATCAAATTCTATAAGTTTAAAGATTTTTGAACTAGAAAAAGAATGGAAACCAACGGTTCCCAAACCATAGCGTAGGCAAATTAAACCAATCAATAAGAAAGGTTGTGTTTTTGTGAATTTGGGAAACATTCGGAATCGCATGATTCGTATGCTTGTGTTTGAGTTGTTTGGTGAAATTTCCATCAAGTTCTATTAGTTCAAAACTTTTTGGACGAGCAAAAGAATGGGAACCAATGGTTTCCAAACCATAGCCTAGGCAAATCAAACCAATCAATAAGAAAGGTTGTATTATTCAGAATTTGAGAAGCATTCGAAATCGCATGATTCGTATGCTTGTGTTTGAGTTGTTTGGTGATCTTTCCATCAAATTCTATAAGTTCAAAGATTTTTGAACTAGAAAAAGAATGGAAACCAAAGGTTCCCAAACCATAGCGTAGCCAAATTAAACCAATCAATAAGAAAGGTTGTGTTTTTGTGAATTTGAGAAACATTCGGAATCGCATGATTCGTATGCTTGTGTTTGAGTTGTTTGGTGAAATTTCCATCAAGTTCTATTAGTTTAAAACTTTTTGAACTAGAAAAGGAATGGGAACCAATGGTTTCCAAACCATAACCTAGGCAAATCAAACCAATCAATAAGAAAGGTTGTATTATTGAGAATTTGAGAAACATTCGAAATCGCATGATTCGTATGCTTGTGTTTGAGTTGTTTGGTGATCTTTCCATCAAATTCCTATAAGTTCAAAGATTTTTGAACTAGAAAAAGAATGGAAACCAACGGTTCCCAAACCATAGCCTAGGCAAATTAAACGAATCAATAAGAAAGGTTGTGTTTTTGTAAATTTGAGAAACATTCGGAATCGCATGATTCGTATGCTTGTGTTTGAGTTGTTTGATTTGTAAAGTTCAAAACTTTTAGGACGATAAAAAGAATGGGAACCAATGGTTTCCAAACCATAGCCTAGGCAAATCAAACCAATCAATAAGAAAGGTTGTATTATTGAGAATTTGAGAAACATTCGAAATCGCATGATTCGTATGCTTGTGTTTGAGTTGTTTGGTGATCTTTCCATCAAATTCCTATAAGTTCAAAGATTTTTGAACTAGAAAAAGAATGGAAACCAACGGTTCCCAAACCATAGCCTAGGCAAATTAAACCAATCAATAAGAAAGGTTGTGTTTTTGTGAATTTGAGAAACATTCGGAATCGCATGATTCGTATGCTTGTGTTTGAGTTGTTTGGTGAAATTTCCATCAAGTTCTATTAATTTAAAACTTTTTGGACGAGAAAAAGAATGGGAACCAATAGTTTCCAAACCATAGCCTAGGCAAATCAAACCAATCAATAAGAAAGGTTGTATTATTGAGAATTTGAGAAACATTCGAAATCGCATGATTCGTATGCTTGTGTTTGAGTTGTTTGGTGATCTTTCCATCAAATTCCTATAAGTTCAAAGATTTTTGGACGAGAAAAAGAATGGAAACCAACGGTTCCCAAACCATAGCGTAGGCAAATTAAACCAATCAATAAGAAAGGTTGTGTTTTTGTGAATTTGAGAAACATTCGGAATCGCATGATTCGTATGCTTGTGTTTGAGTTGTTTGGTGAAATTTCCATCAAGTTCTATTAGTTTAAAACTTTTTGGACGAGAAAAAGAATGGGAACCAATGGTTTCCAAACCATAGCCTAGGCAAATCAAACCAATCAATAAGAAAGGTTGTATTATTGAGAATTTGAGAAACATTCGAAATCGCATGATTCGTATGCTTGTGTTTGAGTTGTTTGGTGATCTTTCCATCAAATTCCTATAAGTTCAAAGATTTTTGACCTAGAAAAAGAATGGAAACCAACGGTTCCCAAACCATAGCGTAGCCAAATTAAACCAATCAATAAGAAAGGTTGTGTTTTTGTGAATTTGAGAAACATTCGGAATCGCATGATTCGTATGCTTGTGTTTGAGTTGTTTGGTGAAATTTCCATCAAATTCCTATAAGTTCAAAGATTTTTGAACTAGAAAAAGAATGGAAACCAACGGTTCCCAAACCATAACCTAGGCAAATTAAACCAATCAATAAGAAAGGTTGTGTTTTTGTGAATTTGAGAAACATTCGGAATGGCATGATTCGTATGCTTGTGTTTGAGTTGTTTGGTGAAATTTCCATCAAGTTCTATTAGTTCAAACCTTTTTGGCCGAGAAAAAGAATGGGATCCAACGGTTTCCAAACCATAGCCTAGGCAAATCAAACCAATCAATAAGAAAGGTTGTATTATTCAGAATTTGAGAAACATTCGAAATCGCATGATTCGTAGGCTTGTGTTTGAGTTGTTTGGTGATCTTTCCATCAAATTCTATAAGTTCAAAGATTTTTGAACTAGAAAAAGAATGGAAACCAATGGTTACCAAACCATAGCGTAGGCAAATTAAACCAATCAATAAGAAAGGTTGTGTTTTTGTGAATTTAGGAAACATTCGGAATCGCATGATTCGTATGCTTGTGTTTGAGTTGTTTGGTGAAATTTCCATCAAGTTCTATTAGTTTAAAACTTTTTGAACTAGAAAAGGAATGGGAACCAATGGTTTCCAAACCATAACCTAGGCAAATCAAACCAATCAATAAGAAAGGTTGTATTATTGAGAATTTGAGAAACATTCGAAATCGCATGATTCGTATGCTTGTGTTTGAGTTGTTTGGTGATCTTTCCATCAAATTCCTATAAGTTCAAAGATTTTTGAACTAGAAAAAGAATGGAAACCAACGGTTCCCAAACCATAGCCTAGGCAAATTAAACGAATCAATAAGAAAGGTTGTGTTTTTGTAAATTTGAGAAACATTCGGAATCGCATGATTCGTATGCTTGTGTTTGAGTTGTTTGATTTGTAAAGTTCAAAACTTTTAGGACGAGAAAAAGAATGGGAACCAATGGTTTCCAAACCATAGCCTAGGCAAATCAAACCAATCAATAAGAAAGATTGTATTATTGAGAATTTGAGAAACATTCGAAATCGCATGATTCGTATGCTTGTGTTTGAGTTGTTTGGTGATCTTTCCATCAAATTCCTATAAGTTCAAAGATTTTTGAACTAGAAAAAGAATGGAAACCAACGGTTCCCAAACCATAGCCTAGGCAAATTAAACCAATCAATAAGAAAGGTTGTGTTTTTGTGAATTTGAGAAACATTCGAAATCGCATGATTCGTATGCTTGTGTTTGAGTTGTTTGGTGAAATTTCCATCAAGTTCTATTAGTTTAAAACTTTTTGGACGAGAAAAAGAATGGGAACCAATGGTTTCCAAACCATAGCCTAGGCAAATCAAACCAATCAATAAGAAAGGTTGTATTATGGAGAATTTGAGAAACATTCGAAATCGCATGATTCGTATGCATGTGTTTGAGTTGTTTGGTGATCTTTCCATCAAATTCCTATAAGTTCAAAGATTTTTGGACGAGAAAAAGAATGGAAACCAACGGTTCCCAAACCATAGCGTAGGCAAATTAAACCAATCAATAAGAAAGGTTGTGTTTTTGTGAATTTGAGAAACATTCGGAATCGCATGATTCGTATGCTTGTGTTTGAGTTGTTTGGTGAAATTTCCATCAAGTTCTATTAGTTTAAAACTTTTTGGACGAGAAAAAGAATGGGAACCAATGGTTTCCAAACCATAGCCTAGGCAAATCAAACCAATCAATAAGAAAGGTTGTATTATTGAGAATTTGAGAAACATTCGAAATCGCATGATTCGTATGCTTGTGTTTGAGTTGTTTGGTGATCTTTCCATCAAATTCCTATAAGTTCAAAGATTTTTGACCTAGAAAAAGAATGGAAACCAACGGTTCCCAAACCATAGCGTAGCCAAATTAAACCAATCAATAAGAAAGGTTGTGTTTTTGTGAATTTGAGAAACATTCGGAATCGCATGATTCGTATGCTTGTGTTTGAGTTGTTTGGTGAAATTTCCATCAAATTCCTATAAGTTCAAAGATTTTTGAACTAGAAAAAGAATGGAAACCAACGGTTCCCAAACCATAACCTAGGCAAATTAAACCAATCAATAAGAAAGGTTGTGTTTTTGTGAATTTGAGAAACATTCGGAATGGCATGATTCGTATGCTTGTGTTTGAGTTGTTTGGTGAAATTTCCATCAAGTTCTATTAGTTCAAACCTTTTTGGCCGAGAAAAAGAATGGGATCCAACGGTTTCCAAACCATAGCCTAGGCAAATCAAACCAATCAATAAGAAAGGTTGTATTATTCAGAATTTGAGAAACATTCGAAATCGCATGATTCGTAGGCTTGTGTTTGAGTTGTTTGGTGATCTTTCCATCAAATTCTATAAGTTCAAAGATTTTTGAACTAGAAAAAGAATGGAAACCAATGGTTACCAAACCATAGCGTAGGCAAATTAAACCAATCAATAAGAAAGGTTGTGTTTTTGTGAATTTAGGAAACATTCGGAATCGCATGATTCGTATGCTTGTGTTTGAGTTGTTTGGTGAAATTTCCATCAAGTTCTATTAGTTTAAAACTTTTTGAACTAGAAAAGGAATGGGAACCAATGGTTTCCAAACCATAACCTAGGCAAATCAAACCAATCAATAAGAAAGGTTGTATTATTGAGAATTTGAGAAACATTCGAAATCGCATGATTCGTATGCTTGTGTTTGAGTTGTTTGGTGATCTTTCCATCAAATTCCTATAAGTTCAAAGATTTTTGAACTAGAAAAAGAATGGAAACCAACGGTTCCCAAACCATAGCCTAGGCAAATTAAACGAATCAATAAGAAAGGTTGTGTTTTTGTAAATTTGAGAAACATTCGGAATCGCATGATTCGTATGCTTGTGTTTGAGTTGTTTGATTTGTAAAGTTCAAAACTTTTAGGACGAGAAAAAGAATGGGAACCAATGGTTTCCAAACCATAGCCTAGGCAAATCAAACCAATCAATAAGAAAGATTGTATTATTGAGAATTTGAGAAACATTCGAAATCGCATGATTCGTATGCTTGTGTTTGAGTTGTTTGGTGATCTTTCCATCAAATTCCTATAAGTTCAAAGATTTTTGAACTAGAAAAAGAATGGAAACCAACGGTTCCCAAACCATAGCCTAGGCAAATTAAACCAATCAATAAGAAAGGTTGTGTTTTTGTGAATTTGAGAAACATTCGAAATCGCATGATTCGTATGCTTGTGTTTGAGTTGTTTGGTGAAATTTCCATCAAGTTCTATTAGTTTAAAACTTTTTGGACGAGAAAAAGAATGGGAACCAATGGTTTCCAAACCATAGCCTAGGCAAATCAAACCAATCAATAAGAAAGGTTGTATTATGGAGAATTTGAGAAACATTCGAAATCGCATGATTCGTATGCATGTGTTTGAGTTGTTTGGTGATCTTTCCATCAAATTCCTATAAGTTCAAAGATTTTTGGACGAGAAAAAGAATGGAAACCAACGGTTCCCAAACCATAGCGTAGGCAAATTAAACCAATCAATAAGAAAGGTTGTGTTTTAGTGAATTTGAGAAACATTCGGAATCGCATGATTCGTATGCTTGTGTTTGAGTTGTTTGGTGAAATTTCCATCAAGTTCTATTAGTTTAAAAGTTTTTGGACGAGAAAAAGAATGGGAACCAATCGTTTCCAAACCATAGCCTAGGCAAATCAAACCAATCAATAAGAAAGGTTGTATTATTGAGAATTTGAGAAACATTCGAAATCGCATGATTCGTATGCTTGTGTTTGAGTTGTTTGGTGATCTTTCAATCAAATTCCTATAAGTTCAAAGATTTTTGAACTAGAAAAAGAATGGAAACCAACGGTTCCCAAACCATAACCTAGGCAAATTAAACCAATCAATAAGAAAGGTTGTGTTTTTGTGAATTTGAGAAACATTCGGAATGGCATGATTCGTATGCTTGTGTTTGAGTTGTTTGGTGAAATTTCCATCAAGTTCTATTAGTTCAAACCTTTTTGGCCGAGAAAAAGAATGGGATCCAACGGTTTCCAAACCATAGCCTAGGCAAATCAAACCAATCAATAAGAAAGGTTGTATTATTCAGAATTTGAGAAACATTCGAAATCGCATGATTCGTAGGCTTGTGTTTGAGTTGTTTGGTGATCTTTCCATCAAATTCTATAAGTTCAAAGATTTTTGAACTAGAAAAAGAATGGAAACCAATGGTTACCAAACCATAGCGTAGGCAAATTAAACCAATCAATAAGAAAGGTTGTGTTTTTGTGAATTTAGGAAACATTCGGAATCGCATGATTCGTATGCTTGTGTTTGAGTTGTTTGGTGAAATTTCCATCAAGTTCTATTAGTTCAAAACTTTTTGGACGAGAAAAAGAATGGGAACCAATGGTTTCCAAACCATAGCCTAGGCAAATCAAACCAATCAATAAGAAAGGTTGTATTATTCAGAATTTGAGAAACATTCGATATCGCATGATTCGTATGCTTGTGTTTGAGTTGTTTGGTGATCTTTCCATCAAATTCTATAAGTTCAAAGATTTTTGAACTAGAAATAGAATGGAAACCAACGGTTGCCAAACCATAGCGTTGGCAAATTAAATAATCAATAAGAAAGGTTGTGTTTTTGTGAATTTGAGAAACATTCGGAATCGCATGATTCGTATGCTTGTGTTTGAGTTGTTTGGTGAAATTTCCAGCAAGTTCTGTTAGCTCAAACCTTTTTGGACGAGAAAAAGAATGGGAACCAATGGTTTCCAAACCATAGCCTAGGGTAATCAAACCAATCAATAAGAAAGGTTGTATTATTGAGAATTTGAGAAACATTCGAAATCGCATGATTCGTATGCTTGTGTTTGAGTTGTTTGGTGATCTTTCCATCAAATTCCTATAAGTTCAAAGATTTTTGGACGAGAAAAGGAATGAAAAACAACGGTTCCCAAACCATAGCGTAGGCAAATTAAACCAATCAATAAGAAAGGTTGTGTTTTTGTGAATTTGAGAAACATTCGGAATCGCATGATTCGTATTCTTGTGTTTGAGTTGTTTGGTGAAATTTCCATCAAGTTCTATTAGTTCAAAACTTTTTGGACGAGAAAAAGAATGGGAACCAATGGTTTCCAAACCATAGCCTAGGCAAATCAAACCAATCAATAAGAAAGGTTGTATTATTCAGAATTTGAGAAACATTCGATATCGCATGATTCGTATGCTTGTGTTTGAGTTGTTTGGTGATCTTTCCATCAAATTCTATAAGTTCAAAGATTTTTGAACTAGAAATAGAATGGAAACCAACGGTTGCCAAACCATAGCGTTGGCAAATTAAATAATCAATAAGAAAGGTTGTGTTTTTGTGAATTTGAGAAACATTCGGAATCGCATGATTCGTATGCTTGTGTTTGAGTTGTTTGGTGAAATTTCCAGCAAGTTCTGTTAGCTCAAACCTTTTTGGACGAGAAAAAGAATGGGAACCAATGGTTTCCAAACCATAGCCTAGGGTAATCAAACCAATCAATAAGAAAGGTTGTATTATTGAGAATTTGAGAAACATTCGAAATCGCATGATTCGTATGCTTGTGTTTGAGTTGTTTGGTGATCTTTCCATCAAATTCCTATAAGTTCAAAGATTTTTGGACGAGAAAAGGAATGAAAAACAACGGTTCCCAAACCATAGCGTAGGCAAATTAAACCAATCAATAAGAAAGGTTGTGTTTTTGTGAATTTGAGAAACATTCGGAATCGCATGATTCGTATTCTTGTGTTTGAGTTGTTTGGTGAAATTTCCATCAAGTTCTATTAGTTCAAAACTTTTTGGACGAGAAAAAGAATGGGAACCAATGGTTTCCAAACCATAGCCTAGGCAAATCAAACCAATCAATAAGAAAGGTTGTATTATTCAGAATTTGAGAAACATTCGATATCGCATGATTCGTATGCTTGTGTTTGAGTTGTTTGGTGATCTTTCCATCAAATTCTATAAGTTCAAAGATTTTTGAACTAGAAAAAGAATGGAAACCAACGGTTGCCAAACCATAGCGTTGGCAAATTAAACAATCAATAAGAAAGTTTGTGTTTTTGTGAATTTGAGAAACATTCGGAATCGCATGATTCGTATGCTTGTGTTTGAGTTGTTTGGTGAAATTTCCAGCAAGTTCTGTTAGCTCAAACCTTTTTGGACGAGAAACAGAATGGGATCCAATGGTTTCAAAACCATAGCCTAGGCAAATCAAACCAATCAATAAGAAAGGTTGTATTATTCAGAATTTGAGAAACATTCGAAATCGCATGATTCGTAGGCTTGTGTTTGAGTTGTTTGGTGATCTTTCCATCAAATTCTATAAGTTCAAAGATTTTTGAACTAGAAAAAAAAGAATGGAAACCAACGGTTCCCAAACCATAGCGTAGGCAAATTAAACCAATCAATAAGAAAGGTTGTGTTTTTGTGAATTTGGGAAACATTCGGAATCGCATGATTCGTATGCTTGTGTTTGAGTTGTTTGGTGAATTTTCCATCAAGTTCTATTAGTTCAAACCTTTTTGGACGAGAAAAAGAATGGGATCCAATGGTTTCCAAACCATAGCCTAGGCAAATCAAACCAATAAATAAGAAAGGTTGTATTATTGAGAATTTGAGAAACATTCGAAATCGCATGATTCGTATGCTTGTGTTTGAGTTGTTTGGTGATCTTTCCATCAAATTCCTATAAGTTCAAAGATTTTTGAACTAGAAAAATAATGGAAACCAACGGTTCCCAAACCATAGCGTAGGCAAATTAAACCAATCAATAAGAAAGGTTGTGTTTTTGTGAATTTGGGAAACATTCGGAATCGCATGATTCGTATGCTTGTGTTTGAGTTGTTTGGTGAAATTTCCATCAAGTTCTATTAGTTCAAACCTTTTTGGACGAGAAAAAGAATGGGATCCAATGGTTTCCAAACCGTAGCCTAGGCAAATCAAACCAATCAATAAGAAAGGTTGTATTATTGAGAATTTGAGAAACATTCGAAATCGCATGATTCCTATGCTTATGTTTGAGTTGTTTGGTGATCTTTCCATCAAATTCCTATAAGTTCAAAGATTTTTGGACGTGAAAAAGAATGGAAACCAACGGTTCCCAAACCATAGCGTAGCCAAATTAAACCAATCAATAAGAAAGGTTGTGTTTTTGTGAATTTGAGAAACATTCGGAATCGCATGATTCGTATGCTTGTGTTTGAGTTGTTTGGTGAAATTTCCATCAAGATCTATTAGTTCAAAACTTTTTGGACGAGAAAAAGAATGGGAACCAATGGTTTCCAAACCATAGCCTAGGCAAATCAAACCAATCAATAAGAAAGGTTGTATTATTGAGAATTTGAGAAACATTCGAAATCGCATGATTCGTATGCTTGTGTTTAAGTTGTTTGGTGATCTTTCCATCAAATTCCTATAAGTTCAAAGATTTTTGAACTAGAAAAAGAATGGAAACCAACGGTTCCCAAACCATAGCCTAGGCAAATTAAACCAATCAATAAGAAAGGTTGTGTTTTTGTGAATTTGAGAAACATTCGGAATCTCATGATTCGTATGCTTGTGTTTGAGTTGTTTGGTGAAATTTCCATCAAGATCTATTAGTTCAAACCTTTTTGGACGAGAAAAAGAATGGGATCCAATGGTTTCCAAACCATAGCCTAGGCAAATCAAACCAATCAATAAGAAAGGTTGTATTATTCAGAATTTGAGAAACATTCGAAATCGCATGATTCGTAGGCTTGTGTTTGAGTTGTTTGGTGATCTTTCCATCAAATTCTATAAGTTCAAAGATTTTTGAACTAGAAAAAGAATGGAAACCAACGGTTCCCAAACCATAGCCTAGGCAAATTAAACCAATCAATAAGAAAGGTTGTGTTTTTGTGAATTTGAGAAACATTCGGAATCTCATGATTCGTATGCTTGTGTTTGAGTTGTTTGGTGAAATTTCCATCAAGTTCTATTAGTTCAAACCTTTTTGGACGAGAAAAAGCATGGGATCCAATGGTTTCCAAACCATAGCCTAGGCAAATCAAACCAATCGATAAGAAAGGTTGTATTATTCAGAATTTGAGAAACATTCGAAATCGCATGATTCGTAGGCTTGTGTTTGAGTTGTTTGGTGATCTTTCCATCAAATTCCTATAAGTTCAAAGATTTTTGAACTAGAAAAAGAATGGAAACCAACGGTTCCCAAACCATAGCCTAGGCAAATTAAACCAATCAATAAGAAAGGTTGTGTTTTTGTGAATTTGAGAAACATTCGGAATCGCATGATTCGTATGCTTGTGTTTGAGTTGTTTGGTGAAATTTCCATCAAGTTCTATTAGTTTAAAACTTTTTGGACGAGAAAAAGAATGGGAACCAATGGTTTCCAAACCATAGCCTAGGCAAATCAAACCAATCAATAAGAAAGGTTGTATTATGGAGAATTTGAGAAACATTCGAAATCGCATGATTCGTATGCATGTGTTTGAGTTGTTTGGTGATCTTTCCATCAAATTCCTATAAGTTCAAAGATTTTTGGACGAGAAAAAGAATGGAAACCAACGGGTCCCAAACCATAGCGTAGGCAAATTAAACCAATCAATAAGAAAGGTTGTGTTTTAGTGAATTTGAGAAACATTCGGAATCGCATGATTCGTATGCTTGTGTTTGAGTTGTTTGGTGAAATTTCCATCAAGTTCTATTAGTTTAAAACTTTTTGGACGAGAAAAAGAATGGGAACCAATGGTTTCCAAACCATAGCCTAGGCAAATCAAACCAATCAATAAGAAAGGTTGTATTATTGAGAATTTGAGAAACATTCGAAATCGCATGATTCGTATGCTTGTGTTTGAGTTGTTTGGTGATCTTTCCATCAAATTCCTATAAGTTCAAAGATTTTTGAACTAGAAAAAGAATGGAAACCAACGGTTCCCAAACCATAGCCTAGGCAAATTAAACCAATCAATAAGAAAGGTTGTGTTTTTGTGAATTTGAGAAACATTCGGAATCGCATGATTCGTATGCTTGTGTTTGAGTTGTTTGGTGAAATTTCCATCAAGTTCTATTAGTTTAAAACTTTTTGGACGAGAAAAAGAATGGGAACCAATGGTTTCCAAACCATAGCCTAGGCAAATCAAACCAATCAATAAGAAAGGTTGTATTATGGAGAATTTGAGAAACATTCGAAATCGCATGATTCGTATGCATGTGTTTGAGTTGTTTGGTGATCTTTCCATCAAATTCCTATAAGTTCAAAGATTTTTGGACGAGAAAAAGAATGGAAACCAACGGTTCCCAAACCATAGCGTAGGCAAATTAAACCAATCAATAAGAAAGGTTGTGTTTTAGTGAATTTGAGAAACATTCGGAATCGCATGATTCGTATGCTTGTGTTTGAGTTGTTTGGTGAAATTTCCATCAAGTTCTATCAGTTTAAAAGTTTTTGGACGAGAAAAAGAATGGGAACCAATGGTTTCCAAACCATAGCCTAGGCAAATCAAACCAATCAATAAGAAAGTTGTATTATTGAGAATTTGAGAAACATTCGAAATCGCATGATTCGTATGCTTGTGTTTGAGTTGTTTGGTGATCTTTCCATCAAATTCCTATAAGTTCAAAGATTTTTGAACTAGAAAAAGAATGGAAACCAACGGTTCCCAAACCATAGCCTAGGCAAATTAAACCAATCAATAAGAAAGGTTGTGTTTTTGTGAATTTGAGAAACATTCGGAATCGCATGATTCGTATGCTTGTGTTTGAGTTGTTTGGTGAAATTTCCATCAAGTTCTATTAGTTCAAACCTTTTTGGACGAGAAAAAGAATGGGATCCAATGGTTTCCAAACCATAGCCTAGGCAAATCAAACCAATCAATAAGAAAGGTTGTATTATTCAGAATTTTAGAAACATTCGAAATCGCATGATTCGTAGGCTTGTGTTTGAGTTGTTTGGTGATCTTTCCATCAAATTCTATAAGTTCAAAGATTTTTGAACTAGAAAAAGAATGGAAACCAACGGTTCCCAAACCATAGCCTAGGCAAATTAAACCAATCAATAAGAAAGGTTGTGTTTTTGTGAATTTGAGAAACATTCGGAATCGCATGATTCGTATGCTTGTGTTTGAGTTGTTTGGTGAAATTTCCATCAAGTTCTATTAGTTTAAAACTTTTTGGACGAGAAAAAGAATGGGAACCAATGGTTTCCAAACCATAGCCTAGGCAAATCAAACCAATCAATAAGAAAGGTTGTATTATGGAGAATTTGAGAAACATTCGAAATCGCATGATTCGTATGCATGTGTTTGAGTTGTTTGGTGATCTTTCCATCAAATTCCTATAAGTTCAAAGATTTTTGGACGAGAAAAAGAATGGAAACCAACGGTTCCCAAACCATAGCGTAGGCAAATTAAACCAATCAATAAGAAAGGTTGTGTTTTAGTGAATTTGAGAAACATTCGGAATCGCATGATTCGTATGCTTGTGTTTGAGTTGTTTGGTGAAATTTCCATCAAGTTCTATTAGTTTAAAACTTTTTGGACGAGAAAAAGAATGGGAACCAATGGTTTCCAAACCATAGCCTAGGCAAATCAAACCAATCAATAAGAAAGGTTGTATTATTGAGAATTTGAGAAACATTCGAAATCGCATGATTCGTATGCTTGTGTTTGAGTTGTTTGGTGATCTTTCCATCAAATTCCTATAAGTTCAAAGATTTTTGGACGAGAAAAAGAATGGAAACCAACGGTTCCCAAACCATAGCGTAGGCAAATTAAACCAATCAATAAGAAAGGTTGTGTTTTAGTGAATTTGAGAAACATTCGGAATCGCATGATTCGTATGCTTGTGTTTGAGTTGTTTGGTGAAATTTCCATCAAGTTCTATCAGTTTAAAAGTTTTTGGACGAGAAAAAGAATGGGAACCAATGGTTTCCAAACCATAGCCTAGGCAAATCAAACCAATCAATAAGAAAGGTTGTATTATTGTGAATTTGAGAAACATTCGAAATCGCATGATTCGTATGCTTGTGTTTGAGTTGTTTGGTGATCTTTCCATCAAATTCCTATAAGTTCAAAGATTTTTGAACTAGAAAAAGAATGGAAAGCAACGGTTCCCAAACCATAGCCTAGGCAAATTAAACCAATCAATAAGAAAGGTTGTGTTTTTGTGAATTTGAGAAACATTCGGAATCGCATGATTCGTATGCTTGTGTTTGAGTTGTTTGGTGAAATTTCCATCAAGTTCTATTAGTTCAAACCTTTTTGGACGAGAAAAAGAATGGGATCCAATGGTTTCCAAACCATAGCCTAGGCAAATCAAACCAATCAATAAGAAAGGTTGTATTATTCAGAATTTTAGAAACATTCGAAATCGCATGATTCGTAGGCTTGTGTTTGAGTTGTTTGGTGATCTTTCCATCAAATTCTATAAGTTCAAAGATTTTTGAACTAGAAAAAGAATGGAAACCAACGGTTCCCAAACCATAGCGTAGGCAAATTAAACCAATCAATAAGAAAGGTTGTGTTTTTGTGAATTTGGGAAACATTCGGAATCGCATGATTCGTATGCTTGTGTTTGAGTTGTTTGGTGAAATTTCCATCAAGTTCTATTAGTTCAAAACTTTTTGGACGAGCAAAAGAATGGGAACCAATGGTTTCCAAACCATAGCCTAGGCAAATCAAACCAATCAATAAGAAAGGTTGTATTATTCAGAATTTGAGAAGCATTCGAAATCGCATGATTCGTATGCTTGTGTTTGAGTTGTTTGGTGATCTTTCCATCAAATTCTATAAGTTCAAATATTTTTGAACTAGAAAAAGAATGGAAACCAAAGGTTCCCAAACCATAGCGTAGCCAAATTAAACCAATCAATAAGAAAGGTTGTGTTTTTGTGAATTTGAGAAACATTCGGAATCGCATGATTCGTATGCTTGTGTTTGAGTTGTTTGGTGAAATTTCCATCAAGTTCTATTAGTTTAAAACTTTTTGAACTAGAAAAGGAATGGGAACCAATGGTTTCCAAACCATAACCTAGGCAAATCAAACCAATCAATAAGAAAGGTTGTATTATTGAGAATTTGAGAAACATTCGAAATCGCATGATTCGTATGCTTGTGTTTGAGTTGTTTGGTGATCTTTCCATCAAATTCCTATAAGTTCAAAGATTTTTGAACTAGAAAAAGAATGGAAACCAACGGTTCCCAAACCATAGCCTAGGCAAATTAAACGAATCAATAAGAAAGGTTGTGTTTTTGTAAATTTGAGAAACATTCGGAATCGCATGATTCGTATGCTTGTGTTTGATTTGTAAAGTTCAAAACTTTTAGGACGAGAAAAAGAATGGGAACCAATGGTTTCCAAACCATAGCCTAGGCAAATCAAACCAATCAATAAGAAAGGTTGTATTATTGAGAATTTGAGAAACATTCGAAATCGCATGATTCGTATGCTTGTGTTTGAGTTGTTTGGTGATCTTTCCATCAAATTCCTATAAGTTCAAAGATTTTTGAACTAGAAAAAGAATGGAAACCAACGGTTCCCAAACCATAGCCTAGGCAAATTAAACCAATCAATAAGAAAGGTTGTGTTTTTGTGAATTTGAGAAACATTCGGAATCGCATGATTCGTATGCTTGTGTTTGAGTTGTTTGGTGAAATTTCCATCAAGTTCTATTAGTTTAAAACTTTTTGGACGAGAAAAAGAATGCGAACCAATGGTTTCCAAACCATAGCCTAGGCAAATCAAACCAATCAATAAGAAAGGTTGTATTATGGAGAATTTGAGAAACATTCGAAATCGCATGATTCGTATGCATGTGTTTGAGTTGTTTGGTGATCTTTCCATCAAATTCCTATAAGTTCAAAGATTTTTGGACGAGAAAAAGAATGGAAACCAACGGTTCCCAAACCATAGCGTAGGCAAATTAAACCAATCAATAAGAAAGGTTGTGTTTTAGTGAATTTGAGAAACATTCGGAATCGCATGATTCGTATGCTTGTGTTTGAGTTGTTTGGTGAAATTTCCATCAAGTTCTATTAGTTTAAAACTTTTTGGACGAGAAAAAGAATGGGAACCAATGGTTTCCAAACCATAGCCTAGGCAAATCAAACCAATCAATAAGAAAGGTTGTATTATTGAGAATTTGAGAAACATTCGAAATCGCATGATTCGTATGCTTGTGTTTGAGTTGTTTGGTGATCTTTCCATCAAATTCCTATAAGTTCAAAGATTTTTGGACGAGAAAAAGAATGGAAACCAACGGTTCCCAAACCATAGCGTAGGCAAATTAAACCAATCAATAAGAAAGGTTGTGTTTTAGTGAATTTGAGAAACATTCGGAATCGCATGATTCGTATGCTTGTGTTTGAGTTGTTTGGTGAAATTTCCATCAAGTTCTATCAGTTTAAAAGTTTTTGGACGAGAAAAAGAATGGGAACCAATGGTTTCCAAACCATAGCCTAGGCAAATCAAACCAATCAATAAGAAAGGTTGTATTATTGAGAATTTGAGAAACATTCGAAATCGCATGATTCGTATGCTTGTGTTTGAGTTGTTTGGTGATCTTTCCATCAAATTCCTATAAGTTCGAAGATTTTTGAACTAGAAAAAGAATGGAAACCAACGGTTCCCAAACCATAGCCTAGGCAAATTAAACCAATCAATAAGAAAGGTTGTGTTTTTGTGAATTTGAGAAACATTCGGAATCGCATGATTCGTATGCTTGTGTTTGAGTTGTTTGGTGAAATTTCCATCAAGTTCTATTAGTTCAAACCTTTTTGGACGAGAAAAAGAATGGGATCCAATGGTTTCCAAACCATAGCCTAGGCAAATCAAACCAATCAATAAGAAAGGTTGTATTATTCAGAATTTTAGAAACATTCGAAATCGCATGATTCGTAGGCTTGTGTTTGAGTTGTTTGGTGATCTTTCCATCAAATTCTATAAGTTCAAAGATTTTTGAACTAGAAAAAGAATGGAAACCAACGGTTCCCAAACCATAGCGTAGGCAAATTAAACCAATCAATAAGAAAGGTTGTGTTTTTGTGAATTTGGGAAACATTCGGAATCGCATGATTCGTATGCTTGTGTTTGAGTTGTTTGGTGAAATTTCCATCAAGTTCTATTAGTTCAAAACTTTTTGGACGAGCAAAAGAATGGGAACCAATGGTTTCCAAACCATAGCCTAGGCAAATCAAACCAATCAATAAGAAAGGTTGTATTATTCAGAATTTGAGAAGCATTCGAAATCGCATGATTCGTATGCTTGTGTTTGAGTTGTTTGGTGATCTTTCCATCAAATTCTATAAGTTCAAAGATTTTTGAACTAGAAAAAGAATGGAAACCAAAGGTTCCCAAACCATAGCGTAGCCAAATTAAACCAATCAATAAGAAAGGTTGTGTTTTTGTGAATTTGAGAAACATTCGGAATCGCATGATTCGTATGCTTGTGTTTGAGTTGTTTGGTGAAATTTCCATCAAGTTCTATTAGTTTAAAACTTTTTGAACTAGAAAAGGAATGGGAACCAATGGTTTCCAAACCATAACCTAGGCAAATCAAACCAATCAATAAGAAAGGTTGTATTATTGAGAATTTGAGAAACATTCGAAATCGCATGATTCGTATGCTTGTGTTTGAGTTGTTTGGTGATCTTTCCATCAAATTCCTATAAGTTCAAAGATTTTTGAACTAGAAAAAGAATGGAAACCAACGGTTCCCAAACCATAGCCTAGGCAAATTAAACGAATCAATAAGAAAGGTTGTGTTTTTGTAAATTTGAGAAACATTCGGAATCGCATGATTCGTATGCTTGTGTTTGAGTTGTTTGATTTGTAAAGTTCAAAACTTTTAGGACGAGAAAAAGAATGGGAACCAATGGTTTCCAAACCATAGCCTAGGCAAATCAAACCAATCAATAAGAAAGGTTGTATTATTGAGAATTTGAGAAACATTCGAAATCGCATGATTCGTATGCTTGTGTTTGAGTTGTTTGGTGATCTTTCCATCAAATTCCTATAAGTTCAAAGATTTTTGAACTAGAAAAAGAATGGAAACCAACGGTTCCCAAACCATAGCCTAGGCAAATTAAACCAATCAATAAGAAAGGTTGTGTTTTTGTGAATTTGAGAAACATTCGGAATCGCATGATTCGTATGCTTGTGTTTGAGTTGTTTGGTGAAATTTCCATCAAGTTCTATTAGTTTAAAACTTTTTGGACGAGAAAAAGAATGGGAACCAATGGTTTCCAAACCATAGCCTAGGCAAATCAAACCAATCAATAAGAAAGGTTGTATTATGGAGAATTTGAGAAACATTCGAAATCGCATGATTCGTATGCATGTGTTTGAGTTGTTCGGTGATCTTTCCATCAAATTCCTATAAGTTCAAAGATTTTTGGACGAGAAAAAGAATGGAAACCAACGGTTCCCAAACCATAGCGTAGGCAAATTAAACCAATCAATAAGAAAGGTTGTGTTTTAGTGAATTTGAGAAACATTCGGAATCGCATGATTCGTATGCTTGTGTTTGAGTTGTTTGGTGAAATTTCCATCAAGTTCTATTAGTTTAAAAGTTTTTGGACGAGAAAAAGAATGGGAACCAATCGTTTCCAAACCATAGCCTAGGCAAATCAAACCAATCAATAAGAAAGGTTGTATTATTGAGAATTTGAGAAACATTCGAAATCGCATGATTCGTATGCTTGTGTTTGAGTTGTTTGGTGATCTTTCCATCAAATTCCTATGAGTTCAAAGATTTTTGAACTAGAAAAAGAATGGAAACCAACGGTTCCCAAACCATAACCTAGGCAAATTAAACCAATCAATAAGAAAGGTTGTGTTTTTGTGAATTTGAGAAACATTCGGAATGGCATGATTCGTATGCTTGTGTTTGAGTTGTTTGGTGAAATTTCCATCAAGTTCTATTAGTTCAAACCTTTTTGGCCGAGAAAAAGAATGGGATCCAACGGTTTCCAAACCATAGCCTAGGCAAATCAAACCAATCAATAAGAAAGGTTGTATTATTCAGAATTTGAGAAACATTCGAAATCGCATGATTCGTAGGCTTGTGTTTGAGTTGTTTGGTGTTCTTTCCATCAAATTCTATAAGTTCAAAGATTTTTGAACTAGAAAAAGAATGGAAACCAATGGTTACCAAACCATAGCGTAGGCAAATTAAACCAATCAATAAGAAAGGTTGTGTTTTTGTGAATTTAGGAAACATTCGGAATCGCATGATTCGTATGCTTGTGTTTGAGTTGTTTGGTGAAATTTCCATCAAGTTCTATTAGTTCAAAACTTTTTGGACGAGAAAATGAATGGGAACCAATGGTTTCCAAACCATAGCCTAGGCAAATCAAACCAATCAATAAGAAAGGTTGTATTATTCAGAATTTGAGAAACATTCGATATCGCATGATTCGTATGCTTGTGTTTGAGTTGTTTGGTGATCTTTCCATCAAATTCTATAAGTTCAAAGATTTTTGAACTAGAAAAAGAATGGAAACCAACGGTTGCCAAACCATAGCGTTGGCAAATTAAACAATCAATAAGAAAGGTTGTGTTTTTGTGAATTTGAGAAACATTCGGAATCGCATGATTCGTATGCTTGTGTTTGAGTTGTTTGGTGAAATTTCGAGCAAGTTCTGTTAGCTCAAACCTTTTTGGACGAGAAAAAGAATGGGAACCAATGGTTTCCAAAACATAGCCTAGGGTAATCAAACCAATCAATAAGAAAGGTTGTATTATTGAGAATTTGAGAAACATTCGAAATCGCATGATTCGTATGCTTGTGTTTGAGTTGTTTGGTGATCTTTCCATCAAATTCCTATAAGTTCAAAGATTTTTGGACGAGAAAAAGAATGAAAACCAACGGTTCCCAAACCATAGCGTAGGCCAATTAAACCAATCAATAAGAAAGGTTGTGTTTTTGTGAATTTGAGAAACATTCGGAATCGCATGATTCGTATTCTTGTGTTTGAGTTGTTTGGTGAAATTTCCATCAAGTTCTATTAGTTTAAAACTTTTTGGACGAGAAAAAGAATGGGAACCAATGGTTTCCAAACCATAGCCTAGGCAAATCAAACCAATCAATAAGAAAGGTTGTATTATTGAGAATTTGAGAAACATTCGAAATCGCATGATTCGTATGCTTGTGTTTGAGTTGTTTGGTGATCTTTCCATCAAATTCCTATAAGTTCAAAGATTTTTGGACGAGAAAAAGAATGGAAACCAACGGTTCCCAAACCATAGCGTAGGCAAATTAAACCAATCAATAAGAAAGGTTGTGTTTTAGTGAATTTGAGAAACATTCGGAATCGCATGATTCGTATGCTTGTGTTTGAGTTGTTTGGTGAAATTTCCATCAAGTTCTATCAGTTTAAAAGTTTTTGGACGAGAAAAAGAATGGGAACCAATGGTTTCCAAACCATAGCCTAGGCAAATCAAACCAATCAATAAGAAAGGTTGTATTATTGAGAATTTGAGAAACATTCGAAATCGCATGATTCGTATGCTTGTGTTTGAGTTGTTTGGTGATCTTTCCATCAAATTCCTATAAGTTCAAAGATTTTTGAACTAGAAAAAGAATGGGAACCAACGGTTCCCAAACCATAGCCTAGGCAAATTAAACCAATCAATAAGAAAGGTTGTGTTTTTGTGAATTTGAGAAACATTCGGAATCGCATGATTCGTATGCTTGTGTTTGAGTTGTTTGGTGAAATTTCCATCAAGTTCTATTAGTTCAAACCTTTTTGGACGAGAAAAAGAATGGGATCCAATGGTTTCCAAACCATAGCCTAGGCAAATCAAACCAATCAATAAGAAAGGTTGTATTATTCAGAATTTTAGAAACATTCGAAATCGCATGATTCGTAGGCTTGTGTTTGAGTTGTTTGGTGATCTTTCCATCAAATTCTATAAGTTCAAAGATTTTTGAACTAGAAAAAGAATGGAAACCAACGGTTCCCAAACCATAGCGTAGGCAAATTAAACCAATCAATAAGAAAGGTTGTGTTTTTGTGAATTTGGGAAACATTCGGAATCGCATGATTCGTATGCTTGTGTTTGAGTTGTTTGGTGAAATTTCCATCAAGTTCTATTAGTTCAAAACTTTTTGGACGAGCAAAAGAATGGGAACCAATGGTTTCCAAACCATAGCCTAGGCAAATCAAACCAATCAATAAGAAAGGTTGTATTATTCAGAATTCGAGAAGCATTCGAAATCGCATGATTCGTATGCTTGTGTTTGAGTTGTTTGGTGATCTTTCCATCAAATTCTATAAGTTCAAAGATTTTTGAACTAGAAAAAGAATGGAAACCAAAGGTTCCCAAACCATAGCGTAGCCAAATTAAACCAATCAATAAGAAAGGTTGTGTTTTTGTGAATTTGAGAAACATTCGGAATCGCATGATTCGTATGCTTGTGTTTGAGTTGTTTGGTGAAATTTCCATCAAGTTCTATTAGTTTAAAACTTTTTGAACTAGAAAAGGAATGGGAATCAATGGTTTCCAAACCATAACCTAGGCAAATCAAACCAATCAATAAGAAAGGTTGTATTATTGAGAATTTGAGAAACATTCGAAATCGCATGATTCGTATGCTTGTGTTTGAGTTGTTTGGTGATCTTTCCATCAAATTCCTATAAGTTCAAAGATTTTTGAACTAGAAAAATAATGGAAACCAACGGTTCCCAAACCATAGCCTAGGCAAATTAAACGAATCAATAAGAAAGGTTGTGTTTTTGTAAATTTGAGAAACATTCGGAATCGCATGATTCGTATGCTTGTGTTTGAGTTGTTTGATTTGTAAAGTTCAAAACTTTTAGGACGAGAAAAAGAATGGGAACCAATGGTTTCCATACCATAGCCTAGGCAAATCAAACCAATCAATAAGAAAGGTTGTATTATTGAGAATTTGAGAAACATTCGAAATCGCATGATTCGTATGCTTGTGTTTGAGTTGTTTGGTGATCTTTCCATCAAATTCCTATAAGTTCAAAGATTTTTGAACTAGAAAAAGAATGGAAACCAACGGTTCCCAAACCATAGCCTAGGCAAATTAAACCAATCAATAAGAAATGTTGTGTTTTTGTGAATTTGAGAAACATTCGGAATCGCATGATTCGTATGCTTGTGTTTGAGTTGTTTGGTGAAATTTCCATCAAGTTCTATTAGTTTAAAACTTTTTGGACGAGAAAAAGAATGGGAACCAATGGTTTCCAAACCATAGCCTAGGCAAATCAAACCAATCAATAAGAAAGGTTGTATTATGGAGAATTTGAGAAACATTCGAAATCGCATGATTCGTATGCATGTGTTTGAGTTGTTTGGTGATCTTTCCATCAAATTCCTATAAGTTCAAAGATTTTTGGACGAGAAAAAGAACGGAAACCAACGGTTTCCAAACCATAGCGTAGGCAAATTAAACCAATCAATAAGAAAGGTTGTGTTTTAGTGAATTTGAGAAACATTCGGAATCGCATGATTCGTATGCTTGTGTTTGAGTTGTTTGGTGAAATTTCCATCAAGTTCTATTAGTTTAAAAGTTTTTGGACGAGAAAAAGAATGGGAACCAATCGTTTCCAAACCATAGCCTAGGCAAATCAAACCAATCAATAACAAAGGTTGTATTATTGAGAATTTGAGAAACATTCGAAATCGCATGATTCGTATGCTTGTGTTTGAGTTGTTTGGTGATCTTTCCATCAAATTCCTATAAGTTCAAAGATTTTTGAACTAGAAAAAGAATGGAAACCAACGGTTCCCAAACCATAAACTAGGCAAATTAAACCAATCAATAAGAAAGGTTGTGTTTTTGTGAATTTGAGAAACATTCGGAATGGCATGATTCGTATGCTTGTGTTTGAGTTGTTTGGTGAAATTTCCATCAAGTTCTATTAGTTCAAACCTTTTTGGCCGAGAAAAAGAATGGGATCCAACGGTTTCCAAACCATAGCCTAGGCAAATTAAACCAATCAATAAGAAAGGTTGTATTATTCAGAATTTGAGAAACATTCGAAATCGCATGATTCGTAGGCTTGTGTTTGAGTTGTTTGGTGATCTTTCCATCAAATTCTATAAGTTCAAAGATTTTTGAACTAGAAAAAGAATGGAAACCAATGATTACCAAACCATAGCGTAGGCAAATTAAACCAATCAATAAGAAAGGTTGTGTTTTTGTGAATTTAGGAAACATTCGGAATCGCATGATTCGTATGCTTGTGTTTGAGTTGTTTGGTGAAATTTCCATCAAGTTCTATTCGTTCAAAACTTTTTGGACGAGAAAAAGAATGGGAACCAATGGTTTCCAAACCATAGCCTAGGCAAATCAAACCAATCAATAAGAAAGGTTGTATTATTCAGAATTTGAGAAACATTCGATATCGCATGATTCGTATGCTTGTGTTTGAGTTGTTTGGTGATCTTTCCATCAAATTCTATAAGTTCAAAGATTTTTGAACTAGAAAAAGAATGGAAACCAACGGTTGCCAAACCATAGCGTTGGCAAATTAAACCAATCAATAAGAGAGGTTGTGTTTTTGTGAATTTGAGAAACATTCGGAATCGCATGATTCGTATGCTTGTGTTTGAGTTGTTTGGTGAAATTTCCAGCAAGTTCTGTTAGTTCAAACCTTTTTGGACGAGAAAAAGAATGGGATCCAATGGTTTCCAAACCATAGCCTAGGCAAATCAAACCAATCAATAAGAAAGGTTGTATTATTCAGAATTTGAGAAACATTCGAAATCGCAGGATTCGTAGGCTTGTGTTTGAGTTGTTTGGTGATCTTTCCATCAAATTCTATAAGTTCAAAGATTTTTGAACTAGAAAAAGAATGGAAACCAACGGTTCCCAAACCATAGCGTAGGCAAATTAAACCAATCAATAATAAAGGTTGTGTTTTTGTGAATTTGGGAAACATTCGGAATCGCATGATTCGTATGCTTGTGTTTGAGTTGTTTGGTGAAATTTCCATCAAGTTCTATTAGTTCAAAACTTTTTGGACGAGAAAAAGTATGGGAACCAATGGTTTCCAAACCATAGCCTAGGCAAATCAAACCAATCAATAAGAATGGTTGTATTATTCAGAATTTGAGAAACATTCGAAATCGCATGATTCGTATGCTTGTGTTTGAGTTGTTTGGTGATCTTTCCATCAAATTCTATAAGTTCAAAGATTTTTGAACTAGAAAAAGAATGGAAACCAACGGTTCCCAAACTATAGCGTAGGCAAATTAAACCAATCAATAAGAAAGGTTGTGTTTTTGTGAATTTGAGAAACATTCGGAATCGCATGATTCGTATGCTTGTGTTTGAGTTGTTTGGTGAAATTTCCATCAAGTTCTATTAGTTTAAAACTTTTTGGACGAGAAAAAGAATGGGAACCAATGGTTTCCAAACCATAGCCTAGGCAAATTAAACCAATCAATAAGAAAGGTTGTATTATTGAGAATTTGAGAAACATTCGAAATCGCATGATTCGTATGCTTGTGTTTGAGTTGTTTGGTGATCTTTCCATCAAATTCATATAAGTTCAAAGATTTTTGAACTAGAAAAAGAATGGAAACCAACGGTTCCCAAACCATAGCCTAGGCAAATTAAACGAATCAATAAGAAAGGTTGTGTTTTTGTAAATTTAAGAAACATTCGGAATCGCATGATTCGTATGCTTGTGTTTGAGTTGTTTGATTTGTAAAGTTCAAAACTTTTTGGACGAGAAAAAGATTGGGAACCAATGGTTTCCAAACCATAGCCTAGGCAAATCAAACCAATCAATAAGAAAGGTTGTATTATTGAGAATTTGAGAAACATTCGAAATCGCATGATTCGTATGCTTGTGTTTGAGTTGTTTGGTGAAATTTCCATCAAGTTCTATTAGTTTAAAACTTTGTGGACGAGAAAAAGAATGGGAACCAATGGTTCCCAAACCATAGCCTAGGCAAATCAAACCAATCAATAAGAAAGGTTGTATTATTGAGAATTTGAGAAACATTCGAAATCGCATGATTCGTATGCTTGTGTTTGAGTTATTTGGTGATCTTTCCATCAAATTCCTATAAGTTCAAAGATTTTTGAACTAGAAAAAGAATGGAAACCAACGGTTCCCAAACCATAGCCTAGGCAAATTAAACCAATCAATAAGAAAGGTTGTGTTTTTGTAAATTTGAGAAACATTCGGAATCGCATGATTCGTATCCTTGTGTTTGAGTTGTTTGGTGAAACTTCCATCAGGTTCTATTAGTTCAAAACTTTTTGGACGAGAAAAAGAATGGGAACCAATGGTTTCCAAACCATAGCCTAGGCAAATCAAACCAATCAATAAGAAAGGTTGTGTTATTGAGAATTTGAGAAACATTCGAAATCGTATGATTCGTATGTTTGTGTTTGAGTTGTTTGGTGATATTTCCATCAAGTTCTATTAGTTCAAAGATTTTTGGAGGAGAAAAAGATTGGAAACCAACAGTTCCCAAACCATAGCCTAGGCAAATCAAACCAATCAATAAGAAAGGTTGTGTTATTGAGAATTTGAGAAAAATTCGAAATCGCATGATTCCTATACTTGTGTTTGTGTTGTTTGGTGATATTTCCATCAAGTTTTTTGGACGAGAAAAAGAATGGAAACCAACGGTTCGAAAACCATAGCCTAGGCAAATCAAACCAATCAATAAGAAAGGTTGTGTTATTGAGAATTTGAGAAACAAGTGAAATCGCATTATTCGTATGCATGTGTTTGAGTTGTTTGGTGATCTTTCTATCA
This sequence comes from Polygonum maritimum, assembly GCA_963924305.1. Classification (NCBI taxonomy): domain Eukaryota; kingdom Viridiplantae; phylum Streptophyta; class Magnoliopsida; order Caryophyllales; family Polygonaceae; genus Polygonum; species Polygonum maritimum. The sequence continues at coordinate 30,956,889 of OZ002729.1, forward strand.
AATTCTATTAGTTCAAAGATTTTTGGACTAGAAAAAGAATGGAAACCAATGGTTCCCAAACCATAGCGTAGGCAAATCAAACCAATTAATAAAAAAGGTTGTGTTATTGAGAATTCGAGAAACATTCGAAATCGCATTATTCGTATGCTTGTGTTTGTGTTGTTTGGTGATCTTTCCATCAAATTGTATTAGTTCAAAGATTTTTGGACTAGAAAAAGAATGGAAACCAACGGTTCCGAAACCATAGCCTAAGCAAATCAAACCAATCAATAAGAGAGGTTGTGTTATTGAATTCGAAATCGCATGATTCGTATGCTTGTGTTTGTGATGTTTCGTGATCTTTCCATCAAGTTCTATTAGTTCAAAGATTTTTGGACGTGAAAAACAATGGAAACCATCGGTTCCACAACCATAGCCTAGGCAAATCAAACCAATAAATAAGAAAGGTTGTGTTATTGAGAATTTGACAAACATTCGAAATCGCATGATTCGTATGTATGTGTTTGAGTTGTTTGGTGATCTTTCTATCAAATTCTATTAGTCCAAAGATTTTTGGACTAGAAAAAGAATGGAAACCAACTGTTCCGAAACCATAGCCTAGGCAAATCAAACCAATCAATAAGAAAGGTTGTGTTATTGAATTTGAAATCGCATGATTAATGTGCTTGTGTTTGTGATGTTTCGTGATCTTTCCATCAAGTTCTATTAGTTCAAAACTTTTTGGATGAGAAAAAAATTGGGAACCAATGGTTTCCAAACCATAGCCTAGGCAAATCAAACCAATCAATAAGAAAGGTTGTATTATTGAGAATTTGAGAAACATTCGAAATCGCATGATTCGTATGCTTGTGTTTGATTTGTTTGGTGATCTTTCCATCAAATTCCTATAAGTTCAAAGATTTTTGATCTAGAAAAAGAATGGAAACCAACGGTTCCCAAACCATAGCCTAGGCAAATTAAACCAATCAATAAGAAAGGTTGTGTTTTTGTGAATTTGAGAAACATTCGGAATCGCATGATTTGTATGCTTGTGTTTGAGTTGTTTGGTGATATTTCCATCAAGTTATATTAGTTCAAAACTTTTTGGACAAGAAAAAGAATGGGAACCAATGGTTCCCAAACCATAGCCTAGGCAAATTAAACCAATCAATAAGAAAGGTTGTATTATTGAAAATTTGAGAAAAATTCGAAATTGCATGATTCCTATGCTTGTGTTTGTCTTTTTTGGTGATATTTCCATCAAGTTCTATTAGTTTAAATATTTTTGGAGGAAAAAAGAATGGAAACCAACGGTTCCCAAACCATAGCCTAAGCAAATCAAACCAATCAATAAGAGAGGTTGTGTTATTGAGAATTTGAGAAAAATTCGAAATCGCATGATTCCTATGCTTGTGTTTGTGTTGTTTGGTGATATTTCCATCAAGTTTTTTGGACGAGAAAAAGAATGGAAACCAACGGTTCAAAAACCATAGCCTAGGCAAATCAAACCAATCAATAAGAAAGGTTGTGTTATTGAGAATTTGAGAAACAAGTGAAATCGCATTATTCGTATGCATGTGTTTGAGTTGTTTGGTGATCTTTCTATAAAATTCTATTAGTTCAATGATTTTTGGACTAGAAAAAGAATGTATACCAACGGTTCCCAAACCACTGCCTAGGCAAATCAAACCAATCAATAAGAAAGTTGTGTTATTGAATTCGAATCGCATAATTCGTATGCTTGTGTATGTGATGTTTCGTTATCTGTCCATCAAGTTCTATTAGTTCAAAGATTTTTCGACGAGAAAAACAATGTAAACCAACGGTTCCCAAACCATAGCCTACGCAAATCAAACCAATCAATAAGAAAGGTTGTGTTATTGAGAATTTGAGAAACATTCGAAATCGCATGATTCGTATGCTTGTGTTTGAGTTGTTCGGTGATCTTTCTATCAAATTCTATTTGTTCAAAGATTTTTGGACTAGAAAAAGAATGGAAACCAACGGTTCCCAAACCATAGCGTAGGCAAATCAAACCAATTAATAAAAAAGGTTGTGTTATTGAGAATTCGAGAAACATTCGAAATCGCACGATTCGTATGCTTGTGCTTGTGTTGTTCGGTGATCTTTCCATCAAGTTCTATTAGTTCAATGATTTTTGGACGAGAAAAAGAATGGAAACCAACGTTTCCCAAACCATAGTTTAGGCAAATCAAACCAATCAATAAGAAAGGTTGTGTTATTGAATTCGAGAAACATTCGAAATCGCATGATTCGTATGCTTGTGTTTCTGATGTTTCGTGATCTTTCCATCAAGTTCTATTAGTTCAAAGATTTTTGGACGAGAAAAACAATGGAAACCAACGGTTCCCAAACCATAGCCAAGGTAAATCAAACCAATCAATAAGAAGGGTTGTGTTATTGTGAATTTGAGAAACATTCGAAATCGCATGATTCGTATACTTGTGCTTGTGTTGTTCGGTGATGTTTCCATCAAGTTCTATTAGTTCAAAGATTTTTGGACGACAAAAAGAATGGAAACCAACGGTTCAAAAACCATAGTCTAGGCAAATCAAACCAATCAATAAGAAAGGTTGTGTTATTGTGAATTTGAGAAACATTCGAAATCGCATGATTCGTATGTTTGTGTTTGAGTTGTTCGGTGATCTTTCTATCAAATTCTATTAGTTCAAAGATTTTTGGACTAGAAAAAGAATGGAAACCAAGGGTTCCCAAACCATAGCTTAGGCAAGTCAAATCAATCAATAAGAAAGGTTGTGTTATTGAGAATTTGAGAAAACATTCGAAATCGCATGATTCGTATGCTTGTGTTTGAGTTGTTTGGTGATCTTTTTGTCAAATTCTATTAGTTCAAAGATTTTTGGACTAGAAAAAGAAAGGAAACCAACGGTACCCAAACCATAACCTAGGCAAATCAAACCAATCAATAAGAAAGGTTATGTTAATGAATTCGAAATCGCATGATTCGTATGCTTGTGTTTGTGATGTTTCGTGATCGTTCCATCAAATTCTATTAGTTCAAAGATTTTTGGACGAGAAAAACAATGGAAACCAACGGTTCCCAAACCATAGCCTAGGCAAATCAAACCAATCAATAAGAAAGATTGTGTTATTGAGAATTTGAGAAACATTCGAAATTGCATGATTCATATGCCAGTGTTTGAGTTGTTTGGTGATCTTTCCATCAAATTCTATTAGTTCAAAGATTTTTGGACTAGAAAAAGAATGTAAACCAACGGTTCCGAAACCATAACCTAGGCAAATTAAACCAATCTATAAGAAAGGTTGTGTTATTGAGAATTTGAGAAACAAGTGAAATCACATGATTCGTATGCATGTGTTTGAGTTGTTTGGTGATCTTTCTATCAAATTCTATTAGTTAAAAGATTTTTGGACTAGAAAAAGAATGGAAACCAACGGTTCCCAAACCACTGCCTAGGCAAATCAAACCAATCAATAAGAAAGTTGTGTTATTGAATTCGAAATCGCATAATTCGTATGCTTGTGTTTGTGATGTTTCGTGATCTGTCCATCAAGTTCTATTAGTTCAAATATTTTTCGACGAGAAAAAGAATGGAAACCAACGCTTCCCAAACCATAGTCTAGGCAAATCAAACCAATCAATAAGAAACGTTGTGTTATTGAGAATTTGAGAAACCTTCGCATGATTCGTATGCTTGTGTTGTTTGGTGATCTTTCTATCAAGTTATATTCATTCAAAGATTTTTGGACGAGAAAAAGAATGGAAACCAACGTTTCCCAAACCATAGTCTATGCAAATCAAACCAATCAATAAGAAAGGTTGTGTTATTGTGAATTTGAGAAACATTCGAAATCGCATGATTCATATGCCAGTGTTTGAGTTGTTTGGTGATCTTTCCATCAAATTCTATTAGTTCAAAGATTTTGGGACTAGAAAAAGAATAGAAACCAACGGTTCCCAAACCATAGCCTAGGCAAAGTAAACCAATCTATGAGAAAGGTTGCGTTATCGAGAATTTGAGAAACATTCGGAATCGCATGATTCGTATGCTTGTGTTTGAGTTGTTTGGTGATCTTTCCATCAAGTTCTATTAGTTCAATACTTTTTGGATGAGAAAAAGAATGGGAACCAATGGTTCCCAAACCATAGCCTAGGCCAATCAAACCAATCAATAAGAAAGGTTGTATTATTGAGAATTTGAGAAAAATTCGAAATCGCATGATTCCTATGCTTGTGTTTGTGTTGTTTGGTGATATTTCCATCAAGTTTTTTGGACGAGAAAAAGAATGGAAACCAACGGTTCAAAAACCATGGCCTAGGCAAATCAAACCAATCAATAAGAAAGGTTGTGTTATTGAGAATTTGAGAAACAAGTGAAATCGCATGATTCGTATGCATATGTTTGAGTTGTTTGGTGATCTTTCTATCAAATTCTATTAGTTCAAAGATTTTTGGACTAGAAAAAGAGTGGAAACCAACGGTTCCCAAACCACTGCCTAGGCAAATCAAACCAATCAATAAGAAAGTTATGTTATTGAATTCGAAATCGCATAATTCGTATGCTTGTGTTTGTGATGTTTCGTGATCTGTCCATCAAGTTCTATTAGTTCAAAGATTTTTCGACGAGAAAAAGAATGGAAACCAACGTTTCCCAAACCATAGTCTAGGCAAATCAAACCAATCAATAAGAAACGTTGTGTTATTGAGAATTTGAGAAACCATCGAAATTGCATGATTCGTATGCTTGTGCTGGTGTTGTTTGGTGATCTTTCTATCAAGTTATATTCATTCAAAGATTTTTTGATGAGAAAAAGAATGGAAACAAACGGTTCCCAAACCATAGCCTAGGCAAATCAAACCAATCAATAAGAAAGGTTGTATTATTGAGAATTTGAGAAACATTCAAAATCGCATGATTCGTATGCATGTGTTTGAGTTGTTTGGTGATCTTTCTATCAAATTCTATTAGTTCAAAGATTTTTGGACGAGAAAAACAATGGAAACCAACGGTTCCCAAACCATAGCCAAGGCAAATCAAACCAATCAATAAGAAGGGTTGTGTTATCGTGAATTTGAGAAACATTCGAAATCGCATGATTCGTATGCTTGTGCTTGTGTTGTTCGGTGATCTTTCCATCAAGTTCTATTAGTTCAAAGATTTTGGGACGAGAAAAAGAATGGAAACCAACGTTTCCCAAACCATAGTCTAGGCAAATCAAACCAATCAATAAGAAAGGTTATGTTATTGTGAATTTGAGAAACATTCGAAATCGCATGATTCATATGCCAGTGTTTGAGTTGTTTGGTGATCTTTCAATCAAATTCTATTAGTTCAAAGATTTTTGGACTAGAAAAAGAATGGAAACCAACGGTTCCGAAACCATAGCCTAGGCAAATTAAACCAATCTATAAGAAAGGTTGTGTTATTGAGAATTTGAGAAACAAGTGAAATCGCATGATTCGTATGCATGTGTTTGAGTTGTTTGGTGATCTTTCTATCAAATTCTATTAGTTCAAAGATTTTTGGACTAGAAAAAGAATGGAAACCAATGGTTCCCAAACCACTGCCTAGGCAAATCAAACCAATCAATAAGAAAGTTGTGTTATTGAATTCGAAATCGCATAATTCGTATGCTTGTGTTTGTGATGTTTCGTGATCTGTCCATCAAGTTCTATTAGTTCAAAGATTTTTCGACGAGAAAAACAATGGAAACCAACGGTTCCCAAACCATAACCTAGGCAAATCAAACCAATCAATAAGAAAGGTTGTGTTATTGAGAGTTTGAGAAACATTCGAAATCGCATGATTCGTATGCTTGTGTTTGAGTTGTTCGGTGATCTTTCTATCAAGTTATATTCATTCAAAGATTTTTTGATGAGAAAAAGAATGGAAACAAACGGTTCCCAAACCATAGCCCAGGAAAATCAAACCAAATAATAAGAAAGGTTGTATTATTGAGAATTTGAGAAACATTCAAAATCGCATGATTCGTATGCATGTGTTTGAGTTGTTTGGTGATCTTTCTATCAAATTCTATTAGTTCAAAGAGTTTTGGACTAGAAAAAGAATGGAAACTAACGGTTCCCAAACCACTGCCTAGGCAAATCAAACCAATCAATAAGAAAGTTGTGATATTGAATTCGAAATCGCATAATTCGTATGCTTGTGTTTGTGATGTTTCGTGATCTGTCCATCAAGTTCTATTAGTTGAAAGATTTTTGGACGAGAAAAACAATGGAAACCAACGGTTCCCAAACCATAGCCAAGGCAAATCAAACCAATCAATAAGAAGGGTTGTGTTATTGTGAATTTGAGAAACATTCGAAATCGCATGATTCGTAGACTTGTGTTTGTGTTGTTTGGTAATCTTTCCATTAAGTTCTATTAGTTCAAAGATTTTTGGACTAGAAAAAGAATGGAAACCAATGGTTCCCAAACCATAGTCTAGGCAAATCAAACCAATCAATAAGAAAGGTTGTGTTATGGAGAATTTGAGAAACCTTCGAAATTGCATGATTCGTATGCTTGTGCTTCTGTTGTTTGGTGATCTTTCTATCAAGTTATATTCATTCAAAGATTTTTTGATGAGAAAAAAAATGGAAACAAACGGTTCCCAAACCATAGCCTAGGCAAATCAAACCAATCAATAAGAAAGGTTGTATTATTGAGAATTTGAGAAACGTTCAAAATCGCATGATTCGTATGCATGTGTTTGAGTTGTTTGGTGATCTTTCTATCAAATTCTATTAGTTCAAAGATTTTTGGACTAGAAAAAGAATGGAAACCAACGGTTCCGAAACCATAGCCTAGGCAAATTAAACCAATCTATAAGAAAGGTTGTGTTATTGAGAATTTGAGAAACAAGTGAAGTCGCATGATTCGTATGCATGTTTTTGAGTTGTTTGGTGATCTTTCTATAAAATTCTATTAGTTCAAAGATTTTTGGACTAGAAAAAGATTGGAAACCAACGGTTCCCAAACCACTGCCTAGGCAAATCAAACCAATCAATAAGAAAGTTGTGTTATTGAATTCGAAATCGCATAATTCGTATGCTTGTGTTTGTGATGTTTCGTGATCTGTCCATCAAGTTCTATTAGTTCAAAGATTTTTCGACGAGAAAAAGAATGGAAACCAACGTTTCCCAAACCATAGTCTAGGCAAATCAAACCAATCAATAAGAAACGTTGTGTTATTGAGAATTTGAGAAACCATCGAAATTGCATGATTCGTATGCTTGTGCTGGTGTTGTTTGGTGATCTTTCTATCAAGTTATATTCATTCAAAGATTTTTTGATGAGAAAAAGAATGGAAACAAACGGTTCCCAAACCATAGCCTAGGCAAATCAAACCAATCAATAAGAAAGGTTGTATTATTGAGAATTTGAGAAACATTCAAAATCGCATGATTCGTATGCATGTGTTTGAGTTGTTTGGTGATCTTTCTATCCAATTCTATTAGTTCAAAGATTTTTGGACTAGAAAAAGAATGGAAACCAACGGTTCCCAAACCATAGCCTAGGCAAATCAAACCAATCAATAAGAAAGGTTGTATTATTGAGAATTTGAGAAACATTCAAAATCGCATGATTCGTATGCATGTGTTTGAGTTGTTTGGTGATCTTTCTATCCAATTCTATTAGTTCAAAGATTTTTGGACTAGAAAAAGAATGGAAACCAACGGTTCCCAAACCATAGCCTAGGCAAATCAAACCAATCAATAAGAAAGGTTGTGTTATTGAATTCGAAATCGCATGATTAATATGCTTGTGTTTGTGATGTTTCGTGATCTTTCCATCAAGTTCTATTAGTTCAAAGATTTTTGGACGAGAAAAACAATGGAAACCAACGGTTCCCAAACCATAGCCAAGGCAAATCAAACCAATCAATAAGAAGGGTTGTGTTATTGTGAATTTGAGAAACATTCGAAATCGCATGATTCGTATGCTTGTGCTTGTGTTGTTCGGTGATCTTTCCATCAAGTTCTATTAGTTCAAAGATTTTGGGACGAGAAAAAGAATGGAAACCAACGTTTCCCAAACCATAGTCTAGGCAAATCAAACCAATCAATAAGAAAGGTTCTGTTATTGTGAATTTGAGAATCATTCGAAATCGCATGATTCATATGCCAGTGTTTCAGTTGTTTGGTGATCTTTCAATCAAATTCTATTAGTTCAAAGATTTTTGGACTAGAAAAAGAATGGAAACCAACGGTTCCCAAACCATAGCATAGGCCAATCAAAGCAATCAATAAGAAAGGTTGTATTATTGAGAATTTGAGAAAAATTCGAAATCGCATGATTCGTATGCATGTGTTTGAGTTGTTTGGTGATCTTTCTATCAAATTCTATTAGTTCAAAGATTTTTGGACTAGAAAAAGAATGGAAACCAACGGTTCCCAAACCACTGCCTAGGCCAAGCAAACCAATCAATAAGAAAGTTGTGTTATTGAATTCGAAATCGCATAATTCGTATGCTTGTGTTTGTGATGTTTCGTGATCTGTCCATCAAGTTCTATTAGTTCAAAGATTTTTCGACGAGAAAAACAATGGAAACCAACGGTTCCCAAACCATAGCCTAGGCAAATCAAACCAATCAATAAGAAAGGTTGTGTTATTGAGAGTTTGAGAAACATTCGAAATCGCATGATTCGTATGCTTGTGTTTGAGTTGTTCGGTGATCTTTCTATCAAGTTATATGCATTCAAAGATTTTTTGATGAGAAAAAGAATGGAAACAAACGGTTCCCAAACCATAGCCTAGGAAAATCAAACCAAATAATAAGAAAGGTTGTATTATTGAGAATTTGAGAAACATTCAAAATCGCATGATTCGTATGCATGTGTTTGAGTTGTTTGGTGATCTTTCTATCAAATTCTATTAGTTCAAAGAGTTTTGGACTAGAAAAAGAATGGAAACCAACGGTTCCCAAACCACTGCCTAGGCAAATCAAACCAATCAATACGAAAGTTGTGATATTGAATTCGAAATCGCATAATTCGTATGCTTGTGTTTGTGATGTTTCGTGATCTGTCCATCAAGTTCTATTAGTTGAAAGATTTTTGGACGAGAAAAACAATGGAAACCAACGGTTCCCAAACCATAGCCAAGGCAAATCAAACCAATCAATAAGAAGGGTTGTGTTATTGTGATTTTCAGAAACATTCGAAATCGCATGATTCGTATACTTGTGTTTGTGTTGTTTGGTAATCTTTCCATTAAGTTCTATTAGTTCAAAGATTTTTGGACTAGAAAAAGAATGGAAACCAATGGTTCCCAAACCATAGTCTAGGCAAATCAAACCAATCAATAAGAAAGGTTGTGTTATGGAGAATTTGAGAAACCTTCGAAATTGCATGATTCGTATGCTTGTGCTTCTGTTGTTTGGTGATCTTTCTATCAAGTTATATTCATTCAAAGATTTTTTGATGAGAAGAAAAATGGAAACAAACGGTTCCCAAAACCATAGCCTAGGCAAATCAAACCAATCAATAAGAAAGGTTGTATTATTGAGAATTTGAGAAACATTCAAAATCGCATGATTCGTATGCATGTGTTTGAGTTGTTTGGTGATCTTTCTATCAAATTCTATTAGTTCAAAGATTTTTGGACTAGAAAAAAAATGGAAACCAACGGTTCCGAAACCATAGCCTAGGCAAATAAAACCAATCTATAAGAAAGGTTGTGTTATTGAGAATTTGAGAAACAAGTGAAATCGCATGATTCGTATGCATGTGTTTGAGTTGTTTGGTGATCTTTCTATCAAATTCTATTAGTTCAAATATTTTTCGACTAGAAAAAGAATGGAAACCAACGGTTCCGAAACCATAGCCTAGGCAAATTAAACCAATCTATAAGAAAGGTTGTGATATTGAGAATTTGAGAAACAAGTGAAATCGCATGATTCGTATGCATGTTTTAGAGTTGTTTGGTGATCTTTCTATCAAATTCTATTAGTTCAAAGATTTTTGGACTAGAAAAAGATTGGAAACCAACGGTTCCCAAACCACTGCCTAGGCAAATCAAACCAATCAATAAGAAAGTTGTGTTATTGAATTCGAAATCGCATAATTCGTATGCTTGTGTTTGTGATGTTTCGTGATCTGTCCATCAAGTTCTATTAGTTCAAAGATTTTTCGACGAGAAAAAGAATGGAAACCAACGTTTCCCAAACCATAGTCTAGGCAAATCAAACCAATCAATAAGAAACGTTGTGTTATTGAGAATTTGAGAAACCATCGAAATTGCATGATTCGTATGCTTGTGCTGGTGTTGTTTGGTGATCTTTCTATCAAGTTATATTCATTCAAAGATTTTTTGATGAGAAAAAGAATGGAAACAAACGGTTCCCAAACCATAGCCTAGGCAAATCAAACCAATCAATAAGAAAGGTTGTATTATTGAGAATTTGAGAAACATTCAAAATCGCATGATTCGTATGCATGTGTTTGAGTTGTTTGGTGATCTTTCTATCCAATTCTATTAGTTCAAAGATTTTTGGACTAGAAAAAGAATGGAAACCAACGGTTCCCAAACCATAGCCTAGGCAAATCAAACCAATCAATAAGAAAGGTTATGTTATTGTGAATTTGAGAAACATTCGAAATCGCATGATTCATATGCCAGTGTTTGAGTTGTTTGGTGATCTTTCAATCAAATTCTATTAGTTCAAAGATTTTTGGACTAGAAAAAGAATGGAAACCAACGGTTCCGAAACCATAGCCTAGGCAAATTAAACCAATCTATAAGAAAGGTTGTGTTATTGAGAATTTGAGAAACAAGTGAAATCGCATGATTCGTATGCATGTGTTTGAGTTGTTTGGTGATCTTTCTATCAAATTCTATTAGTTCAAAGATTTTTGGACTAGAAAAAGAATGGAAACCAACGGTTCCCAAACCACTGCCTAGGCAAATCAAACCAATCAATAAGAAAGTTGTGTTATTGAATTCGAAATCGCATAATTCGTATGCTTGTGTTTGTGATGTTTCGTGATCTGTCCATCAAGTTCTATTAGTTCAAAGATTTTTCGACGAGAAAAACAATGGAAACCAACGGTTCCCAAACCATATCCTAGGCAAATCAAACCAATCAATAAGAAAGGTTGTGTTATTGAGAGTTTGAGAAACATTCGAAATCGCATGATTCGTATGCTTGTGTTTGAGTTGTTCGGTGATCTTTCTATCAAGTTATATTCATTCAAAGATTTTTTGATGAGAAAAAGAATGGAAACAAACGGTTCCCAAACCATAGCCCAGGAAAATCAAACCAAATAATAAGAAAGGTTGTATTATTGAGAATTTGAGAAACATTCAAAATCGCATGATTCGTATGCATGTGTTTGAGTTGTTTGGTGATCTTTCTATCAAATTCTATTAGTTCAAAGAGTTTTGGACTAGAAAAAGAATGGAAACTAACGGTTCCCAAACCACTGCCTAGGCAAATCAAACCAATCAATAAGAAAGTTGTGATATTGAATTCGAAATCGCATAATTCGTATGCTTGTGTTTGTGATGTTTCGTGATCTGTCCATCAAGTTCTATTAGTTGAAAGATTTTTGGACGAGAAAAACAATGGAAACCAACGGTTCCCAAACCATAGCCAAGGCAAATCAAACCAATCAATAAGAAGGGTTGTGTTATTGTGAATTTGAGAAACATTCGAAATCGCATGATTCGTAGACTTGTGTTTGTGTTGTTTGGTAATCTTTCCATTAAGTTCTATTAGTTCAAAGATTTTTGGACTAGAAAAAGAATGGAAACCAATGGTTCCCAAACCATAGTCTAGGCAAATCAAACCAATCAATAAGAAAGGTTGTGTTATGGAGAATTTGAGAAACCTTCGAAATTGCATGATTCGTATGCTTGTGCTTCTGTTGTTTGGTGATCTTTCTATCAAGTTATATTCATTCAAAGATTTTTTGATGAGAAAAAAAATGGAAACAAACGGTTCCCAAACCATAGCCTAGGCAAATCAAACCAATCAATAAGAAAGGTTGTATTATTGAGAATTTGAGAAACGTTCAAAATCGCATGATTCGTATGCATGTGTTTGAGTTGTTTGGTGATCTTTCTATCAAATTCTATTAGTTCAAAGATTTTTGGACTAGAAAAAGAATGGAAACCAACGGTTCCGAAACCATAGCCTAGGCAAATTAAACCAATCTATAAGAAAGGTTGTGTTATTGAGAATTTGAGAAACAAGTGAAGTCGCATGATTCGTATGCATGTTTTTGAGTTGTTTGGTGATCTTTCTATAAAATTCTATTAGTTCAAAGATTTTTGGACTAGAAAAAGATTGGAAACCAACGGTTCCCAAACCACTGCCTAGGCAAATCAAACCAATCAATAAGAAAGTTGTGTTATTGAATTCGAAATCGCATAATTCGTATGCTTGTGTTTGTGATGTTTCGTGATCTGTCCATCAAGTTCTATTAGTTCAAAGATTTTTCGACGAGAAAAAGAATGGAAACCAACGTTTCCCAAACCATAGTCTAGGCAAATCAAACCAATCAATAAGAAACGTTGTGTTATTGAGAATTTGAGAAACCATCGAAATTGCATGATTCGTATGCTTGTGCTGGTGTTGTTTGGTGATCTTTCTATCAAGTTATATTCATTCAAAGATTTTTTGATGAGAAAAAGAATGGAAACAAACGGTTCCCAAACCATAGCCTAGGCAAATCAAACCAATCAATAAGAAAGGTTGTATTATTGAGAATTTGAGAAACATTCAAAATCGCATGATTCGTATGCATGTGTTTGAGTTGTTTGGTGATCTTTCTATCCAATTCTATTAGTTCAAAGATTTTTGGACTAGAAAAAGAATGGAAACCAACGGTTCCCAAACCATAGCCTAGGCAAATCAAACCAATCAATAAGAAAGGTTGTATTATTGAGAATTTGAGAAACATTCAAAATCGCATGATTCGTATGCATGTGTTTGAGTTGTTTGGTGATCTTTCTATCCAATTCTATTAGTTCAAAGATTTTTGGACTAGAAAAAGAATGGAAACCAACGGTTCCCAAACCATAGCCTAGGCAAATCAAACCAATCAATAAGAAAGGTTGTGTTATTGAATTCGAAATCGCATGATTAATATGCTTGTGTTTGTGATGTTTCGTGATCTTTCCATCAAGTTCTATTAGTTCAAAGATTTTTGGACGAGAAAAACAATGGAAACCAACGGTTCCCAAACCATAGCCAAGGCAAATCAAACCAATCAATAAGAAGGGTTGTGTTATTGTGAATTTGAGAAACATTCGAAATCGCATGATTCGTATGCTTGTGCTTGTGTTGTTCGGTGATCTTTCCATCAAGTTCTATTAGTTCAAAGATTTTGGGACGAGAAAAAGAATGGAAACCAACGTTTCCCAAACCATAGTCTAGGCAAATCAAACCAATCAATAAGAAAGGTTCTGTTATTGTGAATTTGAGAAACATTCGAAATCGCATGATTCATATGCCAGTGTTTCAGTTGTTTGGTGATCTTTCAATCAAATTCTATTAGTTCAAAGATTTTTGGACTAGAAAAAGAATGGAAACCAACGGTTCCCAAACCATAGCATAGGCCAATCAAAGCAATCAATAAGAAAGGTTGTATTATTGAGAATTTGAGAAAAATTCGAAATCGCATGATTCGTATGCATGTGTTTGAGTTGTTTGGTGATCTTTCTATCAAATTCTATTAGTTCAAAGATTTTTGGACTAGAAAAAGAATGGAAACCAACGGTTCCCAAACCACTGCCTAGGCAAAGCAAACCAATCAATAAGAAAGTTGTGTTATTGAATTCGAAATCGCATAATTCGTATGCTTGTGTTTGTGATGTTTCGTGATCTGTCCATCAAGTTCTATTAGTTCAAAGATTTTTCGACGAGAAAAACAATGGAAACCAACGGTTCCCAAACCATAGCCTAGGCAAATCAAACCAATCAATAAGAAAGGTTGTGTTATTGAGAGTTTGAGAAACATTCGAAATCGCATGATTCGTATGCTTGTGTTTGAGTTGTTCGGTGATCTTTCTATCAAGTTATATTCATTCAAAGATTTTTTGATGAGAAAAAGAATGGAAACAAACGGTTCCCAAACCATAGCCTAGGAAAATCAAACCAAATAATAAGAAAGGTTGTATTATTGAGAATTTGAGAAACATTCAAAATCGCATGATTCGTATGCATGTGTTTGAGTTGTTTGGTGATCTTTCTATCAAATTCTATTAGTTCAAAGAGTTTTGGACTAGAAAAAGAATGGAAACCAACGGTTCCCAAACCACTGCCTAGGCAAATCAAACCAATCAATAAGAAAGTTGTGATATTGAATTCGAAATCGCATAATTCGTATGCTTGTGTTTGTGATGTTTCGTGATCTGTCCATCAAGTTCTATTAGTTGAAAGATTTTTGGACGAGAAAAACAATGGAAACCAACGGTTCCCAAACCATAGCCAAGGCAAATCAAACCAATCAATAAGAAGGGTTGTGTTATTGTGATTTTCAGAAACATTCGAAATCGCATGATTCGTATACTTGTGTTTGTGTTGTTTGGTAATCTTTCCATTAAGTTCTATTAGTTCAAAGATTTTTGGACTAGAAAAAGAATGGAAACCAATGGTTCCCAAACCATAGTCTAGGCAAATCAAACCAATCAATAAGAAAGGTTGTGTTATGGAGAATTTGAGAAACCTTCGAAATTGCATGATTCGTATGCTTGTGCTTCTGTTGTTTGGTGATCTTTCTATCAAGTTATATTCATTCAAAGATTTTTTGATGAGAAGAAAAATTGAAACAAACGGTTCCCAAAACCATAGCCTAGGCAAATCAAACCAATCAATAAGAAAGGTTGTATTATTGAGAATTTGAGAAACATTCAAAATCGCATGATTCGTATGCATGTGTTTGAGTTGTTTGGTGATCTTTCTATCAAATTCTATTAGTTCAAAGATTTTTGGACTAGAAAAAAAATGGAAACCAACGGTTCCGAAACCATAGCCTAGGCAAATTAAACCAATCTATAAGAAAGGTTGTGTTATTGAGAATTTGAGAAACAAGTGAAATCGCATGATTCGTATGCATGTGTTTGAGTTGTTTGGTGATCTTTCTATCAAATTCTATTAGTTCAAATATTTTTGGACTAGAAAAAGAATGGAAACCAACGGTTCCGAAACCATAGCCTAGGCAAATTAAACCAATCTATAAGAAAGGTTGTGATATTGAGAATTTGAGAAACAAGTGAAATCGCATGATTCGTATGCATGTTTTAGAGTTGTTTGGTGATCTTTCTATCAAATTCTATTAGTTCAAAGATTTTTGGACTAGAAAAAGATTGGAAACCAACGGTTCCCAAACCACTGCCTAGGCAAATCAAACCAATCAATAAGAAAGTTGTGTTATTGAATTCGAAATCGCATAATTCGTATGCTTGTGTTTGTGATGTTTCGTGATCTGTCCATCAAGTTCTATTAGTTCAAAGATTTTTCGACGAGAAAAAGAATGGAAACCAACGTTTCCCAAACCATAGTCTAGGCAAATCAAACCAATCAATAAGAAACGTTGTGTTATTGAGAATTTGAGAAACCATCGAAATTGCATGATTCGTATGCTTGTGCTGGTGTTGTTTGGTGATCTTTCTATCAAGTTATATTCATTCAAAGATTTTTTGATGAGAAAAAGAATGGAAACAAACGGTTCCCAAACCATAGCCTAGGCAAATCAAACCAATCAATAAGAAAGGTTGTATTATTGAGAATTTGAGAAACATTCAAAATCGCATGATTCGTATGCATGTGTTTGAGTTGTTTGGTGATCTTTCTATCCAATTCTATTAGTTCAAAGATTTTTGGACTAGAAAAAGAATGGAAACCAACGGTTCCCAAACCATAGCCTAGGCAAATCAAACCAATCAATAAGAAAGGTTGTATTATTGAGAATTTGAGAAACATTCAAAATCGCATGATTCGTATGCATGTGTTTGAGTTGTTTGGTGATCTTTCTATCCAATTCTATTAGTTCAAAGATTTTTGGACTAGAAAAAGAATGGAAACCAACGGTTCCCAAACCATAGCCTAGGCAAATCAAACCAATCAATAAGAAAGGTTGTGTTATTGAATTCGAAATCGCATGATTAATATGCTTGTGTTTGTGATGTTTCGTGATCTTTCCATCAAGTTCTATTAGTTCAAAGATTTTTGGACGAGAAAAACAATGGAAACCAACGGTTCCCAAACCATAGCCAAGGTAAATCAAACCAATCAATAAGAAGGGTTGTGTTATTGTGAATTTGAGAAACATTCGAAATCGCATGATTCGTATGCTTGTGCTTGTGTTGTTCGGTGATCTTTCCATCAAGTTCTATTAGTTCAAAGATTTTGGGACGAGAAAAAGAATGGAAACCAACGTTTCCCAAACCATAGTCTAGGCAAATCAAACCAATCAATAAGAAAGGTTCTGTTATTGTGAATTTGAGAAACATTCGAAATCGCATGATTCATATGCCAATGTTTCAGTTGTTTGGTGATCTTTCAATCAAATTCTATTAGTTCAAAGATTTTTGGACTAGAAAAAGAATGGAAACCAACGGTTCCCAAACCATAGCATAGGCCAATCAAAGCAATCAATAAGAAAGGTTGTATTATTGAGAATTTGAGAAAAATTCGAAATCGCATGATTCGTATGCATGTGTTTGAGTTGTTTGGTGATCTTTCTATCAAATTCTATTAGTTCAAAGATTTTTGGACTAGAAAAAGAATGGAAACCAACGGTTCCCAAACCACTGCCTAGGCAAAGCAAACCAATCAATAAGAAAGTTGTGTTATTGAATTCGAAATCGCATAATTCGTATGCTTGTGTTTGTGATGTTTCGTGATCTGTCCATCAAGTTCTATTAGTTCAAAGATTTTTCGACGAGAAAAACAATGGAAACCAACGGTTCCCAAACCATAGCTTAGGCAAATCAAACCAATCAATAAGAAAGGTTGTGTTATTGAGAGTTTGAGAAACATTCGAAATCGCATGATTCGTATGCTTGTGTTTGAGTTGTTCGGTGATCTTTCTATCAAGTTATATTCATTCAAAGATTTTTTGATGAGAAAAAGAATGGAAACAAACGGTTCCCAAACCATAGCCTAGGAAAATCAAACCAAATAATAAGAAAGGTTGTATTATTGAGAATTTGAGAAACATTCAAAATCGCATGATTCGTATGCATGTGTTTGAGTTGTTTGGTGATCTTTCTATCAAATTCTATTAGTTCAAAGAGTTTTGGACTAGAAAAAGAATGGAAACCAACGGTTCCCAAACCACTGCCTAGGCAAATCAAACCAATCAATAAGAAAGTTGTGATATTGAATTCGAAATCGCATAATTCGTATGCTTGTGTTTGTGATGTTTCGTGATCTGTCCATCAAGTTCTATTAGTTGAAAGATTTTTGGACGAGAAAAACAATGGAAACCAACGGTTCCCAAACCATAGCCAAGGCAAATCAAACCAATCAATAAGAAGGGTTGTGTTATTGTGATTTTCAGAAACATTCGAAATCGCATGATTCGTATACTTGTGTTTGTGTTGTTTGGTAATCTTTCCATTAAGTTCTATTAGTTCAAAGATTTTTGGACTAGAAAAAGAATGGAAACCAATGGTTCCCAAACCATAGTCTAGGCAAATCAAACCAATCAATAAGAAAGGTTGTGTTATGGAGAATTTGAGAAACCTTCGAAATTGCATGATTCGTATGCTTGTGCTTCTGTTGTTTGGTGATCTTTCTATCAAGTTATATTCATTCAAAGATTTTTTGATGAGAAGAAAAATGGAAACAAACGGTTCCCAAAACCATAGCCTAGGCAAATCAAACCAATCAATAAGAAAGGTTGTATTATTGAGAATTTGAGAAACATTCAAAATCGCATGATTCGTATGCATGTGTTTGAGTTGTTTGGTGATCTTTCTATCAAATTCTATTAGTTCAAAGATTTTTGGACTAGAAAAAAAATGGAAACCAACGGTTCCGAAACCATAGCCTAGGCAAATTAAACCAATCTATAAGAAAGGTTGTGTTATTGAGAATTTGAGAAACAAGTGAAATCGCATGATTCGTATGCATGTGTTTGAGTTGTTTGGTGATCTTTCTATCAAATTCTATTAGTTCAAATATTTTTGGACTAGAAAAAGAATGGAAACCAACGGTTCCGAAACCATAGCCTAGGCAAATTAAACCAATCTATAAGAAAGGTTGTGATATTGAGAATTTGAGAAACAAGTGAAATCGCATGATTCGTATGCATGTTTTAGAGTTGTTTGGTGATCTTTCTATCAAATTCTATTAGTTCAAAGATTTTTGGACTAGAAAAAGATTGGAAACCAACGGTTCCCAAACCACTGCCTAGGCAAATCAAACCAATCAATAAGAAAGTTGTGTTATTGAATTCGAAATCGCATAATTCGTATGCTTGTGTTTGTGATGTTTCGTGATCTGTCCATCAAGTTCTATTAGTTCAAAGATTTTTCGACGAGAAAAAGAATGGAAACCAACGTTTCCCAAACCATAGTCTAGGCAAATCAAACCAATCAATAAGAAACGTTGTGTTATTGAGAATTTGAGAAACCATCGAAATTGCATGATTCGTATGCTTATGCTGGTGTTGTTTGGTGATCTTTCTATCAAGTTATATTCATTCAAAGATTTTTTGATGAGAAAAAGAATGGAAACAAACGGTTCCCAAACCATAGCCTAGGCAAATCAAACCAATCAATAAGAAAGGTTGTATTATTGAGAATTTGAGAAACATTCAAAATCGCATGATTCGTATGCATGTGTTTGAGTTGTTTGGTGATCTTTCTATCCAATTCTATTAGTTCAAAGATTTTTGGACTAGAAAAAGAATGGAAACCAACGGTTCCCAAACCATAGCCTAGGCAAATCAAACCAATCAATAAGAAAGGTTGTATTATTGAGAATTTGAGAAACATTCAAAATCGCATGATTCGTATGCATGTGTTTGAGTTGTTTGGTGATCTTTCTATCCAATTCTATTAGTTCAAAGATTTTTGGACTAGAAAAAGAATGGAAACCAACGGTTCCCAAACCATAGCCTAGGCAAATCAAACCAATCAATAAGAAAGGTTGTGTTATTGAATTCGAAATCGCATGATTAATATGCTTGTGTTTGTGATGTTTCGTGATCTTTCCATCAAGTTCTATTAGTTCAAAGATTTTTGGACGAGAAAAACAATGGAAACCAACGGTTCCCAAACCATAGCCAAGGCAAATCAAACCAATCAATAAGAAGGGTTGTGTTATTGTGAATTTGAGAAACATTCGAAATCGCATGATTCGTATGCTTGTGCTTGTGTTGTTCGGTGATCTTTCCATCAAGTTCTATTAGTTCAAAGATTTTGGGACGAGAAAAAGAATGGAAACCAACGTTTCCCAAACCATAGTCTAGGCAAATCAAACCAATCAATAAGAAAGGTTCTGTTATTGTGAATTTGAGAAACATTCGAAATCGCATGATTCATATGCCAGTGTTTCAGTTGTTTGGTGATCTTTCAATCAAATTCTATTAGTTCAAAGATTTTTGGACTAGAAAAAGAATGGAAACCAACGGTTCCCAAACCATAGCATAGGCCAATCAAAGCAATCAATAAGAAAGGTTGTATTATTGAGAATTTGAGAAAAATTCGAAATCGCATGATTCGTATGCATGTGTTTGAGTTGTTTGGTGATCTTTCTATCAAATTCTATTAGTTCAAAGATTTTTGGACTAGAAAAAGAATGGAAACCAACGGTTCCCAAACCACTGCCTAGGCAAAGCAAACCAATCAATAAGAAAGTTGTGTTATTGAATTCGAAATCGCATAATTCGTATGCTTGTGTTTGTGATGTTTCGTGATCTGTCCATCAAGTTCTATTATTTCAAAGATTTTTCGACGAGAAAAACAATGGAAACCAACGGTTCCCAAACCATAGCCTAGGCAAATCAAACCAATCAATAAGAAAGGTTGTGTTATTGAGAGTTTGAGAAACATTCGAAATCGCATGATTCGTATGCTTGTGTTTGAGTTGTTCGGTGATCTTTCTATCAAGTTATATTCATTCAAAGATTTTTTGATGAGAAAAAGAATGGAAACAAACGGTTCCCAAACCATAGCCTAGGAAAATCAAACCAAATAATAAGAAAGGTTGTATTATTGAGAATTTGAGAAACATTCAAAATCGCATGATTCGTATGCATGTGTTTGAGTTGTTTGGTGATCTTTCTATCAAATTCTATTAGTTCAAAGAGTTTTGGACTAGAAAAAGAATGGAAACCAACGGTTCCCAAACCACTGCCTAGGCAAATCAAACCAATCAATAAGAAAGTTGTGATATTGAATTCGAAATCGCATAATTCGTATGCTTGTGTTTGTGATGTTTCGTGATCTGTCCATCAAGTTCTATTAGTTGAAAGATTTTTGGACGAGAAAAACAATGGAAACCAACGGTTCCCAAACCATAGCCAAGGCAAATCAAACCAATCAATAAGAAGGGTTGTGTTATTGTGATTTTCAGAAACATTCGAAATCGCATGATTCGTATACTTGTGTTTGTGTTGTTTGGTAATCTTTCCATTAAGTTCTATTAGTTCAAAGATTTTTGGACTAGAAAAAGAATGGAAACCAATGGTTCCCAAACCATAGTCTAGGCAAATCAAACCAATCAATAAGAAAGGTTGTGTTATGGAGAATTTGAGAAACCTTCGAAATTGCATGATTCGTATGCTTGTGCTTCTGTTGTTTGGTGATCTTTCTATCAAGTTATATTCATTCAAAGATTTTTTGATGAGAAGAAAAATGGAAACAAACGGTTCCCAAAACCATAGCCTAGGCAAATCAAACCAATCAATAAGAAAGGTTGTATTATTGAGAATTTGAGAAACATTCAAAATCGCATGATTCGTATGCATGTGTTTGAGTTGTTTGGTGATCTTTCTATCAAATTCTATTAGTTCAAAGATGTTTGGACTAGAAAAAAAATGGAAACCAACGGTTCCGAAACCATAGCCTAGGCAAATTAAACCAATCTATAAGAAAGGTTGTGTTATTGAGAATTTGAGAAACAAGTGAAATCGCATGATTCGTATGCATGTGTTTGAGTTGTTTGGTGATCTTTCTATCAAATTCTATTAGTTCAAATATTTTTGGACTAGAAAAAGAATGGAAACCAACGGTTCCGAAACCATAGCCTAGGCAAATTAAACCAATCTATAAGAAACGTTGTGATATTGAGAATTTGAGAAACAAGTGAAATCGCATGATTCGTATGCATGTTTTAGAGTTGTTTGGTGATCTTTCTATCAAATTCTATTAGTTCAAAGATTTTTGGACTAGAAAAAGATTGGAAACCAACGGTTCCCAAACCACTGCCTAGGCAAATCAAACCAATCAATAAGAAAGTTGTGTTATTGAATTCGAAATCGCATAATTCGTATGCTTGTGTTTGTGATGTTTCGTGATCTGTCCATCAAGTTCTATTAGTTCAAAGATTTTTCGACGAGAAAAAGAATGGAAACCAACGTTTCCCAAACCATAGTCTAGGCAAATCAAACCAATCAATAAGAAACGTTGTGTTATTGAGAATTTGAGAAACCATCGAAATTGCATGATTCGTATGCTTGTGCTGGTGTTGTTTGGTGATCTTTATATCAAGTTATATTCATTCAAAGATTTTTTGATGAGAAAAAGAATGGAAACAAACGGTTCCCAAACCATAGCCTAGGCAAATCAAACCAATCAATAAGAAAGGTTGTATTATTGAGAATTTGAGAAACATTCAAAATCGCATGATTCGTATGCATGTGTTTGAGTTGTTTGGTGATCTTTCTATCCAATTCTATTAGTTCAAAGATTTTTGGACTAGAAAAAGAATGGAAACCAACGGTTCCCAAACCATAGCCTAGGCAAATCAAACCAATCAATAAGAAAGGTTGTGTTATTGAATTCGAAATCGCATGATTAATATGCTTGTGTTTGTGATGTTTCGTGATCTTTCCATCAAGTTCTATTAGTTCAAAGATTTTTGGACGAGAAAAACAATGGAAACCAACGGTTCCCAAACCATAGCCAAGGCAAATCAAACCAATCAATAAGAAGGGTTGTGTTATTGTGAATTTGAGAAACATTCGAAATCGCATGATTCGTATGCTTGTGCTTGTGTTGTTCGGTGATCTTTCCATCAAGTTCTATTAGTTCAAAGATTTTGGGACGAGAAAAAGAATGGAAACCAACGTTTCTCAAACCATAGTCTAGGCAAATCAAACCAATCAATAAGAAAGGTTCTGTTATTGTGAATTTGAGAAACATTCGAAATCGCATGATTCATATGCCAGTGTTTGAGTTGTTTGGTGATCTTTCAATCAAATTCTATTAGTTCAAAGATTTTTGGACTAGAAAAAGAATGGAAACCAACGGTTCCCAAACCATAGCATAGGCCAATCAAAGCAATCAATAAGAAAGGTTGTATTATTGAGAATTTGAGAAAAATTCGAAATCGCATGATTCGTATGCATGTGTTTGAGTTGTTTGGTGATCTTTCTATCAAATTCTATTAGTTCAAAGATTTTTGGACTAGAAAAAGAATGGAAACCAACGGTTCCCAAACCACTGCCTAGGCAAAGCAAACCAATCAATAAGAAAGTTGTGTTATTGAATTCGAAATCGCATAATTCGTATGCTTGTGTTTGTGATGTTTCGTGATCTGTCCATCAAGTTCTATTAGTTCAAAGATTTTTCGACGAGAAAAACAATGGAAACCAACGGTTCCCAAACCATAGCCTAGGCAAATCAAACCAATCAATAAGAAAGGTTGTGTTATTGAGAGTTTGAGAAACATTCGAAATCGCATGATTCGTATGCTTGTGTTTGAGTTGTTCGGTGATCTTTCTATCAAGTTATATTCATTCAAAGATTTTTTGATGAGAAAAAGAATGGAAACAAACGGTTCCCAAACCATAGCCTAGGAAAATCAAACCGAATAATAAGAAAGGTTGTATTTTTGAGAATTTGAGAAACATTCAAAATCGCATGATTCGTATGCATGTGTTTGAGTTGTTTGGTGATCTTTCTATCAAATTCTATTAGTTCAAAGAGTTTTGGACTAGAAAAAGAATGGAAACCAACGGTTCCCAAACCACTGCCTAGGCAAATCAAACCAATCAATAAGAAAGTCGTGATATTGAATTCGAAATCGCATAATTCGTATGCTTGTGTTTGTGATGTTTCGTGATCTGTCCATCAAGTTCTATTAGTTGAAAGATTTTTGGACGAGAAAAACAATGGAAACCAACGGTTGCCAAACCATAGCCAAGGCAAATCAAACCAATCAATAAGAAGGGTTGTGTTATTGTGAATTTCAGAAACATTCGAAATCGCATGATTCGTATACTTGTGTTTGTGTTGTTTGGTAATCTTTCCATTAAGTTCTATTAGTTCAAAGATTTTTGGACTAGAAAAAGACTAGAAACCAATGGTTCCCAAACCATACTCTAGGCAAATCAAACCAATCAATAAGAAAGGTTGTGTTATGGAGAATTTGAGAAACCTTCGAAATTGCATGATTCGTATGCTTGTGCTGCTGTTGTTTGGTGATCTTTCTATCAAGTTATATTCATTCGAAGATTTTTTGATGAGAAAAAAAATGGAAACAAACAGTTCCTAAACCATAGCCTAGGCAAATCAAACCAATCAATAAGAAAGGTTGTATTATTGAGAATTTGAGAAACATTCAAAATCGCATGATTCGTATGCATGTGTTTGAGTTGTTTGGTGATCTTTCTATCAAATTCTATTAGTTCAAAGATTTTTGGACTAGAAAAAGAATGGAAACCGACGGTTCCGAAACCATAGCCCAGGCAAATTAAACCAATCTATAAGAAAGGTTGTGTTATTGAGAATTTGAGAAACAAGTGAAATCGCATGATTCGTATGCTTGTGTTTGAGTTGTTTGGTGATCTTTCTATCAAATTCTATTAGTTCAAAGATTTTTGGACTAGAAAAAGATTGGAAACCAACGGTTCCCAAACCACTGCCTAGGCAAATCAAACCAATCAATAAGAAAGTTGTGTTATTGAATTCGAAATCGCATAATTCGTATGCTTGTGTTTGTGATGTTTCGTGATCTGTCCATCAAGTTCTATTAGTTCAAATATTTTGGGACGAGAAAAAGAATGGAAACCAACGTTTCCCATACCATAGTCTAGGCAAATCAAACCAATCAATAAGAAAGGTTCTGTTATTGTGAATTTGAGAAACATTCGAAATCGCATGATTCATATGCCGGTGTTTGAGTTGTTTGGTGATCTTTCAATCAAATTCTATTAGTTCAAAGATTTTTGGACTAGAAAAAGAATGGCAACCAACGGTTCCCAAACCATAGCCTAGGCCAATCAAACCAATCAATAAGAAAGGTTGTATTATTGAGAATTTGAGAAAAATTCGAAATCGCATGATTCGTATGCATGTGTTTGAGTTGTTTGGTCATCTTTC
The DNA here is from genome assembly GCA_963924305.1 of Polygonum maritimum. Lineage (NCBI taxonomy): Eukaryota > Viridiplantae > Streptophyta > Magnoliopsida > Caryophyllales > Polygonaceae > Polygonum > Polygonum maritimum. The sequence continues at coordinate 30,981,380 of OZ002729.1, forward strand.
TATCAAATTCTATTAGTTCAAAGATTTTTGGACTAGAAAAAGAATGGAAACCAACGGTTCCCAAACCACTGCCTAGGCAAATCAAACCAATCAATAAGAAAGTTGTGTTATTGAATTCGAAATCGCATAATTCGTATGCTTGTGTTTGTGATGTTTCGTGATCTGTCCATCAAGTTCTATTAGTTCAAAGATTTTTCGACGAGAAAAACAATGGAAACCAACGGTTCCCAAACCATAGCCTAGGCAAATCAAACCAATCAATAAGAAAGGTTGTGTTATTGAGAGTTTGAGAAACATTCGAAATCGCATGATTCGTATACTTGTGTTTGTGTTGTATGGTAATCTTTCCATTAAGTTCTATTAGTTCAAAGATTTTTGGACTAGAAAAAGAATGGAAACCAATGGTTCCCAAACCATAGTCTAGCCAAATCAAACCAATCAATAAGAAAGGTTGTGTTATGGAGAATTTGAGAAACCTTCGAAATTGCATGATTCGTATGCTTGTGCTTCTGTTGTTTGGTGATCTTTCTATCAAGTTATTTTCATTCAAAGATTTTTTGATGAGAAAAAAAATGGAAACAAACGGTTCCCAAACCATAGCCTAGGCAAATCAAACCAATCAATAAGAAAGGTTGTATTATTGAGAATTTGAGAAACATTCAAAATCGCATGATTCGTATGCATGTGTTTGAGTTGTTTGGTGATCTTTCTATCAAATTCTATTAGTTCAAAGATTTTTGGACTAGAAAAAGAATGGAAACCAACGGTTCCGAAACCATAGCCTAGGCAAATTAAACCAATCTATAAGAAAGGTTGTGTTATTGAGAATTTGAGAAACAAGTGAAATCGCATGATTCGTATGCATGTTTTTGAGTTGTTCGGTGATCTTTCTATCAAATTCTATTAGTTCAAAGATTTTTGGACTAGAAAAAGATTGGAAACCAACGGTTCCCTAACCACTGCCTAGGCATATCAAACCAATTAATAAGAAAGTTGTGTTATTGAATTCGAAATCGCATAATTCGTATGCTTGTGTTTGTGATATTTCGTGATCTGTCCATCAAGTTCTATTAGTTCAAAGATTTTTCGACGAGAAAAAGAATGGAAACCAACGTTTCCCAAACCATAGTCTAGGCAAATCAAACCAATCAATAAGAAACGTTGTGTTATTGAGAATTTGAGAAACCATCGAAATTGCATGATTCGTATGCTTGTGCTGGTGTTGTTTGGTGATCTTTCTATCAAGTTATATTCATTCAAAGATTTTTTGATGAGAAAAAGAATGGAAACAAACGGTTCCCAAACCATAGCCTAGGCAAATCAAACCAATCAATAAGAAAGGTTGTATTATTGAGAATTTGAGAAACATTCAAAATCGCATGATTCGTATGCATGTGTTTGAGTTGTTTGGTGATTTTTCTATCAAATTCTATTAGTTCAAAGATTTTTGGACTAGAAAAAGAATGGAAACCAACGGTTCCCAAACCATAGCCTAGGCAAATCAAACCAATCAATAAGAAAGGTTGTGTTATTGAATTCGAAATCGCATGATTAATATGCTTGTGTTTGTGATGTTTCGTGATCTTTCCATCAAGTTCTATTAGTTCAAAGATTTTTGGACGAGAAAAACAATGGAAACCAACGGTTCCCAAACCATAGCCAAGGCAAATCAAACCAATCAATAAGAAGGGTTGTGTTATTGTGAATTTGAGAAACATTCGAAATCGCATGATTCGTATGCTTGTGCTTGTGTTGTTCGGTGATCTTTCCATCAAGTTCTATTAGTTCAAAGATTTTGGGACGAGAAAAAGAATGGAAACCAACGTTTCCCAAACCATAGTCTAGGCAAATCAAACCAAATAAATAAGAAAGGTTCTGTTATTGTGAATTTGAGAAACATTCGAAATCGCATGATTCATATGCCAGTGTTTGAGTTGTTTGGTGATCTTTCAATCAAATTCTATTAGTTCAAAGATTTTTGGACTAGAAAAAGAATGGAAACCAACGGTTCCCAAACCATAGCCTAGGCCAATCAAACCAATCAATAAGAAAGGTTGTATTATTGAGAATTTGAGAAAAATTCGAAATCGCATGATTCGTATGCATGTGTTTGAGTTGTTTTGTGATCTTTCTATCAAATTCTATTAGTTCAAAGATTTTTGGACTAGAAAAAGAATGGAAACCAACGGTTCCCAAACCACTGCCTAGGCAAATCAAACCAATCAATAAGAAAGTTGTGTTATTGAATTCGAAATCGCATAATTCGTATGCTTGTGTTTGTGATGTTTCGTGATCTGTCCATCAAGTTCTATTAGTTCAAAGATTTTTCGACGAGAAAAACAATGGAAACCAACGGTTCCCAAACCATAGCCTAGGCAAATCAAACCAATCAATAAGAAAGGTTGTGTTATTGAGAGTTTGAGAAACATTCGAAATCGCATGATTCGTATGCTTGTGTTTGAGTTGTTCGGTGATCTTTCTATCAAGTTATATTCATTCAAAGATTTTTTAATGAGAAAAAGAATGGAAACAAACGGTTCCCAAACCATAGCCTAGGAAAATCAAACCAAATAATAAGAAAGCTGTATTATTGAGAATTTGAGAAACATTCAAAATCGCATGATTCGTATGCATGTGTTTGAGTTGTTTGGTGATCTTTCTATCAAATTCTATTAGTTCAAAGAGTTTTGGACTAGAAAAAGAATGGAAACCAACGGTTCCCAAACCACTGCCTAGGCAAATCAAACCAATCAATAAGAAAGTTGTGATATTGAATTCGAAATCGCATAATTCGTATGCTTGTGTTTGTGATGTTTCGTGATCTGTCCATCAAGTTCTATTAGTTGAAAGATTTTTGGACGAGAAAAACAATGGAAACCAACGGTTCCCAAACCATAGCCAAGGCAAATCAAACCAATCAATAAGAAGGGTTGTGTTATTGTGAATTTGAGAAACATTCGAAATCGCATGATTCGTATACTTGTGCTTGTGTTGTTCGGTGATCTTTCCATCAAGTTCTATTAGTTCAAAGATTTTTGGACTAGAAAAAGAATGGAAACCAATGGTTCCCAAACCATAGTCTAGGCAAATCAAACCAATCAATAAGAAAGGTTGTGTTATGGAGAATTTGAGAAACCTTCGAAATTGCATGATTCGTATGCTTGTGCTGCTGTTGTTTGGTGATCTTTTTATCAAGTTATATTCATTCAAAGATTTTTTGATGAGAAAAAAAATGGAAACAAACGGTTCCCAAACCATAGCCTAGGCAAATCAAACCAATCAATAAGAAAGGTTGTATTATTGAGAATTTGAGAAACATTCAAAATCGCATGATTCGTATGCATGTGTTTGAGTTGTTTGGTGATCTTTCTATCAAATTCTATTAGTTCAAAGATTTTTGGACTAGAAAAAGAATGGAAACCAACGGTTCCGAAACCATAGCCTAGGCAAATTAAACCAATCTATAAGAAAGGTTGTGTTATTGAGAATTTGAGAAACAAGTGAAATCGCATGATTCGTATGCATGTGTTTGAGTTGTTTGGTGATCTTTCTTTCAAATTCTATTAGTTCAAAGATTTTTGGACTAGAAAAAGATTGGAAACCAACGGTTCCCAAACCACTGCCTAGGCAAATCAAACCAATCAATAAGAAAGTTGTGTTATTGAATTCGAAATCGCATAATTCGTATGCTTGTGTTTGTGATGTTTCGTGATCTGTCCATCAATTTCTATTAGTTCAAAGATTTTTCGACGAGAAAAAGAATGGAAACCAACGTTTCCCAAACCATAGTCTAGGCAAATCAAACCAATCAATAAGAAACGTTGTGTTATTGAGAATTTGAGAAACCATCGAAATTGCATGATTCGTATGCTTGTGCTGGTGTTGTTTGGTGATCTTTCTATCAAGTTATATTCATTCAAAGATTTTTTTATGAGAAAAAGAATGGAAACTAACGGTTCCCAAACCATAGCCTAGGCAAATCAAACCAATCAATAAGAGGGTTGTGTTATTGTGAATTTGAGAAACATTCGAAATCGCATGATTCGTATGCTTGTGCTTGTGTTGTTCGGTGATCTTTCCATCAAGTTCTATTAGTTCAAAGATTTTGGGACGAGAAAAAGAATGGAAACCAACGTTTCCCAAACCATTGTCTAGGCAAATCAAACCAATCAATAAGAAAGGTTCTCTTATTGTGAATTTGAGAAACATTCGAAATTGCATGATTCATATTCAGTGTTTGAGTTGTTTGGTGATCTTTCAATCAAATTCTATTAGTTCAAAGATTTTTGGACTAGAAAAAGAATGGAAACCAACGGTTCCCAAACCATAGCCTAGGCCAATCAAACTAATCAATAAGAAAGGTTGTATTATTGAGAATTTGAGAAAAAGTCGAAATCGCATGATTCGTATGCATGTGTTTGTGTTGTTTGGTGATCTTTCTATCAAATTCTATTAGTTCAAAGATTTTTGGACTAGAAAAAGAATGGAAACCAACGGTTCCCAAACCACTGCCTAGGCAAAGCAAACCAATCAATAAGAAAGTTGTGTTATTGAATTCGAAATCGCATAATTCGTATGCTTGTGTTTGTGATGTTTCGTGATCTGTCCATCAAGTTCTATTAGTTCAAAGATTTTTCGACGAGAAAAACAATGGAAACCAACGGTTCCCAAACCATAGCCTAGGCAAATCAAACCAATCAATAAGAAAGGTTGTGTTATTGAATTCGAAATCGCATGATTAATATGCTTGTGTTTGTGATGTTTCGTGATCTTTCCATCAAGTTCTATTAGTTCAAAGATTTTTGGACGAGAAAAACAATGGAAACCAACGGTTCCCAAACCATAGCCAAGGCAAATCAAACCAATCAATAAGAAGGGTTGTGTTATTGTGAATTTGAGAAACATTCGAAATCGCATGATTCGTATGCTTGTGCTTGTGTTGTTCGGTGATCTTTCCATCAAGTTCTATTAGTTCAAAGATTTTGGGACGAGAAAAAGAATGGAAACCAACGTTTCCCAAACCATAGTCTAGGCAAATCAAACCAATCAATAAGAAAGGTTCTGTTATTGTGAATTTGAGAAACATTCGAAATCGCATGATTCATATGGCAGTGTTTGAGTTGTTTGGTGATCTTTCAATCAAATTCTATTAGTTCAAAGATTTTTGGACTAGAAAAAGAATGGAAACCAACGGTTCCCAAACCATAGCCTAGGCCAATCAAACCAATCAATAAGAAAGGTTGTATTATTGAGAATTTGAGAAAAATTCGAAATCGCATGATTCGTATGCATGTGTTTGAGTTATTTGGTGATCTTTTTATCAAATTCTACTAGTTCAAAGATTTTTGGACTAGAAAAAGAATGGAAACCAATGGTTCCCAAACCACTGCCTAGGCAAATCAAACCAATCAATAAGAAAGTTGTGTTATTGAATTCGAAATCGCATAATTCGTATGCTTGTGTTTGTGATGTTTCGTGATCTGTCCATCAAGTTCTATTCGTTCAAAGATTTTTCGACGAGAAAAACAATGGAAACCAACGGTTCCCAAACCATAGCCTAGGCAAATCAAACCAATCAATAAGAAAGGTTGTGTTATTGAGAGTTTGAGAAACATTCGAAATCGCATGATTCGTATGCTTGTGTTTGAGTTGTTCGGTGATCTTTCTATCAAGTTATATTCATTCAAAGATTTTTTGATGAGAAAAAGAATGGAAACAAACGGTTCCCAAACCATAGCCTAGGAAAATCAAACCAAATAATAAGAAAGGTTGTATTATTGAGAATTTGAGAAACATTCAAAATCGCATGATTCGTATGCATGTGTTTGAGTTGTTTGGTGATCTTTCTATCAAATTCTATTACTTCAAAGTGTTTTGGACAAGAAAAAGAATGGAAACCAACGGTTCCCAAACCACTGCCTAGGCAAATCAAACCAATCAATAAGAAAGTTGTGATATTGAATTCGAAATCGCATAATTCGTATGCTTGTGTTTGTGATGTTTCGTGATCTGTCCATCAAGTTCTATTAGTTGAAAGATTTTTGGACGAGAAAAACAATGGAAACCAACGGTTCTCAAACCATAGCCAAGGCAAATCAAACCAATCAATAAGAAGGGTTGTGTTATTGTGAATTTGAGAAACATTCGAAATCGCATGATTCGTATACTTGTGCTTGTGTTGTTCGGTGATCTTTCCATCAAGTTCTATTAGTTCAAAGATTTTTGGACTAGAAAAAGAATGGAAACCAATGGTTCCCAAACCATAGTCTAGGCAAATCAAACCAATCAATAAGAAAGGTTGTGTTATGGAGAATTTGAGAAACCTTCGAAATTGCATGATTCGTATGCTTGTGCTGCTGTTGTTTGGTGATCTTTCTATCAAGTTATATTCATTCAAAGATTTTTTGATGAGAAAAAAAATGGAAACAAACGGTTCCCAAACCATAGCCTAGGCAAATAAAACCAATCAATAAGAAAGGTTGTATTATTGAGAATTTGAGAAACATTCAAAATCGCATGATTCGTATGCATGTGTTTGAGTTGTTTGGTGATCTTTCTATCAAATTCTATTAGTTCAAAGATTTTTGGACTAGAAAAAGAATGGAAACCAACGGTTCCGAAACCATAGCCTAGGCAAATTAAACCAATCTATAAGAAAGGTTGTGTTATTGAGAATTTGAGAAACAAGTGAAATCGCATGATTCGTATGCATGTGTTTGAGTTGTTTGGTGATCTTTCTTTCAAATTCTATTAGTTCAAAGATTTTTGGACTAGAAAAAGATTGGAAACCAACGGTTTCCAAACCACTGCCTAGGCAAATCAAACCAATCAATAAGAAAGTTGTGTTATTGAATTCGAAATCGCATAATTCGTATGCTTGTGTTTGTGATGTTTCGTGATCTGTCCATCAATTTCTATTAGTTCAAAGATTTTTCGACGAGAAAAAGAATGGAAACCAACGTTTCCCAAACCATAGTCTAGGCAAATCAAACCAATCAATAAGAAACGTTGTGTTATTGAGAATTTGAGAAACCATCGAAATTCCATGATTCGTATGCTTGTGCTGGTGTTGTTTGGTGATCTTTCTATCAAGTTATATTCATTCAAAGATTTTTTTATGAGAAAAAGAATGGAAACTAACGGTTCCCAAACCATAGCCTAGGCAAATCAAACCAATCAATAAGAGGGTTGTGTTATTGTGAATTTGAGAAACATTCGAAATCGCATGATTCGTATGCTTGTGCTTGTGTTGTTCGGTGATCTTTTCATCAAGTTCTATTAGTTCAAAGATTTTGGGACGAGAAAAAGAATGGAAACCAACGTTTCCCAAACCATTGTCTAGGCAAATCAAACCAATCAATAAGAAAGGTTCTCTTATTGTGAATTTGAGAAACATTCGAAATTGCATGATTCATATTCAGTGTTTGAGTTGTTTGGTGATCTTTCAATCAAATTCTATTAGTTCAAAGATTTTTGGACTAGAAAAAGAATGGAAACCAACGGTTCCCAAACCATAGCCTAGGCCAATCAAACTAATCAATAAGAAAGGTTGTATTATTGAGAATTTGAGAAAAATTCGAAATCGCATGATTCGTATGCATGTGTTTGTGTTGTTTGGTGATCTTTCTATCAAATTCTATTAGTTCAAAGATTTTTGGACTAGAAAAAGAGTGGAAACCAACGGTTCCCAAACCACTGCCTAGGCAAAGCAAACCAATCAATAAGAAAGTTGTGTTATTGAATTCGAAATCGCATAATTCGTATGCTTGTGTTTGTGATGTTTCGTGATCTGTCCATCAAGTTCTATTAGTTCAAAGATTTTTCGACAAGAAAAACAATGGAAACCAACGGTTCCCAAACCATAGCCTAGGCAAATCAAACCAATCAATAAGAAAGGTTGTGTTATTGAATTCGAAATCGCATGATTAATATGCTTGTGTTTGTGATGTTTCGTGATCTTTCCATCAAGTTCTATTAGTTCAAAGATTTTTGGACGAGAAAAACAATGGAAACCAACGGTTCCCAAACCATAGCCAAGGCAAATCAAACCAATCAATAAGAAGGGTTGTGTTATTGTGAATTTGAGAAACATTCGAAATCGCATGATTCGTATGCTTGTGCTTGTGTTGTTCGGTGATCTTTCCATCAAGTTCTATTAGTTCAAAGATTTTGGGACGAGAAAAAGAATGGAAACCAACGTTTCCCAAACCATAGTCTAGGCAAATCAAACCAATCAATAAGAAAGGTTCTGTTATTGTGAATTTGAGAAACATTCGAAATCGCATGATTCATATGCCAGTGTTTGAGTTGTTTGGTGATCTTTCAATTAAATTCTATTAGTTCAAAGATTTTTGGACTAGAAAAATAATGGAAACCAACGGTTCCCAAACCATAGCCTAGGCCAATCAAACCAATCAATAAGAAAGGTTGTATTATTGAGAATTTGAGAAAAATTCGAAATCGCATGATTCGTATGCATGTGTTTGAGTTATTTGGTGATCTTTTTATCAAATTCTATTAGTTCAAAGATTTTTGGACTAGAAAAAGAATGGAAACCAATGGTTCCCAAACCACTGCCTAGGCAAATCAAACCAATCAATAAGAAAGTTGTGTTATTGAATTCGAAATCGCATAATTCGTATGCTTGTGTTTGTGATGTTTCGTGATCTGTCCATCAAGTTCTATTCGTTCAAAGATTTTTCGACGAGAAAAACAATGGAAACCAACGGTTCCCAAACCATAGCCTAGGCAAATCAAACCAATCAATAAGAAAGGTTGTGTTATTGAGAGTTTGAGAAACATTCGAAATCGCATGATTCGTATGCTTGTGTTTGAGTTGTTCGGTGATCTTTCTATCAAGTTATATTCATTCAAAGATTTTTTGATGAGAAAAAGAATGGAAACAAACGGTTCCCAAACCATAGCCTAGGAAAATCAAACCAAATAATAAGAAAGGTTGTATTATTGAGAATTTGAGAAACATTCAAAATCGCATGATTCGTATGCATGTGTTTGAGTTGTTTGGTGTTCTTTCTATCAAATTCTATTACTTCAAAGAGTTTTGGACAAGAAAAAGAATGGAAACCAACGGTTCCCAAACCACTGCCTAGGCAAATCAAACCAATCAATAAGAAACTTGTGATATTGAATTCGAAATCGCATAATTCGTATGCTTGTGTTTGTGATGTTTCGTGATCTGTCCATCAAGTTCTATTAGTTGAAAGATTTTTGGACGAGAAAAACAATGGAAACCAACGGTTCCCAAACCATAGCCAAGGCAAATCAAACCAATCAATAAGAAGGGTTGTGTTATTGTGAATTTGAGAAACATTCGAAATCGCTTGATTCGTATACTTGTGCTTGTGTTGTTCGGTGATCTTTCCATCAAGTTCTATTAGTTCAAAGATTTTTGGACTAGAAAAAGAATGGAAACCAATGGTTCCCAAACCATAGTCTAGGCAAATCAAACCAATCAATAAGAAAGGTTGTGTTATGGAGAATTTGAGAAACCTTCGAAATTGCATGATTCGTATTCTTGTGCTGCTGTTGTTTGGTGATCTTTCTATCAAGTTATATTCATTCAAAGATTTTTGGATGAGAAAAAAAATGGAAACAAACGGTTCCCAAACCATAGCCTAGGCAAATAAAACCAATCAATAAGAAAGGTTGTATTATTGAGAATTTGAGAAACATTCAAAATCGCATGATTCGTATGCATGTGTTTGAGTTGTTTGGTGATCTTTCTATCAAATTCTATTAGTTCAAAGATTTTTGGACTAGAAAAAGAATGGAAACCAACGGTTCCGAAACCATAGCCTAGGCAAATTAAACCAATCTATAAGAAAGGTTGTGTTATTGAGAATTTGAGAAACAAGTGAAATCGCATGATTCATATGCATGTGTTTGAGTTGTTTGGTGATCTTTCTTTCAAATTCTATTAGTTCAAAGATTTTTGGACTAGAAAAAGATTGGAAACCAACGGTTCCCAAACCACTGCCTAGGCAAATCAAACCAATCAATAAGAAAGTTGTGTTATTGAATTCGAAATCGCATAATTCGTATGCTTGTGTTTGTGATGTTTCGTGATCTGTCCATCAATTTCTATTAGTTCAAAGATTTTTCGACGAGAAAAAGAATGGAAACCAACGTTTCCCAAACCATAGTCTAGGCAAATCAAACCAATCAATAAGAAACGTTGTGTTATTGAGAATTTGAGAAACCATCGAAATTCCATGATTCGTATGCTTGTGCTGGTGTTGTTTGGTGATCTTTCTATCAAGTTATATTCATTCAAAGATTTTTTTATGAGAAAAAGAATGGAAACTAACGGTTCCCAAACCATAGCCTAGGCAAATCAAACCAATCAATAAGAGGGTTGTGTTATTGTGAATTTGAGAAACATTCGAAATCGCATGATTCGTATGCTTGTGCTTGTGTTGTTCGGTGATCTTTCCATCAAGTTCTATTAGTTCAAAGATTTTGGGACGAGAAAAAGAATGGAAACCAACGTTTCCCAAACCATTGTCTAGGCAAATCAAACCAATCAATAAGAAAGGTTCTCTTATTGTGAATTTGAGAAACATTCGAAATTGCATGATTCATATTCAGTGTTTGCGTTGTTTGGTGATCTTTCAATCAAATTCTATTAGTTCAAAGATTTTTGGACTAGAAAAAGAATGGAAACCAACGGTTCCCAAACCATAGCCTAGGCCAATCAAACTAATCAATAAGAAAGGTTGTATTATTGAGAATTTGAGAAAAATTCGAAATCGCATGATTCGTATGCATGTGTTTGTGTTGTTTGGTGATCTTTCTATCAAATTCTATTAGTTCAAAGATTTTTGGACTAGAAAAAGAATGGAAACCAACGGTTCCCAAACCACTGCCTAGGCAAAGCAAACCAATCAATAAGAAAGTTGTGTTATTGAATTCGAAATCGCATAATTCGTATGCTTGTGTTTGTGATGTTTCGTGATCTGTCCATCAAGTTCTATTAGTTCAAAGATTTTTCGACGAGAAAAACAATGGAAACCAACGGTTCCCAAACCATAGCCTAGGCAAATCAAACCAATCAATAAGAAAGGTTGTGTTATTGAATTCGAAATCGCATGATTAATATGCTTGTGTTTGTGATGTTTCGTGATCTTTCCATCAAGTTCTATTAGTTCAAAGATTTTTGGACGAGAAAAACAATGGAAACCAACGGTTCCCAAACCATTGCCAAGGCAAATCAAACCAATCAATAAGAAGGGTTGTGTTATTGTGAATTTGAGAAACATTCGAAATCGCATGATTCGTATGCTTGTGCTTGTGTTGTTCGGTGATCTTTCCATCAAGTTCTATTAGTTCAAAGATTTTGGGACGAGAAAAAGAATGGAAACCAACGTTTCCCAAACCATAGTCTAGGCAAATCAAACCAATCAATAAGAAAGGTTCTGTTATTGTGAATTTGAGAAACATTCGAAATCGCATGATTCATATGCCAGTGTTTGAGTTGTTTGGTGATCTTTCAATCAAATTCTATTAGTTCAAAGATTTTTGGACTAGAAAAAGAATGGAAACCAACGGTTCCCAAACCATAGCCTAGGCCAATCAAACCAATCAATAAGAAAGGTTGTATTATTGAGAATTTGAGAAAAATTCGAAATCGCATGATTCGTATGCATGTGTTTGAGTTGTTTGGTGATCTTTCTATCAAATTCTATTAGTTCAAAGATTTTTGGACTAGAAAAAGAATGGAAACCAATGGTTCCCAAACCACTGCCTAGGGAAATCAAACCAATCAATAAGAAAGTTGTGTTATTGAATTCGAAATCGCATAATTCGTATGCTTGTGTTTGTGATGTTTCGTGATCTGTCCATCAAGTTCTATTAGTTCAAAGATTTTTCGACGAGAAAAAAAATGGAAACCAACGGTTCCCAAATCATAGCCTAGGCAAATCAAACCAATCAATAAGAAAGGTTGTGTTATTGAGAGTTTGAGAAACATTCGAAATCGCATGATTCGTATGTTTGTGTTTGAGTTGTTCGGTGATCTTTCTATCAAGTTATATTCATTCAAAGATTTTTTGATGAGAAAAAGAATGGAAACAAACGGTTCCCAAACCATAGCCTAGGAAAATCAAACCAAATAATAAGAAAGGTTGTATTATTGAGAATTTGAGAAACATTCAAAATCGCATGATTCGTATGCATGTGTTTGAGTTGTTTGGTGATCTTTCTATCAAATTCTATTAGTTCAAAGAGTTTTGGACAAGAAAAAGAATGGAAACCAACGGTTCCCAAACCACTGCCTAGGCAAATCAAACCAATCAATAAGAAAGTTGTGATATTGAATTCGAAATCGCATAATTCGTATGCTTGTGTTTGTGATGTTTCGTGATCTGTCCATCAAGTTCTATTAGTTGAAAGATTTTTGGACGAGAAAAACAATGGAAACCAACGGTTCCCAAACCATAGCCAAGGCAAATCAAACCAATCAATAAGAAGGGTTGTGTTATTGTGAATTTGAGAAACATTCGAAATCGCATGATTCGTATACTTGTGTTTGTGTTGTTTGGTAATCTTTCCATTAAGTTCTATTAGTTCAAAGATTTTTGGACTAGAAAAAGAATGGAAACCAATGGTTCCCAAACCATAGTCTAGACAAATCAAACAATTCAATAAGAAAGGTTGTGTTATTGAGAATTTGAGAAACCTTCGAAATTGCATGATTCGTATGCTTGTGCTGCTGTTGTTTGGTGATCTTTCTATCAAGTTATATTCATTCAAATATTTTTTGATGAGAAAAAAAATGGAAACAAACGGTTCCCAAACCATAGCCTAGGCAAATCAAACCAATCAATAAGAAAGGTTGTATTATTGAGAATTTGAGAAACATTCAAAATCGCATGATTCGTATACATGTGTTTGAGTTGTTTGGTGATCTTTCTATCAAATTCTATTAGTTCAAAGATTTTTGGACTAGAAAAAGAAGGGAAACCAACGGTTCCGAAACCATAGCCTAGGCAAATTAACCCAATCTATAAGAATGGTTGTGTTATTGAGAATTTGATAAACAAGTGAAATCGCATGATTCGTATGCATGTGTTTGAGTTGTTTGGTGATCTTTCTATCAAATTCTATTAGTTCAAAGATTTTTGGACTAGAAAAAGATTGGAAACCAACGGTTCCCAAACCACTGCCTAGGCAAATCAAACCAATCAATAAGAAAGTTGTGTTATTGAATTCGAAATCGCATAATTCGTATGCTTGTGTTTGTGATGTTTCGTGATCTGTCCATCAAGTTCTATTAGTTCAAAGATTTTTCGACGAGAAAAAGAATGGAAACCAACGTTTCCCAAACCATAGTCTAGGCAAATGAAACCAATCAATAAGAAACGTTGTGTTATTGAGAATTTGAGAAACCTTCGAAATTGCATGATTCGTATGCTTGTGTTGTTTCGTGATCTTTCTATCAAGTTATATTCATTCAAAGATTTTTTGATGAGAAAAAGAATGGAAACAAACGGTTCCCAAACCATAGCCTAGGCAAATCAAACCAATCAATAAGAAAGGTTGTATTATTGAGAATTTGAGAAACATTCAAAATCGTATGATTCGTATGCATGTGTTTGTGTTGTTTGGTGATCTTTCTATCAAATTCTATTAGTTCAAAGATTTTTGGACTAGAAAAAGAATGGAAACCAACGGTTCCCAAACCATAGCCTAGGCAAATCAAAACAATCAATAAGAAAGGTTGTGTTATTGAATTCGAAATCGCATGATTAATATGCTTGTGTTTGTGATGTTTCGTGATCTTTCCTTCAAGTTCTATTAGTTCAAAGATTTTTGGACGAGAAAAACAATGGAAACCAACGGTTCCCAAACCATAGCCAAGGCAAATCAAACCAATCAATAAGAAGGGTTGTGTTATTGTGAATTTGAGAAACATTCGAAATCGCATGATTCGTATGCTTGTGCTTGTGTTGTTCGGTGATCTTTCCATCAAGTTCTATTAGTTCAAAGATTTTTGGACGAGAAAAAGAATGGAAACCAACGTTTCCCAAACCATAGTCTAGGCAAATCAAACCAATCAATAAGAAAGGTTGTGTTATTGTGAATTTGAGAAACATTCGAAATCGCATGATTCATATGCCAGTGTTTGAGTTGTTTGGTGATCTTTCAATCAAATTCTATTAGTTCAAAGATTTTTGGACTAGAAAAAGAATGGAAACCAACGGTTCCCAAACCATAGGCTAGGCAAATTAAACCAATCTATAAGAAAGGTTGTGTTATTGAGAATTTGAGAAACATTCGGAATCGCATGATTCGTATGCTTGTTTTTGAGTTGTTTGGTGATATTTCCATCAAGTTCTATTAGTTCAAAACTTTTTGGATGAGAAAAAGAATGGGAACCAATGGTTCCCAAACCATAGACTAGGCCAATCAAACCAATCAATACGAAAGGTTGTATTATTGAGAATTTAAGAAAAGTTCGAAATCGCATGATTCCTATGCTTGTGTTTGTGTTGTTTGGTGATATTTCCATCAAGTTTTTTGGACGAGAAAAAGAATGGAAACCAACGGTTCAAAAACCATAGCCTAGGCAAATCAAAACAATCAATAAGATAGTTGTGTTATTGAGAATTTGAGAAACAAGTGAAATCGCATGATTCGTATGCATGTGTTTGAGTTGTTTGGTGATCTTTCTATCAAATTCTATTAGTTCAAAGATTTTTGGACAAGAAAAAGAATGGAAACCAACGGTTCCCAAACCACTGCCTAGGCAAATCAAACCAATCAATAAGAAAGTTGTAGTATTGAATTCGAAATCGCATAATTCGTATGCTTGTGTATGTGATGTTTCGTGATCTGTCCATCAAGTTCTATTAGTTCAAAGATTTTTCGACGAGAAAAAGAATGGAAACCAATGTTTCCCAAACCATAGTCTAGGCAAATCAAACCAATCAATAAGAAACGTTCTGTTATTGAGAATTTGAGAAACCTTCGAAATTGCATGATTCGTATGCTTGTGTTGTTTGGTGATCTTTCTATCAAGTTATATTCATTCAAAGATTTTTTGTTGAGAAAAAGAATGGAAACAAACGGTTCCCAAACCATAGCCTAGGCAAGTCAAACCAATCAATAAGAAAGGTTGTATTATTGAGAATTTGAGAAACATTCAAAATCGCATGATTCGTATGCATGTGTTTGAGTTGTTTGGTGATCTTTCTATCAAATTCTATTGGTTCAAAGATTTTTGGACTAGAAAAAGAATGGAAACCAACGGTTCCCAAACCATAGCCTAGGCAAATCAAACCAATCAATAAGAAAGGTTGTGTTATTGAATTCGAAATCGCATGATTAATATGCTTGTGTTTGTGATGTTTCGTGATCTTTCCTTCAAGTTCTATTAGTTCAAAGATTTTTGGACGAGAAAAACAATGGAAACCAACGGTTCCCAAACCATAGCCGAGGCAAATCAAACCAATCAATAAGAAGGGTTGTGTTATTGTGAATTTGAGAAACATTTGAAATCGCATGATTCGTATGCTTGTGCTTGTGTTGTTCGGTGATCTTTCCATCAAGTTCTATTAGTTCAAAGATTTTTGGACGAGAAAAAGAATGGAAACCAACGTTTCCCAAACCATAGTCTAGGCAAATCAAACCAATCAATAAGAAAGGTTGTGTTATTGTGAATTTGAGAAACATTCGAAATCGCATGATTCATATGCCAGTGTTTGAGTTGTTTGGTGATCTTTCCATCAAATTCTATTAGTTCAAAGATTTTTGGACTAGAAAAAGAATGGAAACCAACGGTTCCCAAACCATAGGCTAGGCAAATTAAACCAATCAATAAGAAAGGTTGTGTTATTGAGAATTTGAGAAACATTCGGAATCGCATGATTCGTATGCTTGTGTTTGAGTTGTTTGGTGATATTTCCATCAAGTTCTATTAGTTCAAAACTTTTTGGATGAGAAAAAGAATGGGAACCAATGGTTCCCAAACCATAGCCTAGGCAAATCAAACCAATAAATAAGAAAGGTTGTATTATTGAGAATTTGAGAAAAATTCGAAATTGCATTATTCCTATGCTTGTGTTTGTCCTTTTTGGTGATATTTCCATCAAGTTCTATTAGTTTAAAGATTTTTGGAGGAGAAAAAGAATGGAAACCAACGGTTCCCAAACCATAGCCTAGGCAAATCAAACCAATCAATAAGAAAGGTTGTGTTATTGAGAATTTGAGAAAAATTCGAAATCGCATGATTCCTATGCTTGTGTTTGTGTTGTTTGGTGATATTTCCATCAAGTTTTTTGGACGAGAAAAAGAATGGAAACCAACGGTTCAAAAACCATAGCCTAGGCAAATCAAACCAATCAATAAGAAAGGTTGTGTTATTGAGAATTTGAGAAACAAGTAAAATCGCATTATTCGTATGCTTGTGTTTGAGTTTTTTGGTGATCTTTCTATCCAATTCTATTAGTTCAAAGATTTTTGGACTAGAAAAAGAATGGAAACCAACGGTTCCCAAACCATAGCCTAGGCAAATCAAACCAATTAATAAAAAAGGTTGTGCTATTGAGAATTCGAGAAACATTCGAAATCGCATGATTCGTATGCTTGTGCTTGTGTTGTTCGGTGATCTTTCCATCAAGTTCTATTAGTTCAAAGATTTTTGGATGAGAAAAAGAATGGAAACCAACGTTTCCCAAACCATAGTCTAGGCAAACCAAACCAATCAATAAGAAAGGTTGTGTTATTGAATTTGAAATCGCATGATTAATATGCTTGTGTTTGTGATGTTTCGTGATCTTTCCATCAAGTTCTATTAGTTCAAAGATTTTTGGACGAGAAAAACAATGGAAACCAACGGTTCCCAAACCATAGCCAAGGCAAATCAAACCAATCAATAAGAAGGGTTGTGTTATTGTGAATTTGAGAAACATTCGAAATCGCATGATTCGTATACTTGTGCTTGTGTTGTTCAGTGATCTTTCCATCAAGTTCTATTAGTTCAAAGATTTTTGGAAGACAAAAAGAATGGAAACCAACATTTCCCAAACCATAGTCTAGGCAAATCAAACCAATCAATAAGAAAGGTTGTGTTATTGTGAATTTGAGAAACATTCGAAATCGCATGATTCGTATGTTTGTGTTTGAGTTGTTCGGTGATCTTTCTATCAAATTCTATTAGTTCAAAGATTTTTTGACTAGAAAAAGAATGGAAACCAAAGGTTCCCAAACCATAGCTTAGGCAAGTCAAATCAATCAATAAGAAAGGTTGTGTTATTGAGAATTTGAGAAAACATTCGAAATCGCATGATTCGTATGCTTGTGTTTGAGTTGTTTGGTGATCTTTCTGCAAATTCTATTAGTTCAAAGATTTTTGGACTAGAAAAAGAAAGAAACCAACGGTTCCCAAACCATAGCCTAGGCAAATCAAACTAATCAATAAGAAAGGTTATGTTAATGAATTCGAAATCTCATGATTCGTATGCTTGTGTTTGTGATGTTTCGTGATCGTTCCATCAAATTCTATTAGTTCAAAGATTTTTGGACTAGAAAAAGAATGGAAACCAACGGTTCCCAAACCATAGGCTAGGCAAATTAAACCAATCAATAAGAAAGGTTGTGTTATTGAGAATTTGAGAAACATTCGGAATCGCATGATTCGTATGCTTGTGTTTGAGTTGTTTGGTGATATTTCCATCAAGTTCTATTAGTTCAAAACTTTTTGGATGAGAAAAAGAATGGGAACCAATGGTTCCCAAACCATAGCCTAGGCAAATCAAACCAATAAATAAGAAAGGTTGTATTATTGAGAATTTAAGAAAAATTCGAAATTGCATGATTCCTATGCTTGTGTTTGTCCTTTTTGGTGATATTTCCATCAAGTTCTATTAGTTTAAAGATTTTTGGAGGAGAAAAAGAATGGAAACCAACGGTTCCCAAACCATAGCCTAGGCAAATCAAACCAATCAATAAGAAAGGTTGTGTTATTGAGAATTTGAGAAAAATTCGAAATCGCATGATTCCTATGCTTGTGTTTGTGTTGTTTGGTGATATTTCCATCAAGTTTTTTGGACGAGAAAAAGAATGGAAACCAACGGTTCAAAAACCATAGCCTAGGCAAATCAAACCAATCAATAAGAAAGGTTGTGTTATTGAGAATTTGAGAAACAAGTAAAATCGCATTATTCGTATGCTTGTGTTTGAGTTTTTTGGTGATCTTTCTATCAAATTCTATTAGTTCAAAGATTTTTGGACTAGAAAAAGAATGGACACCAACGGTTCCCAAACCATAGCCTAGGCAAATCAAACCAATTAATAAAAAAGGTTGTGCTATTGAGAATTCGAGAAACATTCGAAATCGCATGATTCGTATGCTTGTGCTTGTGTTGTTCGGTGATCTTTCCATCAAGTTCTATTAGTTCAAAGATTTTTGGATGAGAAAAAGAATGGAAACCAACGTTTCCCAAACCATAGTCTAGGCAAACCAAACCAATCAATAAGAAAGGTTGTGTTATTGAATTTGAAATCGCATGATTAATATGCTTGTGTTTGTGATGTTTCGTGATCTTTCCATCAAGTTCTATTAGTTCAAAGATTTTTGGACGAGAAAAACAATGGAAACCAACGGTTCCCAAACCATAGCCAAGGCAAATCAAACCAATCAATAAGAAGGGTTGTGTTATTGTGAATTTGAGAAACATTCGAAATCGCATGATTCGTATACTTGTGCTTGTGTTGTTCAGTGATCTTTCCATCAAGTTCTATTAGTTCAAAGATTTTTGGAAGACAAAAAGAATGGAAACCAACATTTCCCAAACCATAGTCTAGGCAAATCAAACCAATCAATAAGAAAGGTTGTGTTATTGTGAATTTGAGAAACATTCGAAATCGCATGATTCGTATGTTTGTGTTTGAGTTGTTCGGTGATCTTTCTATCAAATTCTATTAGTTCAAAGATTTTTTGACTAGAAAAAGAATGGAAACCAAAGGTTCCCAAACCATAGCTTAGGCAAGTCAAATCAATCAATAAGAAAGGTTGTGTTATTGAGAATTTGAGAAAACATTCGAAATCGCATGATTCGTATGCTTGTGTTTGAGTTGTTTGGTGATCTTTCTGCAAATTCTATTAGTTCAAAGATTTTTGGACTAGAAAAAGAAAGAAACCAACGGTTCCCAAACCATAGCCTAGGCAAATCAAACTAATCAATAAGAAAGGTTATGTTAATGAATTCGAAATCTCATGATTCGTATGCTTGTGTTTGTGATGTTTCGTGATCGTTCCATCAAATTCTATTAGTTCAAAGATTTTTGGACGAGAAAAACAATGGAAACCAACGGCTCCCAAACCATAGCCTAGGCAAATCAAACCAATCAATAAGAAAGATTGTGTTATTGAGAATTTGAGAAACATTCGAAATTGCATGATTCATATGCCAGTGTTTGAGTTGTTTGGTGATCTTTCCATCAAATTCTATTAGTTCAAAGATTTTTGGACTAGAAAAAGAATGTAAACCAACGGTTCCGAAACCATAGCCTAGGCAAATTAAACCAATCTATAAGAAAGGTTGTGTTATTGAGAATTTGAGAAACAAGTGAAATCACATGATTCGTATGCATGTGTTTGAGTTGTTTGGTGATCTTTCTATCGAATTCTATTAGTTCAAAGTTTTTTGGACTAGAAAAAGAATGGAAACCAACGGTTCCCAAACCAATGCCTAGGCAAATCAAACCAATCAATAAGAAAGTTGTGTTATTGAATTCGAAATCGCATAATTCATATGCTTGTGTTTGTGATGTTTCGTAATCTGTCCATCAAGTTCTATTAGTTCAAAGATTTTTCGACGAGAAAAAGAATGGAAACCAACGTTTCCCAAAACATAGTCTAGGCAAATCAAACAAATCAATAAGAAACGTTGTGTTATTGAGAATTTGAGAAACCTTCGCATGATTCATATGCTTGTGTTGTTTGGTGATCTTTCTATCAAGTTATATTCATTCAAAGATTTTTTGATGAGAAAAAGAATGGAAACAAACGGTTCCCAAACCATGGCCTAGGCAAATCAAACCAATCAATAAGAAAGGTTGTATTATTGAGAATTTGAGAAACATTCAAAATCGCATGATTCGTATGCATGTGTTTGAGTTGTTTGGTGATCTTTCTATCAAATTCTATTAGTTCAAAGATTTTTGGACTAGAAAAAGAATGGAAACCAACGGTTCCCAAACCATAGCCTAGGCAAATCAAACCAATCAATAAGAAAGGTTGTGTTATTGAATTCGAAATCGCATGATTAATATGCTTGTGTTTGTGATGTTTCGTGATCTTTCCATCAAGTTCTATTAGTTCAATGATTTTTGGACGAGAAAAACAATGGAAACCAACGGTTCCCTAACCATAGCCAAGGCAAATCAAACCAATCAATAAGAAGGGTTGTGTTATTGTGAATTTGAGAAACATTCGAAATCGCATGATTCGTATGCTTGTGCTTGTGTTGTTCGGTGATCTTTCCATCAAGTTCTATTAGTTCAAAGATTTTTGGACGAGAAAAAGAATGGAAACCAACGTTTCCCAAACCATAGTCTAGGCAAATCAAACCAATCAATAAGAAAGGTTGTGTTATTGTGAATTTGAGAAACATTCGAAATCGCATGATTCATATGCCAGTGTTTGAGTTGTTTGGTGATCTTTCCATCAAATTCTATTAGTTCAAAGATTTTTGGACTAGAAAAAGAATGGAAACCAACGGTTCCCAAACCATAGCCTAGGCAAATTAAACCAATCAATAAGAAAGGTTGTGTTATTGAGAATTTGTGAAACATTCGGAATCGCATGATTCATATGCTTGTGTTTGAGTTGTTTGGTGAGCTTTCCATCAAGTTCTATTAGTTCAAAACTTTTTGGATGAGAAAAAGAATGGGAACCAATGGTTCCCAAACCATAGCCTAGGCCAATCAAACCAATCAATAAGAAAGGTTGTATTATTGAGAATTTGAGAAAAATTCGAAATCGCATGATCCCTATGCTTGTGTTTGTGTTGTTTGGTGATATTTCCATCAAGTTTTTTGGACGAGAAAAAGAATGGAAACCAACGGTTCAAAAACCATAGCCTAGGCAAATCAAACCAATCAATAAGAAAGGTTGTGTTATTGAGAATTTGAGAAACAAGTGAAATCGCATGATTCGTATGCATGTGTTTGAGTTGTTTGGTGATCTTTCTATCAAATTCTATTAGTTCAAAGATTTTTGGACTAGAAAAAGAATGGAAACCAACGGTTCCCAAACCACTGCCTAGGTAAATCAAACCAATCAATAAGAAAGTTGTGTTATTGAATTCGAAATCGCATAATTCGTATGCTTGTGTTTGTGATGTTTCGTGATCTGTCCATCAAGTTCTATTAGTTCAAAGATTTTTCGACGAGAAAAAGAATGGAAACCAACGTTTCCCACACCATAGTCTAGGCAAATCAAACCAATCAATAAGAAACGTTGTGTTATTGAGAATTTGAGAAACCTTCGAAATCGCATGATTCATATGCCAGTGTTTGAGTTGTTTGGTGATCTTTCAATCAAATTCTATTAGTTCAAAGATTTTTGGACTAGAAAAATAATGGAAACCAACGGTTCCCAAACCATAGCCTAGGCCAATCAAACCAATCAATAAGAAAGGTTGTATTATTGAGAATTTGAGAAACACTCAAAATCGCATGATTCGTATGCATGTGTTTGAGTTGTTTGGTGATCTTTCTATCAAATTCTATTAGTTCAAAGATTTTTGGACTAGAAAAAGAATGGAAACCAACGGTTCCGAAACCATAGCCTAGGCAAATCAAACCAATCAATAAGAAAGGTTGTGTTATTGAGAGTTTGAGAAACAAGTGAAATCGCATGATTCGTATGCATGTGTTTGAGTTGTTTGGTGATCTTTCTACCAAATTCTATTAGTTCAAAGATTTTTGGACTAGAAAAAGAATGGAAACCAACGGTTCCCAAACCACTGCCTAGGCAATTCAAACCAATCAATAAGAAAGTTGTGTTATTGAATTCGAAATCGCATAATTCGTATGCTCGTGTTTGTGATGTTTCGTGATCTGTCCATCAAGTTCTATTAGTTCAAAGATTTTTCGACGAGAAAAACAATGGAAACCAACGGTTCCCAAACCATAGCCTAGGCAAATCAAACCAATCAATAAGAAAGGTTGTGTTATTGTGAATTTGAGAAACATTCGAAATCGCATGATTCGTATGTTTGTGTTTGAGTTGTTCGGTGATCTTTCTATCAAATTCTATTAGTTCAAAGATTTTTTGACTAGAAAAAGAATGGAAACCAAAGGTTCCCAAACCATAGCTTAGGCAAGTCAAATCAATCAATAAGAAAGGTTGTGTTATTGAGAATTTGAGAAAACATTCGAAATCGCATGATTCGTATGCTTGTGTTTGAGTTGTTTGGTGATCTTTCTGTCAAATTCTATTAGTTCAAAGATTTTTGGACTAGAAGAAGAAAGGAAACCAACGGTTCCCAAACCATAGCCTAGGCAAATCAAACCAATCAATAAGAAAGGTTATGTTAATGAATTCGAAATCGCATGATTCGTATGCTTGTGTTTGTGATGTTTCGTGATCGTTCCATCAAATTCTATTAGTTCAAAGATTTTTGGACGAGAAAAACAATGGAAACCAACGGTTCCCAAACCATAGCCTAGGCAAATCAAACCAATCAATAAGAAAGATTGTGTTATTGAGAATTTGAGAAACATTCGAAATTGCATGATTCATATGCCAGTGTTTGAGTTGTTTGGTGATCTTTCCATCAAATTCTATTAGTTCAAAGATTTTTGGACTAGAAAAAGAATGTAAACCAACGGTTCCGAAACCATAGCCTAGGCAAATTAAACCAATCTATAAGAAAGGTTGTGTTATTGAGAATTTGAGAAACAAGTGAAATCACATGATTCATATGCATGTGTTTGAGTTGTTTGGTGATCTTTCTATCAAATTCTATTAGTTCAAAGTTTTTTGGACTAGAAAAAGAATGGAAACCAACGGTTCCCAAACCAATGCCTAGGCAAATCAAACCAATCAATAAGAAAGTTGTGTTATTGAATTCGAAATCGCATAATTCATATGCTTGTGTTTGTGATGTTTCGTGATCTGTCCATCAAGTTCTATTAGTTCAAAGATTTTTCGACGAGAAAAAGAATGGAAACCAACGTTTCCCAAAACATAGTCTAGGCAAATCAAACAAATCAATAAGAAACGTTGTGTTATTGAGAATTTGAGAAACCTTCGCATGATTCATATGCTTGTGTTGTTTGGTGATCTTTCTATCAAGTTATATTCATTCAAAGATTTTTTGATGAGAAAAAGAATGGAAACAAACGGTTCCCAAACCATGGCCTAGGCAAATCAAACCAATCAATAAGAAAGGTTGTATTATTGAGAATTTGAGAAACATTCAAAATCGCATGATTCGTATGCATGTGTTTGAGTTGTTTGGTGATCTTTCTATCAAATTCTATTAGTTCAAAGATTTTTGGACTAGAAAAAGAATGGAAACCAACGGTTCCCAAACCATAGCCTAGGCATATCAAACCAATCAATAAGAAAGGTTGTGTTATTGAATTCGAAATCGCATGATTGATATGCTTGTGTTTGTGATGTTTCGTGATCTTTCCATCAAGTTCTATTAGTTCAATGATTTTTGGAC
The DNA here is from genome assembly GCA_963924305.1 of Polygonum maritimum. Classification (NCBI taxonomy): domain Eukaryota; kingdom Viridiplantae; phylum Streptophyta; class Magnoliopsida; order Caryophyllales; family Polygonaceae; genus Polygonum; species Polygonum maritimum. The sequence goes on from OZ002729.1 coordinate 31,005,082, forward strand.
GAGAAAAACAATGGAAACCAACGGTTCCCTAACCATAGCCAAGGCAAATCAAACCAATCAATAAGAAGGGTTGTGTTATTGTGAATTTGAGAAACATTCGAAATCGCATGATTCGTATGCTTGTGCTTGTGTTGTTCGGTGATCTTTCCATCAAGTTCTATTAGTTCAAAGATTTTTGGACGAGAAAAAGAATGGAAACCAACGTTTCCCAAACCATAGTCTAGGCAAATCAAACCAATCAATAAGAAAGGTTGTGTTATTGTGAATTTGAGAAACATTCGAAATCGCATGATTCATATGCCAGTGTTTGAGTTGTTTGGTGATCTTTCCATCAAATTCTATTAGTTCAAAGATTTTTGGACTAGAAAAAGAATGGAAACCAACGGTTCCCAAACCATAGCCTAGGCAAATTAAACCAATCAATAAGAAAGGTTGTGTTATTGAGAATTTGAGAAACATTCGGAATCGCATGATTCGTATGCTTGTGTTTGAGTTGTTTGGTGATCTTTCCATCAAGTTCTATTAGTTCAAAACTTTTTGGATGAGAAAAAGAATGGGAACCAATGGTTCCCAAACCATAGCCTAGGCCAATCAAACCAATCAATAAGAAAGGTTGTATTATTGAGAATTTGAGAAAAATTCGAAATCGCATGATTCCTATGCTTGTGTTTGTGTTGTTTGGTGATATTTCCATCAAGTTTTTTGGACGAGAAAAAGAATGGAAACCAACGGTTCAAAAAACATAGCCTAGGCAAATCAAACCAATCAATAAGTAAGGTTGTGTTATTGAGAATTTGAGAAACAAGTGAAATCGCATGATTCGTATGCATGTGTTTGAGTTGTTTGGTGATCTTTCTATCAAATTCTATTAGTTCAAAGATTTTTGGACTAGAAAAAGAATGGAAACCAACGGTTCCCAAACCACTGCCTAGGCAAATCAAACCAATCAATAAGAAAGTTGTGTTATTGAATTCGAAATCGCATAATTCGTATGCTTGTGTTTGTGATGTTTCGTGATCTGTCCATCAAGTTCTATTAGTTCAAAGATTTTTCGACGAGAAAAAGAATGGAAACCAACGTTTCCCAAACCATAGTCTAGGCAAATCAAACAAATCAATAAGAAACGTTGTGTTATTGAGAATTTGAGAAACCTTCGCATGATTCGTATGCTTGTGTTGTTTGGTGATCTTTCTATCAAGTTATATTCATTCAAAGATTTTTTGATGAGAAAAAGAATGGAAACAAACGGTTCCCAAACCATGGTCTAGGCAAATCAAACCAATCAATGAGAAAGGTTGTATTATTGAGAATTTGAGAAACATTCAAAATCGCATGATTCGTATGCATGTGTTTGAGTTGTTTGGTGATCTTTCTATCAAATTCTATTAGTTCAAAGATTTTTGGACTAGAAAAAGAATGGAAACCAACGGTTCCCAAACCATAGCCTAGGCAAATCAAAACAATCAATAAGAAAGGTTGTGTTATTGAATTCGAAATCGCATGATTAATATGCTTGTGTTTGTGATGTTTCGTGATCTTTCCATCAAGTTCTATTAGTTCAATGATTTTTGGACGAGAAAAACAATGGAAACCAACGGTTCCCTAACCATAGCCAAGGCAAATCAAACCAATCAATAAGAAGGGTTGTGTTATTGTGAATTTGAGAAACATTCGAAATCGCATGATTCGTATGCTTGTGCTTGTGTTGTTCGGTGATCTTTCCATCAAGTTCTATTAGTTCAAAGATTTTGGGACGAGAAAAAGAATGGAAACCAACGTTTCCCAAACAATAGTCTAGGCAAATCAAACCAATCAATAAGAAAGGTTGTGTTATTGAGAATTTGAGAAACAAGTGAAATCGCATGATTCGTATGCATGTGTTTGAGTTGTTTGGTGATCTTTCTATCAAATTCTATTAGTTCAAAGATTTTTGGACTAGAAAAAGAATGGAAACCAACGGTTCCGAAACCATAGCCTAGGCAAATCAAACCAATCAATAAGAAAGGTTGTGTTATTGAGAGTTTGAGAAACAAGTGAAATCGCATGATTCGTATGCATGTGTTTGAGTTGTTTGGTGATCTTTCTACCAAATTCTATTAGTTCAAAGATTTTTGGACTAGAAAAAGAATGGAAACCAACGGTTCCCAAACCACTGCCTAGGCAATTCAAACCAATCAATAAGAAAGTTGTGTTATTGAATTCGAAATCGCATAATTCGTATGCTCATGTTTGTGATGTTTCGTGATCTGTCTATCAAGTTCTATTAGTTCAAAGATTTTTCGACGAGAAAAACAATGGAAACCAACGGTTCCCAAACCATAGCCTAGGCAAATCAAACCAATCAATAAGAAAGGTTGTGTTATTGTGAATTTGAGAAACATTCGAAATCGCATGATTCGTATGTTTGTGTTTGAGTTGTTCGGTGATCTTTCTATCAAATTCTATTAGTTCAAAGATTTTTTGACTAGAAAAAGAATGGAAACCAAAGGTTCCCAAACCATAGCTTAGGCAAGTCAAATCAATCAATAAGAAAGGTTGTGTTATTGAGAATTTGAGAAAACATTCGAAATCGCATGATTCGTATGCTTGTGTTTGAGTTGTTTGGTGATCTTTCTGTCAAATTCTATTAGTTCAAAGATTTTTGGACTAGAAGAAGAAAGGAAACCAACGGTTCCCAAACCATAGCCTAGGCAAATCAAACCAATCAATAAGAAAGGTTATGTTAATGAATTCGAAATCGCATGATTCGTATGCTTGTGTTTGTGATGTTTCGTGATCGTTCCATCAAATTCTATTAGTTCAAAGATTTTTGGACGAGAAAAACAATGGAAACCAACGGCTCCCAAACCATAGCCTAGGCAAATCAAACCAATCAATAAGAAAGATTGTGTTATTGAGAATTTGAGAAACATTCGAAATTGCATGATTCATATGCCAGTGTTTGAGTTGTTTGGTGATCTTTCCATCAAATTCTATTAATTCAAAGATTTTTGGACTAGAAAAAGAATGTAAACCAACGGTTCCGAAACCATAGCCTAGGCAAATTAAACCAATCTATAAGAAAGGTTGTGTTATTGAGAATTTGAGAAACAAGTGAAATCACATGATTCGTATGCATGTGTTTGAGTTGTTTGGTGATCTTTCTATCAAATTCTATTAGTTCAAAGATTTTTGGACTAGAAACAGAATGGAAACCAACGGTTCCCAAACCAATGCCTAGGCAAATCAAACCAATCAATAAGAAAGTTGTGTTATTGAATTCGAAATCGCATAATTCGTATGCTTGTGTTTGTGATGTTTCGTGATCTGTCCATCAAGTTCTATTAGTTCAAAGATTTTTCGACGAGAAAAAGAATGGAAACCAACGTTTCCCAAACCATAGTCTAGGCAAATCAAACAAATCAATAAGAAACGTTGTGTTATTGAGAATTTGAGAAACCTTCGCATGATTCGTATGCTTGTGTTGTTTGGTGATCTTTCTATCAAGTTATATTCATTCAAAGATTTTTTGATGAGAAAAAGAATGGAAACAAACGGTTCCCAAACCATGGCCTAGGCAAATCAAACCAATCAATGAGAAAGGTTGTATTATTGAGAATTTGAGAAACATTCAAAATCGCATGATTCGTATGCATGTGTTTGAGTTGTTTGGTGATCTTTCTATCAAATTCTATTAGTTCAAAGATTTTTGGACTAGAAAAAGAATGGAAACCAATGGTTCCCAAACCATAGCCTAGGCAAATCAAAACAATCAATAAGAAAGGTTGTGTTATTGAATTCGAAATCGCATGATTAATATGCTTGTGTTTGTGATATTTCGTGATCTTTCCATCAAGTTCTATTAGTTCAATGATTTTTGGACGAGAAAAACAATGGAAACCAACGGTTCCCTAACCATAGCCAAGGCAAATCAAACCAATCAATAAGAAGGGTTGTGTTATTGTGAATTTGAGAAACATTCGAAGTCGCATGATTCGTATGCTTGTGCTTGTGTTGTTCGGTGATCTTTCCATCAAGTTCTATTAGTTCAAAGATTTTTGGACGAGAAAAAAAAATGGAAACCAACGTTTCCCAAACCATAGTCTAGGCAAATCAAACCAATCAATAAGAAAGGTTGTGTTATTGAGAATTTGAGAAACAAGTGAAATCGCATGATTCGTATGCATGTGTTTGAGTTGTTTGGTGATCTTTCTATCAAATTCTATTAGTTCAAAGATTTTTGGACTAGAAAAAGAATGGAAACCAACGGTTCCCAAACCACTGCCTAGGTAAATCAAACCAATCAATAAGAAAGTTGTGTTATTGAATTCGAAATCGCATAATTCGTATGCTTGTGTTTGTGATGTTTCGTGATCTGTCCATCAAGTTCTATTAGTTCAAAGATTTTTCGACGAGAAAAAGAATGGAAACCAACGTTTCCCACACCATAGTCTAGGCAAATCAAACCAATCAATAAGAAACGTTGTGTTATTGAGAATTTGAGAAACCTTCGAAATCGCATGATTCATATGCCAGTGTTTGAGTTGTTTGGTGATCTTTCAATCAAATTCTATTAGTTCAAAGATTTTTGGACTAGAAAAATAATGGAAACCAACGGTTCCCAAACCATAGCCTAGGCCAATCAAACCAATCAATAAGAAAGGTTGTATTATTGAGAATTTGAGAAACACTCAAAATCGCATGATTCGTATGCATGTGTTTGAGTTGTTTGGTGATCTTTCTATCAAATTCTATTAGTTCAAAGATTTTTGGACTAGAAAAAGAATGGAAACCAACGGTTCCGAAACCATAGCCTAGGCAAATCAAACCAATCAATAAGAAAGGTTGTGTTATTGAGAGTTTGAGAAACAAGTGAAATCGCATGATTCGTATGCATGTGTTTGAGTTGTTTGGTGATCTTTCTACCAAATTCTATTAGTTCAAAGATTTTTGGACTAGAAAAAGAATGGAAACCAACGGTTCCCAAACCACTGCCTAGGCAATTCAAACCAATCAATAAGAAAGTTGTGTTATTGAATTCGAAATCGCATAATTCGTATGCTCGTGTTTGTGATGTTTCGTGATCTGTCCATCAAGTTCTATTAGTTCAAAGATTTTTCGACGAGAAAAACAATGGAAACCAACGGTTCCCAAACCATAGCCTAGGCAAATCAAACCAATCAATAAGAAAGGTTGTGTTATTGTGAATTTGAGAAACATTCGAAATCGCATGATTCGTATGTTTGTGTTTGAGTTGTTCGGTGATCTTTCTATCAAATTCTATTAGTTCAAAGATTTTTTGACTAGAAAAAGAATGGAAACCAAAGGTTCCCAAACCATAGCTTAGGCAAGTCAAATCAATCAATAAGAAAGGTTGTGTTATTGAGAATTTGAGAAAACATTCGAAATCGCATGATTCGTATGCTTGTGTTTGAGTTGTTTGGTGATCTTTCTGTCAAATTCTATTAGTTCAAAGATTTTTGGACTAGAAGAAGAAAGGAAACCAACGGTTCCCAAACCATAGCCTAGGCAAATCAAACCAATCAATAAGAAAGGTTATGTTAATGAATTCGAAATCGCATGATTCGTATGCTTGTGTTTGTGATGTTTCGTGATCGTTCCATCAAATTCTATTAGTTCAAAGATTTTTGGACGAGAAAAACAATGGAAACCAACGGTTCCCAAACCATAGCCTAGGCAAATCAAACCAATCAATAAGAAAGATTGTGTTATTGAGAATTTGAGAAACATTCGAAATTGCATGATTCATATGCCAGTGTTTGAGTTGTTTGGTGATCTTTCCATCAAATTCTATTAGTTCAAAGATTTTTGGACTAGAAAAAGAATGTAAACCAACGGTTCCGAAACCATAGCCTAGGCAAATTAAACCAATCTATAAGAAAGGTTGTGTTATTGAGAATTTGAGAAACAAGTGAAATCACATGATTCATATGCATGTGTTTGAGTTGTTTGGTGATCTTTCTATCAAATTCTATTAGTTCAAAGTTTTTTGGACTAGAAAAAGAATGGAAACCAACGGTTCCCAAACCAATGCCTAGGCAAATCAAACCAATCAATAAGAAAGTTGTGTTATTGAATTCGAAATCGCATAATTCATATGCTTGTGTTTGTGATGTTTCGTGATCTGTCCATCAAGTTCTATTAGTTCAAAGATTTTTCGACGAGAAAAAGAATGGAAACCAACGTTTCCCAAAACATAGTCTAGGCAAATCAAACAAATCAATAAGAAACGTTGTGTTATTGAGAATTTGAGAAACCTTCGCATGATTCATATGCTTGTGTTGTTTGGTGATCTTTCTATCAAGTTATATTCATTCAAAGATTTTTTGATGAGAAAAAGAATGGAAACAAACGGTTCCCAAACCATGGCCTAGGCAAATCAAACCAATCAATAAGAAAGGTTGTATTATTGAGAATTTGAGAAACATTCAAAATCGCATGATTCGTATGCATGTGTTTGAGTTGTTTGGTGATCTTTCTATCAAATTCTATTAGTTCAAAGATTTTTGGACTAGAAAAAGAATGGAAACCAACGGTTCCCAAACCATAGCCTAGGCATATCAAACCAATCAATAAGAAAGGTTGTGTTATTGAATTCGAAATCGCATGATTGATATGCTTGTGTTTGTGATGTTTCGTGATCTTTCCATCAAGTTCTATTAGTTCAATGATTTTTGGACGAGAAAAACAATGGAAACCAACGGTTCCCTAACCATAGCCAAGGCAAATCAAACCAATCAATAAGAAGGGTTGTGTTATTGTGAATTTGAGAAACATTCGAAATCGCATGATTCGTATGCTTGTGCTTGTGTTGTTCGGTGATCTTTCCATCAAGTTCTATTAGTTCAAAGATTTTTGGACGAGAAAAAGAATGGAAACCAACGTTTCCCAAACCATAGTCTAGGCAAATCAAACCAATCAATAAGAAAGGTTGTGTTATTGTGAATTTGAGAAACATTCGAAATCGCATGATTCATATGCCAGTGTTTGAGTTGTTTGGTGATCTTTCCATCAAATTCTATTAGTTCAAAGATTTTTGGACTAGAAAAAGAATGGAAACCAACGGTTCCCAAACCATAGCCTAGGCAAATTAAACCAATCAATAAGAAAGGTTGTGTTATTGAGAATTTGAGAAACATTCGGAATCGCATGATTCGTATGCTTGTGTTTGAGTTGTTTGGTGATCTTTCCATCAAGTTCTATTAGTTCAAAACTTTTTGGATGAGAAAAAGAATGGGAACCAATGGTTCCCAAACCATAGCCTAGGCCAATCAAACCAATCAATAAGAAAGGTTGTATTATTGAGAATTTGAGAAAAATTCGAAATCGCATGATTCCTATGCTTGTGTTTGTGTTGTTTGGTGATATTTCCATCAAGTTTTTTGGACGAGAAAAAGAATGGAAACCAACGGTTCAAAAAACATAGCCTAGGCAAATCAAACCAATCAATAAGTAAGGTTGTGTTATTGAGAATTTGAGAAACAAGTGAAATCGCATGATTCGTATGCATGTGTTTGAGTTGTTTGGTGATCTTTCTATCAAATTCTATTAGTTCAAAGATTTTTGGACTAGAAAAAGAATGGAAACCAACGGTTCCCAAACCACTGCCTAGGCAAATCAAACCAATCAATAAGAAAGTTGTGTTATTGAATTCGAAATCGCATAATTCGTATGCTTGTGTTTGTGATGTTTCGTGATCTGTCCATCAAGTTCTATTAGTTCAAAGATTTTTCGACGAGAAAAAGAATGGAAACCAACGTTTCCCAAACCATAGTCTAGGCAAATCAAACAAATCAATAAGAAACGTTGTGTTATTGAGAATTTGAGAAACCTTCGCATGATTCGTATGCTTGTGTTGTTTGGTGATCTTTCTATCAAGTTATATTCATTCAAAGATTTTTTGATGAGAAAAAGAATGGAAACAAACGGTTCCCAAACCATGGTCTAGGCAAATCAAACCAATCAATGAGAAAGGTTGTATTATTGAGAATTTGAGAAACATTCAAAATCGCATGATTCGTATGCATGTGTTTGAGTTGTTTGGTGATCTTTCTATCAAATTCTATTAGTTCAAAGATTTTTGGACTAGAAAAAGAATGGAAACCAACGGTTCCCAAACCATAGCCTAGGCAAATCAAAACAATCAATAAGAAAGGTTGTGTTATTGAATTCGAAATCGCATGATTAATATGCTTGTGTTTGTGATGTTTCGTGATCTTTCCATCAAGTTCTATTAGTTCAATGATTTTTGGACGAGAAAAACAATGGAAACCAACGGTTCCCTAACCATAGCCAAGGCAAATCAAACCAATCAATAAGAAGGGTTGTGTTATTGTGAATTTGAGAAACATTCGAAATCGCATGATTCGTATGCTTGTGCTTGTGTTGTTCGGTGATCTTTCCATCAAGTTCTATTAGTTCAAAGATTTTGGGACGAGAAAAAGAATGGAAACCAACGTTTCCCAAACAATAGTCTAGGCAAATCAAACCAATCAATAAGAAAGGTTGTGTTATTGAGAATTTGAGAAACAAGTGAAATCGCATGATTCGTATGCATGTGTTTGAGTTGTTTGGTGATCTTTCTATCAAATTCTATTAGTTCAAAGATTTTTGGACTAGAAAAAGAATGGAAACCAACGGTTCCGAAACCATAGCCTAGGCAAATCAAACCAATCAATAAGAAAGGTTGTGTTATTGAGAGTTTGAGAAACAAGTGAAATCGCATGATTCGTATGCATGTGTTTGAGTTGTTTGGTGATCTTTCTACCAAATTCTATTAGTTCAAAGATTTTTGGACTAGAAAAAGAATGGAAACCAACGGTTCCCAAACCACTGCCTAGGCAATTCAAACCAATCAATAAGAAAGTTGTGTTATTGAATTCGAAATCGCATAATTCGTATGCTCATGTTTGTGATGTTTCGTGATCTGTCTATCAAGTTCTATTAGTTCAAAGATTTTTCGACGAGAAAAACAATGGAAACCAACGGTTCCCAAACCATAGCCTAGGCAAATCAAACCAATCAATAAGAAAGGTTGTGTTATTGTGAATTTGAGAAACATTCGAAATCGCATGATTCGTATGTTTGTGTTTGAGTTGTTCGGTGATCTTTCTATCAAATTCTATTAGTTCAAAGATTTTTTGACTAGAAAAAGAATGGAAACCAAAGGTTCCCAAACCATAGCTTAGGCAAGTCAAATCAATCAATAAGAAAGGTTGTGTTATTGAGAATTTGAGAAAACATTCGAAATCGCATGATTCGTATGCTTGTGTTTGAGTTGTTTGGTGATCTTTCTGTCAAATTCTATTAGTTCAAAGATTTTTGGACTAGAAGAAGAAAGGAAACCAACGGTTCCCAAACCATAGCCTAGGCAAATCAAACCAATCAATAAGAAAGGTTATGTTAATGAATTCGAAATCGCATGATTCGTATGCTTGTGTTTGTGATGTTTCGTGATCGTTCCATCAAATTCTATTAGTTCAAAGATTTTTGGACGAGAAAAACAATGGAAACCAACGGCTCCCAAACCATAGCCTAGGCAAATCAAACCAATCAATAAGAAAGATTGTGTTATTGAGAATTTGAGAAACATTCGAAATTGCATGATTCATATGCCAGTGTTTGAGTTGTTTGGTGATCTTTCCATCAAATTCTATTAATTCAAAGATTTTTGGACTAGAAAAAGAATGTAAACCAACGGTTCCGAAACCATAGCCTAGGCAAATTAAACCAATCTATAAGAAAGGTTGTGTTATTGAGAATTTGAGAAACAAGTGAAATCACATGATTCGTATGCATGTGTTTGAGTTGTTTGGTGATCTTTCTATCAAATTCTATTAGTTCAAAGATTTTTGGACTAGAAACAGAATGGAAACCAACGGTTCCCAAACCAATGCCTAGGCAAATCAAACCAATCAATAAGAAAGTTGTGTTATTGAATTCGAAATCGCATAATTCGTATGCTTGTGTTTGTGATGTTTCGTGATCTGTCCATCAAGTTCTATTAGTTCAAAGATTTTTCGACGAGAAAAAGAATGGAAACCAACGTTTCCCAAACCATAGTCTAGGCAAATCAAACAAATCAATAAGAAACGTTGTGTTATTGAGAATTTGAGAAACCTTCGCATGATTCGTATGCTTGTGTTGTTTGGTGATCTTTCTATCAAGTTATATTCATTCAAAGATTTTTTGATGAGAAAAAGAATGGAAACAAACGGTTCCCAAACCATGGCCTAGGCAAATCAAACCAATCAATGAGAAAGGTTGTATTATTGAGAATTTGAGAAACATTCAAAATCGCATGATTCGTATGCATGTGTTTGAGTTGTTTGGTGATCTTTCTATCAAATTCTATTAGTTCAAAGATTTTTGGACTAGAAAAAGAATGGAAACCAATGGTTCCCAAACCATAGCCTAGGCAAATCAAAACAATCAATAAGAAAGGTTGTGTTATTGAATTCGAAATCGCATGATTAATATGCTTGTGTTTGTGATATTTCGTGATCTTTCCATCAAGTTCTATTAGTTCAATGATTTTTGGACGAGAAAAACAATGGAAACCAACGGTTCCCTAACCATAGCCAAGGCAAATCAAACCAATCAATAAGAAGGGTTGTGTTATTGTGAATTTGAGAAACATTCGAAGTCGCATGATTCGTATGCTTGTGCTTGTGTTGTTCGGTGATCTTTCCATCAAGTTCTATTAGTTCAAAGATTTTTGGACGAGAAAAAAAAATGGAAACCAACGTTTCCCAAACCATAGTCTAGGCAAATCAAACCAATCAATAAGAAAGGTTGTGTTATTGTGAATTTGAGAAACATTCGAAATCGCATGATTCATATGCCAGTGTTTGAGTTGTTTGGTGATCTTTCCATCAAATTCTATTAGTTCAAAGATTTTTGGACTAGAAAAAGAATGGAAACCAACGGTTCCCAAACCATAGCCTAGGCAAATTAAACCAATCAATAAGAAAGGTTGTGTTATTGAGAATTTGAGAAACATTCGGAATCGCATGATTCGTATGCTTGTGTTTGAGTTGTTTGGTGATCTTTCCATCAAGTTCTATTAGTTCAAAACTTTTTGGATGAGAAAAAGAATGGGAACCAATGGTTCCCAAACCATAGCCTAGGCCAATCAAACCAATCAATAAGAAAGGTTGTATTATTGAGAATTTGAGAAAAATTCGAAATCGCATGATTCCTATGCTTGTGTTTGTGTTGTTTGGTGATATTTCCATCAAGTTTTTTGGACGAGAAAAAGAATGGAAACCAACGGTTCAAAAACCATAGCCTAGGCAAATCAAACCAATCAATAAGAAAGGTTGTGTTATTCAGAGTTTGAGAAACATTCGAAATCGCATGATTCGTATGCTTGTGTTTGAGTTGTTCGGTGATCTTTCTATCAAATTCTATTAGTTCAAAGATTTTTGGACTAGAAAAAGAATGGAAACCAACGGTTCCCAAACCACTGCCTAGGCAATTCAAACCAATCAATAAGAAAGTTGTGTTATTGAATTCGAAATCGCGTAATTCGTATGCTTGTGTTTGTGATGTTTCGTGATCTGTCCATCAAGTTCTATTAGTTCAAAGATTTTTCGACGAGAAAAACAATGGAAACCAACGGTTCCCAAACCATAGCCTAGGCAAATCAAACCAATCAATAAGAAAGGTTGTGTTATTGTGAATTTGAGAAACATTCGAAATCGCATGATTCGTATACTTGTGTTTGTCTTGTTTGGTAATCTTTCCATTAAGTTCTATTAGTTCAAAGATTTTTGGACTAGAAAAAGAATGGAAACCAATGGTTCCCAAACCATAGTCTAGGCAAATCAAACCAATCAATAAGAAAGGTTGTGTTATTGAGAATTTGAGAAACCTTCGAAATTGCATGATTCGTATGCTTGTGCTGCTGTTGTTTGGTGATCTTTCTATCAAGTTATATTCATTCAAAGATTTTTTGATGAGAAAAAAAATGGAAAGAAACGGTTCCCAAACCATAGCCTAGGCAAATCAAACCAATCAATAAGAAATGTTGTATTATTAAGAATTTGAGAAACATTCAAAATCGCATGATTCGTATGCATGTGTTTGAGTTGTTTGGTGATGTTTCTATCAAATTCTATTAGTTCAAAGATTTTTGGACTAGAAAAAGAATGGAAACCAACGGTTCCGAAACCATAGCCTAGGCAAATTAAACCAATCTATAAGAAAGGTTGTGTTATTGAGAATTTGAAAAACAAGTGAAATCGCATGATTCGTATGCATGTGTTTGAGTTGTTTGGTGATCTTTCTATCAAATTCTATTATTCAAAGATTTTTGGACTAGAAAAAGATTGGAAACCAACGGTTCCCAAACCACTGCCTAGGCAAATCAAACCAATCAATAAGAAAGTTGTGTTATTGAATTCGAAATCGCATAATTCGTATGCTTGTGTTTGTGATGTTTCGTGATCTGTCCATCAAGTTCTATTAGTTCAAAGATTTTTCGAGGAGAAAAACAATGGAAACCAACGGTTCCCAAACCATAGCGTAGGCAAATCAAACCAATCAATAAGAAAGGTTGTGTTATTGAGAGTTTGAGAAACATTCGAAATCGCATGATTCGTATGCTTGTGTTTGAGTTGTTCGGTGATCTTTTTATCATGTTATATTCATTCAAAGATTTTTTGATGAGAAAAAGAATGGAAACAAACGGTTCCCAAACCATAGCCTAGGAAAATCAAACCAAATAATAAGAAAGGTTGTATTATTGAGAATTTGAGAAACATTCAAAATCGCATGATTCGTATGCATGTGTTTGAGTTGTTTGGTGATCTTTCTATCAAATTCTATTCGTTCAAAGAGTTTTGGACTAGAAAAAGAATGGAAACCAACGGTTCCCAAACCACTGCCTAGGCAAATAAAACCAATCAATAAGAAAGTTGTGTTATTGAATTCGAAATCGCATAATTCGTATGCTTGTGTTTGTGATGTTTCGTGATCTGTCCATCAAGTTCTATTAGTTCAAAGATTTTTGGACGAGAAAAACAATGGAAACCAACGGTTCCCAAACCATAGCCAAGGCAAATCAACCCAATCAATAAGAAGGGTTGTGTTATTGTGAATTTGAGAAACATTCGAAATCGCATGATTCGTATACTTGTGTTTGTGTTGTTTGGTAATCTTTCCATTAAGTGCTATTAGTTCAAAGATTTTTGGACTAGAAAAAGAATGGAAACCAATGGTTCCCAAACCATAGTCTAGGCAAATCAAACCAATCAATAAGAAAGGTTGTGTTATTGAGAATTTGAGAAACCTTCGAAATTGCATGATTCGTATGCTTGTGCTGCTGTTGTTTGGTGATCTTTCTATCAAGTTATATTCATTCAAAGATTTTTTGATGAGAAAAAAAATGGAAACAAACGGTTCCCAAACCATAGCCTAGGCAAATCAAACCAATCAATAAGAAAGGTTGTATTATTGAGAATTTGAGAAACATTCAAAATCGCATGATTCGTATGCATGTGTTTGAGTTGTTTGGTGATCTTTCTATCAAATTCTATTAGTTCAAAGATTTTTGGACTAGAAAAAGAATGGAAACCAACGGTTCCGAAACCATAGCCTACGGTTGTGTTATCGAGAATTTGAAAAACAAGTGAAATCGCATGATTCGTATGCATGTGTTTGAGTTGTTTGGTGATCTTTCTATCAAATTCTATTAGTTCAAAGATTTTTGGACTAGAAAAATATTGGAAACCAACGGTTCCCAAACCACTGCCTAGGCAAATCAAACCAATCAATAAGAAAGTTGTGTTATTGAATTCGAAATCGCATAATTCGTATGCTTGTGTTTGTGATGTTTCGTGATCTGTCCATCACGTTCTATTAGTTCAAAGATTTTTCGACGAGAAAAAGAATGGAAACCAACGTTTCCCAAACCATAGTCTAGGCAAATCAAACCAATCAATAAGAAACGTTGTGTTATTGAGAATTTGAGAAACCTTCGAAATTGCATGATTCGTATGCTTGTGTTGTTTGGTGATCTTTCTATCAAGTTATATTCATTCAAAGATTTTTTGATGAGAAAAAGAATGGAAACAAACGGTTCCCAAACCATAGCCTAGGTAAATCAAACCAATCAATAAGAAAGGTTGTATTATTGAGAATTTGAGAAACATTCAAAATCGCATGATTCGTATGCATGTGTTTGAGTTGTTTGGTGATCTTTCTATCAAATTCTATTAGTTCAAAGATTTTTGGACTAGAAAAAGAATGGAAACCAACGGTTCCCAAACCATAGCCTAGGCAAATCAAACCAATCAATAAGAAAGGTTGTGTTATTGAATTCGAAATCGCATGATTACTATGCTTGTGTTTGTGATGTTTCGTGATCTTTCCTTCAAGTTCTATTAGTTCAAATATTTTTGGACGAGAAAAACAATGCAAACCAACGGTTCCCAAACCATAGCCAAGGCAAATCAAACCAATCAATAAGAAGGGTTGTGTTATTGTTAATTTGAGAAACATTCGAAATCGCATGATTCGTATGCTTGTGCTTGTTTTGTTTGGTAATCTTTCCATTAAGTTCTATTAGTTCAAAGATTTTTGGACTAGAAAAAGAATGGAAACCAATGGTTCCCAAACCATAGCCAAGGCAAATCAAACATTGAAGGGTTGTGTTATTGTGAATTTGAGAAACATTCGAAATCGCATGATTCGTATACATGTGTTTGTGTTGTTTGGTAATCTTTCCATCAAGTTCTATTAGTTCAAAGATTTTTGGACTAGAAAAAGAATGGAAACCAATGGTTCCCAAATTATAGTCTAGGCAAATCAAACCAATCAATAAGAAAGGTTGTGTTATTGAGAATTTGAGAAACCTTCGAAATTGCATGATTCGTATGCTTGTGCTGCTGTTGTTTGGTGATCTTTCTATCAAGTTATATTCATTCAAAGATTTTTTGATGAGAAAAAAATGGAAACAAACGGTTCCCAAACCATAGCCTAGGCAAATCAAACCAATCAATAAGAAAGGTTGTATTATTGGGAATTTGAGAAACATTCAAAATCGCATGATTCGTATGCATGTGTTTGAGTTGTTTGGTGATCTTTCTATCAAATTCTATTAGTTCAAAGATTTTTGGACTAGAAAAAGAATGGAAACCAACGGTTCCCAAACCATAGCCTAGGCAAATCAAACCAATCAATAAGAAAGGTTGTGTTATTGAATTCGAAATCGCATGATTAATATGCTTGTGTTTGTGATGTTTCATGATCTTTCCTTCAAGTTCTATTAGTTCAAAGATTTTTGGACGAGAAAAACAATGGAAACCAACGGTTCCCAAACCATAGACAAGGCAAATCAAACCAATCAATAAGAAGGGTTGTGTTATTATGAATATGAGAAACATTCGAAATCGCATGATTCGTATACTTGTGTTTGTTTTGTTTGGTAATCTTTCCATTAAGTTCTATTAGTTCAAAGATTTTTGGACTAGAAAAAGAATGGAAACCAATGGTTCCCAAACCATAGTCTAGGCAAATCAAACCAATCAATAAGAAAGGTTGTGTTATTGAGAATTTGAGAAACCTTCGAAATTGCATGATTCGTATGCTTGTGCTGTTGTTGTTTGGTGATCTTTCTATCAAGTTATATTCATTCAAAGATTTTTTGATGAGAAAAAAAATGGAAACAAACGGTTCCGAAACCATAGCCTAGGCAAATCAAACCGATCAATAAGAAAGGTTGTATTATTGAGAATTTGAGAAACATTCAAAATTTCATGATTCGTATGCATGTGTTTGAGTTGTTTGGTGATCTTTCTATCAAATTCTATTAGTTCAAAGATTTTTGGACTAGAAAAATAATGGAAACCAACGGTTCCGAAACCATAGCCTAGGCAAATTAAACCAATCTATAAGAAAGGTTGTGTTATTGAGAATTTGAGAAACAAGTGAAATCGCATGATTCGTATGCATGTGTTTGAGTTGTTTGGTGATCGTTCTATCAAATTCTATTAGTTCAAAGATTTTTGGACTAGAAAAAGAATGGAAACCAACGGTTCCCAAACCACTGCCTAGGCAAATCAAACCAATCAATAAGAAAGTTGTGTTATTGAATTCGAAATCGCATAATTCGTATGCTTGTGTTTGTGATGTTTCGTCATCTGTCCATCAAGTTCTATTAGTTCAAAGATTTTTCGACGAGAAAAAAATGGAAACCAACGTTTCCCAAACCATAGTCTAGGCGAATCAAACCAATCAATACGAAACGTTGTGTTATTAAGAATTTGAGAAACCTTCGAAATTGCATGATTCGTATGCTTGTGTTGTTTGGTGATCTTTCTATCAAGTTATATTCATTCAAAGATTTTTTGATGAGAAAAAGAATGGAAACAAACGGTTCCCAACGGTTCCCAAACATGAGAAAAAAGGTTGTGTTATTGAGAATTCGAGAAACATTCGAAATCGCATGATTCGTATGCTTGTGTTTGTGTTGTTTGGTGATCTTTCCATCAAGTTCTATTAGTTCAAAGATTTTTGGACTAGAAAAAGAATGGAACCCAACGATTCCCAAACCATAGCCTAAGCAAATCAAACCAATCAATAAGAGAGGTTGTGTTATTGAATTCCAAAATCGCATGATTCGTATAGTTGTGTTTGTGTTGTCTCGTGATCTTTCCATCAAGTTCTATTAGTTCAAAAATTTTTAGACGTGAAAACAATGGAAAGCAACGGTTCCACAACCATAGCCTAGGCAAATCAAACCAATCAATAAGAAAGGTTGTGTTATTGAGAATTTGACAAACATTCGAAATCGCATGATTCGTATGTATGTGTTTGAGTTGTTTGGTGATCTTTCTATCAAATTCTATTAGTTCAAAGATTTTTGAACTAGAAAAAGAATGGAAACTAACGGTTCCCCAACCATAGCCTAAGCAAATCAAACCAATCAATAAGAAAGGTTGTGTTATTGAATTCGAAATAGCATGATTCGTATGCTTGTGTTTTTGATGTTTCGTGATCTTTCCATCAAGTTCTATTAGTTCAAAGATTTTTGGACGAGAAAAACAATGGAAACCAACGTTTCCCAAACCACAGCCTAGGCAAATCAAACCAATCAATAAGAAGGGTTGTGTTATTGTGAATTTGAGAAACATTCGAAATCACATGATTGTGTTTGTGTTGTTTGGGGAACTTTCCATCAAGTTCTATTAGTTCAAAGATTTTTGGACGAGAAAAAGAATGGAAACCAACGGTTCCCAAACCATAGTCTAGGCAAATCAATCCAATCAATAAGCAACGTTGTGTATTGAGAATTTGAGAAACCTTCGAAATTGCATGATTCGTATGCTTGTCCTGGTGTTGTTTGGTGATCTTTCTATCAAGTTATATACATTCAAAGATTTTTTGATGAGAAAAAGAATGGAAACAAACGGTTCCCAAACCATAGCCTAGGCAAATCAAACCAATCAATAAGAAAGGTTGTATTATTGAGAATTTGAGAAACATTTAAAATCGCATGATTCGTATGCATTTGTTTGAGTTGTTTGGTGATCTTTCTATCAAATTCTATTAGTTCAAAGATTTTTGGACTAGAAAAAGAATGGAAACCAACGGTTCCCAAACTATAGCCTAGGCAAATCAAACCAATCAATAAGAAAGGTTGTGTTATTGAATTCAAAATCGCATGATTGATATGCTTGTGTTTGTGATGTTTCGTGATCTTTCCATCAAGTTCTATTAGTTCAAAGATTTTTGGACGAGAAAAAGTATGGAAACCAACGTTTCCCAAACCATAGTCAAGGCAAATCAAACCAATCAATAAGAAAGCTTGTGTTATTGTGAATTTGAGAAACATTCGAAATCGCATGATTCGTATGTATGTGTTTGAGTTGTTTGGTGACCTTTCTATCAAATTCTATTACTTCAAAGATTTTTGGACTAGAAAAAGAATGGAAACTAACGGTTCCCCATCTATAGCCTAAGCAAATCAAACCAACCAATAAGAAAGGTTGCATTATTGAATTCGAAATCGCATGATTCGTATGCTTGTGTTTGTGATGTTTCGTGATCTTTCCATCAAGTTCTATTAGTTCAAAGATTTTTGGACGAGAAAAACAATGGAAACCAACGGTTCCCAAACCACAGCCTAGGCAAATCAAACCAATCAATAAGAAGGGTTGTGTTATTGTGAATTTGAGAAACATTCGAAATCGCATGATTGTGTTTGTGTTGTTTGGGGATCTTTCCGTCAAGTTCTATTAGTTCAAAGATTTTTGGACGAGAAAAAGAATGGAAACCAACGGTTTCCAAACCATAGTCTAGGCAAATCAAACCAATCAATAAGAAACGTTGTGTATTGAGAATTTGAGAAACCTTCGAAATTGCATGATTCGTATGCTTGTGCTGGTGTTGTTTGGTGATCTTTCTATCAAGTTATATTCATTCAAAGATTTTTTGATGAGAAAAAGAATGGAAACAAACGGTTCCCAAACCATAGCCTAGGCAAATCAAACCAATCAATAAGAAAGGTTGTATTATTGAGAATTTGAGAAACATTCAAAATCCATGATTCGTATGCATGTGTTTGAGTTGTTTGGTGATCTTTCTATCAAATTCTATTAGTTCAAAGATTTTTGGACTAGAAAAAGAATGGAAACCAACGGTTCCTAAACCATAGCCTAGGCAAATCAAACCAATCAATAAGAAAGGTTGTGTTATTGAATTCGAAATCGCATGATTAATATGCTTGTGTTTGTGATGTTTCGTGATCTACCATCAAGTTCTATTAGTTCAAAGATTTTTGGTCAAGAAAAACAATGGAAACCAACGGTTCCCAAACCATAGCCAAGGCAAAACAAACCAATCAATGAGAAGGGTTGTGTTATTGTGAATTTGAAAAACATTCGAAATCGCATGATTCGTATGCTTGTGCTTGTGTTGTTCGGTGATCTTTCCATCAAGTTCTATTAATTCAAAGATTTTTGGACGAGAAAAAGTATGGAAACCAATGTTTTCCAAACCATAGTCTAGGCAAATCAAACCAATCAATAAGAAAGGTTGTGTTATTGTGAATTTGAGAAACATTCGAAATCGCATGATTCGTATGTATGTGTTTGAGTTGTTTGGTGATCTTTCTATCAAATTCTATTAGTTCAAAGATTTTTGGACTAGAAAAAGAATGGAAACTAACGGTTCCCCAACCATAGCCTAAGCAAATCAAACCAATCAATAAGAAAGGTTGTGTTATTGAATTCGAAATCGCATGATTCGTATGCTTGTGTTTGTGATGTTTCGTGATCTTTCCATCAAGTTCTATTAGTTCAAAGATTTTTGGACGAGAAAAACAATGGAAACCAACGGTTCCCAAACCACAGCCTAGGCAAATCAAACCAATCAATCAGAAGGCTTGTGTTATTGTGAATTTTAGAAACATTCGAAATCGCATGATTGTGTTTGTGTTGTTTGGGGATCTTTCCATCAAGTTCTATTAGTTCAAAGATTTTTGGACGAGAAAAAGAATGGAAACCAACGGTTCCCAAACCATAGTCTAGGCAAATCAAACCAATCAATAAGAAACGTTGTGTATTGAGAATTTGAGAAACCTTCGAAATTGCATGATTCGTATGCTTGTGCTGGTGTTGTTTGGTGATCTTTCTATCAAGTTATATTCATTCAAAGATTTTTTGATGAGAAAAAGAATGGAAACAAACGGTTCCCAAACCATAGCCTAGGCAAATCAAACCAATCAATAAGAAAGGTTGTATTATTGAGAATTTGAGAAACATTCAAAATCCATGATTCGTATGCATGTGTTTGAGTTGTTTGGTGATCTTTCTATCAAATTCTATTAGTTCAAAGATTTTTGGACTAGAAAAAGAATGGAAACCAACGGTTCCTAAACCATAGCCTAGGCAAATCAAACCAATCAATAAGAAAGGTTGTGTTATTGAATTCGAAATCGCATGATTAATATGCTTGTGTTTGTGATGTTTCGTGATCTACCATCAAGTTCTATTAGTTCAAAGATTTTTGGTCAAGAAAAACAATAGAAACCAACGGTTCCCAAACCATAGCCAAGGCAAAACAAACCAATCAATGAGAAGGGTTGTGTTATTGTGAATTTGAAAAACATTCGAAATCTCATGATTCGTATGCTTGTGCTTGTGTTGTTCGGTGATCTTTCCATCAAGTTCTATTAATTCAAAGATTTTTGGACGAGAAAAAGTATGGAAACCAATGTTTTCCAAACCATAGTCTAGGCAAATCAAACCAATCAATAAGAAAGGTTGTGTTATTGTGAATTTGAGAAACATTCGAAATCGCATGATTCGTATGTATGTGTTTGCGTTGTTTGGTGATCTTTCTATCAAATTCTATTAGTTCAAAGATTTTTGGACTAGAAAAAGAATGGAAACTAATGGTTCCCCAACCATAGCCTAAGCAAATCAAACCAATCAATAAGAAAGGTTGTGTTATTGAATTCGAAATCGCATGATTCGTATGCTTGTGTTTGTGATGTTTCGTGATCTTTCCATCAAGTTCTATTAGTTCAAAGATTTTTGGACGAGAAAAACAATGGAAACCAACGGTTCCCAAACCACAGCCTAGGCAAATCAAACCAATCAATCAGAAGGCTTGTGTTATTGTGAATTTTAGAAACATTCGAAATCGCATGATTGTGTTTGTGTTGTTTGGGGATCTTTCCATCAAGTTCTATTAGTTCAAAGATTTTTGGACGAGAAAAAGAATGGAAACCAACGGTTCCCAAACCATAGTCTAGGCAAATCAAACCAATCAATAAGAAACGTTGTGTATTGAGAATTTGAGAAACCTTCGAAATTGCATGATTCGTATGCTTGTGCTGGTGTTGTTTGGTGATCTTTCTATCAAGTTATATTCATTCAAAGATTTTTTGATGAGAAAAAGAATGGAAACAAACGGTTCCCAAACCATAGCCTAGGCAAATCAAACCAATCAATAAGAAAGGTTGTATTATTGAGAATTTGAGAAACATTCAAAATCGCATGATTCGTATGCATGTGTTTGAGTTGTTTGGTGATCTTTCTATCAAATTCTATTAGTTCAAAGATTTTTGGACTAGAAAAAGTATGGAAACCAACGGTTCCCAAACCATAGCCTAGGCAAATCAAACCAATCAATAAGAAAGGTTGTGTTATTGAATTCGAAATCGCATGATTAATATGCTTGTGTTTGTGATGTTTCGTGATCTTTCCATCAAGTTCTATTAGTTCAAAGATTTTTGGACGAGAAAGACAATGGAAACCAACGGTTCCCAAACCATAGCCAAGGCAAATCAAACCAATCAATAAGAAGGGTTGTGTTATTGTGAATTTGAGAAACATTCGAAATCGCATGATTCGTATGCTTGTGCTTGTGTTGTTCGGTGATCTTTCCATCAGGTTCTATTAGTTCAAAGATTTTTGAACGAGAAAAAGTATGGAAACCAACGTTTCCCAAACCATAGTCTAGGCAAATCAAACCAATCAATAAGAAAGGTTATGTTATTGTGAATTTGAGAAACATTCGAAATCGTATGATTCGTATGCTTGTGTTTGAGTTGTTCGGTGATCTTTCTATCAAATTCTATTAGCTCAAAGATTTTTGGACTAGAAAAAGAAAGGAAACCAACGGTTCCCAAACCATAGCCATGGCAAATCAAATCAATCAATAAGAAATGTTATGTTAATGAATTCGAAATCGCATGATTCGTATGCTTGTGTTTGTGATGTTTCGTGATCGTTCCATCAAAGTCTATTAGTTCAAAGATTTTTAGACGAGAAAAACAATGGAAACCAACGGTTCCCAAACAATAGCCTAGGCAAATCAAACCAATCAATAAGAAAGATTGTGTTATTGAGAATTTGAGAAACATTCGAAATCGCATGATTCATATGCCAGTGTTTGAGTTGTTTGGTGATCTTTCCATCAAATTCTATTAGTTCAAAGATTTTTGGACTAGAAAAAGAATGGAAACCAACGGTTCCCAAACCATAGCCTAGGAAAATTAAACCAATCTATAAGAAAGGTTGTGTTATTGAGAATTTGAGAAACATTCGGAATCGCATGATTCGTATGCTTGTGTTTGAGTTGTTTGGCGATATATCCATCAAGTTCTATTAGTTCAAAACTTTTTGGACGAGAAAAAGAATGGGAACCAATGGTTCCCAAACCATAGCCTAGGCCAATCAAACCTATCAATAAGAAAGATGCTTGTGTTTGTGTTGTTTGGTGATATTTCCATCAAGTTTTTGGGACGAGAAAAAGAATGGAAACCAACGGTTCAAAAACCATAGCCTAGGCAAATCAAACTAATCAATAAGAAAGCTTATGTTATTGAGAATTTGAGAAACAAGTGAAATCGCATGATTCGTATGCATGTGTTTGAGTTTTGTGATCTTTCTATCAAATTCGATTAGTTCAGAGATTTTTGGACTAGAAAAAGAATGGAAACCAACGGTTCCCAAACCACTGCCTAGGCAAATCAAACCAATCAATAAGAAAGTCATGTTATTGAATTCGAAATCGCATAATTCGTATGCTTGTGTTTGTGATTTTTCGTGATCTGTCCATCAAGTTCTATTAGTTCAAAGATTTTTCGACGAGAAAAACAATGGAAACCAACGGTTCCTAAACCATAGCCTAGGCAAATCAAACCAATCAATAAGAAAGGTTGTGTTATTGAGAATTTTAGAAACATTCGAAGTCGCATGAGTCGTATGCTTGTGTTTGAGTTGTTCGGTGATCTTTCTATCAAATTCTATTAGTTCAAAGATTTTTGGACTAGAAAAAGAATGGAAACCAACGGTTCCCAAACCATAGCATAGGCAAATCAAACCAATTAATAAAAAAGGTTGTGTTATTGAGAATTCGAGAAACATTCGAAATCGCATGATTCGTATGCTTGTGTTTGTGTTGTTTGGTGATCCTTCCATCAAGTTCTATTAGTTCAAAGATTTTTGGACTAGAAAAAGAATGAAAACCAACGGTTCCCAAACCATAGCCTAAGCAAATCAAACCATGTAAGAAAGGTTGTGTTATTGAATTCGAAATCGCATGATTCGTATGCTTGTGTTTGTGATGTTTCGTGATCATTCCGTCAAGTTCTATTAG
This sequence comes from Polygonum maritimum, assembly GCA_963924305.1. Lineage (NCBI taxonomy): Eukaryota > Viridiplantae > Streptophyta > Magnoliopsida > Caryophyllales > Polygonaceae > Polygonum > Polygonum maritimum. The sequence goes on from OZ002729.1 coordinate 31,028,197, forward strand.
TTCAAAGATTTTTGGACGTGAAAGCCAATGGAAACCAATGGTTCCACAACCATAGCCTAGGCAAATCAAACCAATCAATAAGAAAGGTTTTGTTATTGATAATTTGACAAACATTCGAAATCCCATGATTCGTATGTATGTGTTTGAGTTGTTTGGTGATCTTTCTATCAAATACTATTAGTTCAAAGATTTTTGAACTAGAAAAAGAATGGAAACCAACTGTTCCCAAACCATAGCCTAGGCAAATCAAACCAATCAATAAAAAAGGTTGTGTTATTGAATTTGAAATCGCATAATTAATATGCTTGTGTTTGTGATGTTTCGTGATCTTTCCATCAAGTTCTATTAGTTCAAAGATTTTTGGACGAGAAAAACAATGGAAACCAACGGTTCCCAAACCATAGCCTAGGCAAATCAAACCAATCAATAAGAAAGGTTGTGTTATTGAGAATTTGAGAAACAAGTGAAATCGTATGATTCGTATGCAAGTGTTTGAGTTGTTTGGTGATCTTTCTATCAAATTCAATTAGTTCAAAGATTTTTGGACTAGAAAAAGAATGGAGACCAACAGTTCCCAAACCATAGCCTAGGCAAATCAAACCAATCAATAAGAAAGGTTGTGTTATTGAATTCGAAATCGAATGATTCGTATGCTTGTGTTTGTGATGTTTCGTGATCTTTCCATCAAGTTCTATTAGTTCAAAGATTTTTGGACGAGAAAAACAATGGAAACCAACGGCTCCCAAACCATAGCCTAAGCAAATCAAACCAATCAATCAGAAGGGTTGTGTTATTGTGAATTTGAGAAACATTCGAAATCGCATGATTCCTATGCTTGTGTTTGTCTTTTTTGGTGATATTTCCATCAGGTTCTATTAGTTCAAAGATTTTTGGAGGAGAACAAGAATGGAAACCAACGGTTCCCAAACCATAGCCTAGGCAAATCAAACCAATCAATAAGAAAGGTTGTGTTATCGTGAATTTGAGAAACATTCGAAATCGCATGATTCGTATGCTTGTGTTTGAGTTGTTCGGTCATCGTTCTATCAAGTTCTATTATTTCAAAGGTTTTTGGACTAGAAAAAGAATGGAAACCAACGGTTCCCAAACCATAGCTTAGTCAAATCAAATCAATCAATAAGAAAGGTTGTGTTATTGAGAATTTGAGAAACATTCGAAATCGCATGATTCGTATGCTTGTGTTTGAGTTGTTTGGTACTCTTTTTGTCAAATTCTATTAGTTCACAGATTTTTGGACTAGAAAAAGAAAGGAAACCAACGGTTCCCAAACCATAGCCTAGGCAAATCAAACCAATCAATAAGAAAGGTTATGTTAATGAATTCGAAATCGCATGATTCGTATGCTTGTGTTTGTGATACTTCGTGATCTTTCCATCAAATTCTATTAGTTCAAAGATTTTTGGACGAGAAAAACAACGGAAACCAACGGTTCCCAAACCATAGCCTAGGCAAATTAAACCAATCAATAAGAAAGGTTGTGTTATTAAGAATTTGAGAAACATTCGGAATCGCATGATTCGTATGCTTGTGTTTGAGTTGTTTGGTGATATTTCCATCAAGTTCTATTAGTTCAAAACTTTTTGGACGAGAAAAAGAATGGGAACCAATGGTTCCCAAACCATAGCCTAGGCAAATCAAACCAATCAATAAGAAAGGTTGTATTATTGAGAATTTGAGAAAAATTCGAATTCGCATGATTCCTATGGTTGTGTTTGTGTTGTTTGGTGATGTTTCCATCAAGTTTTTTGGACGAGAAAAAGAATGGAAACCAACGGTTCAAAAACCATAGCCTAGGCAAATCAAACCAATCAATAAGAAATGTTGTGTTATTGAGTTTTTGAGAAACAAGTGAAATCGCATGATTCGTATGCATGTGTTTGAGTTGTTTGGTAATCTTTCTATCAAATTCGATTAGTTCAAAGATTTCTGGACTAGACAAAGAATGGAAACCAATGGTTCCCAAACCACTGCCTAGGCAAATCAAACCAATTAATAAAAAAGGTTGTATTATTGAGAATTCGAGAAACATTCGAAATCGCATGATTCTTATGCTTGTGTTTGTGTTGTTTGGTGGTCTTTCCATCAAGTTCTATTAGTTCAAAGATTTTTGGATTAGAAAAAGAATGGAAACCAATGGTTCCCAAACCATAGCCTAAGCAAATCAAACCAATCAATAAGAGAGGTTGTGTTATTGAATTCGAAATCGCATGATTCGTATGCTTGTGTTTGTGATGTTTCGTGAGCTTTCCATCAAGTTCTATTAGTTCAAAGATTTTTGGACGTGAAAAACAATGGAAACCAACGGTTCCACCACCATAGCCTAGGCAAATCAAACCAATCAATAAGAAAGGTTGTGTTATTGAGAATTTGACAAACATTCGAAATCGCATGATTCGTATGTATGTGTTTGAGTTGTTTGGTGATCTTTCTATCAAATTCTATTAGTTCAAAGATTTTAGGGCTAGAAAAAGAAAGGAAACCAACTGTTCCGAAACCATAGCCTAGGCAAATCAAACCAATCAATAAGAAAGGTTGTGTTATTGAATTTGAAATCGCATGATTAATATGCTTGTGTTTGTGATGTTTCGTGATCTTTCCATCAAGTTCTATTAGTTCAAAGATTTTTGTACGAGAAAAACAATGGAAACTAACGGTTCCCAAACCATAGCCTAGGCAAATCAAACCAATCAATAAGAAAGGTTGTGTTATTGAGAATTTGAGAAATAAGTGAAATCGCATGATTCGTATGCATGTGTTTGAGTTGTTTGGTGATCTTTCTATCAAATTATATTAGTTCAAAGATTTTTGGACCAGAAAAAGAATGGAGACCAACAGTTCCCAAACCATAGCCTAGGCAAATCAAACCAATGAATAAGAAAGGTTGTGTTATTGAATTCGAAATCGCATGATTCGTATGCTTGTGTTTGTGATGTTTCGTGATCTTTCCATCAAGTTCTATTAGTTCAAAGATTTTTCGACGAGAAAAACAATGGAAACCAACGGTTCCCAAACCATAGCCTACGCAAATCAAACCAATCAATAAGAAAGGTTGTGTTATTGAGAATTTGAGAAACATTCGAAATCGCATGATTCGTATGCTTGTGTTTGAGTTGTTCGGTGATCTTTCTATCAAATTCTATTAGCTCAAAGATTTTTGGACAAGAAAAAGAATGGAAACCAACGGTTCCCAAACCATAGCCTAGGCAAATCAGACCAATCAATAAAAAAGGTTGTGTTATTGAGAATTTGAGAAACATTCGAAATCGCATGATTCGTATGCTTGTGTTTGAGTTGTTCGGTGATCTTTTCTATCAAATTCTATTAGTTCAAAGATTTTTGGACTAGAAAAAGAAAGGAAACCAACGGTTCCGAAACCATAGCCTAGGCAAATCAAACCAATCAATAAGAAAGGTTGTGTTATTGAAAATTTGAGAAACATTCGAAATCGCATGATTCGTATGCTTGTGTTTGTGTTGTTTGGTGATCTTTCCATCAAGTTCTATTAGTTCAAAGATTTTTTGACTAGAAAAAGAATTGAAACCAACGGTTCCCAAACCATAGCCTAAGCAAATCAAACCAATGAATAAGAAAGGTTGTGTTATTGAATTCGAAATCGCATGATTTGTATGCTTGTGTTTGTGATATTTCGTGATCTTTCCATCAAGTTCTATTAGTTCAAAGATTTTTGGATGAGAAAAACAATGGAAACCTACGGTTCCAAAATCACAGCCTAGGCAAATCAAACCAATCAATAAGAAGTGTTGTGTTATTGTGAATTTGAGAAACATTCGAAATCGCATGATTGTGTTTGTGTTGTTTGGTGCTCTTTCCATCAAGTTCTATTAGTTCAAAGATTTTTGGACGAGAAAAAGAATGGAAACCAACGGTTCCCAAACCATAGCCTAGGCAAATCAAACCAATCAATAAGAAAGGTTGTGTTATTGAATTCGAAATCGCATGATTCGTATGCTTGTGTTCGTGATATTTCGTGATCTTTCCATCAAGTTCTATTAGTTCTAAGATTTTTGGATGAGAAAAACAATGGAAACCTACGGTTCCAAAATCACAGCCTAGGCAAATCAAACCAATCAATAAGAAGGGTTGTGTTATTGTGAATTTGAGAAACATTCGAAATCGCATGATTGTGTTTGTGTTGTTTGGTGATCTTTCCATCAAGTTCTATTAGTTCAAAGATTTTTGGACGAGAAAAAGAATGGAAACCAACGGTTTCCAAACCATAGCCTAGGCAAATCAAACCAATCAATAAGAAAGGTTGTATTATTGAGAATTTGAGAAACATTCGAAATCGCATGATTCGTATGCTTGTGTTTGTGTTGTTCGGTGATCTTTCCATCAAGTTCTATTAGTTCAAAGATTTTTGGACGAGAAAAAGAATGGAAACCAACGTTTCCCAAACCATAGTCTAGGCAAATCAAACCAATCAATAAGAAAGGTTGTGTTACTGTGAATTTGAGAAACATTCGAAATCGCATGATTCGTATGCTTGTGTTTGAGTTGTTCGGTGATCTTTCTATCAAATTCTATTAGTTCAAAGGTTTCTGGACTAGAAAAAGAATGGAAACCAACGGTTCCCAAACCATAGCTTAGGCAAATCAAATCAATCAATAAGAAAGGTTGTGTTATTGAGAATTTGAGAAACATTCGAAATCGCATGATTCGTATGCTTGTGTTTGAGTTGTTTGGTGATCTTTCTGTCAAATTCTATTAGTTCAAAGATTTTTGGACTAGAAAAAGAAAGGAAACCAACGGTTCCCAAACCATAGCCTAGGCAAATCAAATCAATCAATAAGAAAGGTTGTGTTATTGAGAATTGGAGAAACATTCGAAATCGCATGATTCGTATGCTTGTGTTTGTGTTGTTCGGTGATCTTTCCATCAAGTTCTATTAGTTCAAAGTTTTTTGGACGAGAAAAACAATGGAAACAAACGGTTCCCAAACCAGGGCCTGGGTTATAATTGGTATCAGAGCCAAGTTCTTGATAAATCACTACTGTTCATCATCTTGTTTATATCCAAGTTATAAAACTCTTTACTGTTTAAGCTCAATTCTGGGTATAGGTTTGGTTTAGCCTAACCGTTGGTAAGTCCTTCTAGGATGTTCCCGGTATTCCGTTGGTAAGCCCGCGTGAAGGGTGTTCCCAGATCAGGTGGTCCCCTATTATGAATTAAGCTTAAACCAATAGGAAGTTATTTAACTTAGATCAAACATGACGACGAATATTAGAAATTTATTTAGACAAGGATCTGGTTCTAATAGTAGTCCAGTTATCCATAGTAATGAAGATTTATACACCATTGACGACAACTTAGAATCTTGGACTATACCTGAAGAGCATACTAGTAATATTTACAAAAGGGGTCATCTTAGTTTCTTCCAAGGCCTTAGCATTAAGACACATGAAGAAACTATTAGTCTAAACAAAGAACAACAAACCCTTAGTCTGCTATCTTCGATAGCTCTAAGAAATTACAAAGAAAAGGGATTTAGGTTTATTCACCTAGGTCTTGTACAAATTGCCGTCAAACCATTGTCTAGAAAAGGAATAGATTCGCCCATCTTTCTCGCCCTTAGAGACGATAGGCTCAGATCTTACAAAGATTCTATATTAGCAATCATACAATCAAACATTTGCAATGGACCAATTTTCTTTAACTGTTCCCCAGACTACTCTCTTGATCTAACAGATCCTAGAATACTACAATCTTTAGCTCTAGATGTAAAGCTTTTAAAGGACAATTTCAAAGACTTTTCTAAAAACTTTGCTATAATATATAGAATTCATTTTAAACTAACGAGTTCACTTACAAATCCTAAGTGTATTATACCACAACTACCAAAAGGAGAGACTATTCTCCTTCAACTAGAAGCAGAAAAGTCCAGTACCTCTACTCCCAAGACAATTAAGTGGAATGAAATTACGATCCCAGAAAGCCTAGAAATTTCTCATGACAATCCTCCTCCTAATCTTGAACAAAAAGAAATTTCTGAGATCATAGAATCAGAAGGAAAAGTTTTACTAAAGTTCAATTCTTGCCGAAATAACTCTATTTACGAAAGGCTTAGGTTCGCTCCCCCTAGGTCCTCTTGTAGTGAACCTTTTATGTCCGCCAGAAGTCACCTTACAGAAACCATTAGAAATAACTATGTCCATTACCAAGACCCTTTACCAGTAGAAGAAAATGAACTAAGAAACCTACCTACCTCTCCTACTAGAAGTGAAGTCTATTCTGGAATCAATGTTATAACTAAAGAATACTTTGAAATAGATAAGGAACATCTGAAGAAGGATTTCCTAAGTCAAGAAAACAAGCTTAAACGAACCTGGTTTATGCTAATAGAAAAAACTTTTAGAGATAGAACTAGAGAAGACTGGTACAAAGAAATGAACCAAATTAAAACAAACATACCGTTTTTTACTTGGTTACCACTCTATCTAAACAATCATGGAATAGAAAATCCATTTACAGTTAAAACTATAGATGTTCAGACAAGATTAACAAAATCCTGGAGATTAATCTCAGGAGGAACCGTTAAAACTATACACCCTCCATTCCAAGGAATACTAATAAACTCTTTAGAAGGAGAACTAAAAGCTGAACCTCTAAAGAGAGGACGTGCTGATGCTGACAACAGCACGGTCAATCTTAGAGATATTAAGAAAATCTATGAACAAAATAATTATTCAAACCAAGTTCTTAATACCATAGCAAACCAAGTAGAAATGATACAAGAACAAATAGATAACAATACCATCCCTAAATTTCCTACCAGCACCTCAAAACCACATTTTAGACCAGAAAGCATCCCTAGTACCTTGTTCTCACAAGTTACCCTTACTCCTCCTAATATTCTTGAAAGAATTTCAAATAGACTAAACACTTTACAAAATTCTCAACTAAATACTACCTCGGCCTCACCAGCAAGAAACCCTGCAAACAACATAACCTGTATAAAAGAAAATTGCCCAAGCAATAAAGGAATGGCCACAGAATCAAGTGATTCTGAAGAAAGCTCTACCTCCTTTAAATCTGAAACAAAAATCCAAAATATCGAAGAAGCCTTCGATAGTGAACCCTTTGAAATAAACAAAGTAAGACAAAGAGGAAATAGATATCAAGGATATACTAAAATGTTTGGAAAAAGAAATATGGATACACGAAACTACTATAGAAGACCAACTCCCCCTGACATCCTTTACGATGAAAGATCAAAATTTAGACAAACTGAATACAACGGACAATCCATCTATGAATGGAACATAGATGGAAAATCTGAAAGTGAAATACTTAATACCTTACAAGAAATGGGAATGGCCAAAGCGTCATATAGATCACAAGGTCACTCAGACAAAATCACTGCAGCTCTTATTGTCCAAGGATTCACCGGACAACTTGAGTGTTGGTGGGATAATGCAGTAACAGAACAAGAAATGATAGATATTCTAAACTCTACAAGAATAAACAACGAAGATAGAGAAGAAGAAAATGCAGTTTCTCAACTAATTTATACCATATGCATGCATTTTGTGGGAAATCCACAAGAAGATTTACAAGCTAATGCATCAATCCTTTCTAACCTTAGATGTCCTACCCTTAGCGACTACCGCTGGTACAAGGACACCTTTATTACCTATGTTCTTAAAAGACCAGAATGTAACAACGCCTTCTGGAAAGAAAAGTTTATAACAGGCTTACCAGAACTCTTTTCTAAAAGAATAATAACCAAACTAAAAGAGGCAACTGCCTCAGATCAAATCCCGTGGGAAAAGATTACCTATGGGCAACTAGCATCCTTTGTTAAAAAGGAAGGACTAGTTCTTTGCAACGAATTAAAACTACAAGCTAAATATAGCAATAATTAAAAATCTAGAAGAGAATTAGGAACCTTCTGTGAAGCTTTTGGCTTCAGCAGCATTAAAGCCCCTTCGCGAGAAAAGAAAATTACAAAGAAGAAAATCTACAAGAAACCTTATTATTCAAAAAAGGAAAGAGAAGTTTACAAAAAGAAATCTAGACCAAGTCCCTCTAATAAAAAGATAGTTTGTTACAAGTGTAGGCAGCCTGGTCACAAAGCAAACAAATGCCCTTTGAAAAATAAAATTAATGAAGTCTGCCAAGACAATGAAGATCTTAGAAACAAACTTTCTAGAATCCTTCTCAACGATGAAGACTCTAGTTCAGACGAAGTACTAGAAATAAACCACCCTTCCTCCTCCTCTGACACTGAATATAGTTCTTCTCCTTTAGTTTGCAATGTCATTACCAAAGATAAAGAAAAAGAAACTCTTTTTCAGCTTATAGAGGAAATACAAGATCCTCAAACAAAAATACAATACTTTGAAAACCTAAAAAATTTAATCTTTAAAGAAGAGAGGAAACTACCATTAGAAGAACATTTTAGTCTAACCAAACTTTTTGAAAAGCAACCTATCTCTAGTATCTTTCCAAACCAAATAACTACTAGAGAACTTCAAACAGAAGTAAATAGACTAAAGAAAGAAGTAAAGGATTTACAAACCTTTGCTTCCCTCAAAGAAACAAAAGATTTAGAAATAGAAACTAGACTTACAATTTTAGAAACTAAAAATACTAATCTCCCGGCAGGAAATACTAACTTTCCCGTCGAAACAAGTGATAATCAACAAGAAGATAGTTTTGTTTCAGCAGTTGACAAAATAAACTTTCAAAAATGGTATGTACCAACTACACTAAAAATTGAAGACTTTGTTTTACATTCTACAGCCTTACTAGATAGTGGTGCAGATCTTAACTGTTTAAGAGAAGGATTAATTCCTTCGAAATACTTCGAAAAAACCACTGAGAAACTAACAAATGCGAGCGGTTCCCGTATGAAAGTTAGATATAAAATATCTAAGGCAAAAGTTTGCAACAATGGATATTGTTTTAAAAACTCCTTTATTTTAGTACAAAATCTTACCCATGAAATAATCTTAGGGACTCCGTTTTTAACGCAACTATATCCTTTCAAAATCAATAACAAGGGTCTGCATACCCAAATTATAGGAAAAGACATAACCTTTCCCTTTCTTTTACCAACCCAACAAAAGGATATTGACCTACTTAAATCGCATACTATAATCAAAAAAATTGATCTTATTTCCCATAAGCAAACTTTCATTAACGATCTAACTAAAGAAATCTCAAGTCAAAAGATTATTGAAAAACTAAACCAACCTTTTCTTCAAAACAAAATTTTTGATCTTCAAAAACTATTTGAAAAACAAGTTTGCTTAGACCTTCCCAATGCCTTCTGGGATAGGAAAAAGTATCAAGTCTCTTTACCATACGAAAAAGATTTTGATGAAACCAAAATCCCTACTAAAGCAAGACCTATACAAATGAATCGAGAATTACTTGAAACCTGTAAGTTAGAAATTCAAAATCTTTTAGATAAAAAACTCATTAGGAACTCCCAATCTCCATGGAGCTGTGCTGCCTTTTATGTTATGAATGCAGCAGAAAAAGAAAGAGGAGTTCCAAGACTAGTTATTAACTATAAACCTCTTAACAAAGCATTACAATGGATTAGATATCCCATTCCCAATAAAAGAGACCTTTTGAACAGATTATTTGAAGCCAAAATCTTTTCCAAATTTGACATGAAAAGTGGGTTTTGGCAAATACAAATTGCCGAACAAGATAGGTACAAGACGGCCTTCACCGTCCCTTTTGGTCATTACGAATGGAATGTAATGCCATTCGGCCTTAAAAATGCTCCATCAGAATTTCAAAAAATCATGAACGAAATCTTCAACCCTTTTACCAAATTCTTAATAGTTTACATAGACGATGTACTTGTCTATTCTAGAACAATTGATGAACATTTCAAACATTTAGATATCTTTTTACAAACTATTAAGAGAAATGGTCTTGTTGTCTCAGCTCCAAAAATGAAACTCTTCCAAACAAAAATTAGATTCCTAGGACATCATATATGTCAATAGACGATAAAGCCCATAGAGAGAAGCCTTGACTTTTCCGAAAAATTCCCTGACGAAATAAAGGACAAAACTCAGCTACAAAGATTCTTAGGATGTTTAAACTATATTGTAGACTTTTTCCCTAAACTAAGACAACTATGCATCCCACTCTACCAAAGGCTTAGAAAGAATCCCAAGCCATGGGGTGATGAACATACTAAAGCTGTTAGAACAATTAAAGAAAAAATAAAAGCTTTACCATGCATTACCATTCTTGATCCAAAAGCTTTTATGATAGTTGAGACAGATGCCTCTGAATTAGGATTCGGAGGAATTCTAAAACAAAAACTAAACAAAGAAAGTCAAGAACAATTAGTTAGGTTCTATTCGGGTGCCTGGACAGGACCCCAGAAAAACTATAGTACAATTAAGAAAGAGATACTTTCCATAGTCGCCTGTATACAAAAATTCCAAGACGATCTATACAATAAGAAGTTCCTTCTCAGGGTAGATTGTAAATCTACTAAAGAAATTCTTCAAAAGGACGTACAAAATATTGTATCTAAACAAATATTTGTTAGATGGCAAGCTATTTTATCTGCTTTTGACTTTGAAATCGAGTTTATTAAAGGAGAAAATAATTCTCTACCTGATTTTCTAACAAGAGAATTTTTGCAGGGCAAAACATCTTCATGCATCTCATTTACAAAATAGTACAAAAGGAAGCATATGAGAGATACAATATTCCTTATATCAAAAGACAGATTACCCATCTTCAAAACCAAACGTATATTTATCCTCCTTTGAAAGCCCTCTACTTAGAAGCTTTTGAAGAAGTTCTCTCAAGAAGACTAATTCTTGCAAACAACTATATTGTTTTTATCCTTCAACGAATCCCTTTATAAATTTTTCGAAATGTACTTTCTTTATTGCTTGAAGAAACGAATTTACCATTTTTACCAAATTTCTTTTCTCAGGAAATACTTTCTACAAGTCTCTAAAGACCATACTCTTTCTACTATTGAAAAAATCGAAATCCTGAATGATTTACAAAGAGAGATTGACTCTGGATTAGAAGCCGCCAACTACTACATTCGCTATAACTCTTATAACATTCCTTTTTAGAAAATGCTTTTTATTGATAAAATTAAAAAGGAACTTGACAATTACTATGGCCTTACTTATTTCAAAGATCGAATTGCATTTTTTAAACGAGCTCGTCTTTCTCCCATATACAAAGAAATAATCATTAAAGATTTAGAAGGTCAGCTCTCTTATAATTACAATCTTGCTAAGAAAAGTTTGCTTCACAAACTCAAAAACATACCTTTTTAGATGTTTTTTGTAACTAAGATTAAAAAACAAGGCAGTTTTATTTACAATCTCAAAGGGCTTTACCAACACATTCTCTACATACAGTCTCTTAAATCTTGTCCAAAATATATTCTAGAGGATATCAAGACTATTTTTCTCTACAAACAAGGACTAGCAAATTATCGTTTAAAATTAAAACTGAGAAATATCCCTGTTTAATGTCTTGACTAGCAGAATGACAGAAAAGAAGCAGACACCACAAGACTATGCTTCTAGCTCCTCTCTGCTACCAACACAAAACCAATTTCAACCACTATCTCAATTTCCACCCTTATCATACAATCAGGCTCTCCTCTCGCCTAAGACGCCTCAAAAATCCAACCAAAGAAACAATGGATCCCAAAACAAATACCATACAAAAGAAAACCTCTGTGACAACCTTTACCTTACAACCACCTTCCAACCTCTAAAACAACATGAGTTCGAACCATACATAAGATCTCTTTTTACTCCAGGATTCCACTGGTTTCCTGCAGAACCAACCAAGACTCAAAAATTCTATGAGTTTATTCTCGTCGACTCCGGGTCTGTTGAAATTACCCATACACTTGACCAAATAAACCAACAATATATTGTACTTTCCAAATGCAAGATCCTTAAGGTTCTAAAACTATCAGATTGGAAAACTCCCACAGACCAAAAAGACTTCTCCATACCATATTTTCCCAAAGGATACTCTTATTTCGACTACAAAGAGGCCTGGTTCAAAACCTTCTTCCTTAGACCATTTACACATTCATGGTGGTTCAACTTTGTACAAACCTGCCCAGATGATTTTCCAGTCTGGTTCTACAACTGGTGGTTTTATTTCGGACCAACACCCGACATTTATCCAAACGAAATTACCAAGGCCTTGGCTTTCTTCACCAAACACTCTACAGCCCTAGACTACACTAAACCGGCAAAGTTCCATAACAACCTTCAAATACCATGGATATTTTGCTGGACTTATCACCTCCAACAAATCCTTCCCAAACCATTTCCACTCTCTCTTTGCAGACAGTTCAAGATTCGATGGTGGGATAAATTCAATAGTGCCGCCATCACCTACGACAAGATACAAAAAAAACTAGAACAAAAAATTTACAGACATCCACAACAACAACCTCCACAAACAATCCCGTCTTCTTCAACACATATCTTGACGGAAGAACAATGGAAACAATTTCAGGAATTCCAGCAATACCAGCAGTTCCTGCAAACCCAAAACAAGGATCTTTCGCCTCGCTCTTGGGCCCTCAAAGCTGAACAGGAAGGGTCTTCTTCACCACCAGTCCCGCATGACGACCCAGAAATCTTTTCCCAAGATCCATATGCTCAGTAATCGGCCCATTACTCAGCAGCCCATTACTCTTGGCAAAACATCGGGGGGCAAAGATGACAAGACAAGGCAAGATGATAAGACGTCACTTCAACAAAACAACAAGGAGCTCGGACCCATTTACAAAAATAATACAAGTGAACAGTAGTGAACAGTTGTACGGCACACTACAGTATACAAACAGTAGTACGGACCAGTGTTTCTATATAAACAAGCCTCTTAGGACTTCAAGGGCACGGCAGTACAAGAGGAGAATTGAAGACCCTCAAAACACTCGTTGAAGGATAAAAACAATATAGTTGTTTGCAAGAATTAGTCTTCTTGAGAGAACTTCTTCAAAAGCTTCTAAGTAGAGGGCTTTCAAAGGAGGATAAGTATATGTTTGGTTTTGAAGATGGGTAATCTGTCTTTTGATATAAGGAATATTGTATCTCTCATATGCTTCCTTTTGTACTATTTTGTAAATGAGATGCATGAAGATGTTTTCCCTGCAAAAATTCTCTTGTTAGAAAATCAGGTAGAGAATTATTTTCTCCTTTAATAAACTCGATTTCAAAGTCAAAAGCAGATAAAATAGCTTGCCATCTAACAAATATTTGTTTAGATACAATATTTTGTACGTCCTTTTGAAGAATTTCTTTAGCAGATTTACAATCTACCCTGAGAAGGAACTTCTTATTGTATAGATCGTCTTGGAATTTTTGTATACAGGCAACTATGGAAAGTATCTCTTTCTTAATTGTACTATAGCTTTTCTGGGGTCCTGTCCAGGCACCCGAATTGAACCTAACTAATTGTTCTTGACTTTCTTTGTTTAGTTTTTGTTTTAGAATTCCTCTGAATCCTAATTCAGAGGCATCTGTCTCAACTATCATAAAAGCTTTTGGATCAGCAATGGTAATGCATGGTAAAGCTTTTATTTTTTCTTTAATTGTTCTAACAGCTTTAGTATGTTCATCACCCCATGGCTTGGGATTCTTTCTAAGCCTTTGGTAGAGTGGGATGCATAGTTGTCTTAGTTTAGGGAAAAAGTCTGCAATATAGTTTAAACATCCTAAGAATCTTTGTAGCTGAGTTTTGTCCTTTATTTCGTCAGGGAATTTTTCGGAAAAGTCAAGGCTTCTCTCTATGGGCTTTATCGTCTGTTGACATATATGATGTCCTAGGAATCTAATTTTTGTTTGGAAGAGTTTCATTTTTGGAGCTGAGACAACAAGACCATTTCTCTTAATAGTTTGTAAAAAGATATCTAAATGTTTGAAATGTTCGTCAATTGTTCTAGAATAGACAAGTACATCGTCTATGTAAACTATTAAGAATTTGGTAAAAGGGTTGAAGATTTCGTTCATGATTTTTTGAAATTCTGATGGAGCATTTTTAAGGCCGAATGGAATTACATTCCATTCGTAATGACCAAAAGGGACGGTGAAGGCCGTCTTGTACCTATCTTGTTCGGCAATTTGTATTTGCCAAAACCCACTTTTCATGTCAAATTTGGAAAAGATTTTGGCTTCAAATAGTCTGTTCAAAAGGTCTCTTTTATTGGGAATGGGATATCTAATCCATTGTAATGCTTTGTTAAGAGGTTTATAGTTAATAACTAGTCTTGGAACTCCTCTTTCTTTTTCTGCTGCATTCATAACATAAAAGGCAGCACAACTCCATGGAGATTGGGAGTTCCTAATGAGTTTTTTATCTAAAAGATTTTGAATTTCTAACTTACAGGTTTCAAGTAATTCTCGATTCATTTGTATAGGTCTTGCTTTAGTAGGGATTTTGGTTTCATCAAAATCTTTTTCGTATGGTAAAGAGACTTGATGCTTTTTCCTATCCCAGAAGGCATTGGGAAGGTCTGAGCAAACTTGATTTTCAAATAGTTTTTGAAGATCAAAAATTTTGTTTTGAAGAAAAGGTTGGTTTAGTTTTTCAATAATCTTTTGACTTGAGATTTCTTTAGTTAGATCGTTAATGAAAGTTTGCTTATGGGAAATAAGATCAATTTGTTTGATTATAGTATGCGATTTAAGTAGGTCAATATCCTTTTGTTGGGTTGGTAAAAGAAAGGGAAAGGTTATGTCTTTTCCTATAATTTGGGTATGCAGACCCTTGTTATTGATTTTGAAGGATATAGTTGCGTTAAAAACGGAGTCCCTAAGATTATTTCATGGGTAAGATTTTGTACTAAAATAAAGAAGTTTTTAAAACAATATCCATTGTTGCAAACTTTTGCCTTAGATATTTTGTATCTAACTTTCATACGGGAACCGCTCGCATTTGTTAGTTTCTCAGTGGTTTTTTCGAAGTATTTCGAAGGAATTAATCCTTCTCTTAAACAGTTAAGATCTGCACCACTATCTAGTAAGGTTGTAGAATGTAAAACAAAGTCTTCAATTTTTAGTGTAATTGGTACATACCATTTTTGAAAGTTTATTTTGTCAACTGCTGAAACAAAACTATCTTCTTGTTGATTATCACTTGTTTCGACGGGAAAGTTAGTATTTCCTGCCGGGAGATTAGTATTTTTAGTTTCTAAAATTGCAAGTCTAGTTTCTATTTCTAAATCTTTTGTTTCTTTGAGGGAAGCAAAGGTTTGTAAATCCTTTACTTCTTTCTTTAGTCTATTTACTTCTGTTTGAAGTTCTCTAGTAGTTATTTGGTTTGGAAAGATACTAGAGATAGGTTGCTTTTCAAAAAGTTTGGTTAGACTAAAATGTTCTTCTAATGGTAGTTTCCTCTCTTCTTTAAAGATTAAATTTTTTAGTTTTTCAAAGTATTGTATTTTTGTTTGAGGATCTTGTATTTCCTCTATAAGCTGAAAAAGAGTTTCTTTTTCTTTATCTTTGGTAATGACATTGCAAACTAAAGGAGAAGAACTATATTCAGTGTCAGAGGCGGAGGAAGGGTGGTTTATTTCTAGTACTTCGTCTGAACTAGAGTCTTCATCGTTGAGAAGGATTCTAGAAAGTTTGTTTCTAAGATCTTCATTGTCTTGGCAGACTTCATTAATTTTATTTTTCAAAGGGCATTTGTTTGCTTTGTGACCAGGCTGCCTACACTTGTAACAAACTATCTTTTTATTAGAGGGACTTGGTCTAGATTTCTTTTTGTAAACTTCTCTTTCCTTTTTTGAATAATAAGGTTTCTTGTAGATTTTCTTCTTTGTAATTTTCTTTTCTCGCGAAGGGGCTTTAATGCTGCTGAAGCCAAAAGCTTCACAGAAGGTTCCTAATTCTCTTCTAGATTTTTCTTTATTGCTATATTTAGCTTGTAGTTTTAATTCGTTGCAAAGAACTAGTCCTTCCTTTTTAACAAAGGATGCTAGTTGCCCATAGGTAATCTTTTCCCACGGGATTTGATCTGAGGCAGTTGCCTCTTTTAGTTTGGTTATTATTCTTTTAGAAAAGAGTTCTGGTAAGCCTGTTATAAACCTTTCTTTCCAGAAGGCGTTGTTACATTCTGGTCTTTTAAGAACATAGGTAATAAAGGTGTCCTTGTACCAGCGGTAGTCGCTAAGGGTAGGACATCTAAGGTTAGAAAGGATTGATGCATTAGCTTGTAAATCTTCTTGTGGGTTTCCCACAAAATGCATGCATATGGTATAAATTAGTTGAGAAACTGCATTTTCTTCTTCTCTATCTTCGTTGTTTATTCTTGTAGAGTTTAGAATATCTATCCTTTCTTGTTCTGTTACTGCATTATCCCACCAACTCTTAAGTTGTCCGGTGAATCCTTGGACAATAAGAGCTGCAGTGATTTTGTCTGAGTGACCTTGTGATCTATATGACGCTTTGGCCATTCCCATTTCTTGTAAGGTATTAAGTATTTCACTTTCAGATTTTCCATCTATGTTCCATTCATAGATGGATTGTCCGTTGTATTCAGTTTGTCTAAATTTTGATCTTTCTTCGTAAAGGATGTCAGGGGGAGTTGGTCTTCTATAGTAGTTTCGTGTATCCATATTTCTTTTTCCAAACATTTTAGTATATCCTTGATATCTATTTCCTCTTTGTCTTACTTTGTTTATTTCAAAGGGTTCACTATCGAAGGCTTCTTCGATATTTTGGATTTTTGTTTCAGATTTAAAGGAGGTAGAGCTTTCTTCAGAATCACTTGATTCTGTGGCCATTCCTTTATTGCTTGGGCAATTTTCTTCTATACAGGTTATGTTGTTTGCAGGGTTTCCTACTGGTGAGGCCGAGGTAGTATTTAGTTTAGAATTTTGTAAAGTGTTTAGTCTATTTGAAATTCTTTCAATAATATTAGGAGGAGTAAGGGTAACTTGTGAGAACAAGGTACTAGGGATGCTTTCTGGTCTAAAATGTGGTTTTGAGGTGCTGGTAGGAAATTTAGGGATGGTATTGTTATCTATTTGTTCTTGTATCATTTCTACTTGGTTTGCTATGGTATTAAGAACTTGGTTTGAATAATTATTTTGTTCATAGATTTTCTTAATATCTCTAAGATTGACCGTGCTGTTGTCAGCATCAGCACGTCCTCTCTTTAGAGGTTCAGCTTTTAGTTCTCCTTCTAAAGAGTTTATTAGTATTCCTTGGAATGGAGGGTGTATAGTTTTAACGGTTCCTCCTGAGATTAATCTCCAGGATTTTGTTAATCTTGTCTGAACATCTATAGTTTTAACTGTAAATGGATTTTCTATTCCATGATTGTTTAGATAGAGTGGTAACCAAGTAAAAAACGGTATGTTTGTTTTAATTTGGTTCATTTCTTTGTACCAGTCTTCTCTAATTCTATCTCTAAAAGTTTTTTCTATTAGCATAAACCAGGTTCGTTTAAGCTTGTTTTCTTGACTTAGGAAATCCTTCTTCAGATGTTCCTTATCTATTTCAAAGTATTCTTTAGTTATAACATTGATTCCAGAATAGACTTCACTTCTAGTAGGAGAGGTAGGTAGGTTTCTTAGTTCATTTTCTTCTACTGGTAAAGGGTCTTGGTAATGGACATAGTTATTTCTAATGGTTTCTGTAAGGTGACTTCTAGCGGACATAAAAGGTTCACTACAAGAGGACCTAGGGGGAGCGAACCTAAGCCTTTCGTAAATAGAGTTATTTCGGCAAGAATTGAACTTTAGTAAAACTTTTCCTTCTGATTCTATGATCTCAGAAATTTCTTTTTGTTCAAGATTAGGAGGAGGATTGACATGAGAAATTTCTAGGCTTTCTGGGATCGTAATTTCATTCCACTTAATTGTCTTGGGAGTAAAGGTACTGGACTTTTCTGCTTCTAGTTGAAGGAGAATAGTCTCTCCTTTTGGTAGTTGTGGTATAATACACTTAGGATTTGTAAGTGAACTCATTATTTTAAAATGAATTCTATATATTATAGCAAAGTTTTTAGAAAAGTCTTTGAAATTGTCCTTTAAAAGCTTTACATCTAGAGCTAAAGATTGTAGTATTCTAGGATCTGTTAGATCAAGAGAGTAGTCTGGGGAACAGTTAAAGAAAATTGGTCCATTGCAAATGTTTGATTATATGATTGCTAATATAGAATCTTTGTAAGATCTGAGCCTATCGTCTCTAAGGGCGAGAAAGATGGGCGAATCTATTCCTTTTCTAGACAATGGTTTGACGGCAATTTGTACAAGACCTAGGTGAATAAACCTAAATCCCTTTTCTTTGTAATTTCTTAGAGCTATCGAAGATAGCAGACTAAGGGTTTGTTGTTCTTTGTTTAGACTAATAGTTTCTTCATGTGTCTTAATGCTAAGGCCTTGGAAGAAACTAAGATGACCCCTTTTGTAAATATTACTAGTATGCTCTTCAGGTATAGTCCAAGATTCTAAGTTGTCGTCAATGGTGTATAAATCTTCATTACTATGGATAACTGGACTACTATTAGAACCAGATCCTTGTCTAAATAAATTTCTAATATTCGTCGTCATGTTTGATCTAAGTTAAATAACTTCCTACTGGTTTAAGCATAATTCATAATAGAGGACCACCTGATCCGGGAACACCCTTCACGCGGGCTTACCAACGGAATACCGGGAACATCCTAGAAGGACTTACCAACGGTTAGGCTAAACCAAACCTATACCCAGAATTGAGCTTAAACAGTAAAGAGTTTTATAACTTGGATATAAATAAGATGATGAACAGTAGTGATTTATCAAGAACTTGGCTCTGATACCAATTATAACCCAGGCCCTATAGTAATGAAGCAAATCAAACCAATCAATAAGAAAGGTTGTGTTATTGAATTCGAAATCGCATGATTCCTATGCTTGTGTTTGTGATGTTTCGTGATCTTTCCATCAAGTTCTATTAGTTCAAAGATTTTTGGACGAGAAAAACAATGGAAACCAACGGTTCCCAAACCACAGACTAGGCAAATCAAACCAATCAATAAGAAGGGTTGTGTTATTGTGAATTTGAGAAACATTCGAAATCGAATGATTCGTATACTTGTGTTTGTGTTGTTTGGTGATCTTTCCATCAAGTTCTATTAGTTCAAAGATTTTTGGACGAGAAAAAGAATGGAAACCAACGGTTCCCAAACCATAGCCTAGGCAAATCAAACCAATCAATACGAAAGGTTGTGTTATTGAGAATTTGAGAAACTTTCGAAATCGCATGATTCGTATGCTTGTGTTTGTGTTGTTTGGTGATCTTTCCATCAAGTTCTATTAGTTCAAAGATTTTTGGACTAGAAAAAGAATGGAAACCAACGGTTCCCAAACCATAGCCTAAGAAAATCAAACCAATCAATAAGAAAGGTTGTGTTATTGAATTCAAAATCGCATGATTCGTATGCTTGTGTTTGTGATGTTTCGTGATCTTTCCATCAAGTTCTATTAGTTCAAAGATTTTTGGACTAGAACAATAATGGAAACCAACGGTTCCCAAACCACAGCCTAGGCAAATCAAACCAATCAATAAGAAGGGTTGTGTTATTGTGAATTTGAGAAACATTCGAAATCGAATGATTCGTATACTTGTGTTTGTGTTGTTTGGTGATCTTTCCATCAAGTTCTATTGGTTCAAAGATTTTTGGACGAGAAAAAGAATGCAAACCAACGGTTCCCAAACCATAGTCTAGGCAAATCAAACCAATCAATAAGAAACGTTGTGTTATTGAGAATTTGAGAAACATTCGAAATTGCATGATTCGTATGCTTGTGCTGGTGTTGTTTGGTGATCTTCTATCAAGTTATATTCGTTCAAAGATTTTTTGATGAGAAAAAGAATGGAAACAAACGGTTCCCAAACCATAGCCTAGGCAAATCAAACCAATCAATAAGAAAGGTTGTGTTATTGAGAATTTGAGAAACATTCGGAATCGCATGATTCGTATGCTTGTGTTTGTGTTGTTTGGTGATTTTTCCATCAAGTTCTATTACTTCAATGATTTTTGGACTAGAAAAACAATGGAAACCAACGGTTCCCAAACCATAGCCTAGGCAAATCAAACCAATCAATAAGAAAGGTTGTGTTATTGAGAATTTGAGAAACAAGTGAAATCGCATGATTCGTATGCATGTGTTTGAGTTGTTTGGTGATCTTTCCATCAAATTCTATTAGTTCAAAGATTTTTGGACTAGAAAAAGAATGGAGACCAACGGTTCCCAAACCATAGCATAGGCAAATCAAACCAATCAATAAGAAAGGTTGTGTTATTGAATTCGAAATCGCATGATTCGTATGCTTGTGTTTGTGATGTTTCGTGATCTTTCCATCAAGTTCTATAAGTTCAAAGATTTTTGGAAGTGAAATACAATTGAAACCAACGGTTCCCAAACCATAGCCTAGGCAAATCAAACCAATCAATAAGAAAGGTTGTGTTATTGAATTCGAAATCGCATGATTAATATGCTTGTGTTTGTGATGTTTCGTGATCTTTACATCAAGTTCTATTAGTTCAATGATTTTTGGACGAGAAAAACAATGGAAACCAACGGTTCCCAAACCATAGCCTAGGCAAATCAAACCAATCAATAAGAAAGGTTGTGTTATTGAGAATTTGAGAAACAAGTGAAATCGTGTGATTCGTATGCATGTGTTTGAGTTGTTTGGTGATCTTTCTATCAAATTCTATTAGTTCAAAGATTTTTTAAATAGAAAAAGAATGGAGACCAACGGTTCCCAAACCATAGTCTAGACAAATCAAACCAATCAATAAGAAAGGTTGTGTTATTGAGAATTTGAGAAACATTCGGAATCGCATAATTCGTATGCTTGTGTTTGTGTTGTTTGGTGATCTTTCCATCAAGTTCTATTAGTTCAAAGCCTCTTTGACGAGAAAAAGAATGGAAACCAATGGTTCCCAAACCATAGCCTAGGCAAATCAAACCAATCAATAAGAAAGGTTGTGTTATTGAAAATTTGAGAAACATTCGAAATCGCATGATTCGTATGCTTGTGTTTGTGTTGTTTGGTGATCTTTCCATCAAGTTCTATTAGTTCAAAGATTTTTGGACTAGAAAAAGAATGGAAACCAACGGTTCCCAAACCATAGCCTAAGCAAATCAAACCGATCACCCTACCCTCATTACAAGCCGAAATGATGGGAACTCTAAGCTTACCTAAGCCGAGAATCTTGCAAACGCGTCCTATGAACGTTCTTTTTTTTATCTTTACGGGACGTACTTGCTTGATTTTCAAAAATGGTTCTAAGTGATCAAAGGGACGCGTGTTAAGAGCTGAGAACAGTCTGTACAGAGTTCTAAGTTCAGAGGTTATGATCAGTGTTTGGGACGCCGTGGTTCAGTTCAGAGTAGTGAAGTGTTGTGTGTTGAAAGGACGCCAGGTCGGAGTCCTTTGCAGTTGTGAGAAGTTTGAATTTTGAAAATGAGAAGGTGAACCGTCTTAGAGAAGATTCAGCGAAGATCTCGGGATATGCGCAAACAGTGCCCAACAGCTGTGTTTCTTAGCAAAGAAGAAAGCCACGTGTTGGAAGGCGGGTGGAGGAAACCAAGTGTAAAGACCCTGTTACCCCTGCCCGTCCAACTTCGTCTTCTACCTATAAATACCCACCTGTGTTTTCCGAAACACCTTCTTCGCTCCTCTGCTGTTTACACAATTTTAGCAAAGCTCTCAAATCTTCAAACCCAGATCCCGAAATCACTTTCTGATCCGCACTATTTTGTATAGGTTAACTCTTGTATTTTAGGGCTTTATTGAGTGTGTTTAGGTTAGAGTTGTGCGAAATTGTAATATCTAGGCCGAAGACACAAGAATTCAAGAATGAAGAGTTTTAAGGCGTTTTGAGCTGTCTTTGCGACACCGCTTGCTTGCAAAGGCTATATCTTGAGCTACAGAGGTCGGATTGAGCTGATGCCGGTGCCATTGGAAAGATAACTTCAAGGGCTTCAATTCATCTTTTGACACCGAAGTCAGATTCCAAGCTGAAGAGGGTCAAAACAGCCTCCGAAGTGACACCAGCGATCTTGTCGAGATTCCGCGACCGCGGCCTGACCGACGCGCCCGCGGTGGCTGCCGAGACGAGACGTTTGTCTCTGTTGTGAAAGCGCGGGCGCGGTGATGGCGACGCGACCGCGGTGATGCCGAATCCGAAGCGGGCCGAAATCTTTCTATCTTGTTTCCTTTTCTATCTTTTGCCTCTTTCCTTATCTATATCTCATGGAGCTTGTTCCTTGGGCTATATAAGGAGGAGTCCTCCCTAGGTTTTTATTCATTCACATTCACATTCTACCTTCTTCCTTCTTTCACAAGTTAGGTTTTTAGTTTAGTTATGGAGAGCTAGTCTCCTTGAGTTTGTTCAAGGGAGAAGCTCTGATGTATGAACTCGTGAGATTTTGGTAATTGATTTCTATCCTTTGGTTAATATTGATTCTCTTGTGCTTCATCTTATGATTGTTGATTGTTTCTCTAGGAGTCGCGACCCTATTGAATTGATTAGCTTTCTATTGTTTGATTAGGTTTGGACCGTGGACAAAACTAATCTGTGAAAACAACTTAACCTAGACCTGTTGTCTATGCAACTAGGATTAAGAAGAGAATTGATTGTTTTATCTTACAATTGACTCGTAGCTTGATTGTTTGATATTATATCCTGCATATCCTTGTTCTCTATGCTAATTCTAGGTTAAGCGTCCTTGCCTAGGGTTATAGAATTGCTTGGACCATGGACTTGCGATTGTTAATGATCAGGATAGGAATTAACCATAGGTGTGAATGAAATCAATGGATGAATCTATGATCGAGGGATTATATCATGAGTGGATCTTTTGAATAAACCTGCTTTCCCTTATTTGTTTCTTTGTTTGTTATTTGTTTCTTAGTTTAGATTAGTTTACTTTAGATCTTTCTCTCAAATCCCCCTTTCTTTAGTTGATAATTATATTGATACTAGAAGCTTTAAGTTCTCTTGGGTTCGACCCCTTACTTGCTTACTATACTTAGTTTGTAGTTTGGGTTATTTATCTTTGATCTTGGCACGACGACTTTAGCCGAGTCAAATTTTGGCGCCGTTGCCGGGGAACTTTGGTTTCTTTCTAGTATTAATATTTTTATTGACTTTGTGTGGACCTATCTTACGGTCCACACTTGTATATTCTGATGTCTTCTCTTGAGTTTTGTCAGATGCAGGATGAACCATTCCACGAGTACTTTGCTAGATGTAGACGCGAGTTGGATAGACTCTTCTCTATGGAGTGTCCTATCGGACCTGAGGATGCATTCAATAGCATTGTTTATACCATGGATAATGAGACTTTTCGGGAGTTCTATACTTGGAATAGTCAGGAACTCAGAGACATGTCTCATATGGAACGTTGGGAATTTTTGTGCACAAAGGCTCAAGAATATGAGGAAAAGTTCAGACAGTGGGAGTTGGAGGCTGAAGAATGCGAGAGCGACTCAGACACGGACCCGTACTCAGTTATGGACCCGAACCTTACTATACTGGAGGGTTTCGCTCTATGCGCACGTGAATCAAGGAGAAAGTGGAGGGTGATCATACGGATACGAAAACGCGACCGCGGTGAGCAATCCCGCGCCCGCGTTTCCAACACAGAAACGGAGGAGCTACGCCTGGAGGAGAACCGCGACCGCGGGTCACAAACCGCGCCCGCGGCTTCTGAAGAAGTTTTTCCCCCGCCTTCCAGCCTCGAGGATTTTGTCGATGATGTCCCAAATTCCAACATTCAAGGTGTCATCTCCGAGATTCCTGAAATCAGTTTGGAGGATCCCTATATCCTTTATTCCACCTCTTCTCTCTCTCTTGATCCTTGTTTTGTTCTTTCATGTCAATCTTTTGTGAAGGATTCCATCTTTGAGCATGCTAGGGTAGGTGTTGAGTTCTTCTATGCTTTACCTCATGATAGTGATAATTCAACTAGGAGATTTGCATGCTTTGCTGAATACTTTGAAAAATCACCTAAATCACCTAATTGGTTTCACTCTAGAAAATCACACCCTAATTGCTCAAGCATGTTTGATAGGTTAAAAAGGAGTTTGAATTATTTCTTATTTCTTGATAATTTGTCAATATGCTATGTGTCCTGTTGTAAGATAGCTGTGCAGGACTTTGATTTGATGCTCAGGGCATTGACGATTTCCGATCCTGAAGACGTCGAGCCAACGACGTTAACCAAAAGCGCTGCTTGGGAGGCAACCCAAGGCTTAGATAGATTGTTTTTCCATTCCTAGGTTAGGTTTTTATTCGTTTTCGGACTAACGTGCAGGTACTAGGTCCGAAAGGACATTTTGGTGCAAAACCGCGCTCGCGGCAGCCATACCGCACCCGCGGTGGAGCACCAGAGCCAATCCCGACATACAGGTACTAGCGCCGCGGTCGCGGTTATCATGCCCTGGGTTCCGAAAAAAAAAAAAAAAAAAAAAATTATCACCGCGCCCGCGGTGAGGCCGGGTCTGGCAAAAAAAAAAATCGAAAAAAAAGGAAAAAAAAAAAATTTGGGGCATTTATCTTCTATTTTCCATATATTTTTTCCATCTTTCTATCTTTACCATCATTCTTTCTATCCATATATCTATCTCCTATTTTCCATATATCTTTCCACCACCTTCTATATTTCTTTTCATTCATCATTGGAATTATTTTTGTATTGGCTATGTGTAAAAGCCTAAGTATGGGGGAGCTTTGTCCCCCGAGAGTTCTCTTCTCCGCGGCTCGAGTTCAAGTATTTGTCTATCTTCCAAGAGACGAGCCAAGATACGAAGGTTTATTGCACATCATCCGGTCCGAGAAGAAGTCAAGAGTTCATGACTACACGAAGACCGCGACCGCGCCACACCGGCCGCGCCCGCGGTTTCCCTCCAGAAGTCGACTTTCCTCGCTGTGTGGATCCCGCGACCGCGGCCTGATCACCCGCGCCCGCGGTTAGCCTGCAGAATGGTGATTCCAAAGCCTTTCGTCCATTCTTCTACCACCTATGAAGAGTTCTTTCATTCCACTCTCTTCATCGATTGTGAGTCTTCTGATATACCCTTCTTCCTTGCTTCTATCCTTTCTCTTTGCTTCATTGAGGACAATGAAGGATTTAAGTATGGGGGAAGGAGTACTCGCATTCGCTTATCCTAGTTAGCTTAGTTAGCTATTTGCTTCAGATTTTTTATTTTCTTCTTTTCATGGAGCACTTGCACCATATTTTTTGCATAATAAAGAAAGAAAGAAAAAGAAAAAAAAATAGAAAGAGCCATAAAAATTGAAAAAAGGCATATAAATCCTAGGATGAGTCGAAAACCCGAAAGGGCGGCTCATGTAATAAGCAGGTAACCCGGACCAGCATTAGGCTGGGGTAAAAAGAGGTTTATGAGAGATGTGAGTTTTGTGAGCACACCTTTTGAAAAATGAAAAGAGCGGTTAGGTGAAAACCCGAAAGGGCGCCTAAGCAGAATTGAGCGGAAAAATTCGAGTGTTTTAGGATCATTCTTGCTTGGGGACTTTGGGGCTTACATGTTATATTTGGGTAGATCCTAGGTTGCTCTCTTTCATGTTTTTAGAGCTTGAGTGTTATATTATGTTGTGAGGTGTGTTTGAGCTTTATTGTTTTATGCTCATGATTTCTCTATATTTTGGGTTCGGGTTGTGAGTTGAGTGTTTTTATTTTCCCTTATATTTCCTGAGATCTTAGATGTGCTTCCTTGTTATATTTGTTTGAGCTTACTCGAGGACGAGCAAGATCTAAGTATGGGGGAATTTGATTCGCACTATTCTGTATAGGTTAACTCTTGTCTTTTAGGGCTTTATTGAGTGTGTTTAGGTTAGAGTTGTGCGAAATTGTAATATCTAGGACGAAGACACAAGAATTCAAGAATGAAGAGTTTTAAGGCGTTTTGAGCTGTCTGCGCGACACCGCTTGCTTGCAAAGGCTATATCTTGAGCTACAGAGGTCGGATTGAGCTGATTCCGGTGTCATTGGAAAGCTAACTTCAAGGGCTTCAATTCATCTTCTGACAGCGAAGTCAGATTCCAAGCCGAAGAGGGTCAAAACAGCCTCCGAAGTGACACCAGCGATCCTGTCGAGATTCCGCGACCGCGGCCTGGCCGACGCGCCCGCGGTGGCTGCCGAGACGAGAAGTTTTTCTCTGTTGTGAAAGCGCGGGCGCGGTGATGGCGACGCGACCGCGGTGATGCCGAATCCGAAGCGGGCCGAAATCTTTCTATCTTGTTTCCTTTTCTATCTTTTGCCTCTTTCCTTATCTATCTCGTGGAGCTTGTTCCTTGGGCTATATAAGGAGGAGTCCTCCCTAGGTTTTTATTCATTCACATTCACATTCTACCTTCTTCCTTCTTTCACAAGTTAGGTTTTTAGTTTAGTTATGGAGAGCTAGTCTCCTTGAGTTTGTTCAAGGGAGAAGCTCTGATGTATGAACTCGTGAGATTTTGGTAATTGATTTCTATCCTTTGGTTAATATTGATTCTCTTGTGCTTCATCTTATGATTGTTGATTGTTTCTCTAGGAGTCGCGACCCTATTGAATTGATTAGCTTTCTATTGTTTGATTAGGTTTGGACCATGGACAAAACTAATCTGTGAAAACAACTTAACCTAGACCTGTTGTCTATGCAACTAGGATTAAGAAGAGAATTGATTGTTTTATCTTACAATTGACTCGTAGCTTGATTGTTTGATATTATATCCTGCATATCCTTGTTCTCTATGCTAATTCTAGGTTAAGCGTCCTTGCCTAGGGTTATAGAATTGCTTGGACCGTGGACTTGCGATTGTTAATGATCAGGATAGGAATTAACCATAGGTGTGAATGAAATCAATGGATGAATCTATGATCGAGGGATTATATCATGAGTGGATCTTTTGAATAAACCTGCTTTCCCTTATTTGTTTCTTTGTTTGTTATTTGTTTCTTAGTTTAGATTAGTTTACTTTAGATCTTTCTCTCAAATCCCCCTTTCTTTAGTTGATAATTATATTGATACTAGAAGCCTTAAGTTCTCTTGGGTTCGACCCCTTACTTGCTTACTATACTTAGTTTGTAGTTTGGGTTATTTATCTTTGATCAGCTACATAAATCCCAACCTCCTCCTTCGAGACCCCAATCTCATTCTTCCTCCAAACCCCTCCAAAAACCTCAATCTTCTCAACCTAAATCCAAACCCACTCAGAAACGATTTTCGTTTCTTGAGAAACCATTCGTCCCGGAGCCAGAACAAGGAAGCCCTGGCAAAGGCTCTGTTTCCAGACTTCGAATTCAACCTAAATGCCGTCCTCCCCTTGACCCTCTCATTGAGGACTGGCTTGAAAAAGAGCCGAGGACGCTCGCAAATATTTGCTTAAGGGCGTCCGCTCATAACCACCCTCCTAAAGTCCAAAGACTACTTTACTACTTCATGGTAACGTACGTCAAGCCCCGCCTTGCAGAAACCAACAACACCAACCCTCCATTCATGGGGCCAGGCATCATTTCCGACTCGTTTGGTGGGACGGTCGAAGAGCTCGCCAAACTGCTCCCCGATATAATGGAGTTCGTCGTGGCTCCTGCGGGCTCCGTCCCATCTCAGAAACGAAAAAGGCCTTCCTCTCCCCCTCCTTCCAAACAGCTCCAAATTAAAGGCCCTTCCTCCACTCACCCTAAACCAATCCCTTCCTCCCCTCCTCCCGCCCCAAAGAGACGCCTGAAGACGTCCGCTGAGCTCGAGGGCGTTACAGAACAACAAATGGCAGCCATACGCCTCTCCGAGCTGCAAATAGAAAAAGAGGAGAAGGCCAGACAGGAGCAGGAAGAAAAGGACGCCATTGCTGCGGCGATCCAACAGACCCTACAGGAAGTCCCACGACTCCCTGCTCCTCCACCAAGGGTAGAGGACGCTACTCCTGCCTCTGTCGCTGCTGTGGACCCGCTGGATGCGGAAATAGAGGCGGACCTGGCAAAGCCGATGCCCAAGGTCACAAAGGATGCTCCTCAAGTACAGGTCCCGGCCAAGGACGCTGTACCAAAAGTTATAACTCTTGAGGACTCTCCTGCTAAGCAGCCGCCTCCTCCCCCTGCTCCGCTCAAAGTTAAGCCCATCTCCATGGCTCCGCCCAGCACCTCCTCTGCCTCCACCAAAGCCAAGATAAGAACTCCCACTCCCTCTCCTCCCAGAGCTTCAACTCCCCCTCCTCCTCCTCCTGCTCAGGCCGTTGAGGATACTGCTCAAGTCCAAGGGACGCCTCCTTCAACCATCCCTACAGAGTCCTTGGCAAGGACTCCAGCTGTGGACGCGCCTCCACCAGCACAGGCGTCCGCGGCTGAGGACACCGAGATGGTCGAGTCCCATGAACAAAGGGACGAGGCCTCTGATGAAGAGGATGCCCCTCTCCAGGACGAAGAGCCTGAGGACGAGGAGGGAGACGGAGAGGAAGAAGACGCCGGTGATGAAATAATTGTGAGCAACGGCAGTAAGCAGAAACGCCTGAAAAAGATTCTGTCGCCGCTCCTCTTCACTGCCCAATTCCTGGAAGAGAACCAGCGCCATGAGTTCTTGGACTTGCTTGAGTTCCAGGGATGGACGCACCTAGGCGCTGAGGCCGCTGAAGTTGACCCCGATCAGGTTCTCCGTTTCTACTCCAAATTTGAAATATCAGAAGTAAACGGGAAGCCTCAGGGGACGTTCGAGATTGATGGGGACGAATATTCAATTGTTGAGGGTACCGTCCGCCGAATGCTAGGCCTGCATCCTTCTCCGCCAGATGCTATGCACGACCTTCCCAACAAGAACTTTGGTCGTTTCTCCCAAGAAGAGATCTTCACTCGAATTTTCAACGGGAGACAACCAGTTGCTAGGGATAGGGTCGCTCACTGTCTCTCCAAGACGGGCGTCCTTGCGCATCACTTCATCGTGCGCATGGTCGTCCCCCGCCAAGAAAAGAAGTCAATAGTCCAGATCATTGATAGTATCTTACTGGACGCCTTCTTGGAACGTGATGTCCGCATTTCTAGGTAGATTTTTAGTGTCTAGATAGGTTAGATTTGGTGGTGTTTGTGCTTGAGTCTTGTGTTTTTGAGTCTTTTTGCATGAGTTTTCGTATTTCCTTGAGATTCGGAAACTACGCGCTTTTGTGTCGTTTTGTAGGTATTTTGAAGCTTGAAGACGAGTTTGGAGCAAGGCTAGGAGAGGATGGATTAGCTAGGAGGAAAATTTCAAGTGGAAGAGTCAAGAAGAAGAGCTAAAGAGAAGCCAAAGCAAGAAGAAAAGTCAAGGA
This sequence comes from Polygonum maritimum, assembly GCA_963924305.1. Classification (NCBI taxonomy): domain Eukaryota; kingdom Viridiplantae; phylum Streptophyta; class Magnoliopsida; order Caryophyllales; family Polygonaceae; genus Polygonum; species Polygonum maritimum. Next base: position 31,057,519 of record OZ002729.1, read on the forward strand.
AAAAGTCCCAAGATCGAGCCCAAGGAGGTCGAGGTCGAGCCACTTTACCAAACTTGGAGCGTAAGGAAAACATGTCTCAGGATCGACCCTGAAGGGGTCGATATCGACCCTAGTAGGGTCGAACCTCGTGGCCGACCTTCACCTATCCGGATTTGCATGTTGAAGTTTCCAAATCTGTATTTTAGGAAGGTGTTTTCTTTGTGTTTCCTAGTTAGATTAGGACTCCTTTTTGTCTATAAAAGGAGGTGGAACCTATAGTTTTTATTCAATCAATTAATCATCAAGACTTGAAGAGTTAGGAAGAAGACTTGGAGAGCAAGTTTGAGGTTTGTAAGATTGACCTTTGGTTTTTAGTTGAATTTTTGTTTGGTTTTGATCATGTCTTCTTCTTCTTCTTCCTTGTTTCCTTTTGCTATGTGTGAGTAGTCTTCTTAAGTTCTAGGGTTGGGCAAAAACCCAACACAATCATGCATGTTTAAAACTTGAATTCATGACTTGAATGCTTAAGGATCATATCTAACCTATCTTGTGCTTAATCCTTGGTGAAAATTGAGGCATGTCTTGTAATTAACCCTAGCGAAAGTGAAAAGTTAGTTGCTTGATTACATCTAATAGGATTATTTGCGAAAGTTGATATTCCTAGGTTGAAGGATAGTTAGAAAGTTGTTTGATTTGCGAAAGTTGGTTGAATAACTTGAATTGTTTGCAAAAGTTAACTTTTCTATGATCTAGATGGCATGATAGTTGTGAATTCTTGTTGAGAGCATGTATGGTTGTTGTTGTGGTAGCCCTAGCCCTAGGATTTGCCCTTTTATTTGATTGAAATTCGTGTTTCTGCTTTGATCCCGACTCCCTTCGTCATGTTCGAGCCCTTGTTTGTGATTGAGTGATTTCGTGTGTTCTGCTCTCAGGATCGACCCCCCCTAGGGTCGGGATCGACCCTCTTTGGGTCGAGCCTGAGTTGTTCTGCCCTTGTTTTCTTTGCTTTTCGTAGTTTATCGACTATTCTTAGCACTATTCTCACTCCCGTGGACGATCCTGACTTCGCTATACTCAGCGGGGTCTTGACTACAAATTTATTTGTTCAAGAATCCCTTCAACAAATTGGCGCCGTTGCCGGGGAGTGTGCAATAGTGCCGAGTTTAGTTGATATTTGGGTTTGGGAATAGCCCATACCCCTTGTGTGTTACTGATTCGTTTTTCTTGTGTTTGTGATTGCAGGTGTATGCCCTCTAGTTCACGAAGGAAAATCGACTATTTTCCCTTTGATCCTGAAATAGAGAGAACCCTTCATCGCAGGCTACGAGAACGACGAGCTATGGCCGACGCTGACGCTCTTGCTCAACAGATGGAACAACTCCGTGCTCAGATGGAGCGTATGCAAATGGAGCGTGCTGCTCAAGATGCTGCTTTGCATCGAGAGAGAGAGGCTGTTGCCCGTCTCCAACAACAACTAGATGCTATTCCGAGGAACGCTAAGCAATACATGCATCCAGAGCTTAGAGTTCCCGAGTCCGCTATAGTGCTCCCGGCGATTGAGTGTGCCTTTGAGATCAAGTCTCACTTTATCACTCTCATCAAAAGGTCTCAATATGAAGGCAAGACATCCGAATGCCCTATGGAGCACATCAAAAATTTCACCGACCTTTGTGACACCATCGCCGCCGATGGCGTGTCACTTAAATATGTGCTCCTCAAGGCATTCAAGTCGTCTCTAACCGGGAAGGCACTTCATTGGCTCGAAAGTCTACCCGCTAGGTCCATCACTACATGGAAGGCTTTGCACGACTTGTTCATGACGAAGTTCTTTCCACCGGCCAAGACTACCGAGCTAAGGAAGCGCATCACTTCTTATCATCAACTTCCTAACGAGACTTTTGTTGAGACTTGGGAGAGATTCAAGGAGCTTCTTCGGCAATGTCCTACTCATGGACAACCTCCTTATGTTCTTCAAGAGATATTCTTCCAAGGGATCAACGCCGCTACAAAGGACCGCATCAATCTTCACACCGATTGCGGTTTCATTGAGATGGATCCCGATGAGGCATGGGCCCTATTGGACAAACTCACCAACTATGATGCCATGTATGGGACCCAACAATCCATCCGGATTCAAACGAAGAAGCTTTATGATCTGAATAGTGAGCCTATTGATCAAGATGTGAAGTTTCAATTCTTGCAAGATAAGATCAACCGGCTCGAGAAGCAAGTGAGTTACTACAAGTCCGTTGCCCCCACTTGTCAAGAATGTGGTTCCCAATCTCATACCACCACTTCTTGTACAAATGTGGAGCAAGTTCGGGCTGTCGAGGCATATGCGGAGGCTAACTATATGCGAGGACCCTACCGAGGCCAAAACAATGCTTATGCGGGGAGGAACAACAACAATTATCCTCAATGGAATAACAATGGCCAAGGCCAAAGTTATCCACCTCCTCCACAAGAGCAAAGGGCCCCTCCTTATAGACCTCCCGGTTATCAAGAAGAACCACCGGCTTGGGCTCACGGTTACTTTGAAAGATTCGACCGCAAACTTGATGGCGTTCAAGGCCAATTGGGAAACTTTGATGCATGGAGGAAGAATGTTGATTCCCAACTTGGTAATCTAGCGGCTCAAATCCCACGACCTGAAGGACAACTTCTGGGCCGACCCGAGGAGAATCCTAGAGGCCGAGCAAGCAATGGTGAAATCCGAGCCATGAACCTTCGGAGTGGCAAAGCATTACCCGATCCACCAAAGCAAACAGCGGAAGAAGCAGCCTCAGGATCGACCCCACCTGGGTCGATCTCGACCCCCTCCATGGTCGAGCCTGAGACCGCCAATGATGAGGACGAAGGGGCGATCGACCCCGCTGAGGTCGAGCTCGCCCATCCTGCACCCGGAACAGCTTCCAACCCTTCTCCTCCACTCATTCCCGATCCCACTCCTTCTAAAATACTTCCTTACCCTTCGAAGAAGCCCAAGGACGCGACGGAAGGAAAGTTTAAGCGCTTTGTTAAGTTGCTTCAAGGCTTGAATCTTTCTATTCCTTTCGCCGAGGCCTTGAATGAAATGCCCGCTTACACCAAGTTCTTGAAGGAGATTCTATCTAGGAAGGGATCAATGTCGGAACTAACGGATGAGGTGAGGTCATTGGACCTTCCCGAGAAGCTTGGTGATCCCGGGAAGTTTGCTATTACAATCGGTATTGGAGCTTATCGCTTCAAGGCATTGTGTGATCTTGGTGCTAGTGCTAGCTTGCTTCCACTCTCAATTTGGTCCAAGACCAACATGGGGCCATTAGTACCGGTGAACATGAGGTTATACATGGCGGATGGATCGTGTGTTCAGCCCACGGGTGTAGTTGATGATTTCCCCGTTCAAGTGGGGAAGTTCTTTGTGCCTAATGATTTCATAGTCATGGAGATGCCCGAGGATCCGGTCGTTCCCATCATACTCGGACGACCCTTCTTAGCCACCGCGGGCGCGGTCATTGATGTCAAGTGTGGACTTCTTACTTTCAAGATTGGTGAAGAAGTGGTCGAGTTCCGGTTCAATCCAACATTGAAGGAATCAAGTCATGAGGAGGTCAAGATGCTCTACATACACTCCGACTACATCGAGTGCAACAACCCGACGGGACGATTTTTGACATGGGAACCTCTACCGCAAAGTTCGAGGGTCTCAGGATCGACCCCCATTGGGTCGAGCTCGACCCCCCTGGATGATGGCGAGGAGTCCTTCCTTGTCTTGGATGCACTCAAAGCGGAGCACGAGGATGAAGTTAGCTTGCCCGAGCCCACTCCCTAGCTCAAGGAGCTTCCCGATTCTTTGAGGTACGCTTTTCTTGGTCCAAATTCTTCTCTCCCCGTCATTATTAATGCTAATTTGAGTGAGGACGAGGAGAACAAATTGCTTGATGTGCTTCGGACCCATAGGAAAGCCATAGGATATTCTCTAGAGGAACTTAGTGGTATTTCACCGTCATTGTGCATGCATAGGATATATATGGAGGATGACTATAAACCCACTATTGAGCACCAACGTAGGCTAAACCCTAACATGAAAGAGGTAGTGAAAAAAGAAATCCTTAGAATGCTAGATGCCGGTATCATATTTCCTATCTCCGATAGTAAGAGGGTTAGCCCCGTACATGTGGTTCCTAAGAAAGGGGGGATGACGGTTGTTGAGAATGAGAAGGGAGAGTTGATTCCTACTAGGACTACCACCAAGTGGAGGATGTGCATAGACTATAGGAAACTTAATAGTGCCACTAGGAAGGATCACTTCCCGCTCCCCTTCATTGACCAAGTTTTGGAACGTTTAGCTCAACATGATTACTTTTGCTATTTGGATGGCTATAGTGGTTTTTGGCAGATTCCCATTCACCCCGATGATCAAGAGAAGACCACATTCACTTGTCCTTATGGGACGTTCGCTTACAAGAGAATGCCGTTTGGGCTTTGCAATGCCCCGGCCACTTTTCAAAGGTGTATGATGGCCATCTTCTCCGACATGATTGAGGAGATAGTGGAGGTGTTTATGGATGATTTCTCGGTTTATGGTTCCTCTTTTGACTCATGTCTTGTTAACCTTTCTAGGGTCCTTAAAAGATGTGAGGAAATGAACCTTGTGCTTAATTGGGAAAAGTGTCATTTCATGGTTAGAGAAGGAATTGTCTTAGGTCATCTAGTGTCTAAGCGAGGGATTGAGGTGGACGAAGCAAAAATTGAGCTTATTGACAAATTGCCCCCTCCATCTTCCGTGAAAGACGTTAGGAGTTTCTTGGGGCATGTGGGGTTCTATAGGCGCTTCATTCAAGACTTTTCTAAAATTGCTAAACCTTTGACTCACTTACTAGTGAAAGATGTAGAGTTTAGCATGTCTTCGGATTGTCTTGAAGCATTTTACAGATTGAGGAGAGCTCTTGTGACCGCCCCCATCATGCAATCACCGGATTGGACAATTCCCTTTGAAATCATGTGTGATGCTAGTGACTATGCCATTGGTGCGGTTCTTGGGCAGCGGAAGGATAAGAAGCTTCATGCCATTTACTATGCAAGTAAGACTCTTGATGAAGCTCAAAGTAAGTACACTACCACCGAGAAAGAGTTTCTTGCCGTAGTATTTGCATTTGAAAAATTCCGCTCCTATCTAGTAGGCTCTAAGGTGATTGTTTATACCGACCATGCCGCGATAAGATTTCTAATGGCGAAGAAAGACGCCAAGCCTAGGTTGCTTCATTGGATGCTTTTGTTGCAGGAATTCGATCATGAAATCCGAGACAAGAAGGGAGCGGAGAACCTAGTGGCGGATCACCTATCTAGACTACCCCTTGAGCACATCATGGAGTCCGGCGGATCGATCCCCATCGATGATACACGCCCGGATGAGACCCTTATGCTAGGCAACAAAGATTACCATGAAGACATTGGAGGAGGAGCTGCCGAACTCTCAGGTTCGACCCCCCCAGGGTCGAGATCGACCCCCACCGGAGAAGATGAACTCTCAGGTTCGACCCCCAAGGGGCCGATCACGACCCTTCCCTTGGGTCGGTCTTGTACGTCTTCTTCTCCCTCTTCGGGTCTTTCAAGTTCTAATGTTCTTCCATCTCCATCTTCTTCTCCTCCCCCTTCTATGCTATACGTGGGTCGAAGACCCCTTGGTTTGCGGATTTTGCTAACTATGTTGTAGGAGGCATTATCCCGGAAGGATTGACGTCCCAAGCTAAGAAGAAGTTCCTCCACGACGTCAAGCGCTACTATTGGGATGATCCTTACTTGTTCAAACAAGGGAGTGATCACATCTTTCGACGTTGTGTGCCGGACGATGAGATAGAGGGAGTCATCCGACATTGTCACACTCTACCCACGGGTGGCCATGCTAAGGGCTTAAAAACAACCGCTAAGATCCTCCAAAGCGGACTCTATTGGCCAACTCTCTTCAAAGATGTGCAAGCATATGTGACAACTTGTGATGAGTGTCAACGGTCGGGGAACATTACATGGAGGAACGAGAACCCACTCACCGGTATCTTGGAAGTTGAGCTTTTTGATGTTTGGGGTATTTACTTCATGGGACCCTTCCCCTCTTCGGGTCCCTACAAGTACATACTCGTGGCGGTTGACTATGTTTCCAAGTGGGTTGAGGCCATAGCTACAAGGACGAATGATGCTCGAGTAGTGGCCAAGTTCATGAAGACCAACATCTTTCCCCGTTTTGGTGTCCCTCGTGTCCTCATTAGTGATGGAGGCTCTCATTTCATTGAACGGAGCTTTGAGGCGCTTTTGACCAAGTATGGGGTGTCTCACAAGGTGGCCACACCTTATCATCCTCAAACTAGCGGTCAAGTAGAAGTTTCAAACCGCCAAATCAAGAGCATTCTAGAAAAGACGGTGTCCCGCTCAAGAAAAGATTGGTCTTCCAAGCTTGATGATGCTCTATGGGCCTACCGCACCGCCTACAAAACACCACTCCGCACCACCCCTTTCAATCTAGTGTATGGAAAGTCTTGTCATTTGCCCGTCGAGCTCGAACACAAGGCTTTATGGGATCTCAAGAAGCTCAACATGGATCTCGATGCGGCCGGGGAGAAGTGATCGGTCCGGGAATCGGAGGGTCTCACAATTTAAATTTATAAAACCGAACCTTACTTGTAGTAAAGAGGTAGGGTGTCGAACACACGGGAGTTCGTGCGTCGAGAGTACCCGAAAAGACTAAAAAGAGGAGAAAATAAAGACAAACGAAGGAAAACAAAAGAGATCTCCTCGGACCGACACAGGGTCACTTCGGTCCGAGGTAGGATCGAGATCAATTTGTACGGGACCGACGTTGGGCAAGTCGGGCCCGAGGTGCTGGGTATCTCGGTCTTAGCAAATAAGTAGATCGGTCTTGGGTTTTTGGGTTCCTCCCCCAACTAGACTTGGATATTCCACCTCAATTCAGCCAATAAGTGTTTGATTCTAATGAGATTGAGGTTGCTCGCCTCAAATCCCTCCAATCTACACCTCGACCCAAGGGAGTTTTCACTCACCTTCGATGCTAGAGAGTTGTGATGGGATAGAGACCACTTTCGCTTACTCTTACCAAACACAAGCTCTAGATCCCTTGTTTTCACAAGAGAATTGAAGCTCAATGTAGAGAGGATTCACAAATCAAGCACTCAAGGCTATGGAATTGGGGTTTTCTACCCAAATCTAGCTAGGGGGATTCCCCCATAGCCCAAGACTATGGAATCTACTCCATGTGGTAAGAGAAAAACGAAATCAAAAGGGAAATCAAGCAAATCTCAATCAACATCATCCAATCAAACTCCAATTTCATTCAAACTCAAAGATGTCTACAAAATCCAAGTTCAAATCTACTTGATCTAAGCAAAACAAGGTACAAAACTCACAAATCTTCCTCTCTTCTCCAACGACCTCTCCTTCTCTTCCTTCTTCCTTCTTCCCCTTGCTCTCCAAGCCTTCCTTGAGTCTTTGAGAGTGAAATTTGGGTTTGGTGTGTGTGTGTCCCACTCGTCCCCCTCACACTCCACACCTTGATTTGATCACTAATCACCTCTCTTATCCTTCCTCTTGGATTGGGGACCAGGGAATCCCAATTTAGAAAGGGGCAAATGTGGAAAGTTGCTAAAAATATGCCTTGGGGAACAATCCTCACATGCGCCGACTTGGACCGACACGGGTCGACATCGGGCCCGACGTTGGGAACGTCGGTCCTGGCTCTGGTTGCTCGATCTCGGGCCCGACATGGGTGTAACTCGGTCCAGGGCCTCGATCCTTGCCTTCTTCCTTGGTTTCCTTTCGTTCCACTTCATTCTTAGCTTGGCTCTTGCACTCCTTGACTTGGCTCCTTCCTTAGCTCCTCGAAATGGTCCTCTTTCTTGCCATTTTACCTACAAAAACAAACAAACTCGCATAGTTTCCGACTCTTGAAGAAAACCGGGAACTAAGCTAAAAAGGAAACAAAACTACAAAGAAGAGAATGAAAAACACATATTTACAAGGGAAATTAACTACTAAAACACCACCAAAATGAGAGACATCAGAATACCCCATACTTAAACTTGCTTGTCCTCAAGCAATAACAATATAAGCAAGACCGAAGCACAATCTTCAAGTAAAGCCTCATATGAAAAACTCAATCAAGCACAAGTGATAGACATACTATCAAGATTATGTCATGACACATGATAAAGTGTTCAAGGAATAAAGTCTAATGCAACAAAGCCTCACTTTAGGTATGTAGAAATGTGTATCACTCATCATGTGTTTAGGCTTGAAAATGAACACTCAAACTCAACAAACATGCAAGTAAAGACTTTACTATTGAAGTTAATATCACCAATTCCTCCACCTACAGATGCCTATTACAATGCACACAAAGAATATGAACTTGGCTCAATGGAGGTCCTCAAAGAGGTTCCATTCGGCCGAGTTGTAATGGGGCTTTTGCTGTTTCTCAAGGTGGGAATCATTTTGGTCTTGTGGTGCTTACAATGGGGATTGAACTTTCTAGTCTCTCACCAACTCACCAAATTATTCCACTTTCAACTTCACTCATCCCAAAAGACTTTGATTTTTTTCTTTTCTTTTCTTTTCTCAACCCACTTTTCACTAAACATTCCACTTCATCTTTGCACTACACTTTTTGTTGGATTTTTCACACTTTTTCCACTAGAATCGACTTGCACTAAACTCGGGCCCGAAGTGCACTTTTCCTCGGTCGGTGCCCTTTTCTTTCACTTAAGCACTTTGCTTTCAATCCACTACTTTTTCCAACTTTTCTTTCTTTCTTTACAACAAAGATGCACTACCCACTTGGTTTATAACTCCATTTTTCGCCCTTCACCAAAGAGAATCTCAACTCTCCAAATATATTCCAAAACCTCTCACTAAAGTCCAATCCCATAAGGGTCAAGTCATATAGGCTAGGAATCATATTTTTGAGGAGTTTCAAACAAAGGTCTAAGGCTAAAACGGGGCTACAAACAACGGTTTATCTTCAAGGTAGGATATGGAACATTTTTGTGACTAAATGAAATAAAGTTCAAATCAATGTGACAAAGCATAGAACAATTCTCATATTGGCCTTGGAAAATAGATAAACACCTCAATAACAAGTTTTACTAAGCATGCATGAGCTAATTCTCACAAGAAAATGAGGGATATGCAATATGAACAAGCATCCCTAAAATGGCCAAAAATAATCTCACAAGGGTCACTCAAGCTTAGTTGCATCAAAACTCATCCAAGAACTAATGTGCTCAATAAAAACATGCAAGATATCATATCACATCAAAAACAACATCCATTTAGAGGCTAAACTATCCAAAAATATGTAAAGGAATTTACATGCTCACATCATCATTAGCCTTCTTTGGACATCTAAGATGGGAATTCCTAGTCCAAAAACAAAATCTTTTTGATATTTTTCAAATCATTTTCGAATTTTTATGAATTTTTGCAAAATTTTTCAAACCAAAAACAAACTCATCCATTCATGCCATAAAATCGATCATCATTCTTATACATGTCATGCCACTATCCAAAATGAAACATCCCTTAAACAAGAAAACAAACAACCTACACATGGAACTAATGAGCAACTAACCCACCCCGTACTTAAAATTTTGATGTCCCCATCAAAAAGAAATCAAAACTCAAAAGTAAAGAGAAGAGTAGAGAAAGCTCACAATTCCTTATTCTTGCATGGCATGATTGAGGCTTAGTTTGATAAGAGTAGAGCCCAAGAGGCTCTTACTTCTTCGCTCGGGTCGATCTTGTCATAGTACTTCTTCACTCGATGACCATTAACTCGAAAGATCGTCCCATCTTTATCAATCAAATCTACCACTCCTTGAGAATGTATGCAATGTACTACAAACGGTCCACTCCACCTCGTCCGAAGCTTACCCGGAAAGAACCGAAGTCGTGCATTAAAGAGAAGCACCTTGTCTCCCACTTGGTAAGTTTTTGGGACCAACTTCCTATCATGCCACCTTTTAGTCTTCTCTTTGTACAACTTGGCCTTTTCATAAGCCTTCAAACGCAACTCCCCTAACTCATGAAGGTCTAAGAACCTCTTTTCTCCGGCCAAGTTCACATCCCAATTCATCTCCTTTAAAGCCCACTTGGATTTGTGCTCCAATTCCACCGGGAGGTGGCACGCCTTGCCATAGACTAGATTGAATGGTGTAGTCCCAAGAGGCGTCTTGTAGGCGGTCCTATAAGCCCATAGTGCATCATCAAGTTTAGATGACCAATCTTTCCTTGACTTAGACACCGTCTTCTCCAAAATAGCCTTGATTTGACGATTTGAGACTTCCACTAGACCACTTGTTTGAGGATGGTAAGGGGTAGCAACTCGGTGAGACACTCCATACTTAATCAACACATTCTCGAAGCATCTTTCAATGAAGTGAGGGCCACCATCACTAATGAGAACTCTTGGCACACCGAATCTAGAGAAGATGTTGCTCTTCAAGAACTTCATCACAACTCTTGCATCATTGGTCCTTGTTGGAATGGCTTCCACCCATTTAGAAACATAATCAACGGCCACCAAAATGTACTTGTACGGGGCCGACGTCGGGAAAGGTCCCATAAAGTCGATCCCCCATACATCAAAGAGCTCCACCTCTAGAATTCCGGTTTGAGGAGTCTCATTTCTCCTTGACAAATTCCCCTCTCTTTGGCACTCCTCACATCTCTTCACATACTCATGAACATCCTTGAACATGGTCGGCCAACAGAACCCACAATGAAGAATTTTAGCCGTGGTTTTCGAACTCTTAGCATGTCCTCCGGTTGGCAAAGAATGACAATGGCGAATGACACTTTCAACCTCCTCACTTGGAATGCACCGTCTATAGATTCTATCGCTCCCCTCTTTGTATAGGTACGGATCATCCCAATAATATTGCCTAGCATCATGTAAGAATTTCTTCCTAGCCGAGTAAGACAAATTTGGTGGGATCACTCCCCCTACAACAAAGTTAGCAAAATCCGCAAACCAAGGAGCGACCCTTCGTTTTGTGGATTCAATAGATAATAGACAAGTAGGAGATGAAGATTTAATCAACTTAGGATGACAAGGAATGGAAACCGAGTGAAGGATCTTACTTGATTTCATAGACCGACATTGCAAGGTATTTAGCCCGACATGTGTAGACATCGATCGGGTCGAACATGTGCAAATCTCGTCTGGGACCGACGTTGCAGACCTCGGGTCTGAGGTACTGGGTACCTCGGTCCTATGTTCCATACTTCGGGCCCGACTTTCTAGCTTGGTCGATCCATCCATTCGTTCCTTCTTGCTACTCATTAGGCCTTCATCCACCCTCATGTCATCTATTTCCACACCATCTCCTATCTCCTTCATGTACTCCATGGGCAACCGGGATAGATGATCGGCCACCAAATTTTCCGAGCCCACTCTATCCTTGATCTCATGGTCAAATTCTTGAAGAAGAAGCATCCATCTCAAAAGCCTCGGTTTTGCATCTTTCTTCTTCATGAGGTACTTGATCGCCGCATGATCCGTATAAACCACCACCTTAGACCCCACAAGATATGACCGGAATTTCTCAAACGTAAATACCACCGCTAGGAATTCCTTTTCCGTAGTTGTGTATTTACATTGAGTTTCATCCAAGGTTTTACTTGCATATTAGATAGCATGCAACTTTCCCTCCTTTCTTTGCCCAAGAACGGCTCCCACGGCAAAATCACTTGCATCACACATCACTTCGAAAGGAAGATTCCAATCGGGTGACGCCATGATGGGTGCCGAAACCAAAGCATCTCTCAACCTACAAAAAGCACTCATACAATCCTCGGAAAATTCGAAGGGAACATCCTTCATTAAGAGGTTAGACAATGGTTTTGAGATTTTAGAGAAATCTTTGATGAAGCGTCTATAAAAGCCCGCATGACCTAAGAAACTCCTAACATCACGCACACAAGTAGGTGGAGGAAGTTTTTCAATTATCTCAATCTTGGCTCTATCAACTTCTATTCCTCTACTAGAAATGAGATGTCCTAGAACTATTCCTTCCTTAACCATGAAATGACATTTTTCCCAATTAAGCACAAGGTTAGTCTCTTCACATCTAGCCAACACTCTATCCAAATTAGCCAAGCAAGCATCAAAAGAGGAACCATAGACCGAAAAATCATCCATGAATACTTCCACTATTTCCTCTACCATGTCGGAGAAGATGGACATCATGCACCTTTGAAACGTTGCCGGAGCATTACATAAACCAAAAGGCATGCGTCTATAGGCGAACGTTCCATAGGGACATGTAAAAGTTGTCTTCTCTTGATCATCGGGGTGAATAGGGATTTGCCAAAATCCACTATACCCATCAAGGTAGCACAAGTATTCATGTTGTGCTAATCTTTCAAGGACTTGGTCAATAAAAGGAAGGGGGAAATGATCCTTACGAGTACCACTATTTAACTTTCGGTAATCAATGCACATGCGCCATTTTGTAGTGGTTCTTGTAGGAATCATTTCTCCTTTCTCATTTTGCACTACGGTCAATCCACCCTTCTTAGGAACTACATGCACGGGACTCACATATTTGCTATCCGAAATTGGGAAGATGATTCCCGCATCCAACATCCTAAGTATCTCACTTTTAACCACTTCTTTCATATTAGGATTCAATCTTCTTTGTGGTTCAATAGTGGGTTTATGATTGTCCTCCATGTAAATCCTATGCATGCAAATTGATGGTGAGATTCCTTTAAGTTCCTCTAATGAATACCCTAAGGCCCCCCTATGCTTTCTTAAGACCGCTAACAACTTGGATTCTTCCTCATTATTCAAATTAGCATTCACAATTACGGGCAATGAAGAGTTAGGGCCAAGGAAGGCTTACCTCAAGTCCTTTGGAAGCTCCTTTAGCACATGGGAAGGCTCCGGTGGTGCTTGGGTTTCCTCCGTTTCGGCCTTGAACACCTCCAAGTAAGTCATCCCACTCTCCACTTTCTCGTCCTCTTCTTGATGAGCAATCACCCCTTCATTCTTCACTTCAACTCCATAGGGCGGAGGGATGGCTTTCAACTCTAGCTTCCTTGTGCTTGGCTTGTTGGATATAGCCTCCCATTGCACTCCATTTGGAAGAAATTGAACCATCTTGGCTTCTCTATGCAATGCTTCCCTTGAAGTTGACTTGAAGGAGAAATCGAGCTCTACTCCTCCAAATTCGAGGGACAAGTGACCTTTCTTCACATCTATGACGGCTCCAACCGTAGCTAGGAATGGTCTCCCCAAGATGATAGGCTCACCCGGTACTTCTAACATGTCCACCACAACGAAGTCCGTAGGTACATAGTGCCCCTCTATACACAATGGATAATCCTCCACCACTCCAATTGGCTCAATTGAAGTTCCATCGGCTATGGTCAATCTCATGTTTACCGGAGCAATGAGTCCCATGGCGGTTGACTTCCATATAGTGTATGGTATAACACTTGTACTTGCTCCGGGGTCGCACAATGCTTGAAACTTCCTCGGTCCGATACCCACGGTGATGGCAAATCTTCCGGGATCACCAAGCTTTTGAGGTAGCTCTAATATCTTCACCTCGTCTTGCATCTCAACAATTGACCTCTTCTTGCTCAAGATTTCTTTCAAAAACTTTGCATAAGACGGCATCTCACTTAGAGCATCGGTGAATGGGATGGTAATGTTCAAGCCTTGCAAAAGCTTCAAGAACCTCTTGAACTTGCCCTCAACAATCTCCTTGGGCTTCTTCATAAGATATGGAAGAGTAGTGCAACCTTGCTTCTTGCTTGAATCAACCTCCTTGGATCGATCTTTCTCAACAAATCCACCTTGGACCGACGATGGAATTACCTCGGGACCGACTTCAGGGACATCGGTCCCAGGGCAAAGATCATCTGGGCACGTCGGGCCGACTTCAGGGCAAGTCGGGCCCGAGTTGGGTTCAACCTCGGTCCACTCCAGGGGACTTCCTCCATCTACAGGATCGACTTCTGGTAACGTCGGGCCCGAGTTGCTGGGAACCTCGGTCCGACCCTCTTCTCTCGGTTTTGGAACTTGTGGCTCGGGCAAACTCCGTCCACTCCTTAATGTTATGGCTCGAACTTCGTTTTGTTGTTGTGGGGCACGGGGATTCTCCTCGGGTCGGCCCGGGAGTCTCCCTTCCTCTCTTGGAAGTTGATTCGCCATGTGAACAATTTGGTTGTCCACTTGCCTTCTCCACACACCAAACTCCTTGAATTGGGAAGCCAATTCCTTGAACTTGCCTCTCATCTCTTGTGCCCATTGTGGAGTTTGCTCATAGAACCCCGGAGGTCGGTATGGTGGTTGTTGGGCTCTTGGCTCGTTGTTGTTGAAGTTGTTGTTGTAGCCACTAGCTTGCCCTTGGTTCCACCTTCCTCCATTGTTGTAATTGGATCTTCCTCCGAAATTCCTTTGGACATAATGAGCCTCCTCAATTTGTTCCGCCAACCGAACTTGGCGCTCATTTGGACACTCTTGTGCTCCATGCTTCAAGGAACCACACTCTTCACATGCTCTTGTGGTTTGTTGGGCATAACTCATCTTCCTCCTCATCTTGTTCAATTCATCCTCCAAGAATTGGATCTTCACATCTTTGTCCACCTCTTCACTTTTGGGATCGTAGAGCTTCTTCGGACCTTCTCCATGGACTCTAACTTCCTTGCTCACATTGCTAGTACCATACATCGCCTCATAATCCGAGAGTTTGTCCAACAACTCCCATGCTTGTTCCGGCGGCAAGTCAATGAACCCACAATCGGTATGGAGGTTCAATTTATCCTTTGTGGCGGTGTTGATCCCTTAGAAGAAGATGTCTTGAAGGACATAGGGTTGTTGACCATGTGTCGGACACGCTCTCAACATCTCTTTGAATCTATCCCACGCCTCGAAAAGTGGCTCATGAGTTCCTTGTTGGAAACTAGCAATCTTCCTTCTAAGCTCCGTCGTCTTGGTGGGCGGGAAGAACTTCATCAAGAATGCTTCATTTAGGGCCCTCCATGATGTGATGGATCGAGGTGCTTGACTCTCCAACCAATGCAAAGCTTTGCCTCCCAAAGACCACTTGAAGGCTTTGAGTAGCACATACTCAAGCGTCTCATCATCCATGGAAATGGTCTCACAAAGGTCCTTGAATTGCTTCACATGCTCGATCGGACACTCATTCGGCCTCCCTTGGAATTGCTCTCTCTTGATGAGTGAGATAAATTGAGTTTTTATCGCAAAATTCCTTGACACCTCCGGCAAGACGATGGCCGGCTCCGGGACCTTCAACTCCGGATGCATGTATTGTCTAGCATTCCGGGGTTGAGTGTTGATTTGGGCCTCCAACCTTATCCTTTGCTCCCTCTCTCTACGGGCCTCGGCATCTCGATTTGCCATCTCAATTTGCATTCGAGCCATGTCGGCTCTCATCCTCTCAAACTCCTCATCTCGGGCTTGGTCCGCCATCCTCTTCTTCTTGCGGGCTTGCCTTAGAATACTCTCCGGGTCACACACAAAGTCGAGCTCAAGGGTTCCTCGGATGGAACTAGCTCGCATGCACCTACAACCAAAGACACAAACAAAAACCGAATCAAAACAAACAAGGGGTTTGGGCTAATCCCTCACCCAAATCACTACCAAAAAGCAAAGACTCAACAAAGATGGGTACCTCGAACAAGTAGAACTCCCCGGCAACGGCGCCAAAATTCTGATCGGTCCGGGAATCGGAGGGTCTCACAATTTAAATTTATAAAACCGAACCTCACTTGTAGTAAAGAGGTAGGGTGTCGAACACACGGGAGTTCGTGCGTCGAGAGTACCCGAAGAGACTAAAAAGAGGAGAAAATAAAGACAAACGAAGTAAAACAAAAGAGATCTCCTCGGACCGACACAGGGTCACTTCGGTCCGAGGTAGGATCGAGATCAATTTGTACGGGACCGACGTTGGGCAAGTCGGGCCCGAGGTGCTGGGTATCTCGGTCTTAGCAAATAAGTAGATCGGTCTTGGGTTTTTGGGTTCCTCCCCCAACTAGACTTGGATATTCCACCTCAATTCAGCCAATAAGTGTTTGATTCTAATGAGATTGAGGTTGCTCGCCTCAAATCCCTCCAATCTACACCTCGACCCAAGGGAGTTTTCACTCACCTTCGATGCTAGAGACTTGTGATGGAATAGAGACCACTTTCGCTTACTCTTACCAAACACAAGCTCTAGATCCCTTGTTTTCACAAGAGAATTGAAGCTCAATGTAGAGAGGATTCACAAATCAAGCACTCAAGGCTATGGAATTGGGGTTTTCTACCCAAATCTAGCTAGGGGGATTCCCCCATAGCCCAAGACTATGGAATCTACTCCATGTGGTAAGAGAAAAACGAAATCAAAAGGGAAATCAAGCAAATCTCAATCAACATCATCCAATCAAACTCCAATTTCATTCAAACTCAAAGTTGTCTACAAAATCCAAGTTCAAATCTACTTGATCTAAGCAAAACAAGGTACAAAACTCACAAATCTTCCTCTCTTCTCCAACGACCTCTCCTTCTCTTCCTTCTTCCTTCTTCTCCTTGCTCTCCAAGCCTTCCTTGAGTCTTTGAGAGTGAAATTTGGGTTTGGTGTGTGTGTCCCACTCGTCCCCCTCACACTCCACACCTTGATTTGATCACTAATAACCTCTCTTATCCTTCCTCTTGGATTGGGGACCAAGGAATCCCAATTTAGAAAGGGGCAAATGTGGAAAGTTGCTAAAAATATGCCTTGGGTAACAATCCTCACATGCGCCGACTTGGACCGACACGGGTCGACATCGGGCCCGACGTTGGGAACGTCGGTCCTGGCTCTGGTTGCTCGATCTCGGGCCCGACATGGGTGTAACTCGGTCCAGGGCCTCGATCCTTGCCTTCTTCCTTGGTTTCCTTTCGTTCCACTTCATTCTTAGCTTGGCTCTTGCACTCCTTGACTTGGCTCCTTCCTTAGCTCCTCGAAATGGTCCTCTTTCTTGCCATTTTACCTACAAAAACAAACAAACTCGCATAGTTTCCGACTCTTGAAGAAAACCGGGAACTAAGCTAAAAAGGAAACAAAACTACAAAGAAGAGAATGAAAAACACATATTTACAAGGGAAATTAACTACTAAAACACCACCAAAATGAGACACATCAAGAAGCGTTTCATGAAATTGCAAGAACTTGAAGAGTTGAGGCTCAAGGCATACGAGAACTCCAAAATTTACAAAGAGAGGACCAAGAAGTGGCATGATAGCAAGCTTGTGCCAAAAACCATCAAGGCCGGTGACCAAGTGCTCTTATTCAACTCAAGACTCCGACTCTTCCCCGGAAAGCTACGGACCCGATGGAGCGGACCATTCACGGTTCACCATATTTACTTGCACGGGGCGGCCGATCTTATAGATGAGAATGGTGGGATTTTCAAAGTCAATGGGCATCGTTTGAAGAAGTACTATGCTAGGAAGGAACCCGACGAAGAGATCCGAGCCACTTGGGCTCTCACCACCTCGGACTAAGCTACAACACCCATCGTCAAGCTCATGACGTTAAAAAAGCGCTTACGGGAGGCAACCCGGTTTCTAGATTAGATTTTTCTTTTTAATTTTTCCATTCTTTTTGATTTTCAAATTTCTAGACTAGATTTTTGTTTTTATTTTCTAACCTTCCTTAGATTAGATTAGGATATATTTTGCTTGGGATAGGATTTTTGGGATGTTTTTGCAGGACTCTAAGTTGCAAAACACGAGCTCAAGAGACGGGACAAGACGATCTTGCACAAGGACCGAAATGGCGGAAAACACAACCCAGATGGGTCGAGATCGACCCCCAGGGGGTCGTGATCGACCCTAGGCGCGAATTTCCGATACTACCCCTTGGTGTAAGGTATGTCTTTTTACCCAAATTTAATTCAAAACTCCTCCTCCTCCTTCACAACATCAGCCCGACCTCCTTGCCTCCCCCTCTCTTTTGTTCGACCCCCATCTCCAACCTCCCACTACCACGCACTCACCGGAAAACCGCCGCACCACCGCCACTCCGGCCACCACCACTCCTCAGCCGCACCACCACCTACCCCTCCCTGTGTTGCTGCTCGAAAACCGCCCCCCCCATAGCCCCAAAAATTCAGCCCTCGTCTCCTCCTAGATCTAGCTCGAGATCGACCCAATTTTCTACTTCATTCACTTCTTACAAGGCAATTTCGGTATGATTTCTAACCCTCTACTCTCAATTTTGCTTAAACTTTAGTGAAATTGGATTTTTGGGTTGAATGTGCATATTTGGGGGTTTTTGACCTAGGTTGATGAATTTGACAAATTGCTTGCTTGAATGTGTTGTTGTTAAAGTTTGCATGCTTGGGTATGTCTAGATTTGATCTTCATGAGCTAATTTTGGTAGAAAATTGTGGATTGATGCCAATGGGTTCCATACCCAAATTTTCGGTTGAGCTAGAGGTAGAAGACGACCCGCCTGTTCAGGATCGACCCCCCTGTGGTCGTGATCGACCCCCCTGGGGTCGAACCTGCACTTTGTGATTTTGCCAATTTTGATGCTTACTCAGGATCGACCCTTTTGGGGCCGAGGGCGACCCTCCTTGGGTCGTGCTAGGGTGCATTTTGTTCTTTATAGGTGTGTTTCTTTGGGCTTAGGTTGCATGATAGGATGAGATATGGATTTGTGCTTCATGTTTATTTATTATAAATCCTCTCCTATCCATGTTGTGAAGTGTTTTGGTTGAGATTCTTGCCTTTGTTTAAGTGTGGTGTGGATTGTGTGTATTATGTGGTTTTGGTGTTTGAATTGATGTAGGTACGATGTCGGCTTCAAGCTCCAAACCTTCAAAGAGAGCAAAGAGGAGTGACAAGTCCGCTCTAGATGATTACCACATTGCCGCCAAGTATGTTGAGGACTTCAATACCTACCTCGAGATGAAACACAAGACGAGGTGGTATGATGAGGCGGATGGGCAAAGGTTGCACATTCATGAGGATGTCAAGGAGGCTTTCTCCTACATCGGAGCTGAGCACATATTAGAGTGGGACAATCATCATTACCCCATTCTCACTTGTGAGTTCATGGCAACCTTCTCCTCCGACATAGAGAGCCCGGATTCCAACAAGAAGATGGAGTATCAATTGGGTAACAAGTGATTCAAGCTCACCTTGCAACAACTCAATGATGCCTTTGGCTTCCCCAATCCGACGGAGGATGACCCTAGCCCAATACCGATCCTCACCACTTGGAGTTATCTTTCCGGGAAAGAAGTGCCATCTTGCCATAACATGCAAGTCTCCAATCTTGCCAATCCTCTCTTCCGGATCATCTTGCGTATTCTTGGGAGCGTCCTCTTCCCGAGAACCGAGCTTAATCGTACTTCTAGAAGGGAAATGATTGTGCTAAGAACCATGCTCTTTACCTCTCCGGCTCCTATAAATCTTGGCTATGAGTGGATGAAGAGTATTGAGGATTTCAAGGGTGGTTCGGGTGCTATCTACTTTGGTGGAATGATTTCCCGACTTGCAATGAGCCTTGGAGTGAACATGAGGGCGTACACTGCGGAGAAGCCTATCTTTGTGGATATTCCATTCATCGCCAATGCCAAGTTAATTGACAAGCCTTCCAAAGGCGATTCCATCTTCTACTCCACATTCAAAGGGAAGAAGGTTGCTATTACTCGGGAGCGAGTTGACTTGCTCCATGTCCCGAATTGGTACGAGGTATGGTCTCCCAACAAGTTTCCTTTGAGAGTTCGGCCTACACAAGATGCGTCTTTGAGAGACAGGCCACGTCGGTACCCAAGCCCCTACCCTCAAGCCACCAACTTCCTTGCCTTGCCCCCACCTCCGACCAGCCCCAGGATCGACCCTATGGGGGTCGACCTCGACCCCTCTGGGTCGATCCCGCCACCCTTTCCTCCTTCTTCCGGTCCGTACTTCGAGTTTGGGGCGTCTTCGGGTGCTCACTCCGGCCCTTCCTATACTGAGCCACCGCCTCATGAGGCCCCACCGACGTATGACATGGCTTACTTAGCCAACGAGATGGCCTCCATGCGCGTCTCGCAAAAGGAGCACTATGATGAGATTATGAAGGGTCAAGCGGCCCTCATGGAGTACCAAACTCAGACCCGGGAGATGATGACTCAACAACACCAACAATTCCAACAATTTCAAGGGTACTTCTATGCTCAACAACAAGTGGATGACTACCGGTGGGCTCAAATGGAGGACTACATGCAATGGAACCAAGGCAACTTCCCCGATCGTTATGCATGGGCTCCCCCGGAGCAACCTCCTTTCCACCCACGTCGACCACCTCCACCTCCATGAGGACCTTCACCTCCAATCAAGCTTCTAAGAGTTTTTGTGAGTCTTCTTCTTCTTTTTCTCTTTACCTTTTTCATGTGTTTTCATGCATGGGGACATTGCATGATTTATGTATGGGGTGGGGAAGAAGAAATCTCACATGTTGTATATAATTGAGTCTTTGCTTGCTTTGTTTGAGTAGTTTGATAGTTTGTTTGTAAAAAGAAAATGTCAAAAATCCAAAAAAATGAGAAAAGTTCAAAAATCCAAAAAAAAAAAAAATTGCAAAATGTCGAAAAACCAAAAATATTTGCTTCCTTGTTTGTTTTAGGATAGAAGAGCATTCCATCTTAGATGTCCTATGATGAAAATTAATCTTCATGCTTATCATGTAATTCCTTTGGCATATTTGGATAGTGTAGCTCAAGTTTATGAGAAATTGCTTTTGATTGTGAATGAGACTTGTGATGAAATTGAGCATATGTGTCTTGAGTGAAAGTAGTTACAATCCAACAACAATTTTTACCTAGTGAGAATTTTGGCCTTATAGGGAGAACATCATTGATTCCCTTTTCTTCTTTATATGTGTGATTTTGCTCTCTTTATGCATATGTCTCTTGTCATTGATATGGTTATCTATTTCTTGAAGCCGCTATGAGATTGTTCATGCATGTTGATTGTGATTACGAACTTATATTTTTAGCCCATATTCTTCCATGCCTACCTTGAATTGTCTTTGCTTGAAACCCCGTTCTAAGCCTTAGCTTTTTGTTTGAAGCTCCACAAAAATTATCCCTAACCTATATTAGCTTGACCCTATTCCGGGAATTGAACTTAAATGATGAGTGTTGGGAATAAGTTTTGTTGAGTGATAATTGTGTTGGGTTTGAAAGAGGTGACATTGTAAAAGGGTAGAAAACAACTTGTTGAGGTGTAATGTAATAGGATTCTTGGCTTGGATTGCACATTGTTGAAAAATTGAAGAAAAGAAGTAAAGAAGCTCGACCAAAAGCTCTCAGGATCGACCCCCATATGGGTCGATCTCGGCCCCCAGTGGAAAAAAATGTACTCTCAGGTTCGACCCCCCAGGGGTCGACCTCAACCCTCAGTAGGCTCGAGCTAGGAAAAGAAAGAAGAAAAAAAGAAAGAAAAGAAAAGAGACAAAATGTTTAAGTGCAAAGCCAAGAATTCCTAGTGTTTATAAGTTATATTTTGGAAGTTTGGGTTAGAAATTGATGGGTATGAGTTTGATTGATGAAGTGTTTGGTTATGAGTTGAAAGAGAAGAAGTGAGTTGTTTTGGTTTGAAGTGTTGTGTTTAGGAGTTTGATTCCCGGATTTAGCACCACATGGCCAAATAACTCCCCACCTTATGTTATTACCAAACCCCATTACAACCCGGCCGAATGGAGTCTTCTATAAAGATTTCATTGAGCCTAAGTTCTTATGAAGATTGATGTGTTTTGACTTCTCTAGGTAGAGAGATTGGTGATGTAAGTCTCAATGATAAAGTAGATGTTGCATAAAGATTGAGATGAGAGTTGATTGTTAAGCCTAAACACATGAGAGTAGAGAGAAACACATTTATATCCCTTGTGAGGTTGGATTGTGATTGCCTAGCTTGAGATTCATACATATGTGATGACGTTAAAGTTACTTGTCTTCTTTTCACATGTGTTTAAAATGTTTTGACAAGGGCTATGCTTGAAGATTTTGTTATTGGTCTTGATTTGCATGATTATTGCTTGAGGACAAGCAAGTCTAAGTATGGGGTGTTTTGATGTCCGCGTTTTTAGGTAGATTTTTAGTGTCTAGATAAGTTAGATTTGGTGGTGTTTGTGCTTGAGTCTTGTGTTTTTGAGTCTTTTTGCATGAGTTTTCGTATTTCCTTGAGATTCGGAAACTACGCGCTTTTGTGTCGTTTTGTAGGTATTTTGAAGCTTGAAGACGAGTTTGGAGCAAGGCTAGGAGAGGATGGATGAGCTAGGAGGAAGATTTCAAGTGGAAGAGTCAAGAAGAAGAGCTAAAGAGAAGCCAAAGCAAGAAGAAAAGTCAAGGAAAAAGTCCCAAGATCGAGCCCAAGGAGGTCGAGGTCGAGCCACTTTACCAAACTTGGAGCGCAAGGAAAACATGTCTCAGGATCGACCCTGAAGGGCTCGATATCGACCCTAGTAGGGTCGAACCTCGTGGCCGACCTTCACCTATCCGGATTTGCATGTTGAAGTTTCCAAATCTGTATTTTAGGAAGGTGTTTTCTTTGTGTTTCCTAGTTAGATTAGGACTCCTTTTTGTCTATAAAAGGAGATGGAACCTATAGTTTTTATTCAATCAATTAATCATCAAGACTTGGAGAGTTAGGAAGAAGACTTGGAGAGCAAGTTTGAGGTTTGTAAGATTGACCTTTGGTTTTTAGTTGAATTTTAGTTTGGTTTTGATCATGTCTTCCTCTTCTTCTTCCTTGTTTCTTTTTGCTATGTGTGAGTAGTCTTCTTAAGTTCTAGGGTTGGGCAAAAACCCAACACAATCATGCATGTTTAAAACTTGAATTCATGACTTGAATGCTTAAGGATCATATCTAACCTATCTTGTGCTTAATCCTTGGTGAAAATTGAGGCATGTCTTGTAATTAACCCTAGCGAAAGTGAAAAGTTAGTTGCTTGATTACATCTAATAGGATTATTTGCGAAAGTTGATATTCCTAGGTTGAATGATAGGTAGAAAGTTGTTTGATTTGTTAAAGTTGGTTGAATAACTTGAATTGTTTGCGAAAGTTAACTTTTCTATGATCTAGATGGCATGATAGTTGTGAATTCTTGTTGAGAGCATGTATGGTTGTTGTTGTGGTAGCACTAGCCCTAGGATTTTCCCTTTTATTTGATTGAAATACGTGTTTCTGCTTTGATCCCGACTCCCTTCGTCATGTTCGAGCCCTTGTTTGTGATTGAGTGATTTCGTGTGTTCTGCTCTCAGGATCGACCCCCCCCTAGGGTCGAGATCGACCCTCTTTGGGTCGAGCCTGAGTTGTTCTGCCCTTGTTTTCTTTTCTTTTCGTAGTTTATCGACTATTCTTAGCACTATTCTCACTCCCGTGGACGATCCTGACTTCGCTATACTTAGCGGGGTCTTGACTACAAATTTATTTGTTCAAGAAACCCTTCAACAAATTGGCGCCGTTGCCGGGGAGTGTGCAATAGTGCCGAGTTTAGTTGATATTTGGGTTTGGGAATAGCCCATACCCCTTGTGTGTTACTGATTCGTTTTTCTTGTGTTTGTGATTGCAGGTGTATGCCCTCTAGTTCACGAAGGAAAATCGACTATTTTCCCTTTGATCCTGAAATAGAGAGAACCCTTCATCGCAGGCTACGAGAACGACGAGCTATGGCCGACGCTGAGGCTCTTGCTCAACAGATGGAACAACTCCGTGCTCAGATGGAGCGTATGCAAATGGAGCGTGCTGCTCAAGATGCTGCTTTGCATCGAGAGAGAGAGGCTGCTGCCCGTCTCCAACAACAACTAGATGCTATTCCGAGGAACGCTAAGCAATACATGCATCCAGAGCTTAGAGTTCCTGAGTCCGCTATAGTGCTCCCGGCGATTGAGCGTGCCTTTGAGATCAAGTCTCACTTTATCACTCTCATCAAAAGGTCTCAATATGAAGGCAAGACATCCGAATGCCCTATGGAGCACATCAAAAATTTCACCGACCTTTGTGACACCATCGCCGCCGAGGGCATGTCACTTAAATATGTGCTCCTCAAGGCGTTCAAGTGGTCTCTAACCGGGAAGGCACTTCAATGGCTCGAAAGTCTACCCGCTAGGTCCATCACTACATGGAAGGCTTTGCACGACTTGTTCATGACGAAGTTCTTTCCACCGGCCAAGACTACCGAGCTAAGGAAGCGCATCACTTCTTATCATCAACTTCCTAACGAGACTTTTGTTGAGACTTGGGAGAGATTCAAGGAGCTTCTTCGGCAATGTCCTACTCCTTATGTTCTTCAAGAGATATTCTTCCAAGGGATCAACGCCGCAACAAAGGACCGCATCAATCTTCACACCGATTGCGGTTTCATTGAGATGGATCCCGATGAGGCATGGGCCCTATTGGACAAACTCACCAACTATGATGCCATGTATGGGACCCAATAACCCATCCGGATTCAAACGAAGAAGCTTTATGATCCGAATAGTGAGCCCATTGATCAAGATGTGAAGTTTCAATTCTTGCAAGATAAGATCAACCGGCTCGAGAAACAAGTGAGTTACTACAAGTCCGTTGCCCCCACTTGTCAAGAATGTGGTTCCCAATCTCATACCACCACTTCTTGTACAAATGTGGAGCAAGTTCGGGCTGCCGAGGCATATGCGGAGGCTAACTATATGCGAGGACCCTACCGAGGCCAAAACAATGCTTATGCGGGGAGGAACAACAACAATTATCCTCAATGGAATAACAATGGCCAAGGCCAAAGTTATCCACCTCCTCCACAAGAGCAAAGGGCCCCTCCTTATAGACCTCCCGGTTATCAAGAAGAACCACTGGCTTGGGCTCACGGTTACTTTGAAAGATTCGACCGCAAACTTGATGGCGTTCAAGGCCAATTGGGAAACTTTGATGCATGGAGGAAGAATGTTGATTCCCAACTTGGTAATCTAGCGGCTCAAATCCCACGACCTGAAGGACAACTTCTGGGCCGACCCGAGGAGAATCCTAGAGGCCGAGCAAGCAATGGTGAAATCCGAGCCATGAACCTTCGGAGTGGCAAAGCATTACCCGATCCACCGAAGCAAACGGCGGAAGAAGCAGCCTCAGGATCGACCCCACCTGGGTCGATCTCGACCCCCTCCATGGTCGAGCCTGAGACCGCCAATGATGAGGACGAAGGGGCGATCGACCCCACTGAGGTCGAGCTCGCCCATCCTGCACCCGGAACAGCTTCCAACCCTTCTCCTCCACTCATTCCCGATCCCACTCCTTCTAAAATACTTCCTTACCCTTCGAAGAAGCCCAAGGACACGACGGGAGGAAAGTTTAAGCGCTTTGTTAAGTTGCTTCAAGGCTTGAATCTTTCTATTCCTTTCGCCGAGGCCTTGAATGAAATGCCCGCTTACACCAAGTTCTTGAAGGAGATTCTATCTAGGAAGCGATCAATGTCGGAACTAACGGATGAGGTGAGGTCATTGGACCTTCCCGAGAAGCTTGGTGATCCCGGGAAGTTTGCTATTACAATCGGTATTGGAGCTTATCGCTTCAAGGCATTGTGTGATCTTGGTGCTAGTGCTAGCTTGCTTCCACTCTCAATTTGGTCCAAGACCAACATGGGGCCATTAGTACCGGTGAACATGAGGTTATACATGGCGGATGGATCGTGTGTTCAGCCCACGGGTGTAGTTGATGATTTCCCCGTTCAAGTGGGGAAGTTCTTTGTGCCTAATGATTTCATAGTCATGGAGATGCCCGAGGATCCGGTCGTTCCCATCATACTCGGACGACCCTTCTTAGCCACCGCGGGCGCGGTCATTGATGTCAAGAGTGGACTTCTTACTTTCAAGATTGGTGAAGAAGTGGTCGAGTTCCGGTTCAATCCAACATTGAAGGAATCAAGTCATGAGGAGGTCAAGATGCTCTACACACACTCCGACTACATCGAGTGCAACAACCCGACGGGACGATTTTTGACATGGGAACCTCTACCGCAAAGTTCGAGGGTCTCAGGATCGACCCCCATTGGGTCGAGCTCGACCCCCCTGGATGATGGCGAGGAGTCCTTCCTTGTCTTGGATGCACTCAAAGCGGAGCACGAGGATGAAGTTAACTTGCCCGAGCCCACTCCCGAGCTCAAGGAGCTTCCCGATTCTTTGAGGTACGCTTTTCTTGGTCCAAATTCTTCTCTCCCCGTCATTATTAATGTTAATTTGAGTGAGGATGAGGAGAACAAATTGCTTGATGTGCTTCGGACCCATAGGAAAGCCATAGGATATTCTCTAGAGGAACTTAGTGGTATTTCACCGTCATTGTGCATGCATAGGATATATATGGAGGATGACTATAAACCCACTATTGAGCACCAACGTAGGCTAAACCCTAACATGAAAGAGGTAGTGAAGAAAGAAATCCTTAGAATGCTAGATGCCGGTATCATATTTCCTATCTCCGATAGTAAGTGGGTTAGCCCCGTACATGTGGTTCCTAAGAAAGGGGGGATGACGGTTGTTGAGAATGAGAAGGGAGAGTTGATTCCTACTAGGACTACCACCAAGTGGAGGATGTGCATAGACTATAGGAAACTTAATAGTGCCACTAGGAAGGATCACTTCCCGCTCCCCTTCATTGACCAAGTTTTGGAACGTTTAGCTCAACATGATTACTTTTGCTATTTGGATGGCTATAGTGGTTTTTGGCAGATTCCCATTCACCCCGATGATCAAGAGAAGACCACATTCACTTGTCCTTATGGGACGTTCGCTTACAAGAGAATGCCGTTCGGGCTTTGCAATGCCCCGGCCACTTTTCGAAGGTGTATGATGGCCATCTTCTCCGACATGATTGAGGAGATAGTGGAGGTGTTTATGGATGATTTCTCGATTTATGGTTCCTCTTTTGACTCATGTCTTGTTAACCTTTCTAGGGTCCTTAAAAGATGTGAGGAAACGAACCTTGTGCTTAATTGGGAAAAGTGTCATTTCATGGTTAGAGAAGGAATTGTCTTAGGTCATCTAGTGTCTAAGCGAGGGATTGAGGTGGACAAAGCAAAAATTGAGCTTATTGAAAAATTGCCCCCTCCATCTTCCGTGAAAGACGTTAGGAGTTTCTTGGGGCATGCGGGGTTCTATAGGCGCTTCATTCAAGACTTTTCTAAAATTGCTAAACCTTTGACTCACTTACTAGTGAAAGATGTAGAGTTTAGCATGTCTTCGGATTGTCTTGAAGCATTTTACAGATTGAGGAGAGCTCTTGTGACCGCCCCCATCATGCAATCACCGGATTGGACAATTCCCTTTGAAATCATGTGTGATGCTTGTTGGGCCCTTAGAAATTCAAGCCCAAGGCCCAACGAAGAAAAGGCCCATCATCAATTCGTCACCTTCGCCAGTCAATAGTTCCGATGATTTCGCTCATCATTAATGAAGAAAGCGGACTGTAGCAAGAAGGAGATTTTCAAGCATCGAATCGTAACTTCAAGTGCGAGATTTTCGGGATCTCGTGTAACGTCTGCCAAGGGCTCAATTAGAGGAGGAAGTCTTCATTATAAAAGGAAGGAAGAACACAAAAAGGGGACACACAAGATTCGGCATTCTCAATCACTCCAAGCTTACCAAAAATCATTATTCTTGCCTTATTTCTGTTGGGCCCTCAGAAATTCAAGCCCAAGGCCCAACGAAGAAAAGGCCCATCATCAATTCGTCACCTTCGCCAGTCAATAGTTCCGATGATTTCACTCATCATTAATGAAGAAAGCGGACTGTAGCAAGGCGGAGATTTTCAAGCATCGAATCGTAACTTCAAGTGCGAGATTTCAGGGATCTCGTGTAACGTCTGCCAACGGCTCAATTAGAGGAGGAAGTCTTCATTATAAAAGGAAGGAAGAACACAAAAAGGGGAGACACAAGATTCGGCATTCTCAATCACTCCAAGCTTACCAAAAATCATTATTCTTGCCTTATTTCCTCGATCGCAATTTCTTTGTTTCTAGAAATCAAGTGTGCTCGGATCTCTGCGTCTGTAACCAGAACAACAATCAACTGATCAATACAATTCTCTCCACAAATCTCATCACTTTCTTTGTTCTCGTACTTGTCGTTTTTACTGATTATTTTCTGTTTCATTGCTTCTAACACGTCGTGACGACTTTGTGACTAGGAGTCCCCCTTTGTAGCGAAGTAACGTGTTTACACAGTTAATTCGCCCAAAACAATTGGCGCCCACCGTGGGGCCCTGGCCAAAAAAGAAGTCACGATCTGGCAAGCTATCGAATCCACACCAAGCATGGAGGCAACTCATAGCCACGTCAGAGATCTCGAGCCAAACAACCACCAAATCATCGACTCCGACGACAACCAAAATCTCAACGACAACAGCAACCCCTTACAACGCCGTCAACAACGGCGGCGATAACGATCAGCACCAAGAGCTGCCTCTTCGAGAGGAGCCACCAAACGGCAACAACAACTCCGAGAGGCAGACAGCTGAATCCAGCGCCATTGCAGAGATCCGCGCAACCATGCTTGCGCTCCAGAAAGATTTAGATAGCCAAAGAGAGGCTAACTCTAAAATTACGGAAGTTTATGGGAAACAAATTGAGGCTTTAACTAATGAGCGTAATTTGCTTCGATCTCAGGTCCAATCGGCTCCGGCCCACCATCAAAGGAGCAACGTGATTAATGACGTAGCTCGGCGCCTGGATATGGAGGATCCCAATCTCGTCACTCCAAACGGCGCCGGACCATCAACGGGTAATCAGGTAATTGTTAACACGTTGGGGACAACACGGGAGAGTAGTGAGGTTATCCAACTCAAGGAACGCCTCAGAGCCTTGGAGGATCGAAACACTCAAGTCCCGGGTGCTCCTCAACCGATAGCAGTAGAAAGGCGAGATGGTTACACCGACTCACCCTTTGTACCCGCTATCGCAAGAGTTAACATATCTAGAAAATATCATGTTCCTGAAATTCAAAGATATGAAGGGACTACCGATCCCGACCAGCATATAGCCGCTTTCAAGCAAGCTATGAATATTAGTACCGTCCCTTTTGAAATGAAAGAAATCGTCATGTGTCGATGGTTCGGGAACACGTTGTCTTGTCCCGCGCTAAACTGGCATTCTCATTTACCACTTGGAAGTATCTCATCCTTTGCTGAGTTGGTTGACAGGTTCAGAATCAGGTTCGCCAGCAGCCGCCATGCAAGGAAACGGTTTGGCGACCTATATCGCTTAGTCCAAAAGCCGCGCGAATCGTTAAAGGCGTTCCTTAATCGATATAACGAGGAGCTAGTGACTATTGAAGGATGCGACGCAGCCACGGCGGTGGAGGCTTTTCGGCGAGGGATATCATCCCGAAATCCTGAATTATACCGTGAACTAACAAAATACCCTTGCTCTAACTTTGATGAAGTGCAGGTTAAGGCGCTGGCTCATGTCCATCTTGAAGAAGACGACCTTTACGCTGAGAAGGGAGCAAGCCCTCAACGGAATGATCGACGGCCGGGAAAACGGGAGGCTCGGTACGCCCCCTACCCATCAGCCGCTCATCATTCCCCACACAACAAGCCAACCGTTAACACGTCATACGTCAAGAGAAGTGAGGGCACCCAACTGCCTCCAGAATTGTCTCACCACAACTTCCGAGTTAGTGCCACAAAGATAGTCCGGACCCTTAGCACGATGGGAAACGCTGTCAAGTGGCCACGAAAGAAAGACATACCACATCATCGTAAAGATGAGTCAAGGTGGTGCGACTTTCATTTCGATCACGGTCACACGACGGAGGAGTGCATCGCGCTAAGGAAGGAAGTCGTCGACTTGTTAAGAAAAGGCTACCTCAAAGAACTAATCTCTGAGCGCGGCAGAGAGCACCTGGCCCGGAATGAGGAAAGAGCCCGAAAACCTGACTCCCCCAAGCATGCAGGAGTTATCAACGTTATCACCGGGGGGTCAGACATTTGTGGCGTGACCTATTCCGCGGCTAAAAGAATCGCAAGAGAAGCCAGGCGAGAGAACCCCAAAGCTCCCATACGTTCCAGTCATACCGTCATGCCTATCACCTTCGACGACGTCGAAGAAGAGGAAGTTCATCATGATTGTTTAATAATTTCTTTGACAATTGCAAATTTCCTTGTTAAACGTGTTCTGATTGATAATGGAAGTTCCACTAACTTGCTTATGTTGGATGCGTTGTAGAGCTTAGGTCTCGGACTTAACGACATAGTCAAAAAGTCCACGACTTTGGTAGGATTCAGCGGTGAATCGCGTAACATGCTTGGGGAAATCTCCCTTCCGACTATCGCCCAGGGAGTAAACTACCAAGTAAAGTTTCAAGTGCTAGATTGTCCCTCACCTTTTAATGTTATTTTGGGCAGGCCATGGATTCACGGGATGAAAGCAATCCCGTCGACATATCACCAATGCGTGAAGTTTCCATCTCCTTGGGGGATACAAGAAATTCAAGGAGAGCAAAGACTTGCAAGAGAATGTTACTCAGTAGCAATGAGAGCGACGACTTCCACAGCTTCCACTTCCTCGAAGGCGGGAACCAGTAAGCAAATCTCTGATTAGCAATTAAAAGACTGTAAGACTCCGTCCTTCTACGTAAAGCCGGAAGCCCCCGAACTAGAAGACGTAGCTGTCGACCCATCCGAACCCTCGAAAAAGGTCCGGATCGGGGCAGATCTGGAGCCGACTTTGCGAGAAGGGCTGGTGGAGTTTTTACGGTCTTACAAAGATTGTTTCGCCTGGGGAAATGAAGATATGATTGGAATAGATCCAAGCGTGATAACTCATACCCTGAACGTCAATCCAAAGATGCCGCCCGTAAAACAGAAAAGGCGTAAGTTCGCCCCTGAGAGAAATCAAGTAATCAACGATGAGGTAAAATCTTTACTTGAGTCGGGAAAATTAGAGAAGTCAAATACCCTGAATGGTTAGCGAACGTGGTAGGTCAAAAAGAAAAATGGTAAGTGGCGCGTCTATGTCGATTTTACTGATTTAAATAAAGCGTGTCCTAAAGACTCGTTCCCATTGCCTCATATCGATGCAATGGTGGACGCGACGGCAGGACACGAGTTGTTAACTTTTATGGACGCGTTTAGTGGCTACCACCAAATAATGATGAATCCTGAGGATCAAGAAAAAACGGCATTCGTAACTAATCAAGGAACTTATTGTTATAAAGTTATGCCATTCGGATTGAAAAACGCAGGTGCTACTTACCAGAGATTGGTTAATAAGATGTTTCAAGAAAAGCTAGGGGATACAATGGAGGTCTACATCGACGACATGCTCGTCAAGTCGTTAAAGGCGGAAGATCACATTACTCATCTGCGAGACGCCTTTCAAATCTTAAGAGAATACAAGATGAAGTTGAATCCAACCAAGTGCTCCTTCGGTGTCACCTCAGGGAAGTTCCTCGGGTATATAGTCACCCAAAGGGGAATAGAGGCAAGCCCGGAACAGGTCAAAGCTATAATGGAACTCGAATCACCAAAATGTATGAAAGACGTTCAAAAGTTAACAGGAAGAGTAGCAGCCTTAAACAGATTCATATCCCGCTCATCAGATCGAAATAAGCTGTTCTATGACATCTTGAAAAAGAATAAGTCGTTCGAGTGGAAGGAAGAGCATGAGAAGGCGTTCGAGGAGTTAAAACAGTATTTATCAAGCCCGCAGGTACTGTCTAAACCACAGCGAGGGGAAAAATTGTATGTCTACCTCGCCGTTACAGAAGTTGCAGTCAGTGTCGTTCTGATCCGTGAGGAAAATGGTAACCAGTTACCAGTTTACTATGTAAGTAAAACATTGCTTGACGCGGAAACCAGGTATTCTCCTACGGAAAAATTAGTTCTTTCTTTGGTAATGGCTTCCATTAAGTTACGTCCATACTTTGAAAGTCATTCTGTTATCGTGAGAACTAACTATCCTATGAAGAGTATCATGTCCAAACCAGAATTGTCACGTCGCTTAACGCGTTGGCTAATTCATTTGAATGGCTATGACATCTCATATGAGCCTCGAACAGCAATAAAATCGCAAGCCTTGGCAGATTTTGTGGTCGACTTCACCCCTACCCCTTCACAAGAAGAAGAACAGGAAATGCTAAACGTAACGAGTAATAACAAGTGGCTGATGCACACCGACGGCGCGTCAAATCAAGTTGGTGTCGGTCTGGGGGTAGTCCTGAAGTCACCACAGGGGGATAGGATAGCTCAGGCTGTGCGATGTACGTTCAAAGCTACCGTTAATGAAGCAGAATACGAGGCGCTCATCGCGGGCTTACTCGTTGCCCGAGATCTTAACGTGCAGGAAATCGAGGTAATCTGTGATTCGTTACTTATCGTGAACCAAGTAACAGATTCATATGTTGCCAGGGACTCAAAGATGAAAGCATACCTAGAGAAGGTGCGCGAGATTGTGAAAGATTTCAAGCATTTCGAGATCAAGCAAGTTCCTCGAGACGCTAACACACAGGCTGACGCCTTAGCTAATCTTGGATCTGCCATAGACCCACGAGAATACATTAAAATTCCCTTCGTGTACCTCGACGCACCATCAATAGTCAAGGAAGCTGACGTGCTAGCAGTAAGCAGCTTAGACAGTAACCCGTCCTGGGTAACGCCTTACCTGGAATGGTTGCAGCAAGGTGTCCTGCCAGAAGACAAGGAGGAGGCCAAACGACTTAAGGTAAAAGCTTCCACATTTACGGTTAAAGATAACATTTTGTTCAAGTGGATGTCATCAGGAATATACGCACGATGCGTACGAGAAAACGAAGTACAGGTGGTGTTACGATACATACACGACGGCGAATGTGGCAATCATACAAGGGGTCGGAACTTGGCGAAGAAAGCAAGCAGGATGGGGTACTACTGGCCCACCATGAACAAAGATGCAGCGGAGTTTGCTCGCAAGTGTGACGCGTGCCAGCGTCATGGACCAATTCCACATTTACCTTCAGAGTTACTTCATCCCCTTACTTCACCATGGCCATTCATGAAGTGGGGGATGGACATCGTTGGGAAACTCCCACCAGCTTCAGGGCAGCGCGTTTATCTACTTGCCATGACAGATTATTTCTCTAAGTGGATCGAGGCCGAAGCCTTCAAGGAGGTCAAGGACACTCAAGTTATCTCATTTATCCGCAGAAACATCTTAAGCAGGTTCGGGATACCATCCACTATAGTGTGCGACAACGGCTCCCAATTCATCAGCGACAAGACCAAAGCCTTTTGCCAGCAATACAACATTCAACTTGTTATGTCTACGCCTCGTTACCCACAAGCTAATGGTCAGGCGGAAGCAAGTAACAAGGTTATTCTTAACAATCTCAAGAAGCGACTTAAAGATGCAAAGGGAAAGTGGGCAGACGAGTTACCACTTATATTATGGTCAGATCGCACTACACCTAAGACCGCAACTGGGCACACGCCTTTCTCCTTAGTCTACGGGTGCGAGGCTGTGTTACCAGTTGAGGTATCTTTGCCCACTACTCGATATGGTTTAACTACAGAAGAATCCAACATCTCTAACTTGTTACACCATCTGGACACGGTGGACGAGTTACGAGATGAAGCCTCGATTCGATTAGCAACATACAAGCAGGGGGTAGCACGGAGTTACAACAAACGAGTTAATTCTAGAGCATTCCAAGTCAGAGATTGGGTGTTGAGAAAAGTCTTTCAAAACACTCAGGAACTAAATGCAGGCAAACTTGGAGCAAATTGGGAAGGCCCCTACCAGATCACCAAAATCATAGGGCAAGGTGCATACGAGTTAGAGTCATACGATGGCAAGACAGTACCCAGAAGATGGAACGCGATGAACTTGAAGCTCTATCATTTCTGAGCAAGGTATACACTTACAACATTACTTTTACATTCTTACACGATACACGATACTATTACATTATGGCTTTACACAAGCCTTGACATACACGGTTCTACAAAAACTAACAAGGGACGCCTTGTGACGTTACAGGCCAAAACAAGAGGCCCAAGCCTTACAAACAGGCAACAAGTGCACGCAAATTGACTAGTCAAGAAAACCAGATGCACGAGGCGAACGAGACAAACAAGAGTTTTTCACACAAAGGAGCTCTTTATTCGTTTACTTGTACAATTGATCATTATTAATACAAGTTACAACTTTCTTTTACATCTTCGCCCTCACAAGTTGCATCTTACACACTTAGCGCTATATAAATTACACTGAGATCTCTACACTAAGCTAAATTTTCCACCAGGCTCTTACGCCTCCAGCTTGACTTCAAACCTGCAAAACAAACGCAGAAAAAGCAAAAAACAAGCATGCATGATAATAATAATTAAACAGGCCCTAAAAGGCAAAGGGCGAGCAGTCAAAAGGCCCTAAACTAACGGCGAAAACACTTAAAGTTTTACAAACCAACCCCAAAAACGTGAGGGGAAAAACAAGTTCAAAAGCCCCAACACACGAGGGGTAGAGTACGAAGTCCTTAAAAACATAAAGCAGACAAGGTTAATCTTCCGAAGCCTTCAGGGAGTCCTTCTCCGACGCTTCCACTTGCGCCACCTCCTTTGCCACCTTCACAATGTCGTCCATAGGGGAGGGGTTCTTCATCGCTTTAGCCGCATCCGGGAACAGTGACATAAACTCCGCCCTCTCCGTCCCAACAAGCAGATTTCCCCGCAAAATGCTCCTCCATTGTCTCCACTCGAGCTTTGATGGAGTAGAAGTCGACGGACTCTTCAATCTCGTTTGCCAAAGCAGCAGACTTCTTCTGCTCATTATCAAGTTCCTCTTGATAAACCTGGGACTCTTGCTGGGCCATCTTCAACTCCTCCTACAGCTTGGCGATCCTCGCCTCCATAGACGCCTTCTCCCCAGCCAACAGAGAAGATTTATTCTTCTCATTTTGGAGGTTCATACTGCAGATAGACAGTTGGTCAGGAAGGTCTTTGAACTTGTCGAAGGCAGCAAAAGAGACTTGAAGGCCCTGGAGAGAAAACATTAACGCGTTACAATTCGAGATTAGAGGAAGTCAGGTAAAACGCGAAAGATTGTATTCAACTCATACCTGCCACTGAGCGGCGACAATTTCGCCAAACAACTCGGAGTAAGAAGGCTGGGGGTGCGGACGCCCAGAGAAGCAATCAACTTTTAGAGGAGACAAGGAGTGGAGGCACTTAACGGGATCCATATCTGGCGACATCATGGTTTTAGGAAGGTCGGTCATCTTGACACCCAGATCCTTCTTGAACGAAGCAGACTTCTTGATTTCTGGAGTCTTAGGGGGGAGTGAGATTGCGGTTTCGGTATCCGCATTGGAAGCGGTCTCGGCCTTTCTCTTCTTTCGAGCTTCCAAGCGCTCGGCAGTGGTAAGCGAAGCTGTGGAACGCGTAGCTCTAGAACCTATGACATGAAGATATAAACGCGTTATACAAACACGCTGAAATAAAAAATATATAAAGAAAAAGACATGCAAATACTAGAACACCTACTTGACATCTCAATCTCGTCGGATTCTGTCGAGGAAGAAGGACCCAACTCCGGGTAAGACCTGTCGGCAGTGGGAACCGCTTCAATTTGGGAAACAACCACAACAGAGCCCTTGCGCGGAACCAACGAGGCAATTTCTTCTGTAAAGAAGAATGACAGGCGAGTTAAAATTTGAACTAGCGAAAACAAAAGAAGGGAAAAACACTACCTATGGGCCTCCAACGACTTCGCAAGGAGGACGTGTCACCCTTAAGAGATGAGATCTTCACAAAAAAGAACTTATCCGCCCAGCCACGGTCAGATTTCGAGATGTTAAAAATAAAATCATGTTTTGTGCGCAGAGTCTTGAGCGTGATCCGCCCCGGACCGCCCTTGGAAACGCGATAGTTCACAAAAAAATCCTCGCTTTGAAAAGCAATGCCCTGCTTGGAACACAGGCGCTCTACAGAAAGCAAGATTCTCCACACTTGGGGAAGGAGTTGTCCCGGGGAGACGTCAAGCTTGAGTAAAAAGTCGTTTACAAGAGGGGAAAGAGGAAAACGGTGACCAATGCGGAAAGGGTATTCATGAAAACACACCCAATCCTTTGCATACGAGTCAGCGAAAATCCCATCAGAAGGCAACAAAACCTCGGCGTTGGGAGGAAAGCCTACAGAGGCGGCAAACTCCCATGGGGCTTTAGAGGAAGAACTCCTCTGATAAACGCCGGTAAGAAGTTTTAAAGAAGAAAAAGAAGGGGGCGAAGTGGTTTCTTTGCAAGAAGAAGGCATTGGAGAAATTTCGAAAAACAAAGAGAAGAAGAAGAGGCAAAGATCGTACCTTGAAAGAAAGCGGATTAATTGAGACTGCAAGCCATCATCACGCTTCTTAAATAGAGATTGATGGGACATGACGCCATCACGCTACAACTTCCCAAAACAGATTCGAAATTCAAAAACCCTAAGGCAACCGCTCGCGGGAGTTTCCTGGGCTTTTTGAGGGGGTATTGTTGGGCCCTCAGAAATTCAAGCCCAAGGCCCAACGAAGAAAAGGCCCATCATCAATTCGTCAC
This sequence comes from Polygonum maritimum, assembly GCA_963924305.1. Classification (NCBI taxonomy): domain Eukaryota; kingdom Viridiplantae; phylum Streptophyta; class Magnoliopsida; order Caryophyllales; family Polygonaceae; genus Polygonum; species Polygonum maritimum. The sequence continues at coordinate 31,094,065 of OZ002729.1, forward strand.
CTTCGCCAGTCAATAGTTCCGATGATTTCGCTCATCATTAATGAAGAAAGCGGACTGTAGCAAGGCGGAGATTTTCAAGCATCGAATCGTAACTTCAAGTGCGAGATTTCCGGGATCTCGTGTAACGTCTGCCAACGGCTCAATTAGAGGAGGAAGTCTTCATTATAAAAGGAAGGAAGAACACAAAAAGGGGACACACAAGATTCGGCATTCTCAATCACTCCAAGCTTACCAAAAATCATTATTCTTGCCTTATTTCTGTTGGGCCCTCAGAAATTCAAGCCCAAGGCCCAACAAAGAAAAGGCCCATCATCAATTCGTCACCTTCGCCAGTCAATAGTTCCGATGATTTCGCTCATCATTAATGAAGAAAGCGGACTGTAGCAAGGCGGAGATTTTCAAGCATCGAATCGTAACTTCAAGTGCGAGATTTCCGGGATCTCGTGTAACGTCTGCCAACGGCTCAATTAGAGGAGGAAGTCTTCATTATAAAAGGAAGGAAGACCCCCAGGGTCGAGATCGACCCCCACCGGAGAAGATGAACTCTCAGGTTCGACCCCCAAGGGGCCGATCACGACCCTTCCCTTGGGTTGGTCTTGTACGTCTTCTTCTCCCTCTTCGGGTCTTTCAAGTTCTAATTTTCTTCCATCTCCATCTTCTTCTCCTCCCCCTTCTATTCTTGCTATACGTGGGTCGAAGACCCCTTGGTTTGCGGATTTTGCTAACTATGTTGTAGGAGGCATTATCCCGGAAGGATTGACGTCCCAAGCTAAGAAGAAGTTCCTCCACGACGTCAAGCGCTACTATTGGGATGATCCTTACTTGTTCAAACAAGGGAGTGATCACATCTTTCGACGTTGTGTGCCGGACGATGAGATAGAGGGAGTCATCCGACATTGTCACAGTCTACCCACGGGTGGCCATGCTAAGGGCTTCAAAACAACCGCTAAGATCCTCCAAAGCGGACTCTATTGGCCAACTCTCTTCAAAGATGTGCAAGCATATGTGACAACTTGTGATGAGTGTCAACGGTCGGGGAACATTACATGGAGGAACGAGAACCCACTCACCGGTATCTTGGAAGTTAAGCTTTTTGATGTTTGGGGTATTGACTTCATGGGACCCTTCCCCTCTTCGGGTCCCTACAAGTACATACTCGTGGAGGTTGACTATGTTTCCAAGTGGGTTGAGGCCATAGCTACAAGGACTAATGATGCTCGAGTAGTGGCCAAGTTCATGAAGACCAACATCTTTCCCCGTTTTGGTGTCCCTCGTGTCCTCATTAGTGATGGAGGCTCTCATTTCATTGAACAGAGCTTTGAGGCGCTTTTGACCAAGTATGGGGTGTCTCACAAGGTGGCCACACCTTATCATCCTCAAACTAGCGGTCAAGTAGAAGTTTCAAACCGGCAAATCAAGAGCATTCTAGAAAAGACAGTGTCCCGCTCAAGAAAAGATTGGTCTTCCAAGCTTGATGATGCTCTATGGGCCTACCGCACCGCCTACAAAACACCACTCCGCACCACCCCTTTCAATCTAGTGTATGGAAAGTCTTGTCATTTGCCTGTCGAGCTCGAACACAAGGCTTTATGGGCTCTCAAGAAGCTCAACATGGATCTCGATGCGGCCGGGGAGAAGCGTTTCATGGAATTGCAAGAACTTGAAGAGTTGAGGCTCAAGGCATACGAGAACTCCAAAATTTACAAAGAGAGGACCAAGAAGTGGCATGATAGCAAGCTTGTGCCAAAAACCATCAAAAACCATCAACTCTAGAAATTTGTAAGATTGACCTTTGGTTTTTAGTTGAATTTTAGTTTGGTTTTGATCATGTCTTCTTCTTCTTCTTCCTTGTTTCTTTTTGCTATGTGTGAGTAGTGTTCTTAAGTTCTAGGGTTGGGCAAAAACCCAACACAATCATGCATGTTTAAAACTTGAATTCATGACTTGAATGCTTAAGGATCATATCTAACCTATCTTGTGCTTAATCCTTGGTGAAAATTGAGGCATGTCTTGTAATTAACCCTAGCGAAAGTGAAAAGTTAGTTGCTTGATTACATCTAATAGGATTATTTGCGAAAGTTGATATTCCTAGGTTGAAGGATAGGTAGAAAGTTGTTTGATTTGCTAAAGTTGGTTGAATAACTTGAATTGTTTGCGAAAGTTAACTTTTCTATGATCTAGATGGCATGATAGTTGTGAAATCTTGTTGAGAGCATGTATGGTTGTTGTTGTGGTAGCCCTAGCCCTAGGATTTGCCCTTTTATTTGATTGAAATTCGTGTTTCTGCTTTGATCCCGACTCCCTTCGTCGTGTTCGAGCCCTTGTTTGTGATTGAGTGATTTCGTGTGTTCTGCTCTCAGGATCGACCCCCCCTAGGGTCGAGATCGACCCTCTTTGGGTCGAGCCTAAGTTGTTCTGCCCTTGTTTTCTTTGCTTTTCGTAGTTTATCGACTATTCTTAGCACTATTCTCACTCCCGTGGACGATCTCGACTTCACTATACTCAGCGAGGTCTTGACTACAAAAGGAAGCCCAGAGGAAAGCTAAGGCCGCTGCTGCTGCCGCTAAAAGAGCTGAGAGTGATCCAGAAGCTGAAAATCTTCAAGTAGTTGGGACGCCAGCTGAGGACGCTGCTGAAGAAGAGGATGAGCTCGATGGTATGAGCGTCACCGATGAGGCCGAGAAGCACTCTACGAAGTATCTGATGGGCATGATGATCGAGAACCAGTGTATGATGATTGATCTAATCCAACAGGTTCACGACACTCTCCACACCCACACAGAACTTCTGGAACGCAACAATGAGCTCCTTGCGCAGAACAACTATCTTCAGGAGCAACACCTCAAGGCCCTTGGCAAGCGTCCCCGGAAATGATCACTCCTCCCCTTCTCTATCCTGAAACAGTTTAACTTTTGTTGTGTTTTTCTTGTTAAGACTTTTGGGACGGTGTCCCCTTTTGGAACAATGTGTTTGGTTGTTTGTAATGATCGTACTCTTCTTTCTTGAATGGCGTTCATTACATCTGTGACTTATTATGTCTAACCATTCCTTTCTTTAGTTATGACTTTGTGCATGCATATTTTTCAACTTGTTCTCCTTTTCGATGATGCCAAAAGGGGGAAATTTTGGACTTGGGGGAAATTTTGTGCATGTAAAGTTTTGCTGAGATGCAATTACGTTTAAGTTGTCGTAGAAAGCATGTGCTTAGGGGGAAATTTTGGCCAAGTCCAAAGGACGTTAGTTAAGAATAAGGTAGAGCGCACTTAAAAGAATGTGTTGCATGCCAACCCAAGCTGAAAAGAAAATCAAGTGTAGTCTCTCATGCTAAAAGCTTTACTTCTGTGCGTATTATCTGAAAGAGTTTGTCATCATCAAAAAGGGGGAAATTGTTGGGACGATATTAAGGACGCCAGTCGTTAATATCTAAACCAATAATGATCGTCCCTTGTTTTGATAATGACAAACTCAAAGGTATTTGATAAGTTGTCCAAGTGTTGATCTCAGGTAAGTCCAGTGGACGCACATGAGCGAAAAGGACAACAAGTGAACGGCAGTCGCTAAGCTGTAAGGACGCACATCATCAGAACCTCCAAAGCTGAACGTAATTGGCGAAGTTCCTGCGAAGATAGGACGACGTCCTCATCAAGAAGGGACGCGCGCCAAAATACGGACGAGGTTCAAATTCAAATCAAGGCCGCCCCAACATGATTACATCACGTCCGGCCGTAGTCCTCAAAAGGAAGCTTCCCTTGTCTGGGCACGTGTAGACAATTCCAAAGATGTCGCTTTCCCAGCGATGGTCCCCTACCCACGCGGAGGCTTCCCAAGCGTCAACAGAGTTGACCTCCTCAAGATGTACATCGCACCGTTGATCAAAGATCAAGGATCCTGCCAAGTTTCAGAGGACGCTAGAGGACAAGAACCACTTCCGCTATAAATACCCTCCAAGGGGTATGCATAGTGGCGTGGATTTTGAAGACTTTCTCTTAAGCTCTCCCGAAGCATTCAAGTTCAAGAATGAAGAACAAGGAGATCAAGTGAGCTTGAAGCAAGAGAAAGAAAGTCCAACCAAATCAAATCCAAATCAAACCACAAAATAGTTAGAGTTGTTGTTTGTCTCTCACAACGAATAGTGAGGGACGTGAGAGATAGCTTCCTTATAGCTAAGAGTGTTAGGTTACTTGTTAGGTAGAAAGGAGTGTTACTAGTGAGGCTAAGGACGGACGCTTAGCTCAGAGAAGTGTAACGACTCGCCTAAGTTGTAAGGACTCGCTCTTAATAAGATAAGGGACGGCTATTGAAAATCCTCCAACGGAGGTAGAGGTTTACCCATAAGACTAGTTGGTCTTAGTGGGGTTCCTCTATAAATACTTGTGTCTATTCTCTTATCTTGTTTCCTGTTAAGTCTATTTTCCGCTGCACTTACGGACGCCCTTAACCCAATTAAGGACGCCCATATTAACAACTTACGATCCAATAGTCACTGATCGTTTTTAGTTTTTAGGATAATTTGTTTTTTCATTTGAACCAGTTCCATTAAACAAAACCACCCTTAAATTATCACACTTATCAGAAAACAATCCGTAAAAAACTATAGTTCAGCAAAGTACCCGTATATAAAAGAAGATTTTCCACTTAACCACCCACGTCCTAACCTCGTTAACTCCATATTAATTATATAATGAAAGAGACGTTTATGTCCTTATCCTTCTAGGACTTTAAGTCTGTAAAATGATTGCTCCTTGTATGTTTCATTCAGTTTAGATAATTAAATTAATCAATTTTATGTACCAATTAAAATAATGAATTTGTTAAATTTGAAAATAATACTAATTAACAAATGGGAAAATGCAGTTACTCCATTAATATTAGTATATCACTAGTTGAACCAAGGTTGGAAATAACATGCTAGAAAATACAACTAAGTGTAAGAGTCTACCCAAGAATTAAGAAAACAAATCTAGCTAGAGTTAATTTCAATTTTATGAAAAAGATCACTTAGTTTTTCAAAAAAAGAAATAACGTTAAGGAAATAAATCTCATTTTATAATTAGTTAATCGGGACTTAATGGAGTTAGGATGTGGGTGGTTAAGTGGAAGATTTTCTTTTATATGAGTGGTTTACTGAAATTTAGTTTTTTATGGGTGTTTTTCTGAAAAGTGTGATAATTTAAGGGTGGTTCTGAAAAGGATGGTTTTTATGGCGGTTTTATGGGTGTATGACTTCATATTCCACGTGGAACTTAAAAGGCAAAATACATCAACAGACCCCCGTACTTACAACTTTTTTCCCCTTGCACCCCTATACTAAAAGTTGTTCAAACAGACTTTTGTACCGCCCCCAATTTTACCTATTGAACCCTTCATTAAATTCTCCCCATTACGTATGACACACGCATGAGCACGTGTCATAGAAATTGCCAAGTAATATCCACATAATGCTGAATATTGTCCATGTAATACTACTTAAAACAACTACAGGCCATGTCAATTGCCACATAGTATACTTTTAATTTCACACCAAAAAAACATTATTACCATCAACATACACCCCTACTGTGCAAATTAAGTTATGTTCCTTTTCTCCTGTGTCTTCTTCTTCTTCTTCAGTTCTTCAACTACGCATTAGATTTCAGTACAAACCATGGTGTGCAACCAATCGAAGATCGAGAACCCGCAACGCCTTCGCCACCACCCATTCCTCCTACGCCGTCGACCTCAAGAACACCGGCGCCGCCCTCACCAACTTCTCCTCCGGCGAGTCTCTCTTCCCTCACCCCCAATCCTAGATCTGGAAGAATGAGAGATTAAACCCAACAACAAAAACAAGATCTGAAAAAAGTGGTTGCGAGATGCTGTTGGAGCAGGAGCAAGGGACCGGGATCTTCAGAAACACAAACATATGATAGAAAGAAAGAGGGCTTTTAATAAAAAAAGCACAAGCATACCTGCTCTGAGTACTCTTATGCATACTGCTTAGCTCTAGTATAAATCAGCTTCCTGTTCACATCATTCTTCTTCTTCTGTCCATCAAGCTCTTGCTTCTTCACCAAAGCCCATTCCTCCTTCCTCTCTTTCTTCTTCAGCACTGACTCTAGAACAACAATCTTTGCTTCCCCGCCCATCAACACCAAAACAGTTTCAATCTTGTGCACATCGATATTAAGATCAAAACTCAGAGTTAAGACTAGAGATCAATCCATTAAACCAGACCAATTTGCACATTACAGGTGAAATTTTGGATAGCTCTTGAGAAATCAGAACCACGAACTCCTCGGTTGATTACACACACGACGAACAAGAGCAAAACCTAGAGATACATACAAAAAAGCTTAGGGTTTAAACCTACCTTTGCAATAGACTTCGACGCCGCCGGTGAAGAACACTAAATCCTTTCTCTACCGAGTTCCTGATTCTCTTCTCTCTCGTTCTAGGGTTTCGTCGTTTTAGACCAATATTTGGGGGAAACATTTCTTTTTATTTTTAAATTTCCATGTCATCCCATTAAAATTGCACCACTCACTTCACCCACGTTTGTAAACGACGCACTTGTCCACGCAAACAAATATGTTCAATAGGCGAAATCGGTGGCAGTACAGCGGTCTGTTTGAACCATTTTTTTGTACAAGGGTCCAAGGGGAAAAAAGTTGTAAGTACGGGGGTCTGTTGATGAATTCTGCCGAACTTAAAACCATTCACTTTGAAAGTCCCTTTAAGAGGCCTTGTAAGGTCATCTTCAACACAAACCATCACAAAGCGACAACGATTTGAGAATAACGTCTTTTTATCCACCTTGATAGGTCAACCTACACTGACACCTAAGTTCATCAAGGTTGTTCTGTTCATATAAGACCATACCCAAACCTGATATTTGGATCCACGTTGGTGTCGTGTTGACGACATCAATAAACAAATTAAAATCCGGGTTCCCAGGGTTGATGATGAGGTAATTGCCAAAGAGCATCCAAGGACCGCCCATCATAGCCTTCATGTAGTTATGCTTCAAAGAGAACCTTACAACGTAATAATCTTGAGAAGATCAGTGACAAACATCATCACCGACGGTTGTCATATCTCTCTTAAGTTTTTGTCCATAATACCATGTTGTTGAATTGACAAAATTCCATGCAGTAGCCAGGACTTGTAGCACATGCATGGTGGCTTCAATGGTAAAATCGGGGTCACCGTCTTCACCATCAGGAAAGGACATTACAAGCTTTTCGTTGACAAACTCATCACCTTTGACCACGTCCTTCCATGCTCGCACAATCACAGCATTCTCAACGTTCGTTCTTTGAAGCATGTTAATGTCTTGTCTAGCTTCTACAGGCATGCCATAGCTTCCTTGCTTAATCACAGCCAGTCCGCCACCAAGGACGTGCGACGGACCGCTCATTCGACCAAGCACCGAAAAGTCACCGAAAAGCACAAATACTAGGGAAGGAAGAGCGCATGAAAGGCGCGTTCTTCTAATACGCATTATTTTCTCTTAATTTTTTTGGTAGAAATTCTTTTCTCATAGGGCTTGTTTGTTCCTATATCCAAGGTATCAGAAATCGGGTTCCTGAATGAGCTAAACCCATACCAGTGTTTGGTTTGAGAATAGGGTTGGGTATGAGTCATTTCCATTCCCACAAAATACACATAAACTCATACCCAACTAAAGCCTAGGGTATGACTCATTCCTATTCCAACCCGATTCCTGACATCGTACCAAACGGGCCCTTAATTCAATCAAACTTTCTTTTTAATTTTTGATTATCAACACCTTGTTTTAACGATTAAGAAATGGACTTGCCTAAAATACGTTATATTTTATGATCAAAAAGTCAACCTTCAACATCTGATTTTTTTTAGGTGGAAGAAAAAGTCAACCTTCAACATCTTATTGGCCCGGCCTAGGCTACTAATACTATTCTCCCTTCTCCTAGGCTACTATTCTAATTTGTACTAGTACTACTATATATATATACACACACAATGAGCATATCTTCACCGCACACCATCAATTTCTCTGCGTATATATATCTATCAAAACTAGTTGCGTGATACAATTACACATCTACATATATATATATATGGCAGGACAGCCGCCTCCTTATGATTACCAGCAGATAGGGCCACATACGCTGCCGGCACCGGCGCCGACGCCGAGCGCGGTGCCACTGCAGAAGCCGGTGGTGGTGGTGGGGCCGCAGTTCTTGGCGCCTTACCCGGTGGAGCTGGTCGTAACCAAAAAACTGATGACGCTGAAACAGGGACAGTTCACGGTGACGGACGTTAATCAAAACGTCATCTTCACCGTCAAGGGCTCAGCCTTTAGCATGCACGATAAACGGGTTCTGCTTGATGCCATGTCCAACCCTCTCCTCACCCTTCGCCAAAAGGTTCTTCTTCATTAATTAACTTTTAACATCTTATTCTTTTTTATCTATTTTCTTTTTATAAAAAAAATGAGAAAGTATTAGCTACTTAATTTTGTTTGAAAACTATTACTCCATCCTTTTGAAAGAGTTTTTTTTTGGTTGAGGGCGTTGTCCACGAGAGTCGAACCGGTGACCTCTGGCTACTACCCTTGGAGGCTTAACCGTTTGACTAGATGTCCGAAGGCCATCCTTTTGAAAGACTTGGGCTCGTACCTTTTAACACATATCATAAAAAAATAGTTTTTTTTTCACATATATAATTGCTTCTATAGATCAATATTCTACGTATATATCTTGAATAAGACAGATTTGTATAGTTTGAAAATCAATTTCACATATTATTACTTAATATAATAGGTACCATATATTGTAACCGTTAAAAAAAGTCGTCTAAAAACTATTCAAACTTTTCAATCCTCAATTTCACTCAATAATATATGTACCTACATTGGTGGAGGAATCAGGGTACGAATGGGGGAGGTAGTCAATTAGAGCGACTAGAGGAATTGGAATATTTTTTTTGGTCAAAGAGGAATTGGAATATATTAAGATCGAGTAGTTTCGTGGCATTTAACTTAATTGTGCGCGTAGTTGGACCGTGGCGGACAGATAATGACGGCACATATCAGATGGCGGGTGTACAAGGGAGACAGCTCAGAAGCTAGCGACGTGATAATGAACGTGAAGAGGACCTCCTTTTTCCAATTCAACACGAAGCTAGACGTGTTCATGGCCGGCAACACCCTAGAACAACTCCCTGACTTCCACATCAAGGGCAAGTTCTTCGAAAGCGGCTGCACCATTTACCTCGGCAACACTTCCACCGTTCTTGCTCAGGTCATTTATTATTATATATTACAGTATTAATTGTTTACTTGTAGTATTTAACTATTAGCTCAATTGTAATACTGTATTAATTAATTTGGAACGCCTTTCGTGTATTATCGATCACATGCAGATGCATAGGCACCATAGTCTTAAAAGTATCTTCCTGGATAAGGACACTTACCACTGTGTCGCCCAACGTTGACTACGCATTCATTGTTGCCCTCATCGTAGTTCTCCATGAGATCAATGCAGACAGGAATGGCGAAGATTGATGATTATCTACGTTAGTTGCGTCGATACTCATCATGTCATGAATGACTAACAATGCATATATGTATATATATAGTTTGACGTGCATCGATCGGTATATGTATGTCGTTTATAATATCATGTGAAGATTATTTGCTTAATTATCAGTACGTATGTACGTGTTTAATGTGCTTGATTACCTTATTGTTTATCGATCAATACCCATGAAGATTATTGTTTCCATTTACCTTATTAATGTACGAATTAGTTGGTCAGTTATGAGATACAAGTTTCCTTTTGTTGAACTATGAATTTGGGTTGTGGCCTTGGCCCCACTACATGAGCAAATTTATTTAGGCCTATCGGAGTCTCAGCCTTTTTCCTTTGTCATTGTTTTGATATCACCTTGGTCTGTTTAAGCTTAGCTTGTCGGAGGACGTTCTCTGGCGGGCTATGCTTAAAGAAATTGTGAAATTCTATTGAGATTTGATCTTTTGAGGATTGGGCGCTCATGCATGTCCCCTTCAAAGATTTGGCCTATGAGGAATGGACGAAGCCCAAAGCAATCGGCCGCAATGTAGCAGGAGGGTTGAAGGCCGAAGATTTTGCCCATATCAACGACGATATCGGGCACATTATAACGCCAAGTTTAAACGGTAATCACCACAATCACAAGGGCGAAAATCACAGGATTCTATTAATCCATCGTCAACGGTCTGATCAAGGGGAGATCGGGCTAGATTATAAAAGGCAAGAGGCACACTCAAGATGGGGACAATGGGCTTAATCAAAGAAACTCTCGAACTCATACGTTTAAGCTATTTTTCATTATTCTAAGCAAGAGATATTCCCTTGTGACAATTCGAGCGTTCAAACAACACTCACGCAAGCATTACAAGCAATTCAAAGCATTTCTCCGCATTTCCTCATTTCTATTCAATTTATGCTTGATATTTCTTTTTGATTTACACCTTACATATAATTGTAACGCGTTGTGATAACTTTGTGGTTAGGATTCCATCTATATAGCATGTTATGCATTTTTGCGGTTAGTCTTGGCCCAAAACAATTGGCGCCCACCGTGAGGCCCTAGTCAAAAAAGGAATCACACCGAAGCAGGTTACAAGATCTCTACCAAGATGGATGCAAACCTCAGCCATGTAGGAGATCACGAAAATCCTGACAACCAGACCTACGGAAATGACGATGTCAACAACCGCAATGCTGCAAATGGCGGTTTGAATGTTGAGGGGCTTAAGAACGCTGATGGAAACACGGTGAACTCCGAGAAACAAGGAGGAGGCGAAACCAGTGTCATCGCGGAACTCCAAGTAACTATGATGGCTCTTCAAAAAGACTTGGAAAGCAAAAAGGAGGCTAACGCCAAGTTCACCGAGTTATAAGAAAAGCAGATCAAATCTACAATCAAATCTACAACTAATGAACGCAATTTGCTACGATCTCAGGTACAATTGGCTCCGGCCTATCCTCGAAGAGCTGACATGTTAGACGGAATCGCTAGGCGGCTAGACATGGATGACCCAAGCCTTGTAACTCCCAACGACATCGGACCGTCAACACGTTATTAGGTAGTTGGTAATTCCTCGAGGGCCACACGGGAAGATACTGAGGTTTCCTAATTACGGGAACGCCTTAGATCCTTGAAAGATCGGATCACTCAGGTCCCACGGGCACCTCAACCGATAGCAGTGGAAAGGAGAGATGGGTACACTGACTCCCCCTTTGTACCCGCTATCGCAAGAGTTGACATTTCTCGAAAGTATCACGTCCCAAATATGCTTAAGTATGAAGGGATCACAGATCCCGACCATCATATAGCCGCTTTTAAACAAGCAATGAACATTAGCACTATTCGCTTTGATATGAAGGAAATAGTTATGTGTCGATGGTTCGGGAACACGTTATCTGGTCCCGCACTTAATTGGCACTCTCACCTACCACTTGGAAGTATCTCATCTTTTGCTGAGTTGGTTGACAAGTTCAGGGTCAGGTTTGCAAGCAGCCGACATGCAAAGAAGCGGTCAAGCAACTTATACCGCCTGATCCAGAAGCCACAGGAAACCCTGCAGGCCTTCCTCAACCGTTACAACGAAGAACTTGTAACAATCGAGGGATGCGACGCTACCACAACCATAGAAGCCTTCCGAAGGGGTATATCGGCCCGTAATTTAGAATTATATTGTGAACTAACCAGATACCCTTGCTCGAACTTGGATGTAGTACATGTAAAGGCATTAGCACACGCTGGATTGGAGGAGGATGACCTCTTTGCAGAAAAGACCACTAGTCCTCACCGAAATGATCGTAGACAAGGGAGACGAGATACATCCCTATCCTCCCGCAACGCATACTTCACCACATGCCAAGCCAACTGTTAACACGACTTATGCAAGGCAGGACAAGAAGTATGAGAATGCTCAGTTACCTCCCGAGCTATCCCATTACAACTTTCGTGTGAGCGCGACTGAGATAGTTCGAACCCTTAACACCATGTGGGATGCCGTCTAGTGGCCTCAGAAGAGGGATGTACCAGCATATCAGAAAGACAAATCTAGACGGTGTGACTTCCAATTTGATCACGGCCACCGAACTGATGAATGTATCGCGTTATGTAAAGAGGTAAGCGATTACTGTGGAGGGGGCATCTCAAAGAGTTGATATCAGAATGAGCAAGGGAGCAGCTAGACCACAACAAGAAGAAAGCTAATCCCCCGTCACATCCGAGACATACGGGAGTACTCAACGTCATTATAGGAGGGTCAGAGATTTGTGGCATAACCTACTCTACAGCTAATAGGATCGCGAGAGAAGCTAAAAGGGAGAGCCATCCATACCTAAGTTGTACAAGGCCACGAGCCATCCATACCATCATGCCAATCACCTTCGACGATGTCGAGGAAGAGGAAGTTCATCATGATTGTTTAATAATTTCATTAACTATAGCTAATTTCCTTGTTAAACCAGCACTGATTGATAACGGAAGCTCCACTAAGTTACTTATGTTGGACGCCTTGTACAACTTAGGTTTTGGATTGGATCACATGGTCAAAAAGTTGACAACATTGGTGGGTTTCAGTGGAAAATCACGCAACACGTTACGAGAAATATCTTTGCCAACTATTACAGAAGGAGTAAACTACCAGGTAAAATTTCAAGTCCTCGATTGTCCATTGCCTTTTAACGTCATTCTGGACAGGCCATGGATACATGGAATGAGGGCAGTTCAATCCACCTATCATCAATGCGTGAAATTCTCATCTCCCTGGGGGGTGCAAGAAATCAAGGCAGAACAGAAACTAGCAAGAGAGTGTCATTCTATAACCATGAAGGCAACGACTTCCAAAAGCTTGCAACCAGATACCGGCAAGAAGACGTCAGATTAGCAATTAAAGGAATGTAGAATGCCCACCTACTACGTAAAGCCAGAAGCACCGGAGCTCGAAGAAGTCGCCCTTGATCCATTGGAGCCATCCAAGAAAGTCAAGATAGGAGCAGACCTTGAACCAACTTTGCGCAAACAAATGGTGGATTTTCTACGGTCCTACAGTGATTGTTTCGCTTGGGCAAATGAAGACATGGTAGGAATAGACCATGCTATAATCATGCACGCCTTGAACATCAACCCTAAAATGCCACCTGTGATGCAAAAAAGGTGTAAGGTTGCACCAGAACGTAATCAGGTAATCAACGACGAGGTAAAATCTCTACTAGAATCTGGTAAGATACGAGAAATTAAGTATCCCGATTGGCTTGTGAATGTTGTGGTGGTAAAAAAGAAAAACAGAAAACGGCGCATTTGTGTGGATTTTACAAACTTAGACAATGCGTGTCTTAAAGACTTGTTCCCATTGCATCACATCGATGCAATGGTGGACGTGATGACAGGGCATGAATTGTTAACTTTTATGGATGCATTTAGCGTTTACCACCAAATCATGATGCACCCTGAGGATCAAGAAAAAATTGCATTCATAACCAATCAGGGAACTTATTGTTACAAAGTCATGCCTTTCGGGTTAAAAAATGCAGGTGCTACTTATTAGAGATTGATTAATAAGATGTTTTAGGAAAAGCTGGGGGATACAATGGAAGTATACATTGACGACATGCTTGTTAAATCGTTAAAGGCGGAAGGCCACATTGCCCACCTGAAGGACGCCTTCCAGATCCTGCGAAGTTACAAGATGAAGCGGAATCCAACTAAGTACTCCTTCGGTGTTACCTCGGGAAAGTTCCTTAATAGTAACGCAGAGGGGCATTGAAGCAAGTCTAGAACAGGTCAAAACTATGATGGAGTTACAGTCCCCGAAGTATGTCAAAGACGTCCAGAAGTTGACAGGACAAGTAGCGGCGTTGAACGGATTCATATCTCGCTCCTCATATCAATATAAGTTGTTCTACAACATACTGAAGAAAAACAAGTCATTCGAATGGATGGAGGCACACGAGAAAGCTTTTTGTGAGTTGAAACAATATATGTCTAAACCGTAGGTGTTATCAAAGCCACATCATGGAGAAAAGTTGTACATGTATCTAGGTGTAACAGGGATAGCTGTAACCGCTATCTTGATCTGAGAGGAAACTGGAGATCAATTGCCCATATATTATGTAAGTAAGACCTTACTTGATGTAGAAACCATGTATTCTCCCATAGAAAAATTGGTCTTATCTTTGGTAATGGCTTCAATAAAGTTAGGTCCTTATTTTGAAAGTCATTCTATCATTGTAAGAACTAACTACACAATGAAGAGTATCATGTCAAAGCCAGAATTGTCAGGTCGGTTAACAAGATGGTTGATTCACTTGAATGGGTACGACACTGCACACGAGCTAAGAACAACAACGAAGTCGCAAGCATTAGCAGATTTTGTGGTTGAATTCACCCTTACCCCTCCCGAGTTAGAAGAATAGGACGTGTTACATGTATCAGGTGGTGGCAAGTGGCTAATGCATACAGACGGCGCATCGAATCAAGTTGGTGTAGGATTGGAGGTAGTCCTGAAGTCACCATAGGGGGATAGGATATCCCAATCTATTTGATGCACATTCAAGGCTACTAACAATGAAGTAGAATACAAAGCGCTCATAGCTGGGTTATTTGTTGCCAAAGAGTTAAACGTGCAATAGATTGAGGTAATTTGTGATTCGTTACTTATTGTAAATCAAGTATCAGACTCATATGTTGCCAGGGATTCAAAAATGAAAGTGTACTTGGAGAAAGTTCGGGAAATTGTTAAAAATTTCAAGCATTTCAAGATAAAACAAGTTCCCCGAGATGCCAACGCTCAAGCCAATGCCTTAGCCAATCTTGGCTCCGCTATTGACCCAAGAGAATACAGCAAAATACCTTTCTTGTATCTTGACGATCCATCCATAGTCAAAGAAGTCGACATGTTTGAAGTAAGGGAATCTGACGAGAGCACTTCATGGGTAACACCTTACCTAAAATGGCTACAAGAAGGAAATCTACCAGAAGACAAAGAAGAAGCTCCACGACTTAAGGTAAGAGCTTCCACTTTTGTTGTTAAGAATAACATTCTGTTCAAGTGAATGTTGTCAGCTGTGTACGCCCGATGCATAAAGGAGGAAGAAATACAGACGGTGCTATAATCGACATATGCGATGGAAATGCGGGAATCATACAATGGGTCCTAATTTTTGCGATGAAGGCTTGCAGAATGGGTTATTATTGGCCCACTATGAATAAAGATGTAACAGAGTTCTCCCGCAAGTGTGACGCGTCATGGACCGATCCCACATCAACCTTCCGAGTTACTCCATCCCATAACTTCTCCTTGGCCGTTCATGAAATGGGGAATGGACATCGTAGGGAAAATCCCTCCAGCTTCAGGGCAACACGTTTACATCTGGGCCATGATCGATTACTTCTCTAAATGGATTGAGGCGGAGGCTTTCAAAGAAGTTCAAGACACTCAGATTATTTCTTTCATCAAGAGAAATATTTTGAGTAGGTTCGGGATACCATCCACTATAGCATGCGACAACGGATCTCAGTTTATCAGTGACAAGACAAGGCCATTCTGTCAACAACACAACATTCAGTTAGTAATGCCGACGCCCCGCTACCCTCAAGCAAATGGCCATGCGGAAGCAAGCAATAAAGTGATCTTAATAACTTGAAGAAGCGGCTTAAGGAGGTCAAGGGAAAGTGGGCAGACGAGTTATGTTGGATCATAAAGTCAGTTGTAATGGGCGTCCTTAACAAGTTAAGGCCGTCCTTGTGCAACAGAAATAAACTTAAAAGACTTAGACAGGTAATATGAGATAAGTAAAGGACTAAGGTTTTTATAGAGGAACCTTACAAGACCAAGTAGTCCTTGAGAGTAAACCTCTACCTCCGTGGAGGCTTTTCGAATAGCCATTCGTTATCTTATAATTGAGGAGTGCTTACAATCTTAAATGTGAGTCTACACACTTCTCTGAACAGTGGATTCCATCCCTATGTCCACTATTGAAACCCCTTTTAGCCTAAGACTGAAACCTAACCTCACAACATAAGGACGCTAAACACACGCCCCTTACAGTTCGTTGTAAGTGACAGTTCTCTCTTTTTGTTCTTTTTCTTACACACTTGTTTTGTGTTTTGGTTTTGCTTCTCACTCGATCTAACAACTAGTTCTTCACTGTTCTTGGTGAGTTCTTGGTGTTCTTCATGATCATGATGTTATGTGATCGCTCACAGATGCAAGGGTCTAGAGATACATTTATAACCCGCCCTCGATGTAGTACGTGGTGGGTGTCGAACACTCGGGAAGTCTACTCGTTTGACGTGCCACAATACTAAGAACACAGGAAAAGAGAGCACAAACGAAGGAAAATGAGGAGAAACAATCGGGACCGACCTAATGGCCACGTCGGGCCCGAGTTGGCTAGGACAAAGGACAACGGGACCGACGCACTGGAAGTCGGGCCCGAGGTACCTAGGAATGTCGAACTCGAGTGGTTGAAATTAGACCTTGGGTTTTGGGTTCCTTCCCTAGTAGATTGAGCCTTTTCCTACCCAATTCAAGCAACAAGTGATGATCTAAGTTGGATCGAGAGGTTTTTAACTCGTCCAAGCCACTCTACACATTGATCATGGGGTCGATTAGCTTTCATTTCTCCCCCTTCAATGCAAGGTCTTGTGATGGATGCTTTTCACTTTCGTTACTTCGCCAATCACAAGCCTTGATCCCCTACTTTCGCAAGGAATTGTAGCTCTATGTAGAGTGGAATTGGGGTTTCTAGCTTAACTTAGCTAGAGTTTTTGATACAAATCATGGGTGGATCCAATCGAATGATTCGTTGAAGACGAATGGAGGTCAAAGACCAAGACCTTTACTAAGATCCCGATCATTTAAATTTAAGAAGGTGTTCATGGATCTGAAATTATCCTTTGATTATGTTCATCAATGCCGTGCTAGGCCATCAAGGAAGAGGATGAAGTCATAAAAGTCCGGAAAGTTAAGATGCCCGTCAAATTAAAAACAGTGTTCAGTAAAACAGCCATAACTTTGGCTAGGGAAATGATCTCGAGACGAATCAAGATGCGTTGGAAAGCTTATTCAACGATCTACAACTTCATAATGACGTCAAGATGAGAATCCGGCCATAAGATCATCAAAAATGCGTTTTACTGAGAGCGGTACAAGATCTTACGGGAATCTTTAAGTTTCCTTATTTCTATCTTTAAGATATTATCATATTTTAAGAAATTCGAGTTTGTTAGTTTCTTAGACGTTTTATATCTTTGTTATTTCATTTTATCTAGTTAGTTATTTCCATATCATTAGTTAGGTTTTTTTTATATCTTTTGGCAAATTCTATCCTAGGATATCTTGTTAGAAAAGATAGAATTTGGCCTTTAGCTTGTCTATTTAAACTCATTTTCATTCAATAAAAATCAGATTGGAACCTGGGAATTAACTTGTGATAAGTTTAATTCCTTAGGTTTTTAATCTCCAAAATCATCTTCTTGATTCAAAGCAATTCAAGCAACTCAAACTCCGTTGCACTCTTGTTCTTCAACAACTTCTCTTCCATCGATCATCAACTTCTTCATCAACAATTTCTTACTCACATCAACCCGAGATCCATATCCTTAAGCGCTTCAACGCATGGCGGCCTTTCACCTTGAAGGTTGTCACGTATCAATTGGTATCAAAGCCCAGCGGTTTCGGGTTGGAAATTCAAGTTGCTTTATCGCCAGAAGTCTATACTCGTTCGCATCTGTTCTGGTATTTTTCGAAAATGTTTCTTTGAAATTTTCGGAAATATGATTTGATATTCTTGTAGAGAATTTCGATACGAGTCTAGGCATATAAAATTCGTCGAAATCGGAGTTCGTTTGACCCCCGAAAAGGTCAAAATACTAAGTTGTGTTCAGGCCAAACCCTAATCCGCCGCAACTATCTTTGTCTGCGTTGGAGCACAAGTTTGGGTCTTCAATGTATGTTAGTGAAGATTTTTATCAGCGCCTTCAGCTTGACTTAGAGATTTCGGAAAGCATCGACCCCGAAGTTTGCTCATATGAGTGCCCAAGCGAAGATAATGATGAGTACTCTTCAATTGTCAACAATCTTTTCACATATTCCAGCTATATGGGTGAGGAAAATTGTGATTTTGAGGAGTACAACAAGGAAGAGGAACCGCCAAATTTGCTTTCTTTGGATCCCATTGAAGATTCTTTTCCTTGGCCAACGTTGTCATCATCAACGCCGATCTTTTCACCTCCTAGATCAGCCCCAACATGGGTCAATGTGAAACCCAAAGAGGTACCAAAGGCAACCCCACTTGTGGCCATGGTTGAGAAGGAAGAAGAGATATCAACAAACAACACAACTATGGTATATCCAAGCGTGCTTGAATTGGGCGCCTATGCAATTCAATGAAGACCTTCTTTTGAAGAATTCATACCATGTCCTTCTGTTCTTTACCAACGTCGCCTTGAGGACAAGTCAAATTCAAAAAGGGGAGAATGATACAAATCATGGGTGGATCCAAGCGAATGATTCGTTGAAGACGAATGGAGGCCAAAGACCAAGACCTTTACTAAGATCCCGATAATTTAAATTTAAGAAGGTGTTCATGGATCTGAAATTATCATTTGATTATGTTCATCAATGGCGTGCTAGGCCATCAAGGAAGAGGATGAAGTCATAAAAGTCTGGAAAGTTAAGATGCCCGTCAAATTAAAAACAATACTCAGTAAAACAGCCATAACTTTGGCTAGGGAAATGATCTCGAGACGAATCAAGATGCGTTGAAAAGCGTATTCAACGATCTACAACTGCATAGTTGACGGCAAGATGAGAATCCGACCAGAAGATCGTCCAAGATGCGTTTTACTGAGAGTAGTACAAGATCTTACGGGAATCTTTAAGTTTCCTTATTTCACTCTTTAAGATATTATCATATTTTAGGAAATTCGAGTTTGTTAGTTTGTTAGAAGTTTATTATCTTTGTTATTTCATTTTATCTAGTTAGTTATTTCCATATCTTTAGTTAGCTCCTTTTATATATTTTGGCAAATTCTATCCTAAGATATCTTGTTAGAAAAGATAGAATTTGGCCTTTAGCTTGTCTATTTAAACTCATTCTTCATTCAATAAAAATCAGATTGAAACCTGGGAATTAACTTGTGAGAAGTTTAATTCCTTACGTTTTTAATCCCCAAAATCATCTTCTTGATTCAAAGCAATTCAAGCAACTCAAACTCCGTTGCACTCTTGTCCTTCAACAACTTCTCTTCCATCGATCATCAACTTCTTCATCAACAATTTCTTACGCACATCAGCCCGAGATCCATATCCTTGGGCGCTTCAACGCGTGGCGGCCTTTCACCTCGAAGGTTGTCACGTATCAGTTTTCCACCATTACCCAAGATCATGGAGATCTACTCCATATGGCAAGTAACAAAAACAAACAAATCACAAGACATCACAATCATCATCATCAATTTCCAATCAAAGCCAAATTTCATTCAATCCACATTCACAAAGCTAAATTTGCCATATCCAAAAGATCAAACCAAAGCAAAGCTAAACTAAGCAATCAAACCTAGCAATCTCTTCCTCTCCTTGGCCGATCCTCCCTTCTCTCTTCTCTTCTCCTTCTTCTCCTCCTTTCTCACATTGCTCTCCAAGTATTGACTTGAGAGGATTGTGTGTAATTATGTCTAAGAGCCTAGTGGAACCTCCCAATTAGAAGAACAAGAGGGGTTTTGTAGGTGAGGGGAAAATATGGAAGATTACTCATCAATTCCTTGGTGCCCATGCCACGACCGACTCGGACCGACACGGAGCGACCTCGGGCCCGACTTACTGGGTAACTCGGTCCATGGCCAAAATCTCATTCTCAGGCCCGGCTTCGATCAAACTCGATCCACATCTCGTGCCACCTCTTCTTCTTGGCTTTTCCTCTTGTTTTCTTCATGGCTTGCTCATTCCCTTCCTCCTTTAGCTCATGCCTTGCTCCAAGCTTCAATCCGCCTTCAAGAAGATCCTTGATTCTTTGCCAAAACGCCTACAAAACACACAAAAACACGCATAGTCTCCGAACTCATAGAAATGCGGGAACTAAGCTAAAAAGGAACAAAACACACAAGAAAAGAGGGGGAAAGACACAATACCCAAGATCATGGAGATCTACTCCATATGGCAAGTAACAAAAACAAACAAATCACAAGACATCACAATCATCATCATCGATTTCCAATCAAAGCCAAATTTCATTCAACAAACTCAAGTTCAATCCACATTCACAAAGCTAAATTTGCCATATCCAAAAGATCAAACCAAAGCAAAGCTAAACTAAGCAATCAAACCTAGCAATCTCTTCCTCTCCTTGGCCGATCCTCCCTTCTCTCTTCTCTTCTCCTTCTTCTCCTCCTTTCTCACATTGCTCTCCAAGTATTGAGTTGAGAGGATTGTGTGTAATTATGTCTAAGAGCCTAGTGGAACCTCCCAATTAGAAGAACAAGAGGGGTTTTGTAGGTGAGGGGAAAATGTGGAAGATTACTCATCAATTCCTTGGTGCCCATGCCACGACCGACTCGGACCGACACGGAGCGACCTCGGGCCCGACTTACTGGGTAACTCGGTCCATGGCCAAAATCTCATTCTCGGGCCCGGCTTCGATCAAACTCGATCCACATCTCGTGCCACCTCTTCTTCTTGGCTTTTCCTCTTGTTTTCTTCATGGCTTGCTCCTTCCCTTCCTCCTTTTGCTCATGCCTTGCTCCAAGCTTCAATCCGCCTTCAAGAAGATCCTTGATTCTTTGCTAAAACGCCTACAAAACACACAAAAACACGCATAGTCTCCGAACTCATAGAAATGCGGGAACTAAGCTAAAAAGGAACAAAACACACAAGAAAAGAGGGGGAAAGACACAATACTACAAAGGAAAACTCACATAAAACACCACCAAATAAGAAGACATCATTATGCTCTGAATATTCTCTGAGAAGCGTGAGTCACTATAAATACCCGAGGGATATTTATAGTGGCTCGGGAAGGGCGTCATTCCTCTGGATGATCATGCGCATGATCGTCCAGAGGAATATTTATAGTGCCCTCAGTATGAGAGAAGCTTCCTGGCAAATTCTGTAGAACCCGATTACAAGATCTGCTTCCACGTGGTGATGAACTCATATACAGGATCTGCTTCCACGCGGACTCTATGATCAAGGCTTGTCGGGTGATGTCATCTTGTCGGGCTGTCTTATAAGGACTCTGGAATTTGAGCTTGCATTCCTACTTGCTGGGGACTGCGTCCTCATCAATGTAGAAACTTATTTGGTCCTTAATTCTGAAAGGTAGCGTCCCTACACCTTAGGGACGGCTACACAACTTATTGTCCTTTTCATGACCTGGGTTCCTGAAACATACTTGGACAACTTATTAGATCAAAGCGAGTTTGTCATATCAAAACTAAAGGACGATTTTTATGGGCATAATGTTAAGTATAAAGGAGTCCTTAACATCGTCCCAACAATTTTCCCCTTTTTGATGATGACAAACCCTTAAGCATAATGATTTGAATTGAAGCTTAGCATGCATGAAAACTTTTAAAAGCATCCCTGGGGAATTAGCGAAAACATATATGCACAAGTTTCACACTTTGATCTATCAAACTTTTAGACTTTTGGGTGAGGGTGAGCATTCTAATCCATTCTAAGTGGCCCTCAAATTGTTTAGAGCAGCGTTCCTTAGAGCTTTTGCTAATAGTTCCACCTTAACACTTGCTTATTCTAGATATCTAATATATAGCACATCTCTACAAAATTACACTTCCCCCCTTCTGGCATCATTGAAAAGGATAACAAGTGAATAAGGACGATAGCACAAAAACATAATTAAAGGCAAGGAAACACTTAAACAAGCAAATGCACACAAACATACGGACGCCATTCAAACAATAGTGGAATAATGTCATTACAAACCCAAAAGATAGTGTTTGAAAAACAAAAGAAGCAAAGGCAATAACATATGAGAGATTTAAGATAGGGAAGGAGGTGATCCATCAGGACGGTGAGCTTCTTCCCTTTCCTTTGTTTCCCTTTCTCTAGCTTCAGCAGCTTCTTCTGCATATTCATTCAGTACGGCCTGCTTCAAGGCTTCCGTTATATCTGTTTGAGCACCCAAGTTCTTGGAGTAAAAGAGAAGATGCTCAGAGAACCGGTGTTTAGCTCCAAGAAGTTGATCCATGCGTTCGATGAGAGCGTTCCCTTGCTGACAAAGGATGTTCTGATTGTGAATCATCATGGAGATCAATTGTTTCCCTGTGTAAGTGTCGGGTTGATCAGGAGATGAAACGGTCTGGTATAAAGCTGGATTGGATGAGGAAGGAGGAGCGTCCATAGAGGGAGAGAGAGGAGGATGCGCGTACCCAGTAGTAGGTTGGAACAAGAAATAACCCATTTGTGCAACTTGAGCTTCTCTACGCTGCTTCTGTTCTTCTATGAGAGGAGCGTCCTCATCAAGAGCGACGCCCTTCCCTTTCTCCTTAGCCTGTTCAGCCTCAAGTCTCAGCCTTTCTTCCTCAGCCTTTTTCTATGCTTCCTCTTCTTTTCTTTTCTTTTCAACTTCCTTCTTCTCTCTCTTTAGTTGCTTCAGGATTGTAGGCAATTCTTCATCATGCCTTATTTCAAGCAAGCCTAGGTGAAGATCCCAGTGCATTCCAAGAGTGACCTCGTTCTCAGCCACATATGCTTTCTCATCTGGAAGAAGGGCTTTGACCAGGCCGGGGAACGGTAGTGCATGCTTCTTTCTTGTGCACTTAGCCATATGCTCCAAGGCTATGCGCACAAGATTGATCTTTCAAGGAGCAAGGAAGGCGTCCAGTATCAAGCAGTCAATGGTCTAGACTATACTCTTCTTCTCTTGCCTTGGCACAACCATGCGACAGATGAAGTAATGAGCCATAGCACCGGTGTGGGTTAGGATGTGGGAAACTCTATCATTAGAAATTGGAGTCTTTCCATGGAAGATGCGACGGAAAAGATCGTTCAGGTCTTCTCTTTCTAGCCCAAAACCCTTGGATGGAAGATTGTGCAATGCTTCGGCTCCTGGACGTGCTTTCCCTAGCCCCAAGTGCGTCCTAATAGTTCTTTCAATGAAGGACTCCCGCTCACCATCTGCAAGGAACGTTCCCATGCCGGTCTCTAAGACAATCTCGAGAGAATCATAGAAATATTGTACTTGTTTCGGATTGACGACAACGGGGTCTTGGCCTAGGTGGGTCCAGTTCTAAAACTTAAGCAGCTCTAAGAGTTGTGTTGCTTAATGTTCTGTGAAGAGCAAGGGACTCATAATATGCTCTTCCTTCTTATTCTTCTTCTTCTTCCCCTTCATTGTTTTGGAGGACTCAGCTTCACCGTCCTCATCATCTTCTTCTTCTCCATCTCCTTGGAGATTCTCATCATTTAAGTCGTTGTCCTGACCGACTTTCTCCTTCTTATTAGCAACCTATGCTGTATTTTGCTGCTCGGCCCTTTGCTTTTTCGGAGGAGCAGACTTACCCGTTGCGTCCTGAGGTGCATAGGGTACGTCCTCTTGAGCATCTCTGTCTAGCTGCTCGTCCATAGTTAACTCTTGTACTTGCTGCTCAATTGGTGGAGGGTTCTTTGGAAGAACGTTCTCTTTGTCGTTGGCGATTTTGCGAGCAAGTTCAACATCGGCCTCAATTTGTTGCCGAGATATTTCCATCTGGACAACGTCCACATTAATCTCTTCGTGACAAGCAGCAGCGTCCTCACTATCTGAGCCAAATTCGTCCTTAGAGGTTTCTTTAAGTTAGGCAACAGGAGTGGCTTCGGTTTCGGAGATGCCAACATCCCTTTCAAATGAGGGACCTCTAGACTTAGGGGTGGCCGGGACATTGGGTGGAGAAATGTGGGCAGGAGCGGCTGGAAAGTTTTGTAGGTCAAGGGGTGAGGGAACTCTATGGGGTGAGTGAACGATTAAGGCTCAGTGATTTTTTGTTTGTTGGGAAGATTGGGAAGATGGGGTTGAGGACGACACCGTTTCAGCAGTGGACGGTGTTTCCTTGGGTACAGCAGGTATGGGTTTGGGTTTTGGAGGTTGGGAGGACTTTGATTTGAAAAAGATGGATTTGTGGAGGTTTTGGAGGAGGGAGCAGGAGTGGACTTGGCCTTTCTGGATGGCCGTTTATCATGTTTGAACTTGCTCCTTACCTTAGGAGGGAATTTGTCCACAATTTGAGTGGGTTGGGACATTTGTTGTTTAGAGGGAATGGAGGATTTGGAAAGTGGAGAGGGTTTAGAAATGGTTAGCTTTTGACTTGAGGGTCAGGGGTGGAGACAATAGTGGAAATGGCTAACATTGGAGCGCCCTTGGGAGGAGAAGAGACATTTGGTAGGACGGCGTTGGATAGATCAGGAATGGCTTCCATGAGGGTTGCCTCCCAATCCATGTCTTTGAACGCCTCTGTGAATAAGTTGGTTGGCCCAACATAAGGTTCGTTCTTCCCACCAAGTGCTAGAAGACGAGGAGCAACAAACCGTTCAATGAATATCTGTAGGTTGGCGAACTGCCTCTCTGAAAAGATCTTCATATTCCTGTGGGCGGCATCATACAGAGTTCTTGGATGCTTTTTGATGAAGTCCTCAATCATCTCCTCTAGTTCTATCGGTTTGGGATCCTCAATCGTCCCCTTTGTTGCCCTCTTTCTTTTCTTGCCGGCACCGGAAGGTCCGCCGGAAACTGTCTTGAATTGCGGCATTCTGATGACTTTCTTATAGAGAGATTGGCCGGATTTTTAGAGAGAAGTCAGAGTGAATGGAACTTGTGAATATGAGAGAGCTGAAAGTTCTGAATCCGAAAGCCACACATGCTTATATAGAAGAACTAAAAGGCACGATTGTAAATTTCACAAGCTACAAATCTGACATGTGACATAACTTCTTCATTAAGCTAAGAATGGTTACCAAAAAGGCAGTTCACTTTCTCTTTCAAATTCAAATTTCAAAAATTCAAAATCACGACTGTTCAACTTCCTCAAGAACTCTGAGCAACAACACAGGGACGACGTTCCTGAAGAACCTGTAAGGACGGCATTGAAAACTGAACTGGCGTCCTGACCTCTTTTACGCAACAAAAGTCATGGCCTGAAGATCACCTTAGAACCAGTTTGAAAACCAAACAATGATGTCCCGTAAAAGAAAATATAAAGATCATAGGACGCGTTTGCAAGGTTCTTGGCCAGGGTAAGCTTAGAGTTCCCATCATTTCGGCTTATGATGCGGGTTGGGTGATCAGGGATACTCTTTTTCAAGACAATAGAGACATTAAAATGGCGTTCTTATGAAATACACAAGGCTATTTTAGACTAGCGTCCTGGCAAATATGAATTCAATGCATGATAATCCTTAAACATTTGAAATCATCCTGAGGCGCAGCATCAACCTCCTCCTCCATAGCAACAGCATCATCATCAACAGCAAATGGGTGATCCTCAATCTCAGCATCAGAGCGCAGACGAAAGTCAGAGGCCCGGTACCCAATAGCAAGAGATGGCCTCGGAAGTCGCATGAAATGTAGAGGTGGATGACCAATACACCATATCCAGCCATCAACCTCATCACCCTCTAAACAATACATCCTCCGCAGAGCAGGCACATCAAGCTTATAACCATCAGGGAGAGGTTGCTCGTGCACCTCACGAATCCGGTCCATAGTCACAAATCTCAAAGCCAGCAAGGTAATCATTCCACCAAAACCTATCTTCCGATTACTCCTACCCTTCATCACATCCCGCACATTCTTCTTAAATAAGGCCAACCAATCAGAAACAACAGGAGAAACCGGAAAACAAGTCCACAACACTTTCATGTCGTTGGCTGGGAGCTTGTTCACCTCTCCCTGCCCCAGAAACATCATAGCAATAACCTTGTGAATCAAATGCACAACGGGATTCGGAATCCTGCTGTTCAGCTCACCACCCTTCCTCCACTGGTGCCCTGTCAACTGAAGCCAGAATTCATACATTCCTTGATCAGTCAAAGAATCCAGCCAATTCTCCCGAGGGAGACGAGTAATACCAAAACAATCCTTGATCTCCTGCTCCGGCATCACACACAGCTGATCACAAGCATGAAACCTAAGAGTACCCTCCTCATCAAACTCATATGTAGACAGGAACTCGATAGTCAAGTCCTCAAAGGTAGGGACTTGAAAATGAAGGATACCTTCCAAACCAGCATACCGCAACATCTCGGAAGTATATTCTGTCAAACCCAGCATATCCAGAGTCGGGACATCAAAGAACTTGGTGCTCACAAACGTCCGACTCTCAAGCTCACTCCACTTCTTCTTAGCCCGCCCATTCAGAGTCTTCAACCCATTAAAAGGATTTGGAGCCATTAATAAAAAGCTAGAGTTAATCGAAAATACCGGAAGTTCTGTCGGTAAAACGCGGGCGAGACGAGACCGGCGCGGGCGCGGTTTTCGTCCAGAGAGTGAATGCTGAAGTCGTCCAAGAGCGCGGGCGAGACAAGGATTCCGCGGCCGCGGAATAACACCAAAGAGGGGCTCGAGCTTCCTGCACACTACGGGTGCGGTGCAGGTGGCGCGGGCGCGGTCGGGACGAAGCGAAATCACCCGAGTATTCAGCCGCCGAGCGAATTAAGGGCTTTCGCGAGAGCTCCGCCGGAAATTTCCCAAATCCACCCCAAAGACACCAAAGGATGAGTGTATTGGTGACTTACCAAGGTGAATCAGTCTTCAATGGTGGTAGATCCGGATCGAAGGGTGGAAAAACGGGCCCGGAATTGCTTGAAACCTTGAACGCGGTGTGAGAACGCGGACGCGGTGGTGGACCGGCGGTGGGCTGCGACTTCGCTGGCAGGTGGTGGGTCCGACGACGACGAGAGGTGGTGGGGTAGGGGAAGTTTGGTAGATGGTGAGGGAGTTGGTGGTGGGAGGTATTTTGTGTTGTGGTAGGGAAAGGATGGATGGAGGCGGGGGGTTAGGTAGAAGAAGGGGGCCGACCGGTCTGGCCGGTCAAAGGTGACTGGTTTGACCGGTCAAAGGTCAGCATATTTGTTTTTTTTTTTTTGTTTTAGAAAATACGAACCGGGGGCCGCCGCGGGCGCGGCACGGGTGCCGCGGTGGCGGCGGTCTAGTACCTGTACGCCAAGGGACTGCTGGTGATCCGCGGACGCGGTGTGTTTGCCGCGATTTCGCACCAGAGCGTCCTTTCGGACCTCGTACCTGCACATTAGTCCGCAAAAACAACACAAAACACTCTATCTAATCCTTGTGTTGCCTCCCAAGTAGTGCTTTTGTTTAACGTCGTTGGCTCGACGTGGATACACTTCAAGAATCCGGCTCCGGAGTGGGTTCATCAAGGTGCTGCTCATCAAAAACGTCCTGCGGTACGCTCTCATGGTATGGTTTCAATCGATGACCATTCACCTTGAAAGGCTTGCCACCGTGGTCAAAGAGTTCTACCGCACCATGGGGTAAGACTTGTGAAATCACAAACGGACCCGCCCATCGAGAACGTAGCTTTCCCGGGAAGAGTGTGAGGCGGGATTGATAAAGGAGGACCTTATCTCCTGCCTTGAATTCCTTCTGAAGAATGCTCCTGTCGTGCTTGGTTTTAGTCTTATCCTTGAAACTCACAGCGTTATCATAAGCTTCCAACCATAGTTCTTCCAACTCTTGGATTTGTAGCTTCCGAAAGGCACCGTCCTCATCAATGCGCATGTTGCACTTCTTTATAGCCCAATACGCCTTGTGTTCAAGTTCCACAGGGAGATGGCAGGCTTTCCCATAGACTAGTCGGAAGGGGGACATGCCAATGGAGGTTTTGTAGGCCGTACGGTAGGCCCATAAAGCATCATTGAGCCTTAAACTCCAATCCTTTCGATTTGGGGCCACCGTTTTCTCCAAAATAGATTTGATCTCCTTGTTGGATACTTCTGCCTGCCCATTCGTCTGAGGATGATAGGCAGTCGAGACCTTTTGAGTGACATGGTACTTTTTCAAGAGAGCGCTAATGGTCTTATTGCAAAAGTGAGTACCCTTGTCACTTATCAAGGCCTTTGGAATGCCAAACCTGGAAAAGATGTTGTGCCTAAGGAAATCTGCAACCACTTTTGAATCATCAGTCCTGGTGGTCTTCGCTTCCACCCACTTGGAAACGTAGTCCACCGCACGCCAGATATAAAGATTCCCAAAGGAGGATGGAAAAGGTCCCATGAAATCTATACCCCAAACATCAAAAATTTCACAAAATATCATACGAGATTGAGGCATTTCATTTCTCCTAGAAATATTTCCCACCTTTTGACATCTATCACAAGATCTACAAAAAGCATGAGCATCCCTAAAAATATGAGGCCAATAAAATCCAGCTTCTAGAACTTTCCTAGCAGTTTTATCAACACCGAAGTGTCCCCCACATGCATAAAAATGACAAAAAACAAGGATCGAATTTACCTCGTTATCCGGGATACAACGTCGGATAACGCCGTCTGCACAATGCTTCCACAAATATGGTTCATCCCAAACAAAGAATCGAGCCTCACTGCGGATTTTATCTTTTTGAGCTCGAGTGTAGTGAGGTGGCATTGCCCCCGAGACGAGAAAGTTCACCAAGTTGGCGTACCAAGGTTCGAGTTTCTGTATCTTGAGGACAGATTCCTCGTTCCGAACAGTCTCCGAAGGATCTGGGCTCGAACCGCGGGCGTGGTGGTCCTGTCGCGGGCGCGGATCATTCTCAGAATCTCGGTTTTCTTCTGCGGGAAAACCGCGGTCGCGGCCTGGCTGCCGCGGTCGCGGATCGTTACCAGTTTCTTCCTCTGCTTCTGCATCGAAAGCGCGGCCGCGGTATGGGTGAGGCGGGCGCGAAATCAGTTCAGAGTGCATCCCAAACAGAGTGTCATCGGGAACGTCTCCCCGAATCTGCTCGTGGTTCTCTAACGGTTCCAACGCGTTTGGCAACCTACTCAAGTGGTCAGCCACCACATTGTCAACACCTTTCTTGTCACGCACCTCGATGTCAAACTCACTAAGCAAAAGGACCCATCTTATCAAGCGTGGCTTGGTTTCCTTCTTCGTCATAAGATAACGAAGAGCTGCATGGTCAGTGTAGATGATCACCTTGGTGCCAAAAAGATACTGCCTGAATTTTTCAAGAGCGAAAACTACTGCCAGCATCTCTTTTTCTGTGACGGTGTAGTTTCTCTGAGCGTCATTCAGAGTCATAGAAGCGTAATAGATGACGGATGGTACTCTTGCTTCCCTTTGACCAAGAACGGCTCCCACAGCATAGTCACTGGCATCACACATGATCTCAAATGGCCGAGACCAATCGGGCGGTTGAATTATGGGAGCACTAGTGAGTGCTTCCCTGAGTGTATCAAACGCTGCCCGACATTCCTTTGTGAAGGTAAAAGAGATGTCTTTCTTGAGGAGCTCGCAGAGAGGTGCGGCAATCTTGGAGAAGCCTTGGATGAACCTGCGGTAAAACCCCGCGTGACCAAGAAAGGAGCGCACCTCACGGACATTAGTAGGATAAGGTAGTGATTTGATGGTGTCAACCTTTGCCTTATCAACCTCAATACCCTTGGATGACACTACATGTCCAAGAACAATTCCCTGCTCAACCATGAAGTGGCACTTTTCCGAATTGAGAACCAAATTGGTCTCAACGCATCTTTGCAGCACAAGTGTCAAATGGTTTAGGCACGAGTCAAAATCATCCCCATGAACCGTAAAGTCGTCCATAAAGACCTCAATGAAGTTCTCAATGTACTCGGAGAAAATACTAACCATACACCGTTGGAAGGTCCCGGGGGCATTACACAATCCAAAGGGCATCCTACGATATGCAAAAGTACCAAAGGGGCAAGTGAATGTTGTTTTCTCCTGATCCTCTGGCGCAATAGCGATTTGTAAGTATCCCGAATAACCATCCAGAAAGCAATAGTAAGCATGACCTGCGAGTCGCTCAAGCATCTGATCAATAAATGGCAAAGGAAAGTGATCCTTGCGAGTGACTGCGTTAAGCTTCCTGTAATCAATACACACTCGCCACCCTGTCTGCAGCCTCTGAGGAACTTTTTCTCCATCCTTGTTCTCCACTACGGTGATTCCTCCCTTCTTAGGTACTACTTGGGTGGGACTTACGCAAGTGCTATCAGAGATAGGATAAATCATGCCTGTGTTGTAGAGCTTGAGAACTTCCTTCTTCACAACCTCCATCATGGGAGGATTCAACCGCCTCTGAGGCTGTCGACATGGCTTTGCTCCTTCCTCCAATAGGATCCGGTGCATACATGTAGAGGGGCTGATCCCCTTAATGTCCGCAATGGTCCATCCAAGTGCAGTCTTGTGCTCTTGAAGTACTTTCACCAATCGCTCC
Organism: Polygonum maritimum; assembly: GCA_963924305.1. Taxonomy (NCBI): domain Eukaryota; kingdom Viridiplantae; phylum Streptophyta; class Magnoliopsida; order Caryophyllales; family Polygonaceae; genus Polygonum; species Polygonum maritimum. The sequence goes on from OZ002729.1 coordinate 31,124,482, forward strand.
TCTTGCTCCGTAGAGAGTTGGCTAGAAATTATCACAGGCAGTGTTTCATTCTCTCCCAGAAAAGCATATTTGAGGTGGTCAGGAAGTTGCTTCAACTCTATCTCAGGTGCCTGCACAACAGAAGGAACAAGCTCCTCTTTCTGAGATGTTAGTAGCGGGGGCCCAATGGCCAATACATCATGTTCATTCCTATTCATGCTACTAACCACATCATTCATTTCAGCAGACAATGCAAATTCCACATTAGAAGGTTTCACATCATATTCTATGACAGATTTTAATGCATCCTCATGATTGTGGTCAAAGTGGTTTTGCACTAAAGGTTCAAGAACATCAACAAAGCATAGCAAAGGATCATCGGAAGGAAATTTCATTGCTTCAGCGATATTGAATTCAACTCGTTCACCCTCAAATTCCATGGAAAGTGTGCCTTGACTCACATTAATGCATGTTTTAGCATTTTTCATGAAAGGTCTACCAAGCAATAATGGAGTTGTATGCGAGTCATGATTCATGTCAAGCACATATGATGGATCGTAAGTCAGTTAATGAGGGCGTCCTTAACTGGGTTAAGGGCGTCCTTTAGTGCAGCGGAAAATAGACTTAACAGAATACAAGATAAGTGGACACGAGTATTTATAGAGGAACCCCACTAAGACCAACTAGTCTTATGGGTAAACCTCTACCTCCGTTGGAGGATTTTCAATAGCCGTCCCTTATCTTATTAAGAGCGAGTCCTTACAACTTAGGCGAGTCGTTACACTTCTCTGAGCTAAGCGTCCGTCCTTAGCCTCACTAGTAACACTCCTTTCAACCTAACAAGTAACCTAACACTCTTAGCTATAAGGAAGCTATCACTCACGTCTCTCACGGTTCGTTGTGAGAGACAAACTACAACTCTAATTGATTTGTGGTTTGTTTTGGATTTGATGTGGTTGGACTTTCTTTCTCTTGCTTCAAGCTCACTTGATCTTCTTGATCTTCGTTCGTGTTCTTGAATGCTTCGGGAGAGCTTGAGAGAAAGTCTTCAAAGTCCACTCTTGCACACACATACCGCTATGCATACTCCTTGGAGAGTATTTATAGCGGAAGTGATTCTTGTCCTCTAGCGTCCTCTGAGACTTGGCAGGATCCTCGATCTTTGATCAACGGTGCGATGAGCGTCTTGAGGAGGTCAACTCTGTTGACGCTTGGGAAGCCTCCGCGTGGGTAGGGGACCATTGCTGGGAAAGCGACGTCTTTGGCATTGTCTACACGTGCCCAGACAAAGGAAGCTTCCTTCTGAGGACTAAGGCCGGACGATGATGTAATCATGTTGGAGAGGCCTTGATTTGAATTTGAACTTCGTCCGTATTTTGGCGCGCGTCCCTTCTTGATGAGGACTCCGTCCTATCTTGCACAGGGACTCCGCCAATTACGTTTAGCTTTGGAAGTTCTGGTAACATGCGTCCCTACAGCATAGGGACTGCTGTTCACTTGTTGTCCTTTTCGCTCATGTGCGTCCACTGGACTTACCTGAGATCAAAACTTAGACAACTTATCAAATACATTTGAGTTTGTCATTATCAAAACAAGGGACGATTATTATTGGTTTAGATATTAACGACTGACGTCCTTAATATCGTCCCAACAACATAAAAGTCAGCAGGAAAGATTAAGGAACCAAGCATGATGGTGGACCTATCGGCTAATTGAATTACTATGTCAGTTTCTTGCAAGGGTCCTAGACCTAAAGACTTATAAACAGCATGAGACATGACATTGATTGAAGCACCCAAGTCAAGCATAGCATTTTCTACCCTAGTATCACCGATAACACAAGGAATAGCAAACACTCCAGGATCACCACACTTTTTAGGCATGCGTTTTTGAAAAAACAGCTGACACTTGTTCAACATCCTTAACATCCTTTGTAGATTTCCTTTTAAATTGTTGGTTCCTCTTAATGGTGCATAATTCTTTCAGAAATTTAGCACAGCGAGGAACACTTTTAACAAGTTTGAGCAAAGGAATATTAACCTCACATTTAGCGAATGTCTCGAAGATGTCCTTGTCGCTTGCCAGCTTCCTCGTGTCCTTGAGAGCATCCGGAAATGGTGGTGGTGGCTTGTAAGAGTTGAGGGGCGGAAAGTTGGGCCTCACATAATCATCCACACGTTCTGCAGTAGAACCGCGGTCGCGGTCCCTCGGACGCGGGCGCGGTGAATCCGTGATTTCAGTGTTCCCGAAGCCTTCGTCGTCTGCCGGATTTTCGCGGGCGCGGCTCGTTGAGCGTGGGCACGGTGAATCCGCTGGATCATCACTGTGAGATTCTGTCGAGATCTCGCGGGCGCGGTATGGTGAGCGCGGGCGCGAAATCTCCACAGAAGCGTTTCTCGCTGTGCTCAACTCTCGTCCACTCCTTAACGACATAGCACTCACATTCACCAGTGTTGAAGGAGTAATATTGATCTTCTCAGAAATCTCCCTCATTCTCCTCTCGAGTTCCAAGCTCATATCCCGGAATTTCCTATCGAACAACTCATTCATCTCCTCCAATTTCTTAGAAAGATGATCTTCGGCTGATGACTCGTCAGGGCAAGGAGGTGTTGTGCTCCTATTCTCCTCAGAAAAGTTCTCCACTATTCTAAAGACTTCCTGGGGAGTTCTGTCTAGATAAGAACCTCCACATGAAGCAGTTATCAGCTTCTTGTCCCACTCATTAAGACCGCTCATGAAGAACCACACGAGGTCACGAGCTGGAAACCCATGGCATGGACAACTAGCAATAAGCTTTTTGTAGCGATTATAGTAATCGTACAAACTCTCCATTTTCTGTTGCTGCAACGTGGAGATGTCCCTCTTCAAGGCTGCCCTTAATGGGACAGGAAAATATTGATCCAAGAATGCAACCCTCATCTGATCCCATGTTGTAATCTACTGTGCATGAGGACCGCTTGATATGAGCAGATACCAATCCCTGGCTGAGTAAGTTAGCGAGAACGGAAAGGCTCGCAGATTGATTTGATCTACGGTGACCTCAGCAGGTTTCATGCCTAGACAGACATACTCAAATTCCCTGAGATGTTTAATTGCATCATCTACCGATTGCCCACCAAATTGAGGCAAAAGAGCAGTCAGGCCGGGTTTCACCACAAATTCTACCCCTTCAGCTAATGCAGGGTACTCAACAGTCATGTGTTGCTGTGCGAAATCCGGAGCACATTGTTGCCTAATCGACTGATCAGCCATCTTGTCTCCTGAAATCAACGACAGCACTTGCAAAGAAATCAGTAGCCAAGGTGTGGACCGTAAGATAGGTCCACACAACAGTCAACACAAATATCACACTAAATAGAACCTAAGTTCCCCGGCAACGGCGCCAAAATTTGACTCGGGCTAAATCGTTGTTCCCTTATCAAAAATAAACCCAAACACACAAACCAAGTATAGTGAGCAAGTATGGGATCGAACCCTACAGAACTTGAGGTATCTAGCCTAATATTTATTTTAACCAAGAACGAATAGGGGGTTTTATGCAAGAGTTTCAATCACCAAAGCAAAAAGACAAATTGACAGTTTCACAAGATTAATCAAAGTACTAAAGACAGGTTCATTCAACAAATCCACTTTAAAAGAGTTGTTTGATCATTGATTCACACCAATTCCTTTTAATCCAATGGTTAATTCCAATCCTAATCTTGACTAATTTCCTGTCCACGGTCCAGGAAATACTTAACAATGATAGAGGACGCTCAAATCAATATTAGCATTAAGAACAAGAATATATAGGATGCATGCAAGAGAAATCAAGCTACGAGACAATTTCACAAGCAAACAATCAATTCTCTTCTTAAATCCTAGTTGCATAGACAACAGATCTAGGTTTAAGTTGTTTTCATAGAATAGGTTTGTCCACGGTCTAAACCCGTCCCAACAGTAGAAGATTAATCAATTCAATAGGTTAATTACTCCTAGAGAAACAATCAATAATCATGTAATTAAGCACAAGAGAATTAATAATAACCAAAGGAATAGGAAAAGGATTTAGAACCTCACAAACTAATCAATTAAAGCTTCATTGATGAACAAACCCTAGAGAGGTTTAGTTCTCCATAACCTTCATAAAAACACAAGTCTTCCAACCAAGGTTCAAGATGAACAATAAAACAACCTACAACCCCTTAAATATTGTCTTGAGATAAAAGCAATGTCCGAAAATAAAATAAGATAATAGGAAAGTCGGCCCAAAGATAGGTCCCGCGTCTTGTTGGAGTCGGTGGCCACCGCGACCGCGCCTCGACCGCCGCGACCGCGGCCTTCGCCTAGTCAACAAGTCTTCAATCCGCTTCTACCGCGACCGCGGCAATGGCACCGCGCCCGCGGCCTTCGGGTCTTCAATCTTCTTCTTCTGTCGTCGTACCGCGCCCGCGGCCAACGTGCACGCGCCGCGGCCAACGTGCAGAGACGAATCCGATAAAATCTTCAAATTGCACACTTTTGAGTCTTAGGCCACAATGCAACACTAAAGCCTAAAACTAAGCCTAAAACACTCAAAAGCCTCATAAAAACGTCAAGATAAGGCATACAAAAGACGGTGAATCAAATTCCCCCATACTTAGATCTTGCTCGTCCTCGAGTAAGGTCAAAGTACATCAACAAATCTACTCATCAAAAGATCTCAGGAAGTAAGGGGAAATAAGATAACCATAAACACTCAGCTCACAACCCGAACCCAAGTAGAGAAATAATGAGCAAAACATGAAAGCTCAACACACACCTCATAAAAATACATCAAGTCACTCAAAGCTCCGAATCATGAAAGAGCAATCCTAAGGATCTACCCAGCATTTACAATGAATCCCCAAGCCCCAAAGTAGAATGAAATCCTAAACACTCCAATATTTCCGCTCAATTCTACTTAGGCGCCCTTTTGGGTTTTCACCTAATCACTCATTTCATTTTTCTCAAGTGTGCTCACCAAAACTCACATCTCTCATAAACCTCTTTTTACCCCAGCCTAATGCTGGTCCGGGTTACCTGCTTATTACCTGAGCCGCCCTTTCGGGTTTTCGACTCATCCCAGGATTTTCTATGCCTGTTTTCATCTTTTTGGCTCTTTTTTTTTTTTTTAATTTTTCATTTTTCTGATTTTTGTTTCTTTTTAATTTTTTTTTCTCGGAATGGAAACAACAACTGTACATATATACATCAGTGAATACTCTCCCCCATACTTAGACCCTTCATTGTCCTCAATGAAGAAAAGAACAAGAATTAAAGTAGAGGGAAGAACAGAAGACTCACTGAGAAGGTGGAGAAAAGAAGGACTGACCGCCCGGAGGTGCAGCAGGATAGGAAGGAAAGATGCTCCTGAAGAACTCCTCCTGCCTCTGCTGAGAAGCCCGCATATCATCGACCTGAGTCGACATGTCATGATAGAGCTGGGTCTGGACCTCCTGCTCTCTCCTCATCCCCATCATCTCATACCTCAGACCGGACTGATCCTCAGCCACCAAACCCATAGCAATAGACAAGTCAGACTGACGGATAGACAGGTTGTGCATCTGCTCATATATATCATCATAATACTGCCCATAAGAGGGCTCGTCAGCAGCAGAAGAACCGGCACCACCCTGAGCCCAAGCAGAAGAGGCTCCCCATCCAGTCATGTCATAGCCCGACGCACGGACCTGCTCGTCCCAATCATCCTGAGGCGCAGCGTCAACCTCCTCCTCCATAGCAACAGCATCATCATCAACAGCAAATGGGTGATCCTCAATCTCAGCATGAGAGCGCAGACGAAAGTCAGAGGCCCGGTACCCAATAGCAAGAGATGGCCTCGGAAGTCGCATGAAATGTAGAGGTGGATGACCAATACACCATATCCAGCCATCAACCTCATCACCCTCTAAACAATACATCCTCCGCAGAGCAGGCACATCAAGCTTATAACCATCAGGGAGAGGTTGCTCGTGCACCTCACGAATCCGGTCCATAGTCACAAATCTCAAAGCCAGCAAGGTAATCATTCCACCAAAACCTATCTTCCGATTACTCCTACCCTTCATCACATCCCGCACATTCTTCTTAAATAAGGCCAACCAATCAGAAACAACAGGAGAAACCGGAAAACAAGTCCACAACACTTTCATGTCGTTGGCTGGGAGCTTGTTCACCTCTCCCTGCCCCAGAAACATCATAGCAATAACCTTGTGAATCAAATGCACAGCGGGATTCGGAATCCTGCTGTTCAGCTCACCACCCTTCCTCCACTGGTGCCCTGTCAACTGAAGCCAGAATTCATACATTCCTTGATCAGTCAAAGAATCCAGCAAATTCTCTCGAGGGAGACGAGTAATACCAAAACAATCCTTGATCTCCTGCTCCGGCATCACACACAACTGATCACAAGCATGAAACCTAAGAGTACCCTCCTCATCAAACTCATATGTAGACAGGAACTCGATAGTCAAGTCCTCAAAGGTAGGGACTTGAAAATGAAGGATACCTTCCAAACCAGCATACCGCAACATCTCGGAAGTATATTCTGTCAAACCCAGCATATCCAGAGTCGGGACATCAAAGAACTTGGTGCTCACAAACGTCCGACTCTCAAGCTCACTCCACTTCTTCTTAGCCCGCCCATTCAGAGTCTTCAACCCATTGAAAGGATTTGGAGCCATTAATAAAAAGCTAGAGTTAATCGAAAATACCGGAAGTTCTGTCGGTAAAACGCGGGCGAGACGAGACCGGCGCGGGCGCGGTTTTCGTCCAGAGAGTGAATGCTGAAGTCGTCCAAGAGCGCGGGCGAGACAAGGATTCCGCGGCCGCGGAATAACACCAAAGAGGGGCTCGAGCTTCCTGCACACTACGGGTGCGGTGCAGGTGACGCGGGCGCGGTCGGGACGAAGCGAAATCACCCGAGTATTCAGCCGCCGAGCGAATTAAGGGCTTTCGCGAGAGCTCCGCCGGAAATTTCCCAAATCCACCCCAAAGACACCAAAGGATGAGTGTATTGGTGACTTACCAAGGTGAATCAGTCTTCAATGGTGGTAGATCCGGATCGAAGGGTGGAAAAACGGGCCCGGAATTGCTTGAAACCTTGAACGCGGTGTGAGAACGCGGACGCGGTGGTGGACCGGCGGTGGGCTGCGACTTCGCTGGCAGGTGGTGGGTCTGACGACGACGAGAGGTGGTGGGGTAGGGGAAGTTTGGTAGATGGTGAGGGAGTTGGTGGTGGGAGGTATTTTGTGTTGTGGTAGGGAAAGGATGGATGGAGGCGGGGGGTTAGGTAGAAGAAGGGGGCCGACCGGTCTGGCCGGTCAAAGGTGACTGGTTTGACCGGTGAAAGGTCAGCATATTTGTGTTTTTTTTTTTTTTAGAAAATACGAACCGGGGGCCGCCGCGGGCGCGGCACGGGTGCCACGGTCGCGGCGGTCTAGTACCTGTACGCCAAGGGACTGCTGGTGATCCGCGGACGCGGTGTTTGCCGCGATTTCGCACCAGAGCGTCCTTTCGGACCTCGTACCTGCACATTAGTCCGCAAAAACAACACAAAACGACCTAACCTACGAAATGAAAACACTCTATCTAATCCTTGGGTTGCCTCCCAAGCAGTGCTTTTGTTTAACGTCGTTGGCTCGACGTGGATACACTTCAAGAATCCGGCTCCGGAGTGGGTTCATCAAGGTCCTGCTCATCAAAAACGTCCTGCGGTACGCTCTCATGGTATGGTTTCAATCTATGACCATTCACCTTGAAAGGCTTGCCACCGTGGTCAAAGAGTTCTACCGCACCATGGGGAAAGACTTGTGAAATCACAAACGGACCCGCCCATCGAGAACGTAGCTTTCCCGGGAAGAGTGTGAGGCGGGATTGATAAAGGAGGACCTTATCTCCTGCCTTGAATTCCTTCCGAAGAATGCTCCTGTCGTGCTTGGCCTTAGTCTTATCCTTAAAACTCACAGCGTTATCATAAGCTTCCAACCATAGTTCTTCCAACTCTTGGATTTGTAGCTTCCGAAAGGCACCGTCCTCATCAATGCGCATGTTGCACTTCTTTATAGCCCAATACGCCTTGTGTTCAAGTTCCACAGGGAGATGGCAGGCTTTCCAATAGACTAGTCGGAAGGGGGACATGCCAATGGGGGTTTTGTAGGCCGTACGGTAGGCCCATAAAGCATCATTGAGCCTTAAACTCCAATCCTTTCGATTTGGGGCCACCGTTTTCTCCAAAATAGATTTGATCTCCCTGTTGGATACTTCTGCCTGCCCATTCGTCTGAGGATGATAGGCAGTCGAGACCTTTTGAGTGACATGGTACTTTTTCAAGAGAGCGCTAATGGTCTTATTGCAAAAGTGAGTACCCTTGTCACTTATCAAGGCCTTTGGAATGCCAAACCTGGAAAAGATGTTGTGCCTAAGGAAATCTACAACCACTTTTGAATCATCAGTCCTGGTGGCCTTCGCTTCCACCGACTTGGAAACGTAGTCTACCGCAAGCAAGATATAAAGATTCCCAAAGGAGGATGGAAAAGGTCCCATGAAATCTATACCCCAAACATCAAAAATTTCACAAAATATCATACGAGATTGAGGCATTTCATTTCTCCTAGAAATATTTCCCACCCTTTGACATCTATCACAAGATCTACAAAAAGCATGAGCATCCCTAAAAATATGAGGCCAATAAAATCCAGCTTCTAGAACTTTCCTAGCAGTTTTATCAACACCGAAGTGTCCCCCACATGCATAAGAATGACAAAAAACAAGGATCGAATTTACCTCGTTATCCGGGATACAACGTCGGATAACGCCGTCTGCACAATGCTTCCACAAATATGGTTCATCCCTAACATAGAATCGAGCCTCACTGCGAATTTTATCTTTTTGAGCTCGAGTGTAGTGAGGTGGCATTGCCCCCGAGACGAGAAAGTTCACCAAGTTGGCGTACCAAGGTTCGAGTTTCTGTATCTTGAGGACAGATTCCTCGTTCCGAACAGTCTCCGAAGGATCAGGGCTCGTACCGGGGGCGCGGTGGTCCTGTCGCGGGCGCGGATCATTCTCAGAATCTCGGTTTTCTTCTGCGGGAAAACCGCGGCCGCGGATCGTTACCAGTTTCTTCCTCTGCTTCTGCATCGAAAGCGCGGCCGCGGTATGGGTGAGGCGGGCGCGAAATCAGTGCAGAGTGCATCCCAAACAGAGTGTCATCGGGAAAGTCTCCCCGAATCTGCTCGTGGTTCTCTGACGGTTCCAACGCGTTTGGCAACCTACTCAAGTGGTCAGCCACCACATTGTCAACACCTTTCTTGTCACGCACCTCGATGTCAAACTCACTAAGAAAAAGGACCCATCTTATCAAGCGTGGCTTGGTTTCCTTCTTCGTCATAAGATAACGAAGAGCTGCATGGTCAGTGTAGATGATCACCTTGGTGCCAAAAAGATACTGCCTGAATTTTTCAAGAGCGAAAACTACTGTCAGCATCTCTTTTTCTGTGACGGTGTAGTTTCTCTGAGCGTCATTCAGAGTCATAGAAGCGTAATAGATGACGGATGGTACTCTTGCTTCCCTTTGACCAAGAACGGCTCCCACAGCATAGTCACTGGCATCACACATGATCTCAAATGGCCGAGACCAATCGGGCGGTTGAATTATGGGAGCACTAGTGAGTGCTTCCCTGAGTGTATCAAACGCTCCCCGACATTCCTTTGTGAAGGTAAAAGAGATGTCTTTCTTGAGGAGCTCGCAGAGAGGTGCGGCAATCTTGGAGAAGCCTTGGATGAACCTGCGGTAAAACCCCGCGTGACCAAGAAAGGAGCGCACCTCACGGACATTAGTAGGATAGGGTAGTGATTTGATAGTGTCAACCTTTGCCTTATCAACCTCAATACCCTTGGATGACACTACATGTCCAAGAACAATTCCCTGCTCAACCATGAAGTGGCACTTTTCCGAATTGAGAACCAAATTGGTCTCAACGCATCTTTGCAGCACAAGTGTCAAATGGTTTAGGCACGAGTCAAAATCATCCCCATGAACCGTAAAGTCGTCCATAAAGACCTCAATGAAGTTCTCAATGTACTCGGAGAAAATACTGACCATACACCGTTGGAAGGTCCCGGGGGCATTACACAACCCAAAGGGCATCCTACGATATGCAAAAGTACCAAAGGGGCAAGTGAATGTTGTTTTCTCCTGATCCTCTGGCGCAATAGCGATTTGGAAGTATCCCGAATAACCATCCAGAAAGCAATAGTAAGCACGACCTACGAGTCGCTCAAGCATCTGATCAATAAATGGCAAAGGAAAGTTATCCTTGCGAGTGACTGCGTTAAGCTTCCTGTAATCAATACACACTCGCCACCCTGTCTGCAGCCTCTGAGGAACTTTTTCTCCATCCTTGTTCTCCACTACGGTGATTCCTCCCTTCTTAGGTACTACTTGGGTGGGACTTACCCAAGTGCTATCAGAGATAGGATAAATCATGCCTGCGTTGTAGAGCTTGAGAACTTCCTTCTTCACAACCTCCATCATGGGAGGATTCAACCGCCTCTGAGGCTGTCGACATGGCTTTGCTCCTTCCTCCAATAGGATCCGGTGCATACATGTAGAGGGGCTGATCCCCTTAATGTCCGCAATGGTCCATCCAAGTGCAGTCTTGTGCTCTTGAAGTACTTTCACCAATCGCCCCTCTTGCTCCGTAGAGAGTTGGCTAGAAATTATCACAGGCAGTGTTTCATTCTCTCCTAGAAAAGCATATTTGAGGTGGTCAGGAAGTTGCTTCAACTCTATCTCAGGTGCCTGCACAACAGAAGGAACAAGCTCCTCTTTTTGAGGTGTTAGTAGCGGGGGCCCAATGGCCAATACATCATGTTCATTCCTATTCATGCTACTAACCACATCATTCATTTCAGCAGACAATGCAAATTCCACATTAGAAGGTTTCACATCATATTCTATGACAGATTTTAATGCATCCTCATGATTGTGGTCAAAGTGGTTTTGCACTAAAGGTTCAAGAACATCAACAAAGCATAGCAAAGGATCATCGGAAGGAAATTTCATTGCTTCAGCGATATAGAATTCAACTCGTTCACCCTCAAATTCCATGGAAAGTGTGCCTTGACTCACATTAATGCATGTTTTAGCAGTTTTCATGAAAGGTCTACCAAGCAATAATGGAGTTGTATGCGAGTCATGATTCATGTCAAGCACATAAAAGTCAGCAGGAAAGATTAAGGAACCAAGCATGATGAGCACGTCTTCAACTAAACCTCTAGGACGAATGGTGGACCTATCGGCTAATTGAATTACTATGTCAGTTTCTTGCAAGGGTCCTAGACCTAAAGACTTATAAACAGCATGAGACATGACATTGATTGAAGCACCCAAGTCAAGCATAGCATTTTCTACCCTAATATCACCGATAACATAAGGAATAGCAAACACTCCAGGATCACCACACTTTTTAGCCATGCGTTTTTGAAAAAACAGCTGACACTTGTTCAAGATCCTTAACATCCTTTTTAGATTTCCTTTTAAATTGTTGGTTCCTCTTAATGGTGCATAATTCTTTCAGAAATTTAGCAAAGCGAGGAACACTTTTAACAAGTTTGAGCAAAGGAATATTAACCTCACATTTAGCGAATGTCTCGAAGATGTCCTTGTCGCTTGCCAGCTTCCTCGTGTCCTTGAGAGCATCCGGAAATGGTGGTGGTGGCTTGTAAGAGTTGAGGGGCGGAAAGTTGGGCCTCACATAATCATCCACACGTTCTGCAGTCGAACCGCGGTCGCGGTCCCTCGGACGCGGGCGCGGTGAATCCGTGATTTCAGTGTTCCCGAAGCCTTCGTCGTCTGCCGGATTTTCGCGGGCGCGGCTCGTTGAGCGCGGGCGCGGTGAATCCGCTGGATCATCACTGTGAGATTCTGTCGAGATCTCGCGGGCGCGGTATGGTGAGCGCTGGCGCGAAATCTCCACAGAAGCGTTTCTCGCTGTGCTCAACTCTCGTCCACTCCTTAACGACATAGCACTCACATTCACCAGTGCTGAAGGAGTAATATTGATCTTCTCAGAAATCTCCCTCATTCTCCTCTCGAGTTCCAAGCTCATATCCCGGAATTTCCTATCGAACAACTCATTCATCTCCTCCAATTTCTTAGAAAGATGATCTTCGGCTGATGACTCGTCAGGGCAAGGAGGTGTTGTGCTCCTATTCTCCTCAGAAAAGTTCTCCACTATTCTAAAGACCTCCTGGGGAGTTCTGTCTAGATAAGAACCTCCACATGAAGCAGTTATCAGCTTCTTGTCCCACTCATTAAGACCGCTCATGAAGAACCACACGAGGTCACGAGCTGGAAACCCATGGCATGGACAACTAGCAATAAGCTTTTTGTAGCGATTATAGTAATCGTACAAACTCTCCATTTTCTGTTGCTGCAACGTGGAGATGTCCCTCTTCAAGGCTGCCCTTAATGGGACAGGAAAATATTGATCCAAGAATGCCACCCTCATCTGATCCCATGTTGTAATCTGCTGTGCATGAGGACCGCTTGATATGAGCAGATACCAATCCCTGGCTGAGTCAGTTAGCGAGAACGGAAAGGCTCGCAGATTGATTTGATCTACGGTGACCTCAGCAGGTTTCATGCCTAGACAGACATACTCAAATTCCCTGAGATGTTTAATTGCATCATCTACCGGTTGCCCACCAAATTGAGGCAAAAGAGCAGTCAGGCCGGGTTTCACCACAAATTCTACCCCTTCAGCTAATGCAGGGTACTCAACAGTCATGTGTTGCTGTGCGAAATCTGGAGCGCATTGTTGCCTAATCGACTGATCAGCCATCTTGTCTCCTGAAATCAACGACAGCACTTGCAAAGAAATCAGTAGCCAAGGTGTGGACCGTAAGATAGGTCCATACAACAGTCAACACAAATATCACACTAAATAGAACCTAAGTTCCCCGGCAACGGCGCCAAAATTTGACTCGGGCTAAATCGTTGTTCCCTTATCAAAAATAAACCCAAACACACAAACCAAGTATAGTGAGCAAGTATGGGATCGAACCCTAGAGAACTTGAGGTATCTAGCCTAATATTTATATTAACCAAGAACGAATAGGGGGTTTTATGCAAGAGTTTCAATCACCAAAGCAAAAAGACAAATTGACAGTTTCACAAGATTAATCAAAGTATTGAAGACAGGTTCATTCAACAAATCCACTTTAAAAGAGTCGTTTGATCATTGATTCACACCAATTCCTTTTAATCCAATGGTTAATTCCAATCCTAATCTTGACTAATTTCCTGTCCACGGTCCAGGAAATACTTAACAATGATAGAGGACGCTCAAATCAATATTAGCATTAAGAACAAGGATATATAGGATGCATGCAAGAGAAATCAAGCTACGAGTCAATTTCACAAGCAAACAATCAATTCTCTTCTTAAATCCTAGTTGCATAGACAACAGATCTAGGTTTAAGTTGTTTTCACAGAATAGGTTTGTCCACGGTCCAAACCCGTCCCAACAGTAGAAGATTAATCAATTCAATAGGTTAATTACTCCTAGAGAAACAATCAATAATCATGTAATTAAGCACAAGAGAATTAATAATAACCAAAGGAATAGGAAAAGGATTTAGAACCTCACAAACTAATCAATTAAAGCTTCATTGATGAACAAACCCTAGAGAGGTTTAGTTCTCCATAACCTTCATAAAAACACAAGTCTTCCAACCAAGGTTCAAGATGAACAATAAAACAACCTACAATCCCTTAAATATTGTCTTGGGATAAAAGCAATGTCCGAAAATAAAATAAGATAATAGGAAAGTCGGCCCAAAGATAGCTCCCGCGTCTTGTTGGAGTCGGTGGCCACCGCGACCGCGCCTCGACCGCCGCGACCGCGGCCTTCGCCTAATCAACAAGTCTTCAATCCGCTTCTACCGCGACCGCGGCAATGGCACCGCGCCCGCGGCCTTCGGGTCTTCAATCTTCTTCTTTTGTCCTCGTACCGCGCCCGCGGCCAACGTGCAGAGACGAATCCGATAAAATCTTCAAATTGCACACTTTTGAGTCTTCGGCCACAATGCAACACTAAAGCCTAAAACTAAGCCTAAAACACTCAAAAGCCTCATAAAAACGTCAAGATAAGGCATACAAAAGACGGTGAATCACCTGTCCTCTGGCCACCTCTTCTTCTTGGCTCTTCTCTTGCTTCTCTTCATGGGTTGCTCCGCTCTACCTCTCCTTGACTCGTGTCTTGCTTTTTCTTCGGGTCTCCTTCAAAATATCATCGTATCATGCCAAAAACACCTACAAAATACACAAAAATCGCATAGTCTCCGAATCTCATAGAAAATCGAAATCCAAGCTAAAAAGGGGCAAAACACACAAGAAAAGGAACAAAAGACACATATTAACAAGGGAAAATGACCTATAAAACACCACCATTTTGAGAGACATCAGAATACCCCATACTTAAACTTGCTTGTCCTCAAGCAATAACAATGTAGGCAAGACTGAAACATAATCTTCAAGTAAAGCCTCGTATGAAAACACAATCAAGCACAAGTGATAGATATTCAAGCAAGATTACATCATCACATGTGATCAAGTGTTCAAAGGAATAAAGTCAAATGCAACTACGCCTCACTTTAGGGATATGAAAATGTGTATCACTCATCATGTGTATAGGTATAGCAATGAACACTCAAAATCAAACATCATGCAATTAAAGACTTTATTATTGAAGCTAATATCACCAATTCCTCCATCTAGAGATGCCTATTACAATGCACACAAAGAATTCGAACTTGGCTCAATGGAGGTCCTCAAAGAGGTTCCATTCGGCCGGGTTGTAATGGGTGTAATATCCGCAAAATATATAAAATGGATCATGAAATTCCCCTTAGTTTTATGACTCAATTTTGTCTTTGGAACAACAAGTGAAAGGGCAAAGGTCACCCGATTAACCGAATAGCGTTGGATAATGCTAAACGGATACCTTAATTTCAAAAATTCATAAAACCTTCATTAGAGGCCGGAATCCAGTGATTCCAAAGCCTAATGGTAGATAACGGAGTCTAGTTTCATCGCTCAAAATTCAAGGCAATTCCGATAAGTATCGAAAACGTTATGCCAATTTTACCAAAATGTTGCCCAGTCCCCAAAAGGCAGCGACCGCCGCCAAAATGGCAGCGACCGCCGCTTTGCTGTAGACGCAAGTGGCCCGACGGGACGTTTTCCTTGTGGGCGCCGGGGTTATGAGGGATGTTGTAGTATTGCTTGGAGAGCAATCCTAACACCTTTTGGGCAATGTCAACTATGGATTTGTCAACTCCTTTTGGATTGTTAGGCTAGAAGTCCACTCTTTCTTTTGGATTGTTATGGAGGTTGAAAACTATAATAGGGGTTGAAGATGACGGATTAAGGCATCCAAAGTCTCTTCTTGCCCTCTCAAAACTCTCTCAATACAAAGTAGAAGTGTCCATCTTGTTACTGTTGGCACCGGTTCTCCGAGAAGTGGTCGGAATCGATCAGAGGAAGCTTGCAAAATCACGCTGCCACACATACAAGGGCAGCGACCGCCGCCAAGGGGGCAGCGCCCGCCGCTAGTGTCCTTGCTTGCGTTTTGTCCCGGGCCGTTGCCTAGCCGTTTCTCAAGCCGTGCCTTGCCTTTGCCTTGCATCTTGCCTTGCCTTAGGCCTCGTCTAGGGCCTTGCTAGCCTCGACTCCACGCCTCGATTAACGTTTTTAAGAACGTCTTAAAGCAAGTGGATGTACTTCGTTTCCTTACTCGATAATCGTGAAATTGCTTTCCGTTATCAAAATATTCGTTGGGAACAAACTTGTTTGCTAATAATTTGATTAGGATCATTATGCTTAGAAATAATGACCATTGTTATTATCGAATGCTAGACTTGGACTTAGGTCTCCGATGATGTGTGGCCTTTGATTGTTTCAAGTCTCTTTTCGAGACTTTGCTCTAGATTAGCTTAAGATAAGGATTGTCGGTTTAGTGATCCGCTGTCTCTTTATAACGTATTAGGAGGTATATTTAGCTATCGGCTCCTGATACTGGGTCTTGACTCTGCCTTTCTCCGAATAGAGAGGCTAACACTCTTGCAAAGTGTTGAGGACTATGTTCCTTACTTTGCCTCGTCCCTCATTAGCGCTTGCCTATCTCTAAAAGTCACTAAGTGAAGTGCTTTGATTTATAACTAATGAAAGATTAGTGCTTCGTTCATAGTAATAAATGAACACGGGGTGATTAGTACAACTTGGAAAATCACTCTGGGTCCACATTATTGATAATCGCCTATCCAATCTGAATGCATAACTCGAGTTGTTAAAATGCCTTTAAAATGGCAAGATGGGTTCAGGTGTATATATGTCCTTGTGGCCACCTCCCTGTCGGCATCTTCGAGTTATGATGAGGTTGATACGATTCGATATATGTTTGGATGCTTTTCAAAATCTCAAATGTTTATGTTCCCAACGAATCAATAAACACATTTCCTTTCTTAGGCGTTATTTCTTGATAACGTCCTATTCCCGAGGAAGTTCTATCTTCTCTCATTACCCTTCATACACCGTGCCAAACACTTAAACCTCTCGTTCAGACTGCTGTTTCGCTATCGTCATGATGAACCTCTACTAACGTGCACCTACGCGTCATCATATGGCTAAGGATTGCCGTTATGTCCGACCTTTCTCAGAACCGAAACATTACTCTCCCACTTGTTTAGTCTCGTGTTAGACTAACATCCCTTCTTTCTTTCCCAACTTTGTTGGCTGGTATTCCTTGCTTTTATAGGGATATCAGATAGGAAAGGGAAGGCTATCCAGGAGTAATCGAAGACCTAAGATGGAAGGAAGGAAGGAAGGACGAAAAGAAGGAAGCAAGATGTCTTCAAATATTTTGTCTACTTTATGGTTTCCACTCGCTTTCGTCTCTATCCCAGACTTGTATATTCCGCTGCAAACTCCTTACTCTTGTATTACTAAACAACTTAAGGCGTATGAGCCTTTGTAACCCAATCCAGCTTTTGTTATAAAAATATGGTTTGATTTTGTTATTCTTGTGTTATGATACTCAAGCCTCAAAAGGCTTCGGACCGTGAAATCCGAGGTCGTTGGCGGTAATACCCTTATGCATGTGAAATCGGGGTGTTACAATGGAGCCTTTGGTATTTCTCAAGGTAGGAATCATTTTGGTTGTGTGGTGCTTACAATGGGGATTGAACTTCCTAATCTCTCACCAACTTCACCAATAATTCCACAATCAACTTTTCACTCATCCAAAAGACTTAACATTTTTCTTCTTAACCCGCAAGTTCACTTAACATTCCACTTCATCTTTGCACTTAGGCTTTTTGTTGGATTTTTCACACTTTTGCTCTAGATCGACTTTGACACTAACTCGGGCCCGACATACCTTTGAACTCGGTCGGACCACTTTTCTTCACTTAAGCTTTACACTTCAATCCACTTCCTATTTCCAACATTTTCTTTCTTTCATTTCTTTCTTTTCACACAACAAAGATGCACTACCCACAAGATTCATAACTCCATTCTTTGCCCTTAAACCCAAGAGAATCTCAACTCTTCAAATACACTCCAAACCTCTCCTCTAAAGTCCAATCCCATAAGGGTCAAGTCATTTAAGGCTAGGAATAATATTTTTAAGGAGTTTCAAACTGTTGGGACGCTATCAAGGACGCCCCTGTGCTTGATAGTGTGCCCACACAACCATCCCTCAATTTTGATATGACAAACTCACTTTGATTCTAATAAATTTGTCTAAGTGTTCAGGAACGCCGGTGACAAAAAGGACAACAAGTGTGTGGACGTCCCTAAGGCTAAGGCACGCTAGCTATCAGGAAGTAAGGACCAACAAGAGACTACTTGAGCAAGGACGCAGTCCCAAAGCAAGAAGGAACGCAAGCCTCAACTCAGAAGCGTCCTTACTCAGCAGCCGACAAGATGACATCACTCGACAACATTTGATCATCCGGGACACGTGGAGACCGATCCTGTAGCAGAGTCCATCACGACGTGGCGGCCGATCTGTAGCGGAGTCCAACACAGCCGGATACAGGAAGCTTCCCTCATCACCGCGATACTACATGGAGGAAGATCCTGTAGCCACGTCCACAAAGGCCATGATCGTCCAAGAGGAAAGACGCCTTTCCCAAGTCCTATAAATAGCCCCAAGGCATTTATTGTGACGCCAACGCTTTCAGAGAATATTCAGAGAATCATAGAGAAAGCGACCTCGATCAAGAACACGAAGAATAAGCTTAGAACTCTTCTAGACTTAGTGTTTGATCGTGTGAGGATTGTAACCAAAATCACAAATTGTTTGTAAACCCAGAAAACCAAAGAAAAAGAGAGAAGTCCTACGACGTACTATAGGACGTGGGAATAGAGTCCTTTAGCACATTAAGCTCGCTTAAGTTGTAGGCTTAGAGGAGTCCTTTACTAATGGACTTAGGACGTACACTAAGTGTCAGAGAACTGTAAAGACTCGCCAGTACAACTGTAAGGACGCTTAATAAGAAAGGAAAGTCTATTCGAAAATCCTCCAAGGAGGTAGAGGTTTACACTCAAGGACTACTTGGTCTTGAGTGGTTCCTCTATAAATCTTTGTGTTCCATTCTTGTTAAGTTCACCTGTTTAGTTTCTTTATTTCCGCTGCATAACTAAGGACACCCTTATACTTAGTAAGGACGCCTCACTCAAGGACGCCTTTACCCAAGGAAAGGACGTCCCCTTTCATACTAACGATCCGACAATTGGTATCAGAGCAGACGCTCTAGATTTTGTTGAGTTGCAGGTGAAAATGGAAATGAAACCTATTGGAATCTCTAGCGTGAAGCCTCCGCGCCTAACGGATGGCAATATCAATCGCTGGAAAATTAGGTTTGAGAACTTTGTAAGGAGTCAGAACTACCAATGTTGGAGAGTGATCAAGTTTGGTGACCTCAAAGTTCCTGCTCACATGGTCAACAAAGAGGAAGAATGGGGTCCCGATGAATTCAAGCTGATGGAGACAAATGCAAAGGCTATATGCTTTCTTCAGACGTCCCTTTGTGAAAGGGACGCCACCAGAGTTAGCAACTTGGCCACAGCTAAGCTACAGTGGGAAGCTCTTGCGAAGTACCACGTAGGAACTGCTGAGATGAAAGTGGACGTCCATCTAGACGTAAAGAGAGACTTCTACTCATTCCGAATGCTGCCAAATGAAACGGTCAAGGACTACTACTTCCGTTTTGAAGCTCTTGTCACCAAATGGAAGAATTTAGGAATCCCAGAGGCTGAAATCTCCATGAGTAACAAACTTCAAGTGTTGATTGATGGATTAACAGGCGTGTGGAACTTTGACAGGACTACCTTTAAGGAGAACCAGGCCAACAAGGCTCTTGAAATGGAAGAGATCTATGGGAAGCTGAGGCAGTATGAAGCAAGGCGGAACAAAGACATGGCTGAACTAGGACGGAATCCTCAAAAAGATCTCGCTTTAGCTTCAACAACGCCAGAGTACGCAGAGTACCTCCGAAGGCAAAGAGATCTACCTTTGATGATGGAAGCTAAGACCAAAGATCATCGTGAGAACTTGCGCCTTCAAACTTTGAAAGAAAATCAAAGTAAGCCCAAGGAACAGCTTGATGAAGAGGAAGAACTTGCCCTGTTGCACAATGCTCTCCGTTCCTAGGCTAAAAGGAACAAAGCTCACTCAAAGACAAAAATGCCTTACAAGAAGGAGAGTCCCAAGTACACTGAAGCTGAGATGAAGGAACTTACTTGTTTCAAATCTAACAAGAAAGGACACTTCGCCAAGAAATGCACCTCAGGACTGTCCTCAAAAGATGTGAAAAGAAAGGCTTTGCTGAGTGCCTTTGAGTCTGCATC
The DNA here is from genome assembly GCA_963924305.1 of Polygonum maritimum. Lineage (NCBI taxonomy): Eukaryota > Viridiplantae > Streptophyta > Magnoliopsida > Caryophyllales > Polygonaceae > Polygonum > Polygonum maritimum. The sequence continues at coordinate 31,144,379 of OZ002729.1, forward strand.
CTTATCAAGTGCCTGGGACGATGATGATTCAGATGATGAAGAACCAGCTGAACATCATGCTTACATGGCTTTGGAGGACGCTCCAGTTGTTGTGAAGAACGCCTCCGAAATTGTGCAAGAGGTAACCCATGATTCCATGATAAGTTCTCTTGATAAATGCTCAAAACCTAAGCTGATTAAATTGATTGCACAAATCATGCAAGAGAGTTATTCAATGAAACAAAAGCTTGATGAACTTGAAGCTGAGAACATAGTTGTTGAATGTGAAAATTGTGACACCATGACTTTACAACTAGAGTCCTCAGTTGAAGAAACAAAGTCCCTAAAAACTGAAGTAATGTGTCTCAAACTTGAGAACGCCAAGCTTAGGGACGAGGTTAAAGTTTTAGGAAAGAGTCCTATTACTGAAGAAGTCAAACTTGTAGTTTTTGTCCCTGCTAAAAGAGGACTAGGGCATGAGTCAAAATCTAAGAACTCTGTGCCTAGCGACTTTGAAGCTAGCAAAACCTCTGAGCTAGAACTTGAACGGGAGAAAACTAAGAACCTTCTTGAATGCATTAGAGTCCTAGAGAGTGGAGAAAAGGGCCAAAAGGACTACTACACTAACTCCACTAGTCATAGGATCTATAAAAAAATTGCTAAGGGGGAAGGCTCTAAGGTTTGCAATCCAAAGAAGATGGAAGAAAACCGAATTCAACGTCCTAACAAGAAATATTACCTTGGTGATTACTATCGGACGTGCTGGCACTGTGGACAAGGTGGTCACTATAAGTTTGAATGCCTTAAGTTGAAAAAAAACCTTGAAAAGGGCAAAGATGCTAGGACTAACAATGAAAATGCTGAGTCCGTTCCTAAGGCAAAGGCTAGGCGTCCTAGACGTTCTAGGAGTTCATTTACAAAGCATGCTACGTCCAACGATGTTAATATAAATGATTACATGCCAGAACCAGAGTTCTTTTATTGTCCCGAACCAGGTAAGGAACACCTTGCCTGGGTCGCCAAAAACTAACTTTTTTTTGACAGGTGCAAGTGAGGAGACGCCCGTGGATCATTGATAGTGGCGCCTCAAATCATATGACAAGAAGCCAGATCCATCATATTTCTATCCAGAATAGTGTCACGGGAGGAACTGTCTCGTTTGGCAACAAGGGTAAAGGAAAGATCAAAGGGACGTGAACTGTAATTCTTAATTCATTCATCAAAGCATCAAATGTCAGTCTTGTTGAGGGACTTGGCTTCAATCTCCTTAGTGTCTCTCAAATGTGTGATCAAGGTGAAAACCTAGTCACATTTGACTCAAAGGAATGCCTAGTTATCAACAAGAAAACAAACAAAGTTGTTCTCAAACGAGTACGCCAGAATAATGTTTACATCTTCAATCAAGAGTTCAAGCCTGCTACTGAGTTGCGTCTGTCTGTTTCAAAAGAGGACGCTGACCTCTGGCATCGCCATCTTGGGCATGTTGGACTAAGCACAATCCTCAAGCTACATCAAAGAAATCTCGTGAAAGGACTTCCCCGAATCGATCCTAAGAAGGTTGAACAATGTGAAGCTTGTATAAAAGGGAAGCAAACAAGAACGTCCTTCAAGTCCAAAAATAAAGTAAGTACGAAGAAGCCCTTGGAACTTCTTCATATGGATCTTTGTGGACTAATGAGGACGCTGAGATATGGTGGAAAGAGGTACATGTACGTTCTTGTAGATGATTTTTCTCGATTCACTTGGGTTCTTTTCTTGGTGTCACAAGCATATTGTTTCAACGCCTTCAAAATCTTCATCAAACAAGTCGAAGTTGCTCTTGGGACGCCTCTGAAAGCCATACGATCAGACCATGGGATGGAGTTCCAAAACTCAAAGCTCTTGCCCTTCAGTGATCAACATGGCGTCTCCCACAACCTCTCAGCTCCAAGGACTCCTCAACAAAATGGTGTTGTGGAAAGAAAGAACAGGACGCTAGGGGATATGGCAAGAACTATGTTATTAGCAAATAGCGTCCCTAAGTACTTCTGGGCTAAAGCTATTGCTACTACATGCTACATCATCAATCGTGCCATGATTCGTCCTCTGCTAAATAAGACTTCCTATGAGTTGTTGAATGGAAGGAAGCCTCGCATTGACTATCTCAAAGTGTTTGGATGCAAGTGCTTCGTTCACAATAATGATAAAGAGAAACTGGGAAAGTTTGACGCAAGGAGTGATGAAGCCATATTCCTTGGGTACTCCCTCACAAGCAAAGCATATAGAGTTTTCAACAAAAGGACTCTTAAGCTTGAGGAGACTATTCATGTTATGTTCAAAGAGAGTTCTTCCCATAAAGAAAAACCAAGTCAGAAAGAACGATCTTCCTCACAACAACAAGACGACTCTGAAGACGAAGTAGATGGTTGGTCCTTTGAAAAATACTATGTTCCTAAGGACGGCAATGCAAATCCAGAAGAAGTCTCAGTGGACGCTCCTAGTGTTGATCAAGGAGTTCCCTCTCGTAGAGAATCTCCAGTTCAACAAGATGTGGCCGAATCAAGTCAACAAGGTGAGCAACGCCATGGTGTAAACGCTCTCTCAAAGGGGGAACACACTGAGGACGATGCTCAAGATGAAAGTGATGATTCTGATGGTGAGATTGATCCAAGGTTTGCTCAATTATTTCAAAGGGAGTCCCGCTTCTCTAGGGATCACCCAACAACTCAGATTGTCTCAGATATTTCTCAAGGAGTTCAAATATGGTCAGCTGCAAGCAAGTCCCAAAGTGCAAACTTGGCTTTTTGTGCTTTCAATGCCTTTGTGTCCATGGTGGAACCCAAAAACATAAAGGAAGCACTTCAGGACGCCGATTGGATTCAAGCAATGCAAGAAGAACTTAATCAATTTGAAAGAAACAAAGTCTGGACTCTCGTCCCTCGTCCCAAAGGCAAAAATATCATAGGGACACGCTGGGTGTTTCGAAATGAACTTGATGAAAGTGGACGCGTGTCAAGGAACAAGGCAAGACTGGTGGCTCAAGGTTTCAAGCAAGAGGAAGGCATTGATTATGATGAAACTTTTGCTCCTGTTGCTAGAACTGAGGCCTTCCGTCTCCTAATTGCCTTTGCCGCACACAAAGGATTCAAGTTATTTCAAATGGACGTGAGGACAACCTTTCTCAATGGAAAACTGAAGGAGGTAGTGTATGTTGGTCAGCCCCCTAGCTTTGAGGATGCCTCTCACCCAGATCATGTGTACTACTTAGACAAAGCTCTTTATGGACTCTAGCAAGCTCCTCGTGCATGGTACGATGGGTTTGCGTCCTTTCTTTTGTCTAATGGTTACATAAGAGGTTCAATTGATAAAACTTTGTTCATAAAGAAAGTTCACAAGGATATTTTAATTGGCCAAGTCTATGTTGATGACATAGTCTTTGGCAGTACTAACATGAAACTTGTAGATGAGTTCAAGTCCCTGATGAGCAGTGAGTTTGAAATGTGGCTCATTGGAGAACTTAACTTCTTCTTGGGACTTCAAATCAACCAACTCAAGGAAGGGACGCGTATTCATCAGCAGAAGTACGTCCGTGAAATTCTTGAAAAGTATAGGATGAGCTCATCCAAGCCTACTGCCAGTCCTTATTCTCCCAATTCGCGTCTTTACGCTGATGAACAAGGAAAGGACGTTGATCAAAAGCTCTATCGGGGAATGATTGGTTCTTTACTCTATTTGACCGCAAGCCGTCCCGACATCATGTTTGCCGTTTGCTTGTGTGCACGCTTCGAAGCAAGACCAAAGGAGTCCCACATGCAAGAAGTCAAGAGGATCTTCAGATATCTCAAGGGACGCGACGATCTCTGTCTTTGGTACCCAAGGAAGTCGTCCCTCACGCTAGTTGGCTACTCGGACGCTGATTATGCTGGTCATGTGATTGATAGAAAAAGCACTTCGGGAATGGCTCAGTTTCTTGGTTCATGCTTAGTCTCTTGGGGATCCAAGAAATAAAACTCTGTGGCGCTTTCAACTGCAGAAGCGGAGTACGTTGTTGCTGCCTCGTGCTGTTCACAAGTCATCTGGATCAAATATCAACTTGAGGACTATGGTATCTCTCTTGAAACTATTCCCATTCTTTGTGATAACACAAGTGCTATTGAAATTGCTAAGAATCCTGTTTTTCATTCACACACAAAGCATATTCATATAAGGCATCATTTCCTACGTGATAATGTTAAACTAGGACTTATTAGTATGGGGCATGTGAGGACTGAGGAGCAAGTAGTTGATATTTTCACTAAGGCGCTTGATAGACGTCCCTTTGAGCATCTCAGGTTGCTCTTGGGGATGATAACTTTTAAGTAGCAAGTCTCGTTCTACTATTCCTTCAATGATTGGCTATGTTTAGTAGATTCTAAGTGTTTAAGGACTATCATGCATTAAATTCATATTTGCAAGGACGCTAGTCTAAAACTTCTTTTGTGTTCTACTTTGGAGTGCCATTCAATTTCTCTATTTGTCTTGAAAAGAGTATCCCTGATAACCCCACCCACATCATAAGCCGAAATGATGGGAACTTTAAGCTTACCCTAGCCGAGAACTCTGCAAAAGCGTCCTATGAGCTTCATATTTTTCTTTACGGGACGTACTTGCTTGGTTCTCAAATGGTTCGAAAGGTGATCACATGGACGTTTGCTCAGAATCTTGGTTTGCTAAAGAGGAAAATTGTGTCAAGTCAGAGAGGACGCTAGTTGTTTCAGTTTGGGACGCCAGTTGTTAAGTTGTTGAGGAAGTTGAAATGTCGTGAGATTTGAATTTTGAACGTTTGAACAGGGAGAGTTGTAACCGCTCAATTCTTAAGGGGGAAGTCCCTTCACAAGATTTCTTTGGTGTAGCTTGAGGATTGTGCTTGGTCCAGCATGACCAAGTCGTCGATGCTAGAGATCAGCGTCCTCCTTTGAAGCAGATAAGCACAATTATGATTTAGGCTTGAACTCTTGATTGAAGATATAGACATTGTTCTTGCGAACACCTTTGAGAACAACTTTGTTGGACTTCTTGTTGATGACTAGGCACTCCTTTGAGTCAAATATGACTAGGTTTTCACCTTGATCACACATTTGGGAAACGCTAAGGAGGTTGAATCCATGTCCTTCAACAAGACTTACATTTGTTGCTTTGATGGACGGGTTTAGAATAGCAGTTCCCGTTCCTTTGATTTTTCCCTTGCCCTTGTTGCCAAACGAGACAGTTCCTCCCGTGGCACTACTTTGGATAGAAGTGAGATGGATCTGGCTTCCTGTCATATGATTTGAGGCGCCACTATCAATGATCCATGGGCGTCCCCTCACTTCCACCTGCCAAAACAAAGTTAGTTTTTGGCGACTCAGGCAAGGTGTTCCTTACCTGGCTCATTACAAAAATAGAACTCTGCAATGGCATATAGTCATTAATGTTAACATCATTAGAAATGGCATGCTTTCGGAAAGAACTCCTAGAACGTCTAGGACGCCTAGGATTAGCTTTGGGAACGGACTCAGCATTTTCATTTCTAGTCCTAGCAACTTTGCCACTTTCAATATCTTCTTTTAGTTTCACACAGTCATATTTGAAGTGGTCCCCTTGTCCACAGTACCAACACGTCCTATAGTATATACCGAGGTAGTACTTCTTATTGGGACGTTGGATTCTGTTTTGCTTCGTCTTTTGGGGATCACACACTTTTGAACCGTCCCCTTTTGCAATTTTCTTATAAATTTTATGACTGGTGGAATTAGTATAGTAGTCCTCTTGCCCTTTTTCTCCACTTTCTAGGACTCTAATTCTTTCAAGAAGATTCTTTGTTTTCTCCCTTTCAAGTTCAAGTTCTGAAGTTTTGCTAGCCTCAAAATCGCTAGGGAGAGAGTTCCTAGTGTCAGACTCATAGCCTAGTCCTCTTTTGGCTGGGACAAAAACTATAGGTTTTACTTCCTCAACTATGGGACTCTTTCTCAACACTTTCACTTCTTCCCTATGTAACACACCCCTCCCACACGGGAACTGGGTTGTCAGGTCCGCAGCCCAATACACTCCAACCCATCACCTAAGAGGCCCCAAGCCCCAAATAGGTAGGTTGTTGCCATGGGTCCTCGAACCCATGACCTTTGGCATAACTTCCCACATGGGAGAGATATGTCAACCAAGTGTACTGCAGTGCACTTGGTTGACATATCTCTCCCATGTGGGAAGTTATGCCAAAGGTCATGGGTTCGAGGACCCATGGCAACAACCTACCTATTTGGGGCTTGGGGCCTCTTAGGTGATGGGTTGGAGTGTATTGGGCTGCGGACCTGACAGCCCAGTTCCCGTGTGGGAGGAGTGTGTTACACCCTAAGCTTAGCGTTCTCAAGTTTGAGACACATAAGTTCAGTTTTTAGGGACTTAGTCTCTTCACATTAGGACTCTAGTTGGATGGTCATGGTGCTACAGTATTCACATTCAACCACAATATTTTCATCTTCAAGTTCATCCATTCGTCTTTTCATAGCAAGACTTTCCTCCATGATTTTACCAATGAGTTTAAGGAGTTTTGTTTTTGAACATTTTTCTAAGGAACGCATCATGGAATCGTGAGTTACCTCTTGTTCATTGTCGGAGGCGTTCTCTTCAACAACTGGGGCGTCCTCCACTGCAATGTATGCAACTTGATCTTCACGTTCATCATCACTTGAACTGAGATCATCCCATGCAGCTGTACACGCTCCAATGAGAGCTTTCTTTTTGTCCTTAGAGGACGTTCCCACAGTACACTTTTTGGCAAAATGTCCTTTCTTGCTGCATTTGTAACATGTGAGTTCCTTCATTTCAGCCTCTGTGTACTTGGGACTTTCCTTTTTGTAGGAAGTCTTGTTCTTGTTACTATACTTGTTCTTCTTGTTATAGTACTTGAGAGCTTTGTGAATAAGAGATAGTTCTTCATCTGAGTCAATCTCTTCCTTTGACTTGCTTTCTTTCTCTTTGGGACGCAAGTTCTCAAGTTTTTCTTTTGTTTTACCTTGCATCATTAATGCTAGATCTCTTTGGCCACGAAGGTACTCAGCGTACTCAGGTGTTGTGGACGCCAAAGCAAGATCAGTTTGAGTCTTTCCTAGCTGAGCCATGTTAGAGATTCCAATAGGTTCCATGTCCATTTTTACCTGCAACTCAGTAAGAATCTAGAGCGCCTGCTCTGATACCAATTGTTGGATCGTTAGTACTAAGGGACGTCCTTTACTTTGGTAAAGGCATCCTTTGGTCAGGCATCCCTACGAGGAGTAGGGGCGTCCTTAAGTAATGCAGCGGAATAAAGTACTAAACAGGTAAGTAATGAACGCAGTGAATTATAGAGGAACCACTCAAGACCAAGTAGTCCTTGAGTGTAAACCTCTACCTCCTTGGAGGATTTTTGAATATTTCTTTCCTTTATATTGAACGTTCTTACAGTTGTACTGGCGAGTCTTTACAGTTCTCTGACACTTAGCTTTTCCCTAAGTTCACTTGTAAAGAACTCCTTTAAGCCTACAACTTAAGCTAGTTCAATCTACTAAAGGACTCTATTCCTACGTTCTGCAGTACTTCGCAGAACTCTTTCTCTCTTTTGGGTTTTTCTGATTACAAACTGTTTTGTGGTTTGGGTACAAAATCTCACTCGATCTAACACAAGTCCTAGCACTGTTCTTGAGTTTTTGAGTTAGTTCTTCGTGTTCTTGAGTGAGTCGCTTTCCTCTGATTCTCCTTGAATATTCTCTGAAAGCGTTAACGTCACAATAAATGCCTTGGGGTATTTATAGGACTTGGGGAAGGGCGTCATTTCTCTGGGACGATCATGCCCTTCGTGGACGTGGCTACAGGATCTTCCTCCACGTAGTAGGGCGGTGATAAGGGAGCTTCCTGTATCCAGCTGTGTATGATGAACTCCGCTACAGGATCAGCCGTCACGTGTTGATGGACTCTGCAACAGGATCGTCCACCACGTAGTGTTGGACTCCGCTACAGGATCGATCTCCACGTGTCCTTGGATGATCAAATATTGTCGAGTGATGTCATCTTGTCGGCTAGTGAGTAAGGACTCCTTTCTTGCGCTCCTACTTGCTTGGGACTCCGTCCTTGCTCAAGTAGTCTCTAGCTGGTCCTTACTTCCTGTTAGCTAGCGTCCCTAAGCCTAGGGAACGTTCATACACACTTGTTGTCCTTTTGTCACTGGCGTTCCTGAACACTTGGACAATTTCATTGGAATCAAAGTAAGTTTGTCATATCAAAACTAAGGGACGGTTGTGTGGTACACTAACAAATACGCAAGCGTCCTTGATAGCGTCCCAACAAAGTAATTGAAAACTTGCGCGTATTGAAACGCCTAAGTGTTGAAAGGACGCCCTTTAAGTTTTCAAGCATGCTAAAGCTTCAAAGTTCAAAAGTATTATTGCCTAGAGTTTGTCATCATCAAAAATGGGGAAATTGTTGGGATAACGTTAAGGACGCCTTCAGTACTTAACATTGTGCCTGGCGTCCCTTAGTTTTGATATGACAAACTCGTCTTGATCTAATAAGTTGTCCAAGTGTTTCAGGGACACATGTTGAAAAGGACAACAAGTGGTCTTACATGTAGTCGTCCTTAAGGAGTAAGGACGCTACATCTCTCAGTGAACGGCTTGGCAAAATCTCAAATAAGGACATCGTCCTTAATCTCTACACTGAAGTCCTTCAAACCTGGCCGACAAAGTGACATCACTAGACAAGCTTTGATCATGAACTCCACGTGGCGGAAGATCCCGCAGTCAAGCCTAACGGAATTGCCAGTAAGCTTCCTTGATCATCACAGAGACACGTGCAAGCCGATTACTCTAGCAACGTCCTCAAGGGCATGATAGTCAGAGAATGACGCCCTTCCCTATGTCACTATTAATACTCTCCCAGAGCATTTATTGTGATTGTGACGCTTCAGAGAATATTCAGGGAATTTGTCAATCGCTCAAGACCACAAAGAACACCAAGAACAAGCTCAAGAACAAGTGAGACTTAGGTGTTAGATCGAGCGAGAAGCGTACCACAAAACCACAAACTGTTTGTATTAGAAAAGAACAAAAATAGTGAGAGAGTCCTTACGACGAACTGTAAGGACGAGGTAATAGCGTCCTTTGGAGAGATTAAGTTAGGTTACTTTACGGGCTTAAAGGAGTCGTTACTAGTGCACTTACGGACGCCTTCTAAGCGCCAGAGAAGTGTAACTACTCGCCAGTGTATTGTAAGGAAACTTAATAAGAAAGGAAAGAAGCTATTACAAAATCCTCCAAGGAGGTAGAGGTTTACACTCAAGGACTAGTTGGAACTTGAGTAGTTCCTCTATAAATCAAAAGTGTTCCTTACTTATTGTCTTTATCTGTTTAGTCTTTTGATTTCCGCTGCAAACCAAAGACGTCCTCAATCTTTATTAAGGACGCTTCGGTAAAGGACGACCTTAACGTTGTTAAGGACGCCCTTGAATTTGTGACTAACGATCCAACAGCACCACGTTGGGCCCGATGTCTTGTACGTCGGTCTGGAGGCAGAGCATTGGCTGGGAAGCGGATCGACATCTGGGCAAGTCAGGCCCGACTCCCTCTCATCCTCGGTCCTAGGCAGGGGAGTGACTCTGGTTCCTGGATCGACATCTTGGCATGTTGGTCCCGACTTACTGGGCAAGTCGGTCCGACTTTCTTCTCTTGACTTTGACACATGTGGCTCGGGTAGACTTCGACCACTCCTTAATCCAATAGCTCGAACTTCATTTTGATTATGTGGGGCACGGGGATTCTCCTCGGTTCGGCCCGGAAGTCTCCCATTCTCTCTCGGGATTTGAAATGCAATTTGGGCAAATTGGTTGTCGACTTGCCTCCTCCATGCACCAAACTCATTGAATTCAGTTTTTATCTCCTTGAATCCATCCTTCAACTCTTGCACCCATTGAGGTTGTTGTTGCTGCTCATTAAACCCCGGAGGTCTATATGGCGGTGGTTGTGCCCTTGGCTCGTTTTGGTTGTAGTTGTTGTTGTAGCCATTGGCTTGACCTTGATTCCACCGGTCATTACCTCCATTGCCTCCAATGTTGAAATTGCTTCTTCCTCCATAATTCCCTCGAACATAGTGTGCCTCCTCAATTTGCTCGGCCAAGCGAACTTGGCTCTCATTCTGACACACTTGTGTAGCATGGGCAAAGGATCCACACTCCTCATAAGCTCTAGCGGTTTGCTTGTAATGGTGAACTTGCCTTCTGAACTTGGTCACTTCACTCTCTAGGAATTGGAGCCTCACATCTTTGTCAATCTCTTCACTCTTCGGATCATAGAGCTTCCTTGTGCCATCAACTTGAACTCTCACTTCTTTGCTAGCTTGGCTCACCCAGTACATAGCCTCGTAATTGGAGAGCTTGTCAAGTAACTCCCAAGCTTGCTCCGGGGTCAAGTCTATAAATCCACAATCGGTGTGGAGATTTAGCTTGTCCTTGGTGGCCGGGTTGATCCCTTGGGAAAAGATATCTTGGAGCACATATGGTTGTTACCCATGGGTTGGACATTGGCACAACATCTCTTTGAATCGGTCTCATGCCTCGAAGAGAGGTTCATTTGAGCCTTTTTGGAAACTTGCAATTTTTCTCCAGAGCTCGGTTGTTTTTGAAGGTGGGAAGAACTTCATCAAGAACGTATCATGAAGAGCTCGCCATGTGGTGATCGACCTAGGGGCTTGGCTCTCGAGCCAATGTGCCGCCTTACCCCCATGTGACCACTTGAATGCTTTGAGAAGCACATACTCCAACATGCTCAATTGGACATTCTTGCAAGCGTCCCTCAAATTGATCCCTCTTGATGAGAGAAATGAATTGCGTCTTGATCTCAAAATTCTTGGCAACCTCCGGCAAAACAATAGCCGGCTCGGGCACCCTCAACTCCGGATGCATGTATTGGCGAGCATTCCGGGGTAGAGCGTTGAGTTGAGCCTCTATCCTCATTCTTTGCACACGTTCCCTTCTTGCTCCCGCCTCTCGGTTTTCCGCCTCAAGTTGCATTCCAGCCATCTCGGCCCTAAGCCGAACCATCTCATCATCATGTTGTGCTTGGTTCTCCATTCTTTTCTTCTTTCGGGCTTCTTTGATTATACTTTCCGGATCACTCACAAATTCAAACTTAAGTGTTCCTCGGGTGGAATGAGCCTGCATACACCTATAGACAAAGACACAAACATAACCCAATCAAAAACAAACAAGGGGTTTGGGCTATTCCCTCACCCAAATCACTATCAATGCACAAAAGACTCAACAAACTTGGTACCTCAAAGCAATTAACTCTCCCCGGCAACGGCGCCAAATTCTGATCGCTCTCAATCGCGAGGGTCTCAAGAATACAATTTATAACCCGACCCCGTTGTAGCACGTGGTGGGTGTCGAACGCGCGGGAGTTCTGTCGTTTGATGTACCTAAAAGACTTGAAAACAGAAAAGAGAAGATAAAACGAAAGAAAACAAAAGAAATCGCTCGGGACCGACACTAGGTCACATCGGACCCGAGGTGGATCGATGATGTCGTGCTTTTTAGTTGATTTTCTAGGTAGTTTTCTAGCTTGTTTTGCATGCTTTCCCTTCGTGTTTGTGTGTTTTGCATAAGATTTTGACTCTCTTTCGAGGGTTGGAGTCGCTTGTGTGTTGTTTCGTGTTGTGTAGGTATTTGGAGCTTTTTGGAGAAGTCTTTCATGCATTTTCGGAGCTTTCTAGGAACCGTTAGTTTTCGAGAGCCAAGGTGTCAAGAACCAAGATCCAAAGTTGCAACCAAGGGAGCCTCAAAGGAGTGCCAAATTCTCAAGAAAATCAAGGGGCAAAAAGGCAGAAATGTCGAGCAAAAGTCCGACCAATTGGAGCAAGAACGGAACAAAAACGAGAAAAGATCACGTCTCCTGCAGGTGGTCGGCGCCGACCCCCATATGGTCGGCCGCGACCCCTCTCAGCACCCAAAGAAAATCCGTGCTGCGCAAGTAACGCTTTTGGGCGGGATTTTCGAAACCCGAAAAAGGCAGGCGGCTGTGGCAGTGCTGTGGCAGAGATGTGGCAGAGGAGGAAGCTTCCCTCTCTTGCTTTTGTGGGCTGATACAAAGACCCCTTTTGTCTCCCTTTCTAATGAGCTTTTCTTCTTGGAAAAGGCTCAAAGGAGAGAGGGGAGAGTGGGCTGAGAAGGGAGAAGGAGGAAGAAGTGAACTGGGAGTTTGAAGAAGGAGAAAGTGAAGGTGGAGAAGAAGAGTTGTGTTGGAGAGAGAGATTGCTTGTAAGGAGAAGTAGTAGAGAAGGAAGCTTGTGTTAGTGGTGTTCTAGGAAGAAGAAGTCAATGGTGTGAAGGAACCTTGTGGGTTTGCTTAAGTTTGTAAGTGGATCTTGAAATTAATTGAAGTTGCTTGCTTTGGATGATGATTTTCTCTTCTCTTTTGTTGTTTGTGAGCTTGATTATGTGTGAGTAGTTAGCTTGCTAGGGTTAGGGTGAAACCCACCATGAAAGTGCATTCATGACCTTGATGTTTGGATCCATGCTTAACTTGAAATCTCTGCCCATAAATCCCTCTTGTGTGCTTAAAAGCCTTGACGAAGTGGGGAATGTTCTTGTTTGCGACCTAATTGAGAGGTTTTGTTGTGAATGTGGACTATCCGGGTTGAGATGAAAGTCGAAACCCTTAGGAAGACAAGTTGGATTGCATGTTAGCACCTTTATGGAAGTAGAGGTTTTGATGTGTTCTTTTGTGACGGAAGTCACCCATGAGATTATGAGTTAAGGTGGTCCTTTATCATTGTTTGAATGCATGCTCGTGTTGTGGTGAATCCCCACTCCTAGTTGTTTTTCCTTGATTTTCCCGAAACAAACCTTCGTGCCCAGATAGGTCGGCTGCGACCAGTTGCAGGTCGGCTATGACCACCTCTGTAGTTGTTTTCTGTGTGTTGTGAAGTTCTGTTGTAGGTCGGCCGCGACCTCCCTAGGGTCGGCTGCGACCTCTTCCCGAGACTTGTTGTTTGTGTTCATTTGCTTGTTTTGTTTTGTTTTGTTTTGTTTTGCTTTCGTAGTTTGATTGCTAGACTATAGAATGACTAGCTCCCGTGGACGATCCTGACGTCGCTATACTCAGCGGGGGTTGACAAATTTATTTGTTCGAGATTCGCATCACGACAAATTGGCGTCGTTGCCGGGGAGTTAGTTTAATTTCCAAGTCTAGCTTTCTTTTGGGTGAGCGACTAGCCCGAACCCCTATCATTGTTGTGAGGTGTGTGTTTGAGCTTCATGTTTTTAGAGCTTGAGTGTTATATCAATTTTGTGAGGTGTGTTTTTGAGCTTCATTGTTTTATGCTCATGATTTCTTTATATTTTTGGGTTCGGGTTGTGAGCTGAGTGTTTTTATCTTCCCTTGTATTTCCTGAGATCTTAGATGTGCTACCTTGTTGTATTTGTTTTGAGCTTACTCGAGGACGAGCAAGATCTAAGTATGGGGGAATTTGATTCAGGCTATTTTGTATAGGATAACTCTTGTATTTTGAGATGATTTAGAGAGTGTTTAGGTTGGTTTTGAGCAATATTGTAATATGAAGACTGAAGACACAAGTTGTGAAGAAATCAAGAGTTAAAGAGCTTAAAGACGAAGATTCGCCACTGCATGGATATCGCGGTCGCGTCGTCTATGACGCGGGCGCGGTGGCGTGAAGAGACGAACCATGAAGACCTATGAAGGCCGCGGTCGCACTGTCTGTGGCGCGGTCGTGGTAGAAGCCGACTCAGCGAGTTGACCAAGGAAGACCGCCGCGGGCGCGGTGGTGACGCCGCGGTCGCGGTGCGGCCGACTTTCACGCGGACGAAATTTTATCGTTTCTATCTTGTTTCCTTTCTTATCTTTCGGTTTCCTTTCTTATGTAGTCCGAAAAGGTTGATTTTTGGGGCTATTTAAGGGGAACCTTTCTAGGTTTTTAGGACATTCAACTTACTTGTCAATCAATTGTTCTTTCAATAAAGATTAGAGTTTTCTTTGTAATGGAGAACTAACTCTCCTCTTGAGTTTATTCAATCAAGGAAGCTTTATTATGAAGTTGTGAAATTCTGGTAACCTCTTTATCCCTAGGTCTTTATTGATACTCTTGTGCTTCATCCCATGATCTATGTTTGATTTTATGAGCCTGATCAACTTGTTTGATTGACTTAGATCTATTGTCTGAATTAGGATTGGTTGTTGTCTATGCATCTTTCCTATTCTCGAAACAACTCTATTCAAGGACCGTGGACTAGTTTAGGGAAGAGTATTCAATGGTTAAGTTGTGTATGAGACTCGTAGCTTGATTGCATGATTTGATTTCCTAATATCCCTGTGCTCTATGCTAATTCTAGGTTAAGCGTCCTTGCCTAGGGTTATAGAATTGCTTGGACCGTGGACTTGCGATTGCTAATGATTGGGATTGGAATTGACCTAGACATATAATGAGGTGGATGAATTCATGATCAACGGATTAATAAAGTGGAATTGATTGGATAAACTCTGCTTGATAACCTTTGATTTAAACCGATTTTCAAACCCCCCTTTTTGATTACTTGCATGAAAATCATAAAATCTGAATTAAAACTGGTTCCTTTGGGTTCGACCCTATGCTTGCCTACTATACTGTTGTTTGCATGTTTGGGATTTATTTTTGATAAGGGAACAACGACTTTGCTTGAGTCAAATTTTGGCGCCGTTGCCGGGGAATCCTTTTTCTTGTTCTGATTGTGTGCGTTTTCGTGCTCTGCGCTCAAACCGCACCTGTGGCCCCCTCGGCGCGCCCGCGGTTCGTGCGCAGAACCATCCCTTGGGTTCGGACCTATCACATGGTCCGTACCCGGTCTACTAATACTTCTCCTGTTCGTTTTAATCCAGAAATTGACAGGACTCTTCGGAAGATAAGGAGTGCCCCCAGACCTTCTACATCCTACAATCTTCTTGAATCTTTCTCTCTCTCTGACTCTGAATTTGAGGACGTCATGGCGGAGCAAACTATTCGTCAACTCATGGCGCCCGATCTCCAGCAACAGCAGCTCGCTGTTCAATTCCCCGAACTCGGGGAAGGTGTGAAGTTCGAACTAAAGTCTGGCCTCATCCACCACTTACCCAAATTCCACGGGTTGAGTGGTGAGGACCCGAACAAGCATCTCACTGAAATTCCACGCGGTGTGCGTGCGTATGAAGCCCACTGACGTAACGGAGGATCAAATCAAGCTCCGGGCTTTTCCCTTCTCTCTTGAAGACACCGCCAAGGACTGGCTCCTTTATTTGGTGCCGGGTTCTATCACTACTTGGGCGGCTATGAAGAAGGCGTTTCTTGAAAAGTACTTCCCCGCTTCCAAACAAACATCTATTAAGAAGCAGCTCAGTAGTTTGGAGCAGGGGGAAGACGAGAACCCCTATGACTATTATGAGCGTTACAAGAGGCTCATCGCGAGTTGTCCCTACCATGGCTACCTTGCCAAGGATCTTATCTGCTATATCATTGAGGACCTCTGCGATAATGACAAGAGGCTCGTGAATGCATCTTGTGGGGGTAGTTACGAGAACTTAACCCCCGCTGTAGCTTTTCAGAAGGTTGAGATCTTGGCGGAACAAGCCCGCAATCAGAGGTCCAGGACCAATGTGAGGTCCGTTAGTGTGGTGAATGAGTCCCTGAATGCTGAAGTAAGGGAGCTCAAGGATCTTATGAAGCAGCTGCTCACAAAGAAGACAGCTCAGCAAGTCAATGCTTGCGGTCTTTGCTATGATGCGAGCCACCACACGGATCAGTGCCCTACTATTCAGGAGACCGAGGAGTCGGTCAATGCTATTGGCAATTATGGTGTGCCCCGGCCCCAGAATGACCCTTACTCTAATACCTACAATCCGGGGTGGGCGAATCATCCTAACCTAAGGTGGAGCAATCAGCAGCAACAAGACCCACCACAACAGCAGCAGCAATACGCTCCTCAGGGCTAGCAACAACAGTTTCGGTCCAACAATTATGCCCCGAGAGCGCCTGCTCCGTCTCAGAATGAGGCTATCACCGCCCTCTTGAAGGAAAACCAAGAGACTAGAGCTGCTGTAAAGAATCTTGAGACTCAGCTGAGCCAACTTGCCACCATGATCAATAGGCTCGAGTCTAAGGATTCCGGGAAACTTCCCTCTCAACCGCTCAATCACAAGGAGAATGTGAGTGCCATGAATTTGAGGAGCGGTAGAGCATTGGCGATTCAAGAATCACCCGCTGGTGATCATCCGCGACCGCGTCCCCCTGGCCGCAACCGCGCCGGGGCAGTAGAACGTGAAGACCAAGTCTCTACTGGAATTCCGCGCCCGCGCTCTTCCCTCCGCGCCCGCGAAAATCCAACAGAGGACTCGGACCTTGAAGGTGATGTCTCTCATTTTGGTAGTGTTTTAAGTGTGTTTTCCTTGGTAGTTTTAGTCCTTTCTCCTTCTCTTCTTGTAAGTTTTGTCCCTTTTTAGCTTAGTTCCCGATTTCTATGAGATTCGGAGACTATGCGCGTTTTGTTTGTTTTATAGGCATTTCGGAGCAAGAATCATGGAGTTTGGAGCATGGCATGATGGAGGAATCCAAGGACGGAAAAGGAGCCAAAATGGAGCTAACAATGCATGGAAAGAAGCCTCAAGTGAAGACGAAGAGAATGGCGAAAGAAACGAGTCAATCGGAGCTAAAACGAGAGAGAACGGAGCGAAACAAGCTGAAAAATGCCTTAGGACCGAGGTACCCAGCATGTCGGGCCCGAGGTACCATGGTGGCCCGAGGTGGTGGTCCGAGGTGTGGCAAGTCGGGCCCGAGGTCTCTGAAACGTATGCCTTTGAACCGAGGTTGAAGCAAGTCGGGCCCGAGGTTCCTCCGTGTCGATCCATGTCGGTCATGACTCCGGATTCCTTTCTTTTTGGGATTTTCTTGTTAATTCCCAAAATTATATTTGCTTCCTTGGTGGTCAAGGAGTCTAGAAGCCTTGGAGGTCAAGGAGTTCTGGAAGCCTTGGAGGTCAAGGAGAAGCCTTGAAGCCCAAGGAGTTTAGAGGGGTAATCTAATCTTTGTAGTAGGGGGAATAATCTCTATTTAAACCCTTGTAATCTCTCATTTGGGGGACATCTAGAATCACATACACTTTGTAGAGAGAGTAGAGAGGGACGTTTGAGAGGGTAGAAGGAAGAAGGGGGTGGACTCTTCTCCAAGGGAGGGAAAGAACCCAAGATCTAGAGGAGGATTTGAGTGAATTCCTTTCCTTGGAGAGGAAAGAAACCCTTAGGCTTGGAGCGGGAGTAGAGATTGTAAGGATTCCTCTTCTTTAGTTTAATTAAAGTGTGTTTTGTGTGTTGATTGTGGATTTGACTTGCATGAATCATGATTTGCTTATGGTCTTTGATGATTGCGAGTTTGAATTCCATGATTAGCGAGTAGTTAGCTTGATCTTAGGGTAGGGGGCGAAAACCTCAACTCAATTGCATGTGCTTGAACCGATTTCATGACTTGATTGCCTTGATCCATGTCTATTTACCTTATGAGCAAGATTCTTACATTGACAACCTAGGAGTAGGAGTAGATAGAGAGTCGTTTGGCTTGAATGAATGCGTGAGCCTAGTTCCATGAGATTAATGGCATGATTTGATTGGATTTGTTGATCTATGTCTAAGATGGAAGTCTCTAGTTCATTGATCTATATGATAGCATGTGAAGTTGATGTTGGCATGAACCCCTAGCCCTAGGATCCCCTTAGCCTAGCTTGTTTCTTCCTTTTCATTGATTGTTGAGTCGTGCCCGAGTCCCCTAGCCTCGAGCCCGACTTTGTTTGTGCCTAGCTACATCGGTCCCGAGATTGACAACCTCGGTCCCGAGTTGCTTCGCGTGTTTTCTCTCCCATTGTGTTTGTGTTAGACAAATCGACCGTTCAAACGCGCATGAAATAATTCCCTGTGATCGACCTCGACCACCGTACTACAACGGGGTCGTGATACAAATATTTTTTGTTGATTGACCCGAGGCCCTATCCTTAGAATTGGTATAGCACATCGGGCCTGTCATCAGAATGGCGCCGTTGCCGGGGAATTATTGTGATTGTGTGTTTGTTTGGTTGATTTGTTTTGGGTAAGGGACTAGCCCGAACCCTCTTGTGTTATTTGATTTGTTTCTTTTTGTCTTTTTTGTAGGTGATTTGAGTTTGAAAAAAAAAATAAAAAAATGGAATTCTATGATAGTGATGATGATGGGAGGTTTTCTACCTTCAAATGGAGATCTCACGTCTAAAAGAAAAATCTACGAGGCAAAGGAGGAAGCGGAAAGAGAAAGGAGAGCTCAAGCTCGAGCTCGTGAGCAGCTTGATGCCCGGAATAGAATGCAACAAGAGATAGAAGAGAGAGCCTATGAGGAGGAGTGTTACATGAGAGAGGTGTATGGAAACCGAGACCACTATGATGGACGAGGTGGTGCTCAATCCTATTGGGGAAGTCCCACTTACACTCAAATGCAAGAAGTACCTCCATACCAACCTCCGAGCTACGATGAACTCCTCCATGGGAATATATGTTGCAAGAAGGGATTGATGAGGAACCTCAATGGGCGCAAGAGTTGAGAGGCGAGTTCAAAGATGTGAAAACTCAATTCAACAATGTTTAGAGGCAAGTCGATGATATGAGAATTCAACTCGAGGAGTTGTATTTTTGGAGGATGAGCGTCGACGCCCAACTTGACTATTGGGTATCCCTAAACCCGAGTTCTCAAGAGCAACTTCCGAGCTATGATGATGAAGAGAGCTATGATGAGATCCGAGTCGAGCCACCACAAGTCGAGAAGAGTGAGCAAACATGGACCGACGTACCCAGTGTATCGGACCTGTTGGGACGCTATCAAGAACGCTTGCGTACTTGTTAGTGTTCCACACAATCGTCCCTTAGTTTTGATATGACAAACTCACTTTGATTCTAATAAAGTTGTCCAATTGTTCAGGAACGCCAGTGATCAAAAGGACAACAAGTGTGCATGGGCGTCCCATAAGCTCAGGGACGCCAGCTAACAGGAAGTAAGGACCAGCTAGAGACTACTTGAGCAAGGACGGAGTCCCAAGAAAGTAGGAACGCAAGAAAGGAGTCCTTACTCACTAGCCGACAGCATGACATCACTCGACAATGTTTGATCATCCAAGGACACGTGGAGACCGATCCTGTAACGGAGTCCAACACTACGGGGCGGACGATCCTGTTGCAGAGTCCATCAACACGTGGCGACCGATCCTGTAGCGGAGTTCATCATACACAGCTGGATACAGGAAGCTTCCTCATCACCGCCCTACTACGTGAAGGAAGATCCTGTAGCCACGTCCTCAAAGGGCATGATCGTCCCAGAGAAATGACGCCCTTGCCCAAGTCCTATAAATAGCCCCAAGGCATTTATTGTGACGCCGACGCTTTCAGGAATATTCAGAGAGAATCAGAGAGAAAGCGACTCACTCAAGAACACGAAGAACTAACTCAAGAACTCAAGAACAATACTAGAACTTGAGTTAGATCGAGTGAGACTTGTATCCAAATCACAAAAACAGTTTGTAAGAGAAAATCCAAAAAGAGAGAAAGAGAGTTCTGCGAAGTACTGCAGAACGTAGGAATAGAGTCCTTTGATAGATTGAACTCGCTTAAGTTGTAGGCTTAGAGGAGTCCTTTACTAGTGGACTTAGGGAAAAGCTAAGTGCCAGAGAACTGTAAAGACTCGCCAGTACAACTGTAAGGACGTTCAATATAAAGGAAAGAACTATTCAAAAATCCTCCAAGGAGGTAGAGGTTTACACTCAAGGACTACTTGGTCTTGAGTGGTTCCTCTATAATTCACTACGTTCATTACTTACCTGTTTAGTACTTAATTTCCGCTGCATTACTCAAGGACGCCCTTACTCCTCGTAGGGACGCCTAACCTAAGGACGCCTTTACCAAAGTAAAGGACGTCCCTCAGTACTAACGATCCAACAATTGGTATCGGAGCAGGTTCTCTAGATTCTTACTGAGTTGCAGGTAAAGATGGACATGGAACCGATTGGAATCTCTTTTGTGAAGCCTCCGCGCCTGACGGACGGCAACTTCAATCGCTGGAAGACAAGGTTCGCGAATTTCTGCAGAGGTCAAAATTATCAATGCTGGAAGGTCATTATGACAGGAGATCTCAAGGTGCCCGCTGACAAAGCTGATAAGGAGGACGAGTGGGGTCCTGACGAGTTCAAATTGATGGAAACCAACGCAAAAGCCATGTGTTTCCTTCAAGCATCCCTATGTGAAAGGGACGCCACTCGAGTTGGTAACTTGCCAACGGCTAAACAACAGTGGGACGCCCTGGAGAAGTTTCATGTAGGAACAGCTGAAATGAAGGAGGACGTCCAGCTGAAAATTAAGAAGGAGTTCTATGCTTTTAGTATGCTGCCAAATGAGTCGGTGAACGACTACTCATATCGCTTTGAGGCCCTTGTCACCAAGATGAGGAACTTGGGCATCCCAGAAACAGAAATCTCCATGAGGAATAGAGTTCAAGTGGTCATTGATGGTTTGATCGGAGTCTGGAACTTTGACAGGACAACGTTCAAAGAAAATACAGCCAACAAAACTCTAGATATGGAAGAAATCTATGGGAAGCTCAGGCAGTACGAGGAAAGAAGAATTTCTGATATGGCTCAGCTTGGACAGAATCCTCAAACTGATCTTGCTTTGGCGTCCACAACACCAGAGTACGCTGAGTACCTTCGGCGTCAACAGGAAATCGCTGTAATGGTGGAAGCCAACAAAGCTGAGAACCGCGAGAAGATGCGCGTTCAAGCCTTAAAGGAAAGAGAAAGCAAGTCTAAAGAACAGCTGGATGCAGAAGAAGAAGTTGCTCTCTTTAACAAAGTTCTCCGTGTTTTTGGCAAAAGGAACAAACATGTCAATAAACACAAGATGCCCAAGAAGGAAAGCCGCAAGTACTCTGAGGCAGAAATGAAGGAACTCACATGTTACAAGTGTAACAGGAAAGGGCACTTTGCTAAGAAGTGTACATCAGGAATGTCTGCTAAAGAGATGAAGACGAAAGCTCTCATTGGAGCGTTCGCCTCTGCATGGGACAATGGGAGTTCTTTCTCTGATGATGATGATAATGAAGAACCCGATGAACAAGCATACATAGCCCTTGAGGACGCATCTGGTGGTGAACAAGTAGCTTTCATGGCTATGGAGGACGACACAGTTGTTGAACAGAACGCTTCGAAATCTGAAAATGAGGTAACTCGTGAGTCTATGATGAGTTCATTAGAAAATTGTTCTAAATCCAAGCTCATTAAACTTATTGGAAGAATCATGGAAGAAAGTGTTGTCATGCAACATAGAATGGATGAACTTGAACTTGAAAATGAAAATATAGTGGTTGAATGTGAAAACTGTAGTTCCATGACTATTCAACTAGAGTCCTCTTGTGAAGAAACTAAGTCCCTAAAAACTGAAATCATGTGTCTCAAACTTGAGAACGCTAAGCTTAGGGAAGAAGTTAAAGTGATGGGTAAGAGTCCCATAGTTGAAGAAGTGAGACCTATGGTCTTCGTCCCAGCTAAGAGAGGTCTAGGTTATGAATCTGACACTAAGAACTCCCTTCCTAGTGATTTTGAGGCAAGTAAAATTTCTGAACTTGAACTTGAACGGGAGAAAACCAAAAATCTTCTTGAAAGAATTAGAGTTCTAGAGAGTGGAGAATTAGGAAAGGAAGACTACTACACTAACTCCACCAGTCATAAAATTTACAAGAAGATTGCTAAAGGGGACGGTTCAAAAGTTTGTGATCCTCAAAAGATGAAAGAAAAAAAGATTCAGCGTCCCAATAAGAAGTACTACCTTGGTACTTACTATAGGACGTGTTGGTACTGTGGACAAGGGGATCACTTCAAATATGATTGCTTAAAACTCAAAGAAGATGTTGAAAATGGAAAAGCTGCTAGGACTAACAACGAAAATGCTAAGTCTGTTCCTAAGGCTAATCCTAGGCGTTCTAGACGCTCTAGGAACTCTTTCCGCAAGCATGCTATTTCAAATGATGTGAATATTTATGACTACATGCCAGAACCAGAGTTCTATTATTGTAACGAACCAGGTAAGGAACACCTTGCCTGGGTCGCCAAACACTAACGTTCTTATGGCAGGTGGAAGTGAGGGGACGCCCATGGATCATTGATAGTAGCGCCTCAAATCATATGACAGGAAGCCAGATCCATCTCACTTCTATCCAAAGTAGTGCCGCGGGAGGAACTGTCTCGTTTGGCAACAAGGGCAAGGGAAAGATCAAAGGAACGGGAACTGCTATTCTCAACCCGTCCATCAAAGCAACAAATGTCAGCCTTGTTGAAGGACTTGGCTTCAATCTCCTTAGCGTCTCCCAGATGTGGGATCAAGGTGAAAATCTAGTCACTTTCGACTCAAAGGAGTGCCTCGTCATCAACAAGAAATCAAACAAAGTCGTTCTCAAAGGATTACGCCAGAACAATGTCTACATCTTTAACCAGGAGTTCAAGCCTAAATCAGAGTTGTGTCTATCTGCTTCAAAGGAGGACGCTGATCTATGGCATCGCCGACTTGGCCATGCTGGACCAAGCACAGTCCTTAAGCTACACCAGCGAAATCTTGTGAAAGGACTTCCCCGAATTGATCCTGAGAAAGTTGAACAGTGTGAAGCTTGCATCAAAGGGAAGCAAACAAGAACGTCTTTCAAATCCAAGAACGAAGTAAGTACAAAGAAGCCTTTGGAACTGCTCCATATGGATCTTTGCGGACCAATGAAGACGTTGAGCTACGGTGGAAAAAGGTACATTTACGTTCTTGTAGATGATTTTTCTCGATTCACTTGGGTTCTTTTCTTGGTGTCCAAAGCAGATTGTTTCAATGCGTTCAAAGTATTCATCAAACAAGTGGAAGTTGCTCTTGAGACGCCTCTCAAAGCCATAAGGTCAGACCATGGAACGGAGTTCCAAAATTCAGAATTCCTGGCCTACTGTGATCAACATGGAGTCTCTCACAATTTCTCAGCTCCAAGAACGCCTCAACAAAATGGAGTTGTGGAAAGAAAGAATAGGACGCTAGAGGATATGGCAAGAACTATGCTCTTAGCAAATAGCGTTCCCAAGTACTTCTGGGCGGAAGCTATTGCTACAGCGTGTTACATCATCAACCGTGCCATGATCCGTCCTTTGCTAAAGAAGACGTCCTATGAGTTGTTGAATGGAAAGAAGCCTCGCATTGACTATCTCAGAGTCTTTGGTTGCAAATGTTTCGTTCACAACAATGATAAAGAAAAACTTGGAAAGTTTGATGCAAGGAGTGATGAAGCCATATTCCTTGGGTACTCTCTTACTAGCAAAGCATATAGAGTCTTCAACAAAAGGACTCTAAAGCTTGAGGAGAGTATTCATGTTGTGTTCAAGGAACGTTCTTCTCACAAAGAAAAGCCAAGTAAGAAAGAACACTCCTCTTTACAGCAACAGGACGACTCTGAAGATGAAGCTGAAGATTGGACCTCTGGAAAATACTATGTCTCTAAGGACGCGTCTCCAAATCCTGAAGAAGTCTCAGCGGACGCTCCCAGTGTTGTTCAAGGGGTTCCATCTCATAGTGAATCCCCAGTTCAACAAGATGTAGCTGAATCAAGTCAACAAGGCGAACAACGTCAAGGTGTGGACGCTCTCTCTGAGGGGGAACACATTGAGGACGATGCTCAAAGTGATAGTGATGATTCAGATGGCGACATTGATCCAAGATTTGCTCATTTGTTTCAAAGGGAGTCCCGCTTCTCTAGGGACCACCCAACTTCTCAAATTGTCTCAGATCCTTCTCAAGGCGTTCAAACAAGGTCAGCTGCAAGCAAGTCCCAGAGTGCAAACTTAGCTTTCTGTGCATTCAATGCCTTTATCTCTATGGTGGAGCCAAAGAATATCAAAGAAGCACTCCAGGACGCTGACTGGATTCAAGCAATGCAAGAAGAACTCAATCAGTTTGAAAGGAACAAAGTTTGGACTCTCGTCCCACGTCCCAAAGGCAAAAATATCATAGGGACGCGATGGGTGTTCAAAAATAAGCTTGATGAGAGTGGACGTGTGTCAAGAAACAAGGCAAGACTGGTGGCTCAAGGATTCAAGCAAGAGGAAGGCATAGACTATGATGAAACCTTTGCTCCTGTTGCTAGAATTGAAGCCGTTCGTCTCCTTATTGCCTTCGCCGCTCACAAAGGATTCAAGTTATTTCAGATGGACGTCAAGACTGCCTTTCTCAATGGAAAACTAAAGGAGGAAGTGTATGTTGCTCAGCCGCCTGGCTTTGAGGACGCCTCTCACCCAAATCATGTGTACTACTTGGACAAAGCGCTCTATGGACTCAAGCAAGCTCCTCGTGCATGGTACGACAGGTTTGCCTCCTTTCTTTTGTCTTATGGGTACACTAGAGGTTCAATTGATAAAACTTTGTTTATAAAGAAAGTTCACAAGGACATTTTAATTGCCCAAGTCTATGTTGATGATATAGTCTTTGGTAGTACTAACATGAAGCTTGTAGATGAGTTCAAGTCCTTAATGAGTAGTGAGTTTGAGATGTCCCTCATTGGAGAACTCAATTTCTTCTTGGGACTTCAAATCAATCAACTCAAGGAAGGAACGCGCATTCACCAATAAAAATATGTCCGTGAAATGCTTGAGAAGTACGGGATGAACACGTCCAAACCTGTTGCAACCCCATGTTCTCCAAACTCGCGTCTTTACGCAGATGAACAGGGAAAGGACGTTGATCAAAAACTTTACAGAGGGATGATTGGTTCTTTGCTCTACTTGACCGCAAGCCGTCCCGACATTATGTTTGCCGTTTGGTTGTGTGCACGCTTCCAGGCGAATCCAAAGGAGTCCCACATGCAAGAAGTCAAGAGGATCTTTCGCTACCTCAAAGGACGCGACGATCTTTGCCTTTGGTACCCCAGGAAGACGTCCTTCAAGCTAGTTGGCTACTCGGACGCAGATTATGCTGGTCACGTAATTGATCGGAAAAGCACTTCAGGAATGGCACAGTTCCTTGGTTCATGCTTAGTCTCTTGGGGATCTAAGAAACAGAACTCTGTGGCCCTCTCAACTGCGGAAGCCGAGTACGTTGCTGCTGCTTCGTGCTGTTCACAAGTTATCTGGATCAAATATCAACTAGAGGACTACGGTATCAATCTTGAAACTATTCCCATTCGTTGTGATAACACAAGTGCTATTGAAATTTCTAAGAATCCTGTTTTTCATTCACGCAGAAAGCATATTCATATAAGGCATCATTTCTTGCGTGATAATGTTGAACTATGACTCATTAGTATGGAGCATGTAAGAACTGAAGACCAAATAGCTGATATTTTCACTAAGGCGCTTGATAGACGTCCCTTTGAGCATCTCAGGTTGCTCTTGGGGATGATAACTTTTAAGTAGCAAGTCCCGTTCTACTATTACCTCAATGATTGGCTATGTTTTGTAGATTCTAAGTGTTTAAGGACTGTTATGCATTGAATTCATATTTGCAAGGACGCTAGTCTAAAATTTCATGTGTTTGCTACTTTGGAACGCCATTCAAATTTTCTCTATTTTGTCTTGAAAAGAGTATCCCTGATCACCCAACCCTTATTATAAGCCGAAATGATGGGAACTCTAAGCTTACCCTAGCCGAGAACTCCGCAAAAGCGTCCTATGAGCTTCATATTTTCTTTTACGGGACGTACTTGCGTTGTTCTCAACTGGTTCGAAAGGTAATCACAAGAACGGTAAGTTGGTTGTTGGTTTGCTTGAAGATGTTTGCTTGAAGAGGTAAAATTTTGCTAAGTATGGGAGGACGCTCAGTGTTTGTTAGTAAGAACGCCAGTTCAGTTGTTGAAGAGCAGTTGAAGAGTCAGAATTTTGAACTTTTGAAAGTGTGAACAGTGACCGTTGCTTTTGCTCAAATCTTAAGGGGGAAGTTTTGCCACGTGTCGCACAGTAAAACAGTTTTAATTACCATTTGTGCCACCGCTTCCGCTATATAAGGCCAGAACAGTCGCAATCAAATTTATTACGCTCAACCACTTTCTTGCTCTCAAAATTGCTCTGACTTCTCTCTAGAACTCCGGCGACTTTCTCTCTCTACACTTCATCTGAACTCATGTCTCAAAGACAGTTGAACGTAGCCGGATCTTCCACCGGCGGGAAGCGTAGAAAGCTGGTGAAGTCCCACTACATAGAGAAGCCCAAACCCATAGTTCTCAATGAGTCTCTATTGGACTTTATCAACAGAAAGCCAAAGACGCTGTACAACTTGATAAGGGAACGCATGGTCAAACCTGATGTAAAGAATGACGCCGTCAAAACAAGGAACTACGAGCGGTTCATCGAACGGTTCGTCATTCAAGGCCTCCACAACACCAATTACAAGGACTTGCCAGGACGGATGGACGACGTTCTCTTCTTTTCACAGTTTGGAGGTGAGAATCTGGGTCCTTTACTTGATCTTATCCCCGAACTCCATAACGCCGTTCTTCCCGATTTCCCAATGTACCCAAAGGATTCTTTGGCTTATAAAATGATTAAAGCAAGAGTACCAAGTCCTTCCCCACCACCACCTCAAGTTCCTACCCTTACCACCAAAAAATTACTCAAGCGTCCTGCACCATCTTCTCCCCCCACCAAATCTTCCCAACCCTTCTCCACTTCTAAACCAACGGAGATTGTGGACAAGTTCCCTTCCCACATAAAGGAGGGACGCTCCAAAAAGGTTCACGACCCAAGGCCCCTCAAAAAGGCCAAAATCTCCAGCGTCCCATCCTCAAAACCCCCCACAAAACGGCCAAGCACCACAAAACGGCCATCCAACCTGTCCAAAGAATCCACTCCTCCCCCTCATCAAATTTCAATAGTCCAACTCCCCACCCCTCCTCCGTCCCCCCAACCTTCAAAAGCAAATTCCCTAATCCCCTTTCCTCCCCGCACTCATTCGCCTCTAAATTTGGCCGATTTCCCAACTGCCCCGGCCCACATTTCCCCACCTAAGGACCTCGAGACCCCAAAGTCCCGCCGTCCATCCTCTGAAAGTGGCCCGGAGGAGACTGAACGCACCCTTGAGCACACTTTTCGCCGTAGGAAGGCTGGTGAAAAGCCCAGGGTTCTGCTAGCCAAGGACATTCCTGCACAAATAGAGCACGTTCCCTCCTCCTCTTCCTCCTCTAGCTCATCTGAGAGCCACAGAGGTACGCCCGCTCAGGTCTCCCCTTTCATAGATGTTGTTGGGGACTCAAATGATGAAGCGGAAGGAGAGGTGAACGCTCCTGCTCAACAAATTGAGGACGCTGGTGAGCACCAGGTCGCTCAGGAGAACGCCGAGCCAACTCTCACTGAAGAGCTCGAGCGTGATGCTCACGAAGTCCCACCCTACAACCAATCTCTCCACATTCTCAACCCTTCCCAAGCTCCACAAGAAAACCCCTCCCCCACAATCCAAACAAATTCCCAAGTCCCCGCGGACGCTGAGCCAGCAACAACAGAAAATCAGATAGAGGCTCAGGACGCCGAGGGCACGTCCCAAAGACAGAATTCAGGTGCTGATCAAGCCACAGCTGGTGGCGACGCTGAAAGAGAACAAGGCACAGAGGACGCTCCTTCAAAGGACGCCTCTGACAGTGACTCGGAGAAAGCTGAGGACGAGTCAGATGACGATGAGGACTCTGAGTCCCCCAAGGGCAAGCGCAAAAGGAAGAACGCTGATGTGCCCGTCAAAGTCCTTAGCCCGCTCATTTATTCTGAAGAGTGGCTAGCCTCCTTCGACGATGACTCAGTTCAGGAGTTTCTTGATCTTCTGAGATTTCAAGGATGGCAGAACGTTGGACCAGCGCCGACAACTGTTGACAAGGAACAGGTGCAGGCGTTCTACAGGGATTTGCGCTACAAGGCAAAAGAAGGCTCCCTCCACTTCAAAATTGAAGGTGAGAAAGCTTCAGTGACAGAACGTCAAATGCGCTCCTTTCTTGGTCTTAGTCCTCGCAAGCCACCGTCCGATGCTCTTAGCTCACTTCCTGAAGGCGGCTTCGAAACGACTGATCAAGAACTGCCTTTGGTTGATCGTATCTTTCAAGGAAAAAGGCCGATGGGACTCGACAGGGTAGCTCTCGTTCTGAGCAAGGTTGGCACAATCATTCACTACTTCATTTGTCGCGCCATTCTTCCAAGGCAGGAAAAGCGTTCAATTGTGCAAACACACGATATAATCCTAATTGACGCTATCCTAGAACGCCGCCCAATCAACTTAGCCAGAATTGCTATGCAACATATGGCCAAGTGTGGAAGGAATAGGCACGCCTTGCCGTACCCTGGTGTAGTGAAGGCGATCTTGCAGTCCCAAGATGCTTATGATGAGAACGCTCCCTCTGAAGAACTTGGTTTGAAATGGAATGCTAAGAAGGGACTCGTCGAGATAAGGCACAATGAAGAACTGCCGTCTGTGCTCAAACAGTTAGAAGTTGAGGCTGAGGAAGCCAGACAGAAAGCCGAGGAAGAACGCCTAGCTGCTGAGGCCGAGGCCGCAAGGCTTAATCCTGCGTCTCAAGAGTCTCCTCAGGACCAAGAGCCTGCTGTAGATCTTACAACTCTTGATCAATTGCTCTTAGGGCCTTCTTCTCCAGCTCCTCCCATGGACGCTCCTTCATCAAGTACAGGTCCTTTGCCCCGTTCTGCTCCTGCCAACATCTCTCAGCATCCTCCAGCAGAACTCATGGGTGCCATTATGGATAATCAGTGCCTCATCTTCTCTGCCTTAAAGGACTTGTCATCTGCGTTCGCCAAGGCTGTTGAACTTCAAGAGAAATTACTCAAGTTTTATCAAGATCAGCGCCGTTCTCAGTGATTGCCACCACCCCTTTAATCCCCTATCATTTTGCCTTTACTTCTTTTGAACTTCAAATATTATGACCTTGGTCTGTAATAACTCTAAGTTTGTTTGAATGGCAATTCCACTGTTTGCTTGCATGTGTTTGTTTAAGCGTTCCACTGCCTTTAGTTATGTGTTTATGCTAACGTCCTTATCACTTGTTATCCTTTTCGATGATGCCAAAAGGGGGAAGTGTAGTTTTGCAGAGATGCGCTATAAAATAGTTATCTAGAATAAGCAAGCGTTAAGGGGGAACTATTAAGTGAAAGGTCTAAAGAACGCTCATGCTAGAATAACAGAAGTCGCTTAGAAACTTTTCTAGGACGCGACTCTCTCCTTAAAATCCAAAAGCTAGAGAATCAAAGATTGAAAACTTGTGCTCAATAAAATTTCTCTAAGTATTAGAGGACGCCTCTAAGTTTTCATGCATGCTAAGTTCCAATGTCAAAACTGTTTTGCTGAAGAGTTTGTCATCATCAAAAGGGGGAAATTGTTGGGACGCTATCAAGAACGCTTGCGTACTTGTTAGTGTTCCACACAACCGTCCCTTAGTTTTGATATGACAAACTCACTTTGATTCTAATAAAGTTGTCCAAGTGTTCAGGAACGCCAGTGATCAAAAGGACAACAAGTGTGTATGGGCGTCCCATAAGCTCGGGGACGCCAGCTAACAGGAAGTAAGGACCAGCTAGAGACTACTTGAGCAAGGACGGAGTCCCAAGCAAGTAGGAACGCAAGAAAGGAGTCATTACTCACTAGCCGACAGCATGACATCACTCGACAATGTTTGCTCATCCAAGGACACGTGGAGACCGATCCTGTAGCGGAGTCCAACACTACGGGGCGGACGATCCTGTTGCAGAGTCCATCAACACGTGGCGACCGATCCTGTAGCGGAGTTCATCATACACAGTTGGAAACAGGAAGCTTCCTCATCACCGCCCTACTACGTGGAGGAAGATCTTGTAGCCACGTCCTCAAAGGGCATGATCGTCCCAGAGAAATGACGCCCTTGCCCAAGTCCTATAAATAGCCCCAAGGCGTTTATTGTGACGCCGACGCTTTCAGGAATATTCAGAGAGAATCAGAGAGAAAGCGACTCACTCAAGAACACGAAGAACTAACTCAAGAACTCAAGAACAATACTAGAACTTGTGTTAGATCGAGTGAGACTTGTATCCAAATCACAAAAACAGTTTGTAAGAGAAAATCCAAAAAGAGAGAAAGAGAGTTCTGCGAAGTACTGCAGAACGTAGGAATAGAGTCCTTTGATAGATTGAACTCGCTTAAGTTGTAGGCTTAGAGGAGTCCTTTACTAGTGGACTTAGGGAAAAGCTAAGTGCCAGAGAACTGTAAAGACTCGCCAGTACAACTGTAAGGACGTTCAATATAAAGGAAAGAACTATTCAAAATTCCTCCAAGGAGGTAGAGGTTTACACTCAAGGACTACTTGGTCTTGAGTGGTTCCTCTATAATTCACTGCGTTCATTACTTACCTGTTTAGTACTTAATTTCCGCTGCATTACTCAAGGACGCCCTTACTCCTCGTAGGGACGCCTAACCTAAGGACGCCTTTACCAAAGTAAAGGACGTCCCTCAGTACTAACGATCCAACAGGACCCGAGTAGCTCGCAAGTCAGACCGACTTTACAACCTAGGACCGAGTTGGAGGACATGTCGGGCCCGAGTTGCCTAGACATCGGTCCACCTCCCCTGCTTCCACTCTGCCCCGAGCCCGAGATGAAGGAAGTCGGGCCCGAAGTGGCACCAATATCGGTCCAGTCTGAAAAGGTTGCTAGTGAGATGGTGACAATGGAGGAAAACTATCTCATGGCTCTTGAGCGTGCAAGGATGGAAGTGAAGGAAAGCTCTCCCTCTCTTATGATTAAAGAAGAAGTCGAGTCTCGGTTCAAACAAGCTTTGGAGGAGACGCAAGAAGTCGGGCCCGATGTAGCTCCTATGTCGGTCCAACATGAGAGTCAAGCCTCCAAGACCATGTGTGAGACTCGTTTGCCCTATCTCCTTTGCTCTTTTATGAGGATATCTTATGAGTCATATGGTGCGGATGATCCATACTCGGTGGATTTGATCTCCGATTGTTCTTGGTCAAAGTATGGGGTCCCCCGCCATTATGACGAGGCCGAGGCACATGTTTGGTTGAACTATAGTGAATGGCCTCAATTAAACTTGAGTGATGAGATGGTCCTTGGGGAATTCATGGACCCCGAGCCTTATTTTCCACCCTAACGGAGTTTAGGTGGCACGTCAAGCTAATGACGTTAAAAGAGCGCTTCTCGGGAGGCAACCCGATGTATCCTTCGTATCCTTTGTTTCCTTTTGATTTGTTTTCTTATTTTTAGGATTTGAAGCTTATTGTGCTAACCCTTTCTCTAAACCCCTTGAATGCAAGTATTTTGGGATATATCTTTGGTGTGATCTTGTAGGTGCTTCTTGATTCAAATGATGAGCTCGAATTCACCCTCCCCATGTGCCGATGTCAGCAATTCACCATTTTTCCTAGCTTCAAATGCCTTGTCTAGTGAGTTTCCCTTTTCATTTTCCCTCTTGGTTTTATTTGGATGCAATGAGGACATTGCATATTTTAAGTATGGGGTATAGAAAAGGAAACTCTCTTTTGCCTAGTGTTTGTACATATGTGTGTTTTGTGTGTCTTTTGCTTTGTTTGAGAAAATTTTTGCAAAAATCCATAAAAATTCGAAAATAGTGTGAAAAAGTCAAAAAGATTTTGTTTTGGACTAGGAATTCGCATCTTAGATGTCCATATGAAGGCTAATGATGATGTGAGCATGTAAATTCCCTTGCATATTCTTGGATAGTTTAGCCTCTAAATGGATGTTGCTTTTAATGTGATATGATGTCTTGCATGTTTTTATTGAGCACATGAGTTCTTGGATAAGTTTTGATGCAACTAAGCTAGAGTGAACCTTGTGAGATTCTTTTTGGCCATTTTAGGGATGCTTGTTCATATTGCATATCCCTCATTTTCTTGTGTGAATTAGCTCATGCATGCTTAGTAAAACTTGCTATTGAGGTGTTTATCTATTTTCCAAGGCCAATATGAGAATTGTTCTATGCTTTGTCACATTGATTTGAACTTTATTTCATTTAGTCACAAAATGTTCCATATCCTACCTTAAAGATAAACCGTTGTTTGTAGCCCCGTTTTAGCCTTAGACCCTTGCTTGAAACTCCTCAAAAATATGATTCCTAGCCTATATGACTTGACCCTTATGGGATTGGACTTTAGTGAGAGGTTTGGAAGAATATTTGGAGAGTTGAGATTCTCTTTGGGTGAAGGGCGAAAAATGGAGTTATAAACCAAGTGGGTAGTGCATCTTTGAAGTGGAAAGAAAAGTTGGAAAAGTAGTGGATTGAAAGCAAAGTGCTTAAGTGAAAGAAATGGGCACCGACCGAGTTAAAGTGCACATCGGGCCCGAGTGTAGTGCAAGTCGATCCTAGTGGAAAAAGTGTGAAAAATCCAACAAAAAGTGAAGTGAAAAGATGAAGTGGAATGTTTAGTGAAGAGTGGGTTGAAAGAAAGCAAGAAAAGAAAGGAGAAAAATCAAAGTCTTTTGGATGAGTGAAAGTTGAAAGTGGAATGATTTGGTGAGTTTGGTGAGAGACTAGAAAGTTCAATCCCCATTGTAAGCACCACAAGACCAAAGTGATTCCCACCTTGAGAATTACCAAAAGCCCCATTACAACCCGGCCGAATGGAACCTCTTTGAGGACCTCCATTGAGCCAAGTTCATATTCTTTGTGTGCATTGTAATAGGCATCTCTAGGTGGAGGAATTGGTGATATTAGCTTCAATAGTAAAGTCTTTACTTGCATGATTCTTGAGTTTGAGTGTTCATTGCTAAGCCTAAACACATGATGAGTGATACACATTTCACATACCTAAAGTGAGGCTTTGTTGCATTAGACTTTATTCCTTGAACACTTGATCATGTGTGATGACATAATCTTGCTAGAATATCTATCACTTGTGCTTGATTGAGTTTTTCATATGAGGCTTTACTTGAAGATTGTGCTTCGGTCTTGCTTATGTTGTTATTGCTTAAGGACAAGCAAGTTTAAGTATGGGGTATTCTGATGTCTCTCATTTTGGTAGTGTTTTAAGTGTGTCTTCCTTGGTAGTTTAGTCCTTTTTCCTTCTCTTCTTGTAAATTTTGTCCCTTTTTAGCTTAGTTCCCGCATTTCTATGAGATTCGGAGACTATGCGCGTTTTGTGTGTTTTATAGGCATTTCGGAGCAAGAATCATGGAGTTTGGAGCATGGCATGATGGAGGAATTCAAGGACGGAAAAGGAGCCAAAACGGAGCTAACAATGCATGGAAAGAAGCCTCAAGTGAAGACGAAGAGAATGGCGAAAGAATCGAGTCAATCGGAGCTAAAACGAGAGAAAACGGAGCGAAACAAGTTGAAAAATGCCTTAGGACCGAGGTACCCAGCATGTCGGGCCCGAGGTACCATGGTGGCCCGAGGTGGTGGTCCAAGGTGTGGCAAGTCGGGCCCGAGGTCTCTGAAACGTATGCCTTTGAACCGAGGTTGAAGCAAGTTGGGCCCGAGGTTCCTCCGTGTCGATCCATGTCGGTCATGACTCCGGATTCCTTTCTTTTTGGGATTTTCTTGTTAATTCCCAAAATTATATTTGCTTCCTTGGTGGTCAAGGAGTCTAGAAGCCTTGGAGGTCAAGGAGTTCTAGAAGCCTTGGAGGTCAAGGAGAAGCCTTGGAGCCCAAGGAGTTTAGAGGGGTAATCTAGTCTTTGTAGTAGGGGGAATAATCTCTATTTAAACCCTTGTAATCTCTCATTTGGGGGACATCTAGAATCACATACACTTTGGAGAGAGAGTAGAGAGGGACGTTTGAGAGGGTAGAAGGAAGAAGGGGGTGGACTCTTCTCCAAGGGAGGGAAAGAACCCAAGATCTAGAGGAGGATTTGGGTGAATTCCTTTCCTTGGAGAGGAAAGAAACCCTTAGGCTTGGAGCGGGAGTAGAGATTGTAAGGATTCCTCTTCTTTAGTTTAATTAAAGTTTGTTTTGTGTGTTGATTGTGGATTTGACTTGCATGAATCATGATTTGCTTATGGTCTTTGATGATTGCGAGTTTGAATTCCATGATTAGCGAGTAGTTAGCTTGATCTTAGGGTAGGGGGCGAAAAACTCAACTCAATTGCATGTGCTTGAACCGATTTCATGACTTGATTGCCTTGATCCATGTCTATTTACCTTATGAGCAAGATTCTTAGATTGACAACCTAGGAGTAGGAGTAGATAGAGAGTCGTTTGTCTTGAATGAATGCGTGAGCCTAGTTCCATGAGATTAATGGCATGATTTGATTGGATTTGTTGATCTATGTCTAAGATGGAAGTCTCTAGTTCATTGATCTATATGATAGCATGTGAAGTTGATGTTGGCATGAACCCCTAGCCCTAGGATCCCCTTAGCCTAGCTTGTTTCTTCCTTTTCATTGATTGTTGAGTCGTGCCCGAGTCCCCTAACCTCGAGCCCGACTTTGTTTGTGCCTAGCTACATCAGTCCCGAGATTGACAACCTCGGTCCCGAGTTGCTTCGCGTGTTTTCTCTCCCATTGTGTTTGTGTTAGACAAATCGACCGTTCAAACGCGCATGAAATAATTCCCTGTGATCGACCTCGACCACCGTACTGCAACGGGGTCGTGATACAAATATTTTTTGTTGATTGACCCGGGGCCCTATCCTTAGAATTGGTATAGCACATCGGGCCTGTCATTAGAAAGGCGAAAGGAGCTGCGACCGCGGAGCCCGGACCGCGCCCCCGGTAAGGAGGCAGAGCGAAATTTTGGGGCTTTGCTCGACTATGCTTTCAAGAACTATTCGCCCCCACGCCCGAGCTCTGCTAGAC
Organism: Polygonum maritimum; assembly: GCA_963924305.1. NCBI lineage: Eukaryota > Viridiplantae > Streptophyta > Magnoliopsida > Caryophyllales > Polygonaceae > Polygonum > Polygonum maritimum. The sequence goes on from OZ002729.1 coordinate 31,179,193, forward strand.
GTGACCGCATCCCAACAGCTGAGGAGGACGATGGCTATGTGGCTCAACCTCTTCCGCCGTTGAAATTTTTCAAGCCCTCTCCTCCGTTTCCCGATGCTCTTAAGGACACAAGGAAGCCGGCACACGACAAGGAACTCTTCGAGACCTTTGCCAATTGCCAGGTAAATGTTCCTCTCATCAATCTCATCCAAAGTGTTCCTCGTTTTGCTAAGTTTATGAAAGAGCTATGCACCATAAAAAGAAAGAATAGGACTAGTCCTAAGATTGAAAAGGTAGCTCTAATTGAGAAAACACGGGATAACAAAATTGAGACTTGTAATTCCCTACTCCAAAAGCAATTATCTAAAAAATGCTCAGACCCAGGAAGATTCACCGTCCCTGTCACTATTGGAGAAACTAAAATTGAGCGTGCTATGCTAGATTTAGGTGCCTCCATTAATGTGCTTCCAGCTTGCATGTATGATAGGTTAGGCCTTGGTCCTTTAAAGGAGTCCGATATTGTTATTGAGTTGGCTGACCATTCTAATGTGCGCCCGAAAGGGTTAATTGAGGATGTTCTAGTGCAGGTGCATGGTTTGATCTTTCCTGCAGATTTTTATGTGATGGAGATAGGCGAAGGGCGGTACGACCCGGTTCTCTTACTTGGTCGTCCTTTTATGAAAACCGTCAATACGGTCATCGACGTTGCCAATGGATCTCTTTCCATATCTCATGGTGGCAACAAGGTCCGAATTGATGTTGACGAGGACCATATTGATCGTATCCACGTCGAGCCAACGACGTTAAACAAAAGCGCTGCTTGGGAGGCAACCCAAGGATTAGTTAGACTGTTTTTCCATTCCTAGCATAGGATTTGCTTGTTTTTTTAGCTAACATGCAGGTACTAGGTCCGAAAGGACACGCCTGGCGTGAAACCGCGCCCGCGCCTCCTTGGCCGCGCCCGCGGTGGATCGTCAGTGCATCCCGACGAACAGGTACTAGCCCGTGCTCACGGCAACCATACTGCGTCTCGGTTTTAGCTCGTTTTTCTTTATTAAAAAAAAGAGGACTTATTGGTCCCATTCTACCTCTATATTTTCCATCTATCCACATCCATTCTATCCATCTTCTATCTTTCCCCCTTGTATCTGTTCTTTTCATTCACCTTTGTATTTTCCATTCTTTGGCTATGTGTAAAGCCTAAGTATGGGGGAGCTTTGTTTCCCCGGGATTTCATCTCCACGGCTCGAGTTTCAGCATTCTTTTATCTCTCGAGAGACGAGCCACGATACGAAGGTTATTTGCACATTACATTGTTCCGGACGACGTCCAAACCTCGCTCCTGCACGAGTGCCGCACCCGCGCTACATCAGCCGCGCTCGCGGTGACCATCCGAGGAGGACTTCGCTCTCTGCCGAGAACTCGCGCCCGCGCCCCTTGTGCCACGCCCGCGGTGAGCCAGCCGATTGAAAATACGAAGCTTTTTCTTCTACCACCCATGAAGAATTCTTCCATTCCACCCCTCTTCATCGATTGTGAGTCTTCTGATATACCTTCTTCCTTACTTCTATCCTTTCTCTTTGCTTCATTGAGGACAATGAAGGATTTAAGTATGGGGGAAGGAGTACTCGCATTCGCTTATCCTAGTTAGCTCAGTTAGAGATTTGCTTCAGATTTTTGATTTTCTTCTTTTCATGGAGCACTTGCACCATACTTTTTGCATAATAAAGAAAGAAAGAAAAAGAAAAAGATAGAAAAAGCCATAAAAAAATTGAAAAAAGACATAAATCCTGGGATGAGTCGAAAACCCGAAAGGGCGGCTCAGGTAATAAGCAGGTAACCCGGACCAGCATTACGCTGGGGTAATATGAGGGCGCCTAAGCAAAATTGAGCGGCAAAAAGCCACAAAGGTGAGTTTTTGTGAGCACACCTTTAGAAAAATGAAAAGAGCGGTTAGGTGAAAACCCGAAAGGGCGCCTAAGCAGAATTGAGCGGTAAAATTCGAGTGTTTAGGATCATTCTTGCTTGGGGACTTTGGGGCTTACATGTTAGATTTGGGTAGATCCTAGGTTGCTCTCTTTCATGTTTTTAGAGCTTGAGTGTTATATCATTGTTGTGAGGTGTGTATTTGAGCTTCATTGTTTTATGCTCATGATTTCTTTAAATTTTTGGGTTCGGGTTGTGAGCTGAGTGTTTTTATCTTCCCTTGTGTTGAAGGGTTTCTTGAACAAATAAATTTGTAGTCAAGACCCCGCTGCGTATAGCGAAGTCAGGATCGTCCACGGGAGTGAGGACAGTGCTAAGTTTAGTCGAAAAACTACGAAAAGCAAAGGAAAACACAAACGAACAGAACAACTCAGGATCGACCTGAGGAGGGTCGATCTCGAGCCTAAGTGGGTCAATCTTGAGATCCAATTATCACGAAAGCACACAAAACACACAAGTAACGGTTCGAGCACGACAATGGGGGTCGTAATCAAAGCAAAGACACGAATTTCAATCAATATAAAAGGCAAATCCTAGGGCTAGGGCTACCACAACAACAACCATACATGCTTTTAACAAGAACTCACAACTATCATGCAATCTAGATCATAGAAAAGTTAACTTTCGCAAACGATTCAAGCCATTCAATTAACTTTCGCAAATTAAACAACTTTCCACCTATCCATCAACCTAGGAATATCAACTTTCGCAAATAATCCTATTAGATCTAATCAAGAAACTAACTTTTCACTTTCGCTATAGTCAATCACAAGATATGCCTCAACTTTCATCAAGGATTAAGCACAAGATAGATAGATATGATCATCAAGCTTTCAAGTCATGAATTCAAGTTTTAAACATGCATGATTGTGTTGGGTTTTCACCCAACCCTAGAACTTAAGAAGACTACTCACACATAGCAAAGAGAAACAAGGAAGAAGAAGAAGAAGAAGAAGACATCATCAAAAATCAAATTAAAATTCAAATTAAACCAAAGATCAATCTTACAAATTTCTCAAACTTGCTCTCCAAGTTTCCTTCCTAGCTCTCCAAGTCTTGAATGATTAATTGATTGAATAAAAACTATAGGTTCAACCTCCTTTTATAGAAGAAAAGGAGTCCTAATCTAAGTAGGAAACACAAACAAACAACCTTCCTAAAATACAAACTAGGAAATTCAACAAGCAAATCCGGAATAAGGGAAGTTGGTCGCTGAGCTCGACCCAAGTAGGGTCGATCTCGACCCTTAGAGGGTCGATCCTGAGACTTATTTTCCTTGGGCTCCAAGTTGTTGATCTGGCTCGAGCTCGACCCTCCTATGGCTCGATCCTGGTACTTTTTCCTTAAATTTTCCTCTTGATTTTGCTCCTTTTAGCTCTTCTCCTTAGCTTGTCCTCTTGAGATCTTCCTCCTAGATTGTCCATCCTCTCTTAGTCTTGCTCCAAACTCTTCTTCAAGCTCCAAAACACCTACAAAACGACACAAATATGCGTAGTTTCCGAATCTCAGGGAAATACGAAAAATCATGCAAAAAGACTCAAAAACACAAGACTCAAGCACAAAACACCACTAAATCACCTATCTAGACCCTAAAAATCTACCTAAAACGCGGACATCAAAATACCCCATACTTAGACTTGCTTGTCCTCAAGCAATAATCATGCAAATCAAGACCAATAACACAATCTTCAAGCATAGCCCTTGTCAAAACATTTTAAACACAAGTGAAAAAGAAGACAAGTAATTTTAACGTCATCACATATGTTTAAATCTCAAGCTAGGCAACCACAATCCAACCTCACAAGGGATATAAATGTGTTTCTCTCTACTCTCATGTGTTTAGGCTATCCAATCAACTCTCATCTCAATCTTTATGCAACATCTACTTTATCATTAAGAATTATATCACCAATCTCTCTACCTAGAGAAGTCAAAACACATCAATCTTCATAAGAACTTAGGCTCAATGAAATCTTCATGGAAGACTCCATTCGGCCGGGTTGTAATGGGGCTTGGTAATAACAATAGGGAGGGAGTTATAGGCCATGTGGTGCTAAATCCGGGAATTAAACTCCTAAATACAACACTTCAAACCGAGATAACTCACTCACTTTCTTTTCAACTCATAACCAAACACTTCATCAATCAAACTCATACCCATCAATTTCCAACCCAGACTTCCAAAATATAACTTAAAAACACTAGGAATTCTTGGCTTTGCACTTATACATTTTTTCCTTTCTTTCTTTTCTCTTTTTTTTTCTGCCTCGAGCCTACAGGGGGTCGTGATCGACCACTAGGGGGGTCGATCCTGAGACTCACTTTCTTCACTTTGGGCCGAGATCGACCCATATGGGGGTCGATCCTGAGGCTTTGTCCTCGAGTTCTTCTTGCTCTCTCTTTTCTTTTCGCCCATTTTTTTTCAACAATGTGCCTTCCAAGCCAAGAATCCTTTTACATTATACTTCAACAAGTTGTTTTCTATCCTTTAACAATATCACCACTTCCAAACCCAACACAAATGTTACTCAACAAAACTTATTCCCAACACATCTAAGTCCAATTCCCGGAATAGGGTCACGCTAATAGGCTAGGGATAATTTTTGTGGAGCTTCAAACAAAAGGCTAAGGCTAGAACGGGGTTTCAAGCAAAGACAATTCAAGGTAGGCATGGAAGAATATGGGCTAAAAATATAATTTCTTAATCACAATCAACATGCATGAACAATCTCATAGCGGTTTCAAGAAATAGATAACTATATCAATGACAAGAGACATATGCATAAAGAGAGCAAAATCACACATATAAAGAAGAGGGAATCAATGATGTTCTCCCTATAAGGCCAAAATTCTCACTAGGTAAAAATTTGTTGGATTGCAATTACTTTCACTCAAAACACATATGCTCAATTTCATCACAAGTCATTTTCACAATCAAAAGCAATTTCTCATAAACATGGGCTACACTATCCAACTATGCCAAAGGAATTACATGATAAGCAAGAAAATTAGTTTTCATCATAGGACATCTAAGATGGAGCATTTTTCTATCCTAAAACAAAACACACAAATATTTTTTTGTTTTTCGATAATTTTCATTTTTTTTTGGATTTTTGACATTTTATCAATTTTTTTTGAATTTTCAAGATTTTTCTCTTTACAAAGCAAACTATCAAACCACTCAAACAAAGCAAGCAAAGACTCAATTATATACAACATGTGAGATTTCTTCTTCCCCACCCCATACTTAAATCATGCAAAGTCCCCATTCATGAAAACATATGACAAAGTAAAGAGAAAAGAAGAAGAAAACTCACAATGAACTTATGGAAGCTTGAGTGGAGAAGGAGGTCCTCATGGAGGTGGAGGTGGTCGACGTTAGCGGAAAGGAGGATGCTCCGGGGGAGCCCATGCATCTCTATCTGGGTAGTTTCCTTGGTTCCACCACATGTACTCCTCCATATGAGCCCATCGGTAGTCATCCACCTCTTGTTGAGCATAATAGTACCCTTGGAATTTTTGGAATTGTTGGTGTTGCTGAGTCATCATCTCCCGAGTCTGAGTTTGGTACTCTAAGAGGGCCACTTGACCTCGCATAATCTCATCATAATGCTCCTTTTGCGAGACTCTCATAGCCGCCATCTCATTAGCTAAGTAAGCCATATCATACGTTGGAGGTGCCTCTTGAGGTGGTGGCTCGGCATATGAAGGCCCGGGATGAGCTCCCGAGGAAGCCTCGAACTCGAAGTATGCCCCGGAAGAAGAGGAAAAGGGTGGCATGGCTGGCGGGATCGACCCAGATGGGTCGAGGTCGACCCCCATAGGGTCGATCCTGGGGCTCGATGAAGGTGGTGGTAAGGCAAGGAACTCGGTTGCTTGTGCCTCGGGACTTGGATACCAACGCGGACGGACTCTCAAAAACTCATCTTGTGCAGGCCGAGCTCTCAAAGGAAATTTGATTGGAGACCATACCTCATACCAATTAGGGAGATGAAGCAAGTCGACCCGCTCTCGAGTAAGAGCTACCTTCTTCCCCTTAAAAGTGGAATAGTAGGTGGTATTGTTGCGGGAAGGTCTGTCAATTAACCTCGCATTGACGATGAATGGAATATCCACAAAGATGGGCTTCTCCGCAGTATACGCCCCCACATTCACTCCAAGACTTATTGCAAGTCGGGCAATCATTCCACCAAAGTAGATAGCACCCGAACCACCCTTGAAATCCTCTATACTTTTCATCCACTCAAAGCCAAGATTCAGAGGAGCCGGAGAGGTAAAGAGCATGGTTCTTAACACAGTGACTTCCCTTCTAGTAGTACGAGATAACTCGGTTCTCGGGAAGAGTATGCTCCCAAGAATACGCAGGATGATCCGGAAAAGAGGATTGGCAAGATTCGAGGTTTGCAAGTTATGGCAAGATTGCTCCTCTTTTCCGGAAAGATAACCCCATGTGGTGAGGATCGGTATTGGGCTTGGATCGTCCTCCGTTGGATTGAGGAAGCCGAAAGCGTCATTCAGCTGTTTCAAACTGAGCTTGAACCACTTGTTACCCAACTGAAACTCTATCTTCCCATCGGAATCCGGGCTCTCAATGTTGGTGGAGAAAGTGGCCATGAACTCACAAGTGAGAATTGGGTAGTTATGATTGACCCATTCCAACATGTGTGTGGCTCCGATATAAGAGAAAGCTTCCTTCACATTCTCATGAATGTGCAACCGTTGCCCATCCGCCTCATCATACCACCTTGTCTTGTGTTTCAACTTGAGGTAGGTCTTGAATGTTTCCGCATACTTGGAAGGGATGCGGTAATCAACTAACCCGGACTTGTCGCTCCTCCTTGCTCTCTTTGAGGGTTTAGAACTTGAGGCCGACATAGTACCTACATCAATTCAAGCACCAAAACTACATAATACACACAATCCACCCCACACTTAAACAAAGGCAACAATCTCAACAAAGTTCTTCATAACATTGATAGGAGAGGATCTATAATAATGAAACATTAAGCACAAATCCATATCTCATCCTATCATGCAACCTATGCCCAAAGAAACACACCCATCAAGATCAAAATGCACCTATGCACGACCCAAGGAGGGTCGCCCTCGGCCCCATAGGGGTCGATCCTGAGTAGAGCACTTAACAGCACAAAAACATAATTCAAGCTCGACCCAGTGGGGGTCGATCTCGACCATAGGGGGGTCGAACCTGAAAGCTCCAATCGTCTTCTACCTCAAACTCAACCGAAAATTGGGTATGGAACCCATTGGCACCAATCCACAAGTTTCTACCTAAATTAGCTCATGAAGATCAAATCTAAACATACCCAAGCATGCAAACTCAACAACAACACATCCAAGCAAGCAATTTTCAAATTCTCCAACCTAGGTCAAAAACCCCCAAATATGCCCATTCAACCCAAAAACCCAATTTCACTCAAGGTTAAACAAAATTGAGAGTAGAGGGTTAGAAATCATACCGAAATTGCCTTGTGAGAAGTGAAAGAAGTAGAAAATCGGGTCGATCTCGAGCTAGATCTAGGAAGGGACGATGGGCTGATTTTTTGGGCTGTGGGGGGGTGGTTTTCGAGCAGCAACTTCAGAGGAGGGTGGGCGGTGGGGCAGCTGTGGGGCGGTGGCGGCAAAAGCGGCGGTGGGGCGGTGGTTTCCGGCGAGCTCGTGAGTGCGGGAGATGGAGAATTGAGGTCGAGCGCAAAGAGGAGGCAAGAAGGTGGGGGTCGGGCTGATATGGGTGGGGAAGAAGGTACTTTTGAATTAAATTTGGGTAAAAGACATACCTTACACCAAGGGGTATTTTCGGAAATTTACGCCAGGGTCGATCTCGACCCATCTGGGTTGAATTTTCCGCAATTTCGTTCCTCGTGCATGATCGTCTTGTCCCGTCTTTTGAGCTCGTGTTTTGCAATTTAGAGTCCTGCAAAAACATCACAAAAATCCTATCCCAAGCAAAATATATCCTAATCTAATCTAAGGAAGGTTAGAAAAAAAAACAAAAATCTAATCTAGAAATTGGAAAATCAAAAAGAATGGAAAATTAAAAAGAAAAATCTAATCTAGAAACCGGGTTGCCTCCCGTAAGCGCTTTTTTAACGTCAGACGATGGATGCCTTAGCCTAGTCCGAGGTGGTGAGAGCCCAAGTGGCTCGGATCTCTTCGTCAGGTTCTATTCTAGCATAGTACTTATTCAAGCGATGCCCATTGACTTTGAAAATCCCACCATTCTCATCTATAAGATCGGCCGCCCCGTGCAAGTAAATGTGGTGAACCGTGAATGGTCCACTCCATCGGGTCTGTAACTTTCCGGGAAAGAGTAGAAGCCGTGAGTTGAATAAGAGCACTTGGTCACCGGCCTTGATGGTTTTTGGCACAAGCTTGCTATCATGTCACTTCTTGGTCCTCTCCTTGTAGATTTTGGAGTTCTCATATGCCTTGAGCCTCAACTCCTCAAGTTCTTGCAACTCCATGAAACGCTTCTCTCCGGCCGCATCGAGGTTCATGTTGAGCTTCTTGAGAGCCCATAAAGCCTTGTGTTCGAGCTCGACGGGCAAATGGCAAGACTTGCCATACACTAGATTGAAAGGAGTGGTGCGGAGTGGTGTTTTGTAGGCGGTGCGGTAAGCCCATAGAGCATCGTCAAGCTTAGAAGACCAATCTTTTCTTGAGCGGGACACCGTCTTCTCTAGAATGCTCTTGATTTGCCGATTTGAAACTTCTACTTGACCGCTAGTTTGAGGATGATAAGGTGTGGCCACCTTGTGAGACACCCCATACTTGGTCAAAAGTGCCTCAAAGCTTCGCTCAATGAAATGAGAACCTCCATCACTAATGAGGACACGAGGGACACCAAAGTGGGGAAAGATGTTAGTCTTCATGAACTTGGCCACCACTCGAGCATCATTCGTCCTTGTGGCTATGGCCTCGACCCACTTGGAAACATAGTCAACCGCCACGAGTATGTACTTGTAGGGACCCGAAGAGGGGAAGTGTCCCATGAAGTCAATACCCCAAACGTCGAAGAGCTAAACCTCCAAGATACCGGTGAGTGGGTTCTCGTTCCTCCATGTAATGTTCCCCGACCGTTGACACTCATCACATCTTGTCACATATGCTTGCACATCTTTGAAGAGAGTTGGCCAATAGAGTCCGCTTTGGAGGATCTTTGCGGTTGTTTTGAATCCCTTAGCATGGCCACCCGTGGGTAGAGTATGACAATGTCGGATGACTCCCTCTATCTCATCGTCCGGCACACAACGTCGAAAGATGTGATCACTCCCTTGCTTGAACAAGTAGGGATCATCCCAATAGTAAAGCTTGACGTCGTGGAGGAACTTCTTTTTAGCTTGGGACGTCAATCCGTCCGGGATAATGCCTCCTACAACATAGTTAGCAAAATCCGCAAACCAAGGGGTCTTCGACCCACGTATAGCAAGAATAGAAGAGGGAGGAGAAGAAGATGGAGATGGAAGAACATTAGAACTTGAAAGAACCGGAGAGGGAGAAGAGAACGTACATGGTCGACCCAGAGGAAGGGTCGTGATCGACCCCTTAGGGGTCGAACCTGAGAGCTCATCCTCGCCTGTATGGGTCGATCATGCCCCAAGGGGGGTCGGTCTTGAGAGCTCGGCATCTCCTCCTCCAACGTCTTCATGGTGATATTTGTTGCCAAGCATAAGGGTCTCATCCGGGCGTGTATCATCGATGGGGATCGATCCGCCGGACTCCATGATGTGCTCAAGGGGTAGTCTAGATAGGTGATCCGCCACTAGGTTCTCCGCTCCCTTCTTGTCTCGGATTTCATGATCGAATTCCTGCAACAAAAGCATCCAACGAAGCAACCTAGGCTTGGCGTCTTTCTTCGCCATTAGAAATCTAATCGCGGCATGGTCGGTATACACAATCACCTTAGAGCCTACTAGATAAGAGCGGAATTTTTCAAATGCAAATACTACGGCAAGAAACTCTTTCTCGGTGGTAGTGTACTTACTTTGAGCTTCATCAAGAGTCTTACTTGCATAGTAAATGGCATGAAGCTTCTTGTCTTTCCGCTGTCCAAGAACCGCACCAATGGCATAGTCACTAGCATCACACATGATTTCAAAGGGAAGTGTCCAATCCGCTGATTGCATGATGGGGGCCGTCACAAGAGCTCTTCTTAACCTGTAAAACGCTTCAAGACAATCCGAAGACATGCTAAACTCTACATGTTTCACAAGTAAGTGAGTCAAAGGTTTAGCAATTTTAGAAAAGTCTTGAATGAAGCGCCTATAGAACCCCGCATGCCCCAAGAAACTCCTAACGTCTTTCACGGAAGATGGAGGGGGCAATTTTTCAATAAGCTCAATTTTTGCCTTGTCCACCTCAATCCCTCGCTTAGACACTAGATGACCTAAGACAATTCCTTCTCTAACCATGAAATGACACTTTTCCCAATTAAGCACAAGGTTCGTTTCCTCACATCTTTTAAGGACCCTAGAGAGGTTAACAAGACATGCATCAAAAGAGGAACCATAAACCGAGAAATCATCCATGAACACCTCCACTATCTCCTCGATCATGTCGGAGAAGATGGCCATCATACACCTTTGAAATGTGGATGGGGCATTGCAAAGCCCAAACGGCATTCTCTTGTAAGCAAACGTCCCATATGGACAAGTGAATGTGGTCTTCTCTTGATCATCGGGGTGAATGGGAATCTGCCAAAAACCACTATAGCCATCCAAAAAGCAAAAGTAATCATGTTGAGCTAAACGTTCCAAAACTTGGTCAATGAAGGGGAGTGGGAAGTGGTCCTTCCTAGTGGCACTATTAAGTTTCCTATAGTCTATGCACATCCTCCACTTGGTGGTAGTCCTAGTAGGAATCAACTCTCCCTTCTCATTCTCTACAACGGTCATCCCTCCTTTCTTAGGAACCACATGTACGGGGCTAACCCACTTACTATCGGAGATAGGAAATATGATACCGGCATCTAGCATTCTAAGGATTTCCTTCTTCACTACCTCTTTTATGTTAGGGTTTAGCCTACGTTGGTGCTCAATAGTGGGTTTATAGTCATCCTCCATATATATCCTATGCATGCACAATGATGGTGAAATACCACTAAGTTCCTCTAGAGAATATCCTATTGCTTTCCTATGGGTCCTAAGTACATCAAGCAGTTTGCTCTCCTCTTCCTAACTCAAATTAGCATTAATAATGACGGGGAGAGAAGAATTTGGACCAAGAAAAGCGTACCTCAAAGAATCGGGAAGCTCCTTTAGCTCGGGAGTAGGCTCGGGCAAGCTAACGTCATCCTCGTGTTCCGCCTTGAGTGCATCCAAGACAAGGAAGGACTCCTCGCCATCATCCAGGGGGGTCGTGCTCGACCCAATGGGGGTCGATCCTGAGACCCTTGAGTTTTGCGGTAGAGGTTCCCATGTCAAAAATCGTCCCGTCGGGTTGTTGCACTCGATGTAGTCGGAGTGTGTGTAGAGCATCTTGACCTCCTCATGGCTTGATTCCTTCAATGTTGGATTGAACCGGAACTCGACTACTTCTTCACCAATTTTGAAAGTAAGAAGTCTACTCTTGACATCAATGACCGCGCCTGCGGTGGCTAAGAAGGGTCGTCCGAGTATGATGGGAACGACCGGATCCTCGGGCATCTCCATGACTATGAAATCATTAGGCACAAAGAACTTCCCCACTTGAACGGGGAAATCATCAACTACACCCGTGGGCTGAACGCATGACCCATCCGCCATGTATAGCCGCATGTTCACCGGGACTAATGGCCCCATGTTGGTCTTGGACCAAATTGAGAGTGGAAGCAAGCTAGCACTAGCACCCAGATCACACAATGCTTTGAAACGATAAGCTCCAATACCGATAGTAATAGCAAACTTCCCGGGATCACCGAGCTTCTCGGGAAGGTCCAACGACCTCACCTCATCCGTTAGTTCCGACATTGAGCGCTTCCTAGACAAAATCTCCTTCAAGAACTTGGTGTAAGCGGGCATTTCATTCAAGGCCTCGGCGAAAGGAATAGAAAGATTCAAGCCTTGAAGCAACTTAACAAAGCGCTTAAACTTTCCTTCCGTCGCGTCCTTGGGTTTCTTCGAAGGGTAAGGAAGTATCTTAGAATGGGAAGAGGAAGGAGTGGGATCGGGAATGAGTGGAGGAGAAGGGTTAGAAGACGTTCCGGGTGCAAAGTGGTCGAACTCGACCTCAGCGGGGTCGATCGCCCCTTCGACCTCATCATTAGCAGTTGATGGATCGTAAGTCAGTTAATGAGGGCGTCCTTAACTGGGTTAAGGGCGTCCTTTAGTGCAGCGAAAAATAGACTTAACAGAATACAAGATAAGTGGACACGAGTATTTATAGAGGAACCCCACTAAGACCAACTAGTCTTATGGGTAAACCTCTACCTCCGTTGGAGGATTTTCAATAGCCGTCCCTTATCTTATTAAGAGCGAGTCCTTACAACTTAGGCGAGTCGTTACACTTCTCTGAGCTAAGCGTCCGTCCTTAGCCTCACTAGTAACACTCCTTTCAACCTAACAAGTAACCTAACACTCTTAGCTATAAGGAAGCTATCACTCACGTCTCTCACGGTTCGTTGTGAGAGACAAACTACAACTCTAATTGATTTGTGGTTTGTTTTGGATTTGATGTGGTTGGACTTTCTTTCTCTTGCTTCAAGCTCACTTGATCTTCTTGATCTTCGTTCGTGTTCTTGAATGCTTCGGGAGAGCTTGAGAGAAAGTCTTCAAAGTCCACTCTTGCACACACATGCCGCTATACATACTCCTTGGAGAGTATTTATAGCGGAAGTGATTCTTGTCCTCTAGCGTCCTCTGAGACTTGGCAGGATCCTCGATCTTTGATCAACGGTGCGATGAGCGTCTTGAGGAGGTCAACTCTGTTGACGTTTGGGAAGCCTCCGCGTGGGTAGGGGACCATTGCTGGGAAAGCGACGTCTTTGGCATTGTCTACACGTGCCCAGACAAAGGAAGCTTCCTTCTGAGGACTAAGGCCGGACGATGATGTAATCATGTTGGGGCGGCCTTGATTTGAATTTGAACTTCGTCCGTATTTTGGCGCGCGTCCCTTCTTGATGAGGACTCCGTCCTATCTTGCGCAGGGACTCCGCCAATTACGTTTAGCTTTGGAAGTTCTGGTAACATGCGTCCCTACAGCATAGGGACTGTTGTTCACTTGTTGTCCTTTTCGCTCATGTGCGTCCACTGGACTTACCTGAGATCAAAACTTGGACAACTTATCAAATACATTTGAGTTTGTCGTTATCAAAACAAGGGACGATTATTATTGGTTTAGATATTAACGACTGACGTCCTTAATATCGTCCCAACAATTTCCCCCTTTTTGATGATGACAAACTCTTTCAAATAATGCACACAGAAGTAAAGCTTTTAGCATGAGGAACTACACTTTGATTTTCTTTTCAGCTTAGATTGGCATGCAACACATTCTTTTAAGTGCGTTCTATTTTATTCCTAACTAACGACCTTTTGACTTGGCCGAAATTCCCCCTGAACACATGCTTTCTATGATAACTTAAGGACAATCGCATCTCTGCAAAACTATACTTCCCCCTTTTGGCATCATCGAAAAGGAGAACAAGTCGAAAAGCATGCAAGCACAAAGTCATAACTAAAGAAAGGTACGCTTAGACAAAATGAAGCACAAATGTAGTGAATGGCATTCAGAATGAGAAACGAGAACGTCCATTACAGACATTCACAACAAGTGTTCAAAACGGGGACAGCGTCCTATTGTCTTAACAAAAACTCAAGAAATGATAAATTGTTTCAGGGTTAGAGAAGGGGGAGGTGATCATTTTCTGGGACGCTTGCCAAGGGCTTTGAAGTGTTGCTCCTGAAGATGGTTGTTCTGGGCAAGGAGCTCGTTGTTGCGCTCAAGAAGGTCTGTGTGGACGTGAAGTGTGTCGTGAACCTGCTGAATTAGATCAATCATTATGCACTGGTTCTCGATCATCATGCCCATCAGATACTTCGTAGAGTGCCTCTCAGCCTCATCAGGGACGCTCATACCATCGAGCTCGTCCTCGTCATCAGCAGCGTCCTCAGTTGGCGTCCCAACTACTTGGACATTTTCAGCTTCGTGATCTCCTTCTCCAGGTTCAGCAGCAGCAGCAGCTTGAGCTCTCCTCTCAGCTTTGGCTTTCCTTTCAGCCTCTTTCCGTTCCTTTTCCAGTTGGCGCTTAACGGACGGAAGGGGCTCATCACACCTGAGTTTCCCAACTGGAGGGAGTGTAATTTGCTTGACGTCCCAATGAATGCCAAAGGAACGCTCTTGTTTAAGAGCATAGAGTCCCTGACCTGACGTCCTTTCAACACACAACACTACACAACACAGAACTGAACCACGGCGTCCCATTCACTGATCTCAACCTCTGTAATTAGAACTCTGTACAGACAACTCTCAGCTCTTAGCACGCGTCCCTTTGATCACTTTGAACCATTTTTGAAAATCAAGCAAGTACGTCCCGTAAAGGTGAAACAAGGAATGCTCATAGGACGCGTTTGCAAGATTCTCGGCTTGGGTAAGCTTAGAGTTCCCATCATTTCGGCTTATGATGAGGGTAGGGTGATCAGGGATACTCTTGAGATGAAAAGTGAAATGAATACCATTCAAGGACACAAGCGAATACACATATCTTAGACTAGCGTCCTTTAAAGATGACTTTAATGCATGACACACCTTAAAACAAGTTCTCAACAAGACATAGCCAATCATGGAGGGAATAATAGAACGGGACTTGATCATTTAAAAGTTATCATCCCCAAGAGCAACCGGAGGTGCTCGTAGGGACGTCTATCAAGTGCTTTTGTGAAAATATCGGCCACTTGGTCCTCAGTCCTAACATGATCCACTCTAATTAATCCAAGTTCAACATTATCACGAAGAAAGTGATGCCTTATGTGAATATGCTTCGTCCTAGAATGATGAACGGGATTTTTGGCAATACTTATAGCACTGGTGTTGTCACACAAGATAGGGACTGTGTTGAGGGACGTACCATAATCTTCAAGTTGGTACTTGATCCATAGGACTTGTGAGCAGCACGAAGCAGCAGCAACGTACTCAGCTTCCGCGGTTGATAGTGTCACGGAGTTTTGCTTTTTGGATCCCCAAGATACAAGGCATGAGCCAAGGAATTGTGCCATTCCTGAGGTGCTCTTCCTATCCACCACATGGCCAGCGTAATCTGCGTCAGAGTAAGCTACCAGGTTCAGGGACGTCCTTCTGGGATACCATAGACATAGGTCATCCCGTCCCTTGAGATATCTGAAGATTCTTTTGACCTCTTGCGTATGGGACTCCTTTGGATTTGCTTGGAATCGAGCGCACAAGCATACAGCGAACATGATGTCGGGACGACTTGCCGTAAGATATAGCAAGGACCCTATCATTCCTCTGTAGAGCGTTTGATCTACACTCTTGCCTTCTTCATCAGCATAGAGGCGAGTGTTTGGGGAGATGGGAGTATCAATGGGTTTTGAAGAGTTCATCCCATACTTCTCAAGCATTTCACGGATGTACTTTTGTTGATGAATCCGCGTCCCATCTTTGAGCTGAGTGATTTGGAGTCCCAAGAAGAAGTTGAGTTCTCCTATGAGGGACATCTCAAACTCACTACTCATCAAGTTCTTGAATTCCTCTACAAATTTCATGTTAGTGCTTCCAAAGACTATGTCATCGACATAGACTTGGACAATTAAGACATCTTTAAGAACTTTCTTTAAGAACAGGGTTTTATCAATGTTACCTCGTGTGTACCCGTTGGACAAGAGGAAGGACGCAAACCTATCGTACCATGCACGAGGGGCTTGCTTGAGTCCATAGAGTGCCTTGTCCAAGAAGTACACATGATCTGGGTGATCAGCGTCCTCAAATCCTGGAGGTTGAGCGACGTACACTTCTTCTTTGAGCTTGCCGTTGAGAAAGGCTGTCTTGACGTCCATTTGAAAAAGCTTGAACCCTTTGTGAGCGGCAAAGGCGATGAGGAGGCGAATGGCTTCAATCCTGGCGACAGGAGCGAAGGTTTCATCATAATCAATCCCTTCCTCTTGCCTATAGCCTTGAGCCACAAGCCTTGCTTTGTTTCTTGACACGCGACCATTCTCATCAAGCTTGTTCTTGTAGACCCATCTCGTCCCTATTATGTTTTTGTTTCTCGGACGAGGGACGAGGGTCCAAACCTTATTTCTTTCGAATTGATTAAGTTCCTCTTGCATGGCCTGAATCCAATCAGCGTCCTGGAGTGCTTCCTTTATGTTCTTAGGTTCAACCAAGGACACAAAGGCGTTGAAGGCACAGAACGCTATGTTAGCATTAAGGGACTGATTCACGGCTGATCTTGTTTGAACTCCTTTTGACATATCTGAGATGATTTGATCCGTTGAATGAAGTCTCGAAAGATGGGATCCCTTATGAGTATCGTCCCTTACAGGAGTACATCTAGGGTCCGTCCAATCAGATTCATCTGAGTCAAACCCGTCGTCTTCATTGAGAGTTTCATAGAGTTCCCCCTCAGGTTGAGCGTCCTTTTCTTGACGCTGTTCTCCTTGTAGGCTTGATTCAGCGACCTCATGTTGAGCTGGAGATTCACTTTGAGATGGAACTTCCTGAACAACACTGGGAACTTCTACTGAGACTTCTTCAGGATTTTGAGTAGCGTCCTTAGGATCATAGTATTTTCCAGAGGACCCGAAATCAACTTCATCATCGGAGTCATCCTGTTGCAGAGGAGATGAGCGTTCTTTCTTACTTGGTTTATCTTTGTGAGAAGAACTTTCTTTGAACACACCATGAATGCTCTCCTCAAGCATTAGAGTTCGTTTATTGAAAACTCTATACGCTTTACTGGTGAGGGAGTATCCAAGGAATATGGCTTCGTCACTTCTTGCGTCAAACTTTCCAAGTCTTTCTTTATCATTGTTGTGAACAAAGCACTTGCATCCAAAGACTCTGAAATAGTCGATGCGAGGCTTTCTTCCATTCAGCAACTCATAGGACGTCTTCTTCAGCAAAGGACGGATCATGGCTCGATTGATAATGTAGCACGCTGTAGCAATAGCTTCAGCCCAGAAGTACTTGGGGACGCTATTGGCTAAGAGCATAGTCCTTGCCATATCCTCCAACGTCCTATTCTTTCTTTCCACCACTCCATTTTGTTGAGGAGTCCTTGGAGCTGAGAAGTTGTGAGAGACTCCATGTTGATCACAGTAGGCCACGAACTTTGAGTTTTGAAACTCCGTCCCATGGTCTGATCTTATGGATTTGAGAGGCGTCTCAAGCGCAACTTCCACTTGTTTGATGAAGACTTTGAATGCGTTGAAGCAATCTGTTTTTGAAGCTAAGAAAAGAACCCAAGTGAATCGAGAAAAGTCATCTACAAGGACATAGATATACCTCTTTCCACCATAGCTTAACGTCTTCATTGGTCCACAAAGATCCATATGGAGGAGTTCCAAAGGTTTCTTTGTGCTGACATCGTTCTTTGACTTAAAGGACGTTCTTGTCTGCTTCCCTTTGATACATGCTTCACACTGTTCAATTTTCTCAGGATCAATTTGGGGAAGACCTTTCACAAGATTTCTTTGATGAAGCTTGAGGATTGTGCTTGGTCCAGCATGGCCAAGTCGGCGATGCCAGAGATCAGCGTCCTCCTTTGACACAGATAAGCACAACTCAGATTTTGGCTTGAACTCCTGATTGAAGATGTAGACATTGTTCTTTCGGACTCCTTTGAGGACGACTTTGTTGGATTTCTTGTTGATGACGAGGCACTCCTTTGAGTCAAATGTGACTAAGTTTTCACCTTGATCACACATTTGAGAGACGCTTAGGAGGTTGAAGCTAAGTCCTTCAACAAGGCTAACATTTGTCGCTTTGATAGACGGATTGAGAATAGCAGTTCCCGTCCCTTTGATCTTTCCTTTGCCCTTGTTGCCAAACGAGACAGTTCCTCCCGTGGCGCTACTTTGGATAGAAGTGAGATGGATCTGGCTTCCTGTCATATGGTTTGAGGCGCCACTATCAATGATCCATGGGCGTCCCCTCACTTCCACCTGCCAAAACAAGGTTAGTGTATGGCGACCCAGGCAAGGTGTTCCTTACCTGGTTCGTTACAGAAATAGAACTCTGGTTCTGGCATGTAGTCACTTATATTCACATCATTTGAAATAGCATGCTTTCTGAAAGAACTCTTAGATCGTCTAGGACGTCTAGGGTTAGCCTTAGGGACGGACTTATCATTTTCAATGTTATTCCTAGCAGCTTTGCCACTTTCAATGTCGTTCTTCAGTTTCAGGCAATCATATTTGAAGTGATCTCCTTTTCCACAGTACCAACACGTCCTATAGTATGTACCAAGTTTGGTTTTGGAACAATTCTCTAAGGAGTTCATCATGGATTCACGAGTTACCTCTTGTTCCTTTTCAAAAGCGTCCTCTTCAAGGACTGGGGCGTCCTCCACAGCCATATACGCCACTTGCTCATCATCTGAGGCGTCCTCTACGGCTATGTACGCCACTGGTCCTTCTGGTTCTTCATCATCAGAACTCACATTATCCCATGCGGCTTCGCACGCTCCCAAGAGAGCTTTCATCTTCATTTCTTTTGAGTTTAGTCCCGTAGTACACCTTTTAGCAAAGTGTCCTTTCTTGTTACATTTGTAGCAAGTAAGTTCCTTCATCTCTGCCTCTGTATACTTGGGACTCTCCTTTTTGTAAGGCATCTTGTGTTTCTTGGAATCTCTGGCCTTTTTACCCCATAAGCGAGCAACTTTGTGCAGAAGGGCAATCTCTTCCTCTTCTTCCAGCTGTTCCTTAGTCTTGCTTTCCTTTTCTTTCAAAGCTTGAGCACGCATCCTTTCACGATTCTCATTTTTATTTGCTTCCACCATTAGGGCAATATCTCTTTGGTGGCGCAGATACTCAGCGTACTCTGGAGTTGACGTCATCAAAGCAAGATCTGTCTGGGGGTTTCTAGCCAATTCAGCCATATCAGCTTCCCTTCTCGCTTCATAGCCTCTCAGCTTCCCATAGATCTCTTCCATATCCAGGGTTTTGTTGGCTGTGTTCTCCTTGAACGTAGTCCTATCAAAATTCCATTTTCCTGTAAGCCCATCAATGACTACTCCGACTCTGTTTCTCATTGAGACTTCAGCTTCTGGGATGTATTTCGCATCTTGGTCACAAGAGCTTCAAAGCGGTATGAGTAGTCCTTGACAGATTCGTTAGGAAGCATTCTGAAGGCATAGAACTCTCGTTTGATTTCAAGCTTGACGTCTTCCTTCATCTCTGCCGTACCCACATGGTACTTCTCAAGAGCTTCCCATTGTAGTTTGGCTGTTGCCAAATTGCTAACTCGGGTGGCGTCCCTTTCGCAGAGGGACGCTTGAAGGAAGCATATAGCCTTAGCGTTTGTTTCCAAAAGCTTGAATTCGTCAAGACCCCACTCGTCCTCTTTGTCTTTCTTGTCATCAGGGATGGTAAGGTCACCCTTCATGATCACTCTCCAGCATTGATAATTCTGACTTCTGCAAAAGTTCTCGAAGCGGATCTTCCAGCGGTTGAAGTTGCCGTCCGTCAGACGAGGAGGCTTTACAAAAGAGATTCCAATAGGTTCCATGTCCATCTTGTACCTGCAACTCAACAAAAATCTAGAGCGCCTGCTCTGATACCAATTAATGGATCGTAAGTCAGTTAATGAGGACGTCCTTAACTGGGTTAAGGGCGTCCTTTAGTGCAGCGGAAAATAGACTTAACAGAATACAAGATAAGTGGACACGAGTATTTATAGAGGAACCCCACTAAGACCAACTAGTCTTATGGGTAAACCTTTACCTCCGTTGGAGGATTTTCAATAGCCGTCCCTTATCTTATTAAGAGCGAGTCCTTACAACTTAGGCGAGTCGTTACACTTCTCTGAGCTAAGCGTCCGTCCTTAGCCTCACTAGTAACACTCCTTTCAACCTAACAAGTAACCTAACACTCTTAGCTATAAGGAAGCTATCACTCACATCTCTCACGGTTCGTTGTGAGAGACAAACTACAACTCTAATTGATTTGTGGTTTGTTTTGGATTTGATGTGGTTGGACTTTCTTTCTCTTGCTTCAAGCTCACTTGATCTTCTTGATCTTCGTTCGTGTTCTTGAATGCTTCGGGAGAGCTTGAGAGAAAGTCTTCAAAGTCCACTCTTGCACACACATGCCGCTATGCATACTCCTTGGAGAGTATTTATAGCGGAAGTGATTCTTGTCCTCTAGCGTCCTCTGAGACTTGGCAGGATCCTCGATCTTTGATCAACGGTGCGATGAGCGTCTTGAGGAGGTCAACTCTGTTGACGCTTGGGAAGCCTCCGCGTGGGTAGGGGACCATTGCTGGGAAAGCGACGTCTTTGGCATTGTCTACACGTGCCCAGACAAAGGAAGCTTCCTTCTGAGGACTAAGGCCGGACGATAATGTAATCATGTTGGGGCGGCCTTGATTTGAATTTGAACTTCGTCCGTATTTTGGCGCGCGTCCCTTCTTGATGAGGACTCCGTCCTATCTTGCGCAGGGACTCCGCCAATTACGTTTAGCTTTGGAAGTTCTGGTAACATGCGTCCCTACAGCATAGGGACTGCTGTTCACTTGTTGTCCTTTTCGCTCATGTGCGTCCACTGGACTTACCTGAGATCAAAACTTGGACAACTTATCAAATACATTTGAGTTTGTCATTATCAAAACAAGGGACGATTATTATTGGTTTAGATATTAACGACTGACGTCCTTAATATCGTCCCAACAGCAGTCTCAGGATCGACCATGGAGGGGGTCGAGATCGACCCAAGTGGGGTCGATCCTGAGGCAGCTTCTTTCGCCGTTTGCTTCGGTGGTTTGGGTAATGCTTTGCCACTCCGAAGGTTCTTGGCTCGGATTTCACCATTGCTTGCTCGGCCTCTAGGATTCTCTTCGGGATGGCCCGGGAGTTGTCCTTGAGGTCGTGGGATTTGAGCCGCTAGATGACCAAGTTGGGAATCAATATTCTTTTTCCATGAGTCGAGGTCTCCCAACCTTGTATCCAGCTCGGTCCGCATCCCCCGCATGAGTCCTTCTTGTAGCTCTTGCATCCATGATGGTTCCTCTTGATACCCGGGAGGTCTATAAGGAGGGGCCCTTTGCTCTTGTGGAGGAGGTGGATAACCTTGGACTTGGCCATTGTTATTCCATTGAGAATAGTTGTTGTTGTTCCTCCCCGTATAAGCATTGTTTTGGCCTCGGTAGGGTCCTCGCATATAGTTGGCTTCCGCATATGCCTCGGCAGCCCGAACTTGCTCCACATTTGTACAAGAAGCGGTGGTATGAGATTGAGAACCACATTCTTGACAAGTTGGGGCAACGGACTTGTAGTAACTCACTTGCTTCTCGAGCCGGTTGATCTTATCTTGCTTAAACTGGAACTTCACATCTTGATCAATTGGCTCGCTATTCGGATCATAAAGCTTCTTTGTTTGAACCCGGATGGGTTGTTGGGTCCCATACATAGCATCATAGTTGGTGAGTTTGTCCAATAGAGCCCACGCCTCATCAGGATCCATCTCAATGAAACCGCAATCGGTGTGAAGATTGATGCGGTCCTTTGTGGCGGCATTGATCCCTTGGAAGAATATCTCTTGAAGAACATAAGGAGGTTGTCCATGAGTAGGACATTGCCGAAGAAGCTCCTTGAATCTCTCCCAAGTCTCAACAAAAGTCTCGTTAGGAAGTTGATGATAAGAAGTGATGCGCTTCCGTAGCTCGGTAGTCTTGGCCGGTGGAAAGAACTTCGTCATGAACAAGTCGTGCAAAGCCTTCCATGTAGTGATGGACCTAGCGGGTAAACTTTCGAGCCAATGAAGTGCCTTCCCAGTTAGAGACCACTTAAACGCCTTGAGGAGCACATATTCAAGGGACACGCCATCGGCGGCGATGGTGTCACAAAGATCGGTGAAATTTTTGATGTGCTCCATAAGACAATCGGATGGCTTGCCTTCATATTGAGACCTCTTGATGAGAGTGATGAAGTGGGACTTGATCTCAAAGGCACGCTCAATCGTCGGGAGCACAATAGCGGACTCGGGAACTCTAAGCTCCGGATGCATGTATTGCTTAGCGTTCCTCGGAATAGCATCTAGTTGCTGTTGGAGACGGGCAGCAGCTTCTCTCTCTCGGGCAGCAGCCTCTCTTTCTCGATGCAAAATAGCATCTTGAGCAGCACGTTCCATTTGCATGCGCTCCATCTGAGCGCGGAGTTGTTCCATTTGTTGAGTAAGAGCCTCAGCGTCGGCCATTACTTTTCGTTCTCGGAGCCTGCGATGAAGGGTTCTCTCTATTTCCGGATCAAAGGGAAAATAGTCGATTTTCCTTCGTGAACTAGAGGGCATACACCTACAATCACAAACACGGGAAAAACGAATCAGTAACACACAAGGGGTATGGGCTATTCCCAAACCCAAATATCAACTAAACTCGGCACTATTGCACACTCCCCGGCAACGGCGCCAATTTGTTGAAGGGTTTCTTGAACAAATAAATTTGTAGTCAAGAACCCGCTGCGTATAGCGAAGTCAGGATCGTCCACGGGAGTGAGGACAGTGCTAAGTTTAGTCGAAAAACTACGAAAAGCAAAGGAAAACACAAACGAACAGAACAACTCAGGATCGACCTGAGGAGGGTCGATCTCGAGCCTAAGTGGGTCGATCCTAAGATCCAATTATCACGAAAGCACACAAAACACACAAGTAACGGTTCGAGCACGACGATGGGGGTCGTAATCAAAGCAAAGACACGAATTTCAATCAATATAAAAGGCAAATCCTAGGGCTAGGGCTACCACAACAACAACCATACATGCTTTTAACAAGAACTCACAACTATCATGCAATCTAGATCATAGAAAAGTTAACTTTCGCAAACAATTCAAGCCATTCAATTAACTTTCGCAAATTAAACAACTTTCCACCTATCCATCAACCTAGGAATATCAACTTTCGCAAATAATCCTATTAGATCTAATCAAGAAACTAACTTTTCACTTTCGCTATAGTCAATCACAAGATATGCCTCAACTTTCATCAAGGATTAAGCACAAGATAGATAGATATGATCATCAAGCTTTCAAGTCATGAATTCAAGTTTTAAACATGCATGATTGTGTTGGGTTTTCACCCAACCCTAGAACTTAAGAAGACTACTCACACATAGCAAAGAGAAACAAGGAAGAAGAAGAAGAAGAAGAAGACATCATCAAAAATCAAATTAAAATTCAAATTAAACCAAAGATCAATCTTACAAATTTCTCAAACTTGCTCTCCAAGTTTCCTTCCTAGCTCTCCAAGTCTTGAATGATTAATTGATTGAATAAAAACTATAGGTTCAACCTCCTTTTATAGAAGAAAAGGAGTCCTAATCTAACTAGGAAACACAAACAAACAACCTTCCTAAAATACAAACTAGGAAATTCAACAAGCAAATCCGGAATAAGGGAAGTCGGTCGCTGAGCTCGACCCAAGTAGGGTCGAGAGGGTCGATCCTGAGACTTATTTTCCTTGGGCTCCAAGTTGTTGGTCTGGCTCGAGCTCGACCCTCCTATGGCTCGATCCTGGTACTTTTTCCTTAAATTTTCCTCTTGATTTTGCTCCTTTTAGCTCTTCTCCTTAGCTTGTCCTCTTGAGATCTTCCTTCTAGCTTGTCCATCCTCTCTTAGTCTTGCTCCAAACTCTTCTTCAAGCTCCAAAACACCTACAAAACGACACAAATATGCGTAGTTTCCGAATCTCAAGGAAATACGAAAACTCATGCAAAAAGACTCAAAAACACAAGACTCAAGCACAAAACACCACTAAATCTAACCTATCTACACCCTAAAAATCTACCTAAAACGCGGACATCACCTTGTATTTCCTGAGATCTTAGATGTGCTACCTTATTGTATTTGTTTTGAGCTTACTCGAGGACGAGCAAGATCTAAGTATGGGGGAATTTGATTCAGGCTATTTTGTATAGGATAACTCTTGTATTTTGAGATGATTTAGAGAGTGTTTAGGTTGGTTTTGAGCAATTTTGTAATATGAAGACCGAAGACACAGGTTGTGAAGAAATCAAGAGTTAAAGAGCTTAAAGACGAAGATTCTCCACTACATGGATATCGCGGTCGCGTTGTCTATGACGCGGGCGCGGTGGCGTGAAGAGACGAACCATGAAGACCTATGAAGGCCGTGGTCGCGCTGTCTGTGGCGCAGTCGCGGTAGAAGCCGACTCAGCGAGTTGACCAAGGAAGACCGCCGCGGGCGCGTTGGTGACGCCGCGGTCTTCCTTTCTTATCTTTCGGTTTCCTTTCTTATCTAGTCCGAAAAGGTTGATTTTTGGGGCTATTTAAGGGGAACCTTTCTAGGTTTTTAGGACATTCAACTTACTTGTCAATCAATTGTTCTTTCAATAAATATTAGAGTTTTCTTTGTAATGGAGAACTAACTTTCCTCTTGAGTTTATTCAATCAAGGAAGCTTTATTATGAAGTTGTGAAATTCTGGTAATCTCTTTATCCCTAGGTCTTTATTGATACTCTTGTGCTTCATCCCATGATCTATGTTTGATTTTATGAGCCTGATCAACTTGTTTGATTGACTTAAATCTATTGTTTGAATTAGGATTGGTTGTTGTCTATGCATCTTTCCTATTCTCGAAACAACTCTATTCTAGGACCGTGGACTAGTTTAGGGAAGAGTATTCAATGGTTAAGTTGTGCATGAGACTCGTAGCTTGATTGCATGATTCGATTTCCTAATATCCCTGTGCTCTATGCTAATTCTAGGTTAAGCGTCCTTACCTAGGGTTATAGAATTGCTTGGACCGTGGACTTGCGATTGCTAATGATTGGGATTGGAATTGACCTAGACATATAAAGAGGTGGATGAATTCATGATCAACGGATTAATAAAGTGGAATTGATTGGATAAACTCTGCTTGATAACCTTTGATTGAAACCGATTTTCAAACCCCCCTTTTTGATTACTTGCATGAAAATCATAAAATCTGAATAAAAACTGATTCCTTTGGGTTCGACCCCTTGCTTACCCACTATACTATTGTTTGCATGTTTGGGATTTATTTTTGATAAGGGAACAACGACTTTGCCTGAGTCAAATAACCATGGCCAAGGTCAAGGTTATCCACCTCCCCCGCAAGAACAAAGGGCCCCTCCCTATAGACCTCCCGGTTATCAAGCGGAGCCATCATGGGTCCAAGAGTTGCAAGAAGGATTGATGCAAGGGGTGAGAACCGAGCTCACCACTCAGTTGAAGGGTGTCCATACGAGATTGGGAGATCTTGACACATGGAGAAAGAACGTTGACTCCCAACTCGGTGATCTCGTGGCTCAAATCCCACGACCTCAAGGCCGCTTACCGGGCCACCCCGATGAGAACCCAAGAGGCCATATTGCCGCCGTTCACCTAAGAAGCGGGAAGAAGTTGCTGGACCGAGTAGCAAGTGAAGAGACGGCGAATAAAGAGGGTGAGACTCCCCTGGAACAGGTCGTGGCCGACCCCCCAATGGTCTCCACCGACCCTGTCCCTGCTACAGAGGAGGTCGCAGCCGACCACCCCCAGGTCGCTGCCGACCCTCCTCAGAGAATCCTGACGTCCGTCCCCTTACCTCCGACAACGAAGATACTTCCCTACCCGTCCAAAAAGGCTAATGATTTCACGGAGGGAAAGTTCAAACGCTTTGTGAAGGTTCTCCAAGGCCTCAACATCACCATCCCCTTTGCCGAAGCTTTGAACGAGATGCCCGCTTACACCAAATTTCTCAAGGAAATCTTGTCAAAGAAGCGGTCAATGTCCGAATTGACCAATGATGTGCGGTCTATAGAGCTCCCGGAAAAACTTGGTGATCCGGGTAAGTTTGCTATTACCATTGGCATAGGTGCTCACCGATTCAAGGCTTTATGTGATCTTGGTGCAAGTGCTAGCCTTCTCCCTCTTTCTATATGGTCCAAGACCAACATGGGTCCTTTGGTCCCGGTAAACATGAGGCTCTATATGGCGGATGGCTCTTGAGTGCAACCCACCGGCATTGTCGACGACTTTCCTATCCAAGTTGGCAAGTTCTTTGTACCCAACGACTTTATTGTGATGGAGATGCCAGAAGATCCCGTCGTCCCGATCATTCTTGGACGGCCATTCCTTGCCACCGCCGGTGCGGTTATTGATGTGAAGAAAGGTCTCCTCACTTTTGAGATTGGAGAAGAGGTGATAGAGTTCCGATTCAACCCCACCATGAAGGAGACCGGTGAAGTTATGGAGGTCAAGGCGTTGCTCGGAGAGTACACGAGTGAAGATGACGAAGAAGAAGCGGACCTCCCCTGTCGTAGGTCGCAGCCGACCACCCCTAGGTCGCCCGCGACCCCCGACAGGATCTTGCCAACATGCTTAAGTGAAGATGAAGATGGTGAAGCAAAGGAGTTTCTGAAGGCGGATGAAGACGATGACATTATTACACCACCCCCGCCTACTCCGGAGCTTAAGACTCTCCCCGAGTCTTTGAGGTATGAGTTTCTTGGCCCAAATTCCACTTTTCTGGTTATTGTAAATGCAAATCTAAATGCCGAAGAAGTTAGAAAGTTGCTTGATGTTCTTAGGACTCATAGGAAAGCCATTGGGTACTCGCTTGAGGACTTGAGTGGACTTTCACCTTCCTTGTGCATGCATGGGATTTTTCTTGAGGAAGGACATAGACCAACCATTGAGCATCAACGGCGACTCAATCCAAACATGAAGGATGTTGTGAAGAAGGAGATTTTGAGGATGCTTGATGCGGGAATCATATTCCCGATCTCAGATAGCAAGTGGGTGAGCCCGGTTCATGTGGTGCCCAAGAAGAGCGGTCTCACCGTGGTGGAGAATGAGAAGGGCGAATTGATTCCTACTAGGACTACCACTAGTTGGCGCATGTGCATTGATTATAGGAAACTCAATAGTGCCACTAGAAAAGACCATTTTCCTTTGCCATTTATTGACCAAGTGCTAGAGAGATTAGCTCTTCATGACTACTTTTGTTATCTCGATGGCTATAGTGGTTTTTCGCAGGTTCCAAGACATCCCGACGACCAAGAGAAGACAACTTTCACATGCCCTTATGGGACGTTTGCCTATAGGAGGATGTCATTCGGACTGTGCAATGCACCCGCCACCTTTCAAAGGTGTATGATGGCCATCTTCTCCGACATGATTGAGGACATTGTGGAGGTGTTCATGGATGACTTCTCGGTGTACGGTACCACTTTTGACTCTTGCCTTGCTAATCTTGCTAGAGTTCTCAAAAGATGTGAAGAAACCAACCTAGTGCTAAATTGGGAAAAATGTCACTTTATGGTTCGAGAAGGGATTGTCCTAGGTCATGTGGTGTCTAAGAGGGGAATTGAAGTGGATCAAGCTAAAATTGAATTGATTGAAAAATTGCCACCCCCCACCTCCGTAAAAGGGATTAGAAGCTTTCTAGGACATGCCGGGTTTTATAGGAGATTTATTCAAGATTTCTCGAAAATTTCCAAACCTTTGACTAACCTCCTTATGAAGGATGTTGTGTTTGAGTTTTCTTCCGAGTGTCTTGAAGCTTTTCATAGGATCCGGGATGCACTTGTGTCGGCTCCTGTCATGCAACCACCGGATTGGACACTCCCTTGCGAGATCATGTGTGATGCAAGTGACTATGCCGTGGGCGCGGTTCTTGGGCAAAGAAAGGAGAAGAAGCTTCATTCTATCTACTATGCAAGCAAGACGCTTGATGAGGCCCAAAGCAAGTATACAACAACGGAGAAAGAGTTCCTAGCCGTGGTGTTCGCATTTAAGAAGTTTCGCTCTTACTTGGTGGGCTCGAAAGTGATAGCCTACACCGACCACGCGGCTGTCCGTTACCTCATGGACAAGAAGGATGCTAAACCGCGCTTGCTCCGGTGGATGCTCCTCCTTCAAGAATTTGATCTAGAGATACGAGACAAGAAAGGAGCGGAAAACCTTGTGGCGGATCACCTCTCGAGGCTACCCATTGAGCACATTACGGAGTCCGGAATCATGGTGCCAATCAACGACTCCCGCCCGGACGAAACTCTTCTAAGCTGTGAAGTGCCGCTAGGAGGAAGCTCCTGGAGTAGGTCGGTTGCGACCACCATATGGTCGGCTGCGACCTCCTCTGCCCCTTCTCCGGTTTATGGTGATGGTCGAGATAGTGCTCAAGCGACCCCTAGCGAGGTCGCCCAAGGTCACATCTTCTACCTCTTTTGTGTACTTCCTAATCCTCCTTCCCCTTCTCCTATTTTGCACTCAATAGATGCTATTAAGGGGGTGCAAGCCCCGTGGTTTGCGGATTTTGCCAATTATGTTGTAGGTGGCATTGTTCCGGATGGATTGACTTCCCAAGCTAAGAAGAATTTCCTTCACGACATCAAGCGCTACTATTGGGATGACCCTTACTTGTTCAAGCAAGGAAGTGATCACATCTTTAGACGTTGTGTGCCGGATGAAGAGATAGAGGGAGTCATTCGTCATTGCCACACTCTTCCGGCGGGAGGCCATGCTAAGGGATTCAAAACCACCGCGAAGATTCTTCAAAGTGGATTCTATTGGCCTACTATCTTCAAGGATGTGTAAGCTTATGTGACCGCTTGTGGTGAATGCCAAAGAGCGGGAAACATCACATGGAGGAACGAGAACCCACTCACCGGAATTTTGGAGGTGGAACTCTTTGATGTTTGGGGTATAGACTTCATGGGACCCTTCCCCTCTTCGGGTCCCTACAAGTATATACTCGTGGCGGTTGATTATGTTTCCAAGTGGGTTGAAGCCGTAGCCACAAGAACAAATGATGCACGAGTGGTGGCTATGTTCATGAAGACCAACATTTTCCCCCGCTTTGGTGTCCCCCGAGTTCTCATTAGTGATGGTGGTTCACATTTCATTGAGAGGAGCTTTGAATCTCTTTTGACCAAGTATGGGGTATCTCACAAGGTGGCCACACCTTACCATCCTCAAACTAGTGGTCAAGTGGAGGTCTCTAATTGGCAAATCAAGAGCATTCTTGAAAAGACGGTATCCCGCTCAAGGAAAGATTGGTCCTCCAAGCTTGATGATGCTTTATGGGCATACCGCACCGCCTACAAGACACCACTCCGCACCACTCCTTTCAACCTAGTGTATGGCAAGTCGTGCCACTTGCCCGTTGAGCTTGAACATAAAGCTTTATGGGCTCTCAAAGAGCTCAACATGGACCTCGACGCGGCCGGAGCAAAAAGATTCATGGACTTGGAAGAATTGGAGGAATTGAGGCTTATTGCATATGAGAACTCAAGGATCTACAAGGAGAAAACAAAGAAGTGGCATGATAGAAGACTTGTGCCCAAGAACATCAAGGAAGGTGACCGAGTACTTCTCTTCAACTCTCGGCTTCGCCTCTGTCCCGGGAAATTGAGAACCCGATGGAGTGGACCGTTCACGGTTCATCGTATGTACTTTCACGGGGCGGCCGACCTCATAGATGACAATGGAGGAATTTTCAAGGTCAATGGCCACCGGTTGAAAAAGTGCTATGAGAAGGTGGAACCCGATGAGGAAATCCGAGCCACATGGGCTCTTATCACCGTCACCTAGCCAAGGTACCACTCGTCTAGCTCAAATACGTTAAAGAAAGCGCTTCTCGGGAGGCAACCCGATCTTTCCCTTTCCTAGTCTAGATAGGTAGTTTGCTTTGTGTTTCCATAAGTATTTTGTAGGGACTCCAGGCTTTGGTCGGGTGCAAAAGGATGGAGACGAACGAACGCAAAGGGTGGGAGACTCACTGGTGTTGGTCGGCGCCGACCCCCCTATGGTCGCGGCCGACCCCCTCTGGCGAAAGGTAGAAATTGTGTAAAAATTTCGGGAAATTACAAGTAAGCCCCTGAACTTTTTCTTTACAATTTTTATCCCTTCCCACCTCTTTTTACTCTCCCCTCCCACGACCTAGCAGCCAAAACCCACGACCTACCCCATTGTTGAACTCCTCTAAGCTCTCCTTCATCCCCCATTGCTCCATAACCACTAGATCTACCTCCTTTCTTCCAAATTCCACCAAAATCCTTCCTAATCTTCCTTCCTCTACTCAAATCCACCACAAAATCATAGAAATTTCGGACCACTCATACCCAAAACCCACGACCCCGACCTCTCACAACCTCGGCTTCGACCCCTATTTTGCTTGCATTCATCTTGTTTAACACTCTTTTGGTATGTTCTTCTACTCCCTTGCTCTTAAATTCAAGTTTACTTGGGTAATTTTGAGGGTTTAGTTTGAAATCTAGATTTGGGTGTTCTTGAACTTGAATGTTGAAATTTGGGTTGTGTGTGCTTAGATCTACATGTTTGGTTGAGGATTCTTGAGTTTTGGCATGATTTCTTGCTTGATCTATGCTTGTTTGGGTGATTTTGGGTCAATCAAATTTTTCTAGGATTTTTGGTAGCCATTAGAGGGCTTGAGCTGAATTTTTCGAGCATGATAACCTGCTACAGGTCGGCGCCGACCTCCACAGGGTCGCCGGCGACCACCCACAGCATTTGAAAGTTTGTCGATGCTTGTTTTGGCGCGTACTTGTGTATGTACGAGCTCCCATGGGTCGTCCCCGACCCCGGATGCCTCGTGATCTCTTTGAAAACATGTTATTTGAGTTGCCATTGCCATGATTTGATTGATTAAAACATGAGTCTTTCCCACTTCTTGCCTATTCTTTCATGATTATGCATGCTTAGTTGAGAATTTTCGTATGAAATTGAAAGTGTGTGTTTCTAGCAAGTATGGGGTGACTCTCGGGCAATTGATTGCGTACCTCTTGTGTGGTATTTGTGTTGTTTGAGTTGGAAATTACCTTGGAAGTTTCTTGTTGATTTTGTAGGAAAATGGCATCATCCTCAAGGGCATCCAAGAAACAAAAGAAGGGCAAGAATGTGGCGGTGATGGATGACGTTGTGATTCAAGACGAAGGGCAAATGCAACTCTATGAGAAAATGATGGAGGAAACGGTGAAGACTCGGTCCTACTATCAAGAGTCGCACGTGAACCTCCATGTGCACTCGGCGGTAGAGGAAGCGTTCCATTAGTTTGGAGCCGGTAGACTCATTGATGACCCCGTCCTGAGGCACTACCCGGCGCTTACTTGTGAGTTCGCCGCCACCCTCACCATCTCGGGGCCACACCGAGCGGACTTTGGCAAGACCAAGATCGAATTTCAAATTGGCGGGAAGAAGCATGGCACTACTATTACCAAGCTCTACAAGATGCTAGGCCTCCCTACACCATCGGGAACCTACGCCGTAAAGGACTTCCCCGTCCAACGGATGTGGTCTTACCTCGCGTGCAAAGGAGAAACCACGAGCAACCCACTCGCTCGGGACATTGCTAGCCCGGTTTTCAAGGTGATCTTGCGCATTCTTGGTGCCGCTATTTGGTGCAAGTACGAGCTCTCTCGCCCCACCTTGTGAGAGCTCGCGTGCTTGTCCTCCATCCTCTTCACCAATGCTCCAACAATCAACTTTGCCTATGAGTTCGTCCACAACATCATCAACCAACGAAAGACCCCGAAATTTACCATGTGTGGTTGGTTGGTGGTCCTCCTTGCCCAAGCCCTCAAGGTCGATCTTGCCCGCTACAACTCCAAGCCCGTGACCCGCATGGATGTCCGGTACTACTTGAATACCAAGGTGGTTGAGTGGAGCGATGAGATCGGCTACTTCAATAACTTCACCACTCCCACCGGCGTCACTCACAAAGTGCGCCTCAATGATGAAAATTGTGAGTTGTTCTACCTTCCTAATTGGTACGATGTTTGGGCGCCCTCGGAAACGCCCTCTCCCTACTCCCAACTCCTCTCGGAAGATGAGCATATAAGACGACAGCCGAGTCGGTTCCCGAGAGATGGCTCAACCACACGCACAAGGCAAAAGCGAGCAAGAAGAGGCTCCCTGGAAGGGGTCGGCGCTGACAAGTCTGAGGTCGGCCGCGACCACTTCCAGCAAGGCAATTCTTCACACGAGGGGGTCGGCTTCGGGCAACAAGAGGTCGGCGGCGAGGCAGGGCAGGGAGACGGTGATCCTATGGACTACACGATGGGTCCCCAGCCCGGGATGTTCCCGTACACCTCCAATCCTTCGGGATTCGAGTGGTCCAGTGGTCCTCAATTCGAGCCTCAAGGTGGCGAGTCTAGCTCTCAAGTTCCTCCAACCATGGATATGCTCAACGCCAAGATGGACGCCCTCGGCATTCAGCAAAACTTCTTGTATTCCAAAATCCAACACTACCACGACCAGACATTGACCCGTTTCCAAGATGCAACTCGAGGCTTCGATAACTTCCGGGATGAGTACTATGAAGACCGCCAAGCCCAATTTGCCTACAATGCTTGGCTTGCCCGAAAGATGTTCCCGGACTCTGCGTTCCCTCAACCTCCTCAAAGGTGAAACTTCTCCAACAATGCTCCAAACCCAAGTTAGTTTCTCTTTTCCCTCTTTTTACTTTTTAATCAATGGGGACATTGATGTTTTAAGTATGGGGTGGTTTGGGAGATACTACTTGTTTGTGTTATGTGTTTCCATGCTTGTGTGTGCATTTGCATGTGTGTATGTGTGTGTTTGCATGATTGAGTCTTTTTGTTTTGATTTTCATGATGGAAAAATACCTTTGTTTTGATTGAGTCTTTTTGTCCTAGGATAGTGATTATGAGCATCATCATGTAATTCCTTGTAACTTCCGTTGAAAGATTGCCTACCATGACTTTGATTTTCGAACTTTGAGCATATAATGAACATTGAGCATGCATAATTCTAGTGAAAGCAATCCAACAAAATTTGAACCTAAGTGAGGAATCTTTTGGCCACAAGGAATGTATGTTTTATTCCTTGGTTTTTCATGTGTGATTTTTACTCTTCCATATGCATTTATCACTTGACAATGGCATGCTTATTCTTGATTTGAAACCAATGAAGATGTATTCATTACTTGTTAGATCAAATGACATTGAACTTATTTTCATTAGCCTTTTTCTCTCCTTTTCATCCTACCTATGCATGATCACTTGATTTGAAGCCCCTTGTTTGAGCCTAAAGCCTCATTTCTAGCCCCACAAAAATATCCTAGCCATTATAAGCTTGACCCCCTTAATCCGGGAATTAGGACTTAGAATGGATTGAGATGTTGATGTGGATGAAGGGGTGAAGATGAAGAGATTGTAAAGGTGGAGATTGAAGGAGTTGTCTTAAGAAAAGAATGAAAAAGACGAAGTATTGGCTCGGATTGCACAAGTGTAGAAAAAATACGCCCCTGCTGTGGGTCTCGGCCGACCACCTAGTGGTCGCGGCCGACCCCCACCCGACCCCTCTTAAAAGCAAAAAAAAAAAAAAGAGAGATGGTGGTGCTTGAATAAGTGCTAGAGCCAAGGCTTCCTCATAAGAAAAGACGAAGAAGTAGGTAAAGTGAAGTGTGCTTGAAAGTTAAAAATGTTTGGTGTTTGGAGGAAGAAAGAAGAGTTGGTTGAGTGTAGTTGAGTTTTGAAGTCTAGGAGCCTAGGTTCCCGGATTCATTAGCACCACAAAACCAAATCATTCCACACCCTTTGAAATACCGAGCCCCATTACAACCCGGCCGAATGAAACTTCTTTGAAGTCTTCATTGAGCCACTTAAGTTCTCTTGATGGTTTAGCTTGTTTTGATTTCTTCGGTGGAGAATTTCGAATATAATTTCCATTGTCTATGAGGTGTTGCTTTTGAAATTGAGATTGAGTGCTCATTGATATATCCTAAACACTTGAAAATGAGTGAAACACATTACCCTAGTGAGGTTGGATTGATTTTGCTTAGAATTTACACATGTGTGCTAGGATATCGAAGTTGTTTGCTCATTGTTCTACTTGCGCTTATTTTTCCTTAAACACATTACCCTTTGAGTTTGTTGTTTGGTCTTGATGCATGTGAGTGATTGCTTGAGGACAAGCAAGTCTAAGTATGGGATATTTTGATGTCGTGCTTTTTAGTTGATTTTCTAGGTAGTTTTCTAGCTTGTTTTGCATGCTTTCCCTTCGTGTTTGTGTGTTTTGCATAAGATTTCGACTCTCTTTCGAGGGTTGGAGTCGCTTGTGTGTTGTTTCGTGTTGTGTAGGTATTTGCAGCTTTTAGGAGAAGTCTTTCATGCATTTTCGGAGCTTTCTAGGAACCGTTAGTTTTCGAGAGTCAAGGTGTCAAGAACCAAGATCCAAAGTTGCAACCAAGGGAGCCTCAAAGGAGTGCCAAATTCTCAAGAAAATCAAGGGGCAAAAAGGCAGAAACGTCAAGCAAAAGTCCGACCAATTGGAGCAAGAACGGAACAAAAACGAGAAAAGATCACGTCTCCTGCAGGTGGTCGGCCGCGACCCCTCTCAGCACCTGAAGAAAATCCGTGCTGCGCAAGTAACGCTTTTGGGCGGGATTTTCGAAACCCGAAAAAGGCAGGCGGCTGTGGTAGTGCTGTGGCAGAGGAGGAAGCTTCCCTCTCTTGCTTTTGTGGGCTGCTACAAAGACCCCTTTTATCTCCCTTTCTAATGAGCTTTTCTTCTTGGAAAAGGCTCAAAGGAGAGAGGGGAGAGTGGGCTAAGAAGGGAGAAGGAGGAAGAAGTGAACTGGGAGTTTGAAGAAGGAGAAAGTGACGGTGGAGAAGAATTGTGTTGGAGAGAGAGATTGCTTGTAAGGAGAAGTAGTAGAGAAGGAAGCTTGTGTTAGTGGTGTTCTAGGAAGAAGAAGAAGACAATGGTGTGAAGGAACTGATACAAATCAAGGGAGGATCCAAGAGAATGATTCGTTAAAGATGAATGGAGGCCAAAGGCCAAGACTTTTACTAAGATCCCGATCATTTAAATGTAAAAAGGTGTTCATGGATCTGAAATTATCCTTTGATTATGTTCATCAATGGCGTCCTAGGCCACCAAGAAAAAGAATTAAATTCAAGAAATTTCAGAAGTTCAAGTTCTCGTCACAGATTGAGTACTGTTCAGTAAAACAACCATAACTTTGGCTAGGAAAATGATCTTGAGACGATTCAAGATGCGTTGGAAAGATTATTCAAAGATCTAGTACAAATCTTACGGGAATTTTTACTGAGAGTAGTACAAATCTTACGGGAATTTTTAAGTTTCCTTATTTCTATCTTTAAGATTATTCATATTTTAGGAAATTCGAGTTTGTTAGTTTGTTAGAAGTTTATTATCTTTGTCATTTCTTTTTATCTAGTTAATTATTTTCATATCTTTAGGTAGATCTTTTTATATCTTTTGGCAAATTCTATCATAGGATATCTTGTTAGAAAAGATAGAATTTGGCCTTTAGCTTGTTTATTTAAACTCATTCTTCATTCAATAGAAATCAGATTGGAACCTGGGAATTAACTTGTGATAAGTTTAATTCCTTAGGTTTTTAATCCCCAAAATCATCTTCTTTTCTCAAGCAAGTCGAGCAATCAAAATCCGTTGCACTCTTGTTCTTCAACTACAACTTCTCTTCTTTTCATCGTTCATCATCTTCAACACAATCCTGCACACATCAACCCGAGATCCATATCCTTGGGCACTTTAACGCGTGGCGGCCTTCACCCTGAAGGTTGTCACGTATCAGGAACCTTGTGGGTTTGCTTAAGTTTGTAAGTGGATCTTGAAATTAATTGAAGTTGCTTGCTTTGGATGATGATTTTCTCTTCTCTTTTGTTGTTTGTGAGCTTGATTATGTGTGAGTAGTTAGCTTGCTAGGGTTGGGGTGAAACCCACCATGAAAGTGCATTCATGACCTTGATGTTTGGATCCATGCTTAACTTGAAATCTCTGCCCATAAATCCCTCTTGTGTGCTTAAAACCCTTGACGAAGTGGGGAATGTTCTTGTTTGCGACCTAATTGAGAGGTTTTGTTGTGAATGTGGACTATCCGGGTTGAGATGAAAGTCGAAACCCTTAGGAAGACAAGTTGGATTGCATGTTAGCACCTTTATGGAAGTAGAGGTTTTGATGTGTTCTTTTGTGACGGAAGTCACCCATGAGATTATGAGTTAAGGTGGTCCTTTATCATTGTTTGAATGCATGCTCGTGTTGTGGTGAATCCCCACTCCTAGTTGTTTTTCCTTGATTTTCCCGAAACAAACCTTCGTGCCCAGATAGGTCGGCCGCGACCAGTTGCAGGTCGGCTGCGACCACCTCTGTAGTTGTTTTCTGTGTGTTGTGAAGTTCTGTTGTAGGTCGGCCGCGACCTCCCTACGGTCAGCTGCAACCTCTTCCCGAGACTTGTTGTTTGTGTTCGTTTGCTTGTTTTGTTTTGTTTTGTTTTGTTTTGTTTTGCTTTCGTAGTTTGATTGCTAGACTATAGAACTACTAGCTCCCGTGGACGATCCTGACTTCGATACTCAGCGGGGTCTTGAC
Organism: Polygonum maritimum; assembly: GCA_963924305.1. NCBI lineage: Eukaryota > Viridiplantae > Streptophyta > Magnoliopsida > Caryophyllales > Polygonaceae > Polygonum > Polygonum maritimum. Next base: position 31,215,680 of record OZ002729.1, read on the forward strand.
AAATTTATTTGTTCGAGATTCGCATCACGACAATCGACGAGAAAGGGAGTCGGGACCGACACAGAGAAAGTCGGGCCCGATGTTACTGGGTATGTCGAACTTCAAATTGGAGAGATAGATTTGGGGTTTTTGGGTTCCTCCTCTAGTAGATGTGGGCTATTCCACCCCAATTCAAGCAATAAGTGTTGATCCTCGTAGGATCGAGGTTGTTCACCTCGTTCCCGCCACTTCTACACATTGACCCATAGGGAATTTGACCTCCCATTCGATGCAAGGTCTCGTGATGGGCAATTGCTCACTTTCGTTCACTCTTGCCAACATCAAGCCCTTGATTCCTTGCTTCCACAAGGAATTGTAGCTCTATGTATAGTGGGTTCCTAGATTAATCACTCAAAGCTATGGAATTGGGTGTTCAAACCCAACCTAGCTAGAGGTTTCCCCCATAGCCCAAGATCAATGGAATCTACTCCATATGGCTAGAGTAGAAAGCAATCAAAACACAAAGCAAAGCAATCTCAATCATCAAACTCAAATCAAATCCAAATCTCATTAACCAAACAAAGGAAATCCACAAATACCAATCCAAATCCACAATAGCAAAGCAAAAACAAATACAAACTCACTAGCTATCCCTAGATCTCTCCTTCTCCGCCACCGATTTCTCTTCTTCTCCTTCTCTTCACCTTTCTCCTTGCTCTCCAAGTCTCCCTAGAGCCTTTGAGAGGTGATTAGTGTTGTGTGTGTGGATAATTGTCTTCCTCCCTCTAATTAGAAGCTAAGAATGCCTAAAATAGAAGAGGGGCAAAAGTGGTAGATCACTTTTGTTTGCCTTGGAGCCCAATCCTCGTCCGACCGACTCGGACCGACACTAAGGCATGTCGGGCCCGATGTGCTGGCACGTCGGACCGAGGTTGAAAACTCGGTCTCGGTCCCGATGTCGCCTGGAACTCGGTCATGTCCTCTGGCCACCTCTTCTTCTTGGCTCTTCTCTTGCTTCTCTTCATGGGTTGCTCCGCTCTTCCACTCCTTGACTCGTGTCTTGCTCCTTCTTCGGGTCTCCTTCAAAATATCCTTGAATCATGCCATAAACACCTACAAAATACACAAAAATCGCATAGTTTCCGAATCTCATAGAAAAAACGGAATCCAAGCTAAAAAGGGGCAAAACACACAAGAAAAGGAACAAAAGACACATATTTACAAGAGAAAATAGCCTATAAAACACCACCACTTTGAGAGACATCAGAATACCCCATACTTAAACTTGCCTATAGCCTTGAGCCACAAGCCTTGCTTTGTTTCTTGAAACTCTTCCGTTCTCATCAAGCTTGTTCCTATAGACCCACCTCGTCCCTATAATGTTTTTGTTTTTAGGACGAGGGACAAGGGTCCAAACTTTGTTTCTTTCAAATTGATTGAGTTCTTCTTGCATAGCTTGGATCCAATCAGCGTCCTAAAGTGCCTCCTTTATGTTCTTAGGTTCAATTAAGGACACAAAGGCGTTGAATGCATAGAACGCCATATTGGGACTTTGGGACTGATTCACAACTGATCTGGTTTGGACTCCTTTTGAAATGTCTGAGATGATTTGATCTGTTGAATGAAGTCTCGAAAGGTGAGATCCTCTATGGGTGGCGTCCCTTCCAGGAGTACACCTTGGATCCGTCCAATCAGAATCATCAAAGTCAAACCCATCTTCTTCATTGATAGGCTCAGTGTGTTCCCCCTCAGAATGAGCGTCCACAGCCTTTCTTCTCCTTGTTGACTTGACTCAGCAGCATCCGCTTAGTTTAGCGACCAAGTTTGAGAGGGCTCTTGCTGTTCGCTAGGGACTCCCATTGAAACTCCATCACGGGTTTCAAGGGCGTTCCTAGGAACATAGTATTTTCCGGAGGACCCTCTGGGTTCTTCTTCATCGTCCTTAGGAGAGGAACGACGTTCTTTCTTACTTGGTTCTTTCTTGTGAGATGAGTTTTCTTTGAACACCACATGGATACTTTCCTCAAGCTTACGAGTCCTTTTGTTGAAGCCTCTATAGGCTTTGCTTTTGAGGGAGTATCCAAGGAATATTCCTTCATCGCTCCTAGCATCAAACTTGCCAACGTTGTCTTTGCCGTTGTTGTGGACGAAGCACTTGCACCCAAAATCTTTGAGGTGAGAGATGTTTGGCTTCCTTCCGTTGAGCAGCTCATAGGACGTTTTCTTTAACAAGGGACGAATCATGGCTCGATTGATGATGTATGTTGCTGTGGCAACGGCTTTTGCCCAAAAATGTTTGGGGACGCCGCTAGCCAAGAGCATCGTCCTTGCCATATCTTCCAGCATCCTATTCTTTCTTTCAACAACACCATTTTGCTGAGGAGTACGAGGACAAGAGAAGTTGTGGGAGACTCCTTGTTGGTCACAAAAGTCAAGGAACTCTGAGTTTTTGAACTCCGTTCCATGATCTGACCTTAGGGCTTTAAGATTCGTCCCAAGAGCAACTTCTACTTGCTTGATGAAGATCTTATTTATCTGGAAAGCTTCTACTTTTGACACCAAGAAAAGAACCCAAGTGAATCTGGAAAAATCATCTACAATAACGTACATGTACCTCTTTCCACCATAGCTTTGAGTCTCCATGGGTCCACACAAATCCATATGAAGGAGTTCAAAAGGCTTCTTTGTGCTCACTTCATTTTTGGATTTGAAGGACAATCTTGTTTGCTTCCCCTTGATGCATGCTTCGCATTGTTCAATTTGCTCAAGATCAATTCGGGGAAGTCCTTTTACAAGCTCTTGTTGATGAAGCTTAAAGATTGTGCTAGGTCCGGCATGTCCAAGACGTCGATGCCAGAGATCGGCGTCCATAGCAGAGACGGATAAGCATAACTTGGATGCAGGCTTGAATTTTTGGTTGAAGATGTAGACATTGTTTTCGCGAGTCCCTTTGAGAATGACTTGATTTGTTTTCTTGTTGATGACCAGGCGTTCCTTAGAGTCAAATGTGACTAGGTTCTCACCTTGATCACAAATTTGGGAGACACCAAGGAGGTTGAACCCGAGTCCCTCAACAAGACTAACATTGGACGCTTTGATGGACTGATTCAATTTTGCGGTGCCCGTCCCTTTGATTCTTCCTTTGCCCTTGTTGCCAAATGAGACAGTTCCTCCTGTGGCACTAGATTGGATAGAAGTGAGATGGATCTGGCTTCCTGTCATGTGATTTGAGGCGCCACTATCAATGATCCACGGGCTTCCTCTCACTTCCACCTAAAAAGAAGAGTTAGTTCTTTGCGACCCAGGCAAGCTGTCCCTTACCTGGTTCGTTACATGGGTACAACTCTTTCATGGGCAAATAATCATACACATTCACATCGTTTGACCTTCTAGCATGCTTCCTAGGAGATTGAGTTTTGGCATTAGGCACACTAGCATGCGTCCTATTAGCAAATTTTGGCTTAGCGTTCTTACTACCGCTTCTAGCCTTTCTCCCATTCTCAAGATCCTCTTTCAATTTAGCACACTCATACTGGTAGTGACCACCCTTGCCACAATGCCAGCACGTCCTATAATAGTTTCCCAGGTAGTACTTCTTGTTAGCACGTTGAATTCTATTCTCTTTCATTTTCTCAAGATCACACACCTTAGAACCTTCCCCCTTAGCAATTTTCTTATATATTTTGTGGCTAACGGAGTTTGTATAATAGTCCTTCTTTCCAGTTTCTCCACTCTTGAGGACTCTTACACGTTCTTCTAGGTTCTTTGTCTTTTCTCTCTCAAGCTCTAGCTCTGTTGTTTTACTAGCTTCGAAGTCACTAGGAAGAGAGTTCTTTGAGCTAGATTCATACCCTAGTCCTTGTTGAAGGGTTTCTTGAACAAATAAATTTGTATTCAAGACCCCGCTGAGTATAGCGAAGTCAGGATCGTCCACGGGAGTGAGAATAGTGCTAAGAATAATCGAAAACTATGAAAGAACAAAGAAAACACAAACAGAACAACTCAAGATCGACTTGAGGAGGGTCGATCTCGACCCTAAGGGGGTCGGTCCTGAGAACAAAACACGCAAAAACGAACATGAACTACAAGCAACGACTCGAGCACGACGGAGGGAGTCGGGATCAAGGCAAAGACACGAATTTTAATCAATATAAAAGGCAAATTCCATGGCTAGGGCTACCACAACAACAACCATACATGCTTTCAACAAGAATTCACAACTATCATGCAATCTAGATCATAGAAAAGTTAACTTTCGCAAACAATTCAAGTAATTCGATCAACTTTCGCAAATCAAACAACTTTCTATCTATCCTTTAACCTAGGAATATCAACTTTCGCAAACAATCCTATTAGATCTAATCAAGCAACTAACTTTTCACTTTCGCTATAGTTAATTACAAGACATGCCTCAACTTTCGCAAAGGATTAAGCACAAGATAGATAGACATGATCATCAAGCATTCAAGTCATGAATTCAAGTTTTAAACATGCATGATTGTGTTGGGTTTTCACCTCACCCTAGAACTTAAGGGGACTAGTCACACATAGCAAAGAGAGACAAGGAAGAAGAAGAAGATGACATCATCAAAACCCAAACTAAAATTCAAATTAAACAAAGGAAAAATCTTACAAAATTCTCAAACTTGTTCTCCAAGTCTCCTTCCTAGCTCTCCAAGTCTTGATTATGAATGATTCCCCCCCAAGGGATGAATTCATGAAAATAAAAGGGTTCAACCTCCTGTTATAGAAGAAAAGGAGTCCTAATCTAACTAGAAAACATAAAGATACAACCTTCCTTAAATACAAAGATAGAATATCTCGTAAGATCTCGGATAAGGGAAAGTCGGTGCCCAGGATCTACCCAAATAGGGTCGTGCACGAGCCCCTCAGGGTCGGTCCTGGGAGCTTATATTTCAATCTCTTCAAACTCCTTCACTTGATTCATGCACGACCCGCCCTAGCTCGATTTTTGGGTCGGTCTTTTCACGTCTCCTCTTGATTTTGCTCCTCTTGCCTCTTCTCCTTAGCTCATCTACTTGAGATCTTCCTCCTAGCTTGTCCTTGCTTCCTTGACATTGCTCCAAATACTTCTTCAAGTTTCAAAACACCTACAAAACGACACAAAACCGCGTAGTTTCCGAATCTCAAGGAAATACGAAAACTTATGCAAAAAGACTCAAAAACTCATGACTCAAGCACGAAATACCACCAAACTTAACCTATCTAGACCCTAAAAATCCTACCTAAAAAGCGGACATCAGTCCTTTCCTAGCAGGAACAAAAACAATAGGTTTTACAGTTTTGGTCATGGGACTCTTTCCTAAGACTTTCACCTCATCCCTAAGATTGGCATTCTCAAGTTTTAGACAAACAAGTTGACTTTTAAGGGACTTTACCTCTTCCTGAGAGGACTCTAGTTGAAAAGACATGGTGTTGCAATTTTCACAACAATGTTTTCTGCTTCAAGTTCATCAAATCTTTCTTTCATAGCATAGCTTTCTTGCATGATTTGAGTAATTAGTTTGATGAGCTTGGGCTTAGAGCACTTGTCTAGAGACCTTATCATGGATTCGTGAGTTACCTCTTGTTCAGCTTTAGAGGCGTCCTTTGGAGAGTCTGGAGCGTCCTCCATGGCGATGTCGTCCCATGCGGCCTCATATGCTCCAATCAAGGCTTTCTTCTTGAGATCTTTTGCTGAAAGTCCTGAGTTGCAGTTCTTAGCATAGTGACCCTTCTTGTTGCATTTGTACCAGGTCACTTCTCTCATTTCAACATCTGACGGCTTGGGGGTCTCCTTCTTGTAAGGCATCTTCATCCTTGGGACTTTGCCTCTTTTGGTCCATGCACGAAGAGTTTTGTGCAAAAGAGCTAGTTCATCTTCTTCAGCAAGTTGTTCTTCCGTCTTTCCTTGTCGTTCTACCAAGGCATGAAGACGAAGATTCTCTTGATGCTCTTGAGTTTTGGCTTCTAGCATCAAGGCCAATTCCTTTTGCCTTTGGTGGTATTGTTCATACTCTGGCGTCCTTGCTGCAAGAGTCAGAGTCAGTTCATTTTGGGAACTCTTTCCAATTTCTAGCAAATCCTGATTCCTCCTAGCTTCGTACCCTTGAAGCTTTCCATAGATCTCCTCCATGGACAGTCCTTTACTGGCTTGGTTTTCCGTGAACGTCATCCTATCAAAGTTCCATGGTCCCGTGAGTCCATCAATAAACACTTGAACCTTCATCCTTTGAGTGATTTCCGTTTCTTTGACACCTACGTTTTTCAAATTTGTTAGTAAAGCTTCAAAGCGGAAGGAATAGTCGGTGATGGTTTCATTTGGAAACATCTTGAATTTGTAGACGTCCCTTTTTGCTTCTAGCTGGACGTCCTCTTTCATCTCGGGCATCCCAACATGGTACTTTTCAAGAGCTTTCCATTGGAGCTTAGCAGTTGGTAGGTTGCTCACACGGGTGGCGTCCCTTTCACAAAGGGACGTTTGTAGGAAACAGATAGCTTTGGCGTTCGCCTCTATGAGTTTGAACTCTTCGGGACCCCATTCTGCTTCTTTGTCTACCTTGGCAGCATGGACTTTGAGGTCACCGTTCTTTATCACCAGCCAGCATTGGTAGTTTTGACTTCGCACGAAGCACTCAAACCTGGTTTTCCACCGGTTGAAGTTCCCGTCCGTGAGGCGGGGAGGCTTCATGCTCGAGATACCTATAGGTTCCATCTCCATGTTTCCTGCAACTCAAACTTAATCTAGAGCGCCTGCTCTAATACCAATTGTTGGATCGTAAGTCTGTTAGAATGGCCGTCCTTAACTGAGTTAAGGGCATCCTTGGGTGCAGCGGAAAATAGACTTAACAGGAAACTGAATACGATAATGGACACAAGTATTTATAGAGGAACCCCACTAAGACCAACCAGTCTTATGGGTAAACCTCTACCTCCGTTGGAGGATTTTCAATAGCCGTCCTTATCTTATTCAGAGAGAGTCCTTACAACTTAGGCGAGTCGTTACAATTCTCTGAGCTAAGCGTGCGTCCTTAGCCTCACTGGTAACACTCCTTTCAGCCTAACAAGTAACCTAACTCTCTTAGCTATAAGGAAGCTAACACTCACGTCTCTCACGGTACGTTGTGAGAGACAAACTACTTTTCTAACTCTTTTGTGGTTTGGTTTGGATTTGATGTGGTTGGACTTTCTTTCTCTTGCTTCAAGCTCACTTGATCTTCTTGATCTTCGTTCTTCAACTTGCATGCCTTAGAAGGAGCTTGAGAGAAAGTCTTCAAAGTCCACACCGCTATGCATACCCCTTGGAGGGTATTTATAGCGGTAGTTATTCTTGTCCTCTAGCGTCCTCTGAAGCTTGAGCAGGATTTGTCGTCTTCCTTCAACGGTGCGATTTGCATCTTGAGGAAGTCAACTCTGTTGACTCTTGGGAAGCCTCCGTGTGGTCAGGGGACCATCTCTGGGAAAGCGACATCTTTGGAATTGTTCACACGTGCCCAGACAAAGGAAGCTTCCTTTTGAGGACTACGGCCCAATGTGATGTAATCATGTTGGGGCGGCCTTGGTTTGAATTTGAACTTCGTCCGTATTTTGGCGCGTGTCCCTTCTTGGTGAGGACGCCGTCCTATCTGCGCAGGGACTCCATTCTTTTCGTTCAGCTCTGGAAGTTTTGATGGAGTGCGTCCCTACAGCTTAAGGACTCTCGTCGTTCACTTGTTGTCCTTTTCACTCATGTGCGTCCTCTAGACTTACCTGAGATCAATCACTTGGACAACTTATCAAATACCTTTGAGTTTGTCATTATCAAAACTAGGGACGGTCATTATTGGTTAGATATTAATGACTGGCGTCCTTAATATCGTCCCAACACTCTTGTAAGCGCTCTGAGATAATCATTCTCTTGATCGAACCTCACTATATAATAGCCGTTAGCGAGGTCTGCCAACAGCATCTTCCCCGAGGGGGTCCAGATATGTCTGAGTTTCTTATCCATGACGTGGAATGGAACGAAGCTCCCCAAGACCTTCACAATAAGGAAGACCTCCACACATCTGCTAGGACCCCCAACACATCCGGGGAAACTTTGATCACCGGTACGTTACTCTTACCACCAAGGTACGTAAGCGATGTTCACTTTTCCTTTCAGGAATTCACAATCCGGTCTAGGCCTCTAGAGACCTTTCTCATTGGCGACCATATCCCTCCAAGTTCGTTGTTGTGGGGCAGCAACCGAGGCCGGAGGAGGCCTTGAGGGAATAGGGGGAGGGGGCAACGATGACTGAGAAGAAGCCACCATCATCAGAGAAGCCTCCAACATGGCACAAAACCAACGGAAGAAAACAGGAGAGAGTTCAGAGAGAAGTCCAAAAGGGGGAAGTTTAGTTTTGTAGAGATGCGCTATTATAAAGTTATCTGGAATATGCAAGTGTTAAGGGGGAACTAGGCCAAAGGTTTTAAGACCGCTCACCCTAAACTCCAAATGTTGAAAACTTGTTCGAAACTGAAATATGTTAAGTCCCAAGGAACGCTCATAAGTTTTCATCCATGCTCTAAGTCTTAATTTAAGATTATCTGTTTAAGGGTTTGTCATCATCAAAAAGGGAAAAATTGTTAGGACGATGTTAAGGACGCCAATACTTAGCATCGTATCAATAATTATCGTCCCTAAGTTTTGATAGTGACAAACTCAACCTTGATCTAGTGTGTTTGTCGAAGATATGTCTCAGGAACATACAGGGATGTTTATCAATCAATAAGGACAACAAATGAATAGAAGTCTCTAAGGTATAGGAACGCCAAGACTTAGAAGAAAAGAGCAAGAATAAATTTCTATGAAGATAAGGACGTAGTCCCTATCAAGCAGGAACACATACCAAAGTTCAAATGCTCAAAGACAGGCTATCAAATGATGGCATCACTATACAAGCCGCAAGTTCTCTGAAGCTTCATATGTAGAGGACCAAGACACATGGAAGCTTCCCAAGAAACCCTAAGGAAGAATGCAACAATGTACGGACTCCTGATCTGATCGTGCGGCCGAGGACGTTTGAAGGGCAAAAGAGTCAGACGAATGACACCCTTCCCATCCACTATAAATCACTTTGACTCGGCTAAAGTCGTCGTGCCAAGATCAAAGATAATCCCTAAACTAACAAAACTAGTATAGCATGCAAGTAAGGAGTCGAACCCAAGAGAACTGAGGCTTCTTGTATTAATATATTTATCAACTAAAGATATGGGGAATTTAAGGAGAAAGATCTAAACCAAGCTAAACTAGGAAACAAATAACAAACCATGAAACAAATCAAAGAAGGGAAACAAGTTCATTCAAAAGATCCACTCTGAAATAATCACTCGATCATAGATTCATCCATTGATCTCATTCACACCTATGGTTAAATCCTATCCTGATCATTAACAATCACAAGTCCACGGTCCAAGCAATTCTATAACCCTAGGCAAGGACGCTTAACCTAGAATAGCATAAAGAACAAGGATATGCAGGATACATGCAAAAACAATCAAGCTACAAGTCAATTGCAAAAGCATACAATCAATTCCCTTCTTAATCCTAGTTGCATAAATAGAGGTCCAGGTTAAGTTATTTTCACAGATCAGGTTTTTCCACGGTCCAAACCCAATCCAACTGTAGAAAAACAATCAATTTAATAGGTTAGCTACTCCTAGAGAAACAATCAACATTCATAAGATGAAGCACAAGAGAATCAATATTAACCAAAAGATAGAAATCAATTACCAAACCCTCACGAGTTCATACTGACATCAAAGTTTCTCCCTTGAACAAACCCTAGGAGACTAGGGAACATGCTCCCCAAGCTAAATAAGGATAGAGGAAAGATAAGAAAAAGGAAAGAGGATAGAAATCTCGCTCCGCTCGGATCTGGCATGCACCGCGCCCGCGCTAAGGGTTCTGCGCCCGCGGTTACGGAGGTTAGAATTGTTCGTCTCGGGCACCAAACCACGCCCGTGGTCCATGGGACGTGGCCGCGGTAGCGGGTACTATTCACTGTCAGCACTTTGGAGGCTGTTTTGACCATCTTCGGCTTGGAATTTGACTTTGGTGTAAAAAGATGAATTGAAGCTCTTCAAGTTAGCTTCTTAATGACACCAGAATCAGCTCAATCCGACCACCATAGCTCTATATATAGCCTTTGCAAGAAAGAGGTGTCGGGTAGATAGCTCAAAACGTCTTGAAAACTCTTGGAACTTGAATCCTTGTGTCTTCGGCCTAGATATTACAATTACGCACAAACTCTAACCTAAACACACTCAATATAGCCCTAAAATACATGACTTAACACATACTAAAGAGAGCATATCATACTTCGTAGACACACTCTTGATAACGACATCAAGAACATCAAGAACACGAAGAGCAAATCAAGAACTGAGTTTTAAGAAGTCCGAGAACAAAAAGAAAATTCTTTGTGACTAAGAACTTGTGTCTCCAAAGGACTAAGAGATACGTGTGTCTAGCGCTCTTACATTGTGAGTGTTAGGCTATCAGTTTAGGCTTAAAGGAGTGACACTAGTGAACTTAGGGACAGACGCCTTAGTTCAGAGAAGAGTGAAACTTCCCTTGTAAACTGTAAGGACTCGCTCATAAATAAGATAAGGAAGCTATTCGAAAATCCTCCTCGGAGGTAGAGGTTTAACCATAAGGACTAGTTGGTCTTAGTGGGGTTCCTCTATAAATCACCTGTTCCGTCCTTAGCTTATTTCTGTATTCAATACTTGCAAAGTTTAATTTTCGTTGCTTAAGGATGCCCTTAGACTCTAAGCTACTAACAACGATCCAACAGATATGGAGGAGTTGGAGCTGACCGAGGGAGGCGAGGACGTCGACGGGGCCGCGGAGGAAGAAATTAGGGGTGGTTGGAGTCGCCGATCCAGGAGGCAGAGTAAGCGGTGGAGGTGGCGAGGGGAGAGACAAGTTGGAGAGGAGGAGGCCTTGGGGATCAGTGTGGGCGCAAAAGAGGAGCGAAGCAGTGTCGTTTTGGGAGGAGGAGAGAGTGGAGGAAGATGAGGAGCGAGGACACGCTTTATGAAGTTGAAGAGGGGGCAAATGCAATACAATATCGGTGCATTGTTTGTGTTTATTTTTTATTTTATTTTTTAAATAAACTTTAAAGGTAAAGTATATTCACTAGATGGAAAATGAGTTTTAATAAACGTTTGGCTATAAAAAGGAAATTGTATAAATTATAAGAGTACCAAAAGGAAAAGTTTTTTTTCAAGACACAAAGAGGAATTGTCAATACTAGAGGGGTACCAAAAGGAATTTCTCTTATTTTAAGAAAACTTTTGTTCAAATAAATCAACTTTGTTCAACCAAAAGAAAAAAATCAATTTTGTTAATAAGATATTTTGTACTAATATCTTTAACAAGTTTATTTAGATTACCCATACATGGTAGGGGGTTACATGTTTTTAACATATAACAAGAACAAATTAAAAAAGAGAGACTACATAAAACTTTTTGTCTCTATTTTTCTCAAAATTTAGTTATAAAGGAATGAATCACGTGGGAATGATATCTAAGAAGTGAAATGAGAATGAATTTCTTATATTTGATCACGTTATATTAAAGGGTGAGCTCGTGTGTGTGCAAAAAAAGTTGTTTTGACTTTAGAGGATGTAAAATATAATTAATGACCGCGTATTTCACTTAACTTAACTATGTTTTTTCAAATAACATGACTTTTCATTTTCAATAAATAAATTTACATGCTCGAAATTGCATTGTGTGTGATTTTTCATATGAATGTGCAAAATATGACGAGAATGATTGTGTATTTTCACTTACTATTAATGCGTATTTGTACCTAACACGATTGTGCATGTCATGTAAGTGTTTATGGAGTGTGCAATATAAGATGAGGATGATTGTGTATTTTCACTTACCATGAATGTGCATTTGTACTTAACACAACTAGGTATGACTATATGTACATGTGTGGACTTTTTCACATGTAATATAATGTACAATTAGTGAAAGTGCATGTACAGTCTTTTGATGTTGTCACACATAATCATCTAGAAAGGGAATCAGGTGAGATTAGCCATTAAAATATAAAATGAGATCAAATCTCATCCGTTAGATATCCAGAATTCAATGGCCCGGATTGCCTCCACTTTTTTAAGCCCCTTTTACATGTAAAGGGCATTTTTGTCTTTTTGTACTCCCAATCTTCTTGATCGACCTGCTGCTTTGTGCGTTCCCAATTTTCTCAATCGTTCCCCTTTGAAAATCGTCATTCATCCATTGTTCTTCTCCCAAGTTCATCCATATATTGTTCTTCTCCAACACGATTCCCTTCAATTCCTTTCTCCAAATTTGATTACTTTGACCTCCAATTCCCTTCTTATGGATTTAGGTAGATGATTTCAAAATTTGAAACTTGTTTTTTGTGAACTTCTATCAATTGTGCCTGTAATTGTGAAACTCGTTAATCTATGAATGTTTTCTCTTTAATCTGCTCTCTTTTGTGTGAACTCGTTAAATTTGCATTGTCAAAAGGTTATGGCAACATGAACAACTCAATTTTGATGATTTCAATTAAATAACTATGGTGAAAGTTCATTCTTATCTTGTTGCCCACCATGTGTTCGACAAAATGCCTCAACAAACGTGCCATAATTTACATGAACCGTTGACTTTGAATGAACCTTTACTTTAACATTTATGATTTATGAACCATAATGATATTCTTTGTGAACCAAAAGAATAATCGTATTTGCCCATTTGTAGTACTCATTATGTGTTTTACGTTTCTTTTGTAGATTGTGTATGTCTCTTACATTGCAAATTGACAATTTTGATTGAATAGAGAGGTTGAAAGCGTATACTTGTTTGGTTTCCCACCATGTGTTCGACAAAATGCCTCAACACATGTGCCTTAATTTACATGAACTGTTTTATGGTTTTTAATGAACCTTTCCTTGAAAATTTATGAACCATAATGACATTCTTTGTGAACCAAAAGAAGAATCGTATTTGCACATTTGTAGTACTCATTATGTGTTTTATGTCGCTTTAGATTTTTTTGTTGATTGCTCATCAAGCTCGAGTCATTCTAACATGTCTTATTCAAATGGTGATGCTAATACTGATGGAGTTTCATTGAAGGATTTTCATAATAATATTAGTACCATTGGTGGAGCCCCATCGGATGATGATGGGAACGATAATGATGCCTATATTTTTCACTTATCACAAGATTGTTCTTATTTCATTACTATTTGTACGGTTGAGTATAAACCTTAAACAATGTTTTGTTATGTGTATTTGAGGATTAAGTTACCTTCTACGCACTTTAACATTAAATGAACTGTATAATTACACGACATGGACCTACAAGTACAACACAATGAACCAAATTCTTTTCTTTTACACAATTTACTCATTTGATCATATATGAAACGGGTGATTCAAATTCATGAACTTAAAAACAACGAATTCAATATTTTTCTTTTATACAATTTACGCATCTTGTCATATATGAACCGATTGATTTAAATTCTTAACCATCATGTTGAAGACAATGAACCAAACAATTAAACTTCATGAACCTACAATAAATGAATTCAATACTTTCTATTGCACAATGAACCTTACAAGGGGAACAAAATGAACCTACAAGTGGAACACAATGAACCTTGTGAGTGGAGGCTTATTTGTCTTTTTGGATCAAAATCAATTTATTTACAAGTTTGCCACCGTGTCTGCCTTTTTCTTTATGATCCTTCTGATCTAATGGTAGAGATTGTTTCTCATTTTACACTATAAGGGTAAAATACTTCAGATCTATGTATATATATAAAAGCCATAAGGATTAGAGCTACCACATTGCGTCCCGTCAGATTTTTCCACATGTCGTCCCGAGGATATGCCACATAGGATTTCGCCACGTGTCAACCCTATTGTTGCACCATGTCAAAATATTTTTTACTTTTTAATTATTTTGTATTAATCCACATCAAATTTTTTATTATTCATTTCCATATAGACTTTTTGTTTAGATACCCCATATCTCAAAATGAGATTTTCTTTAATTACAAATAGACATAATTAAATTTTCTTTGGGTAAATGAATTTATTTTGAGTAATCATATCTCACATAATCATAATTAAGTATTTTATTGATTTTATTCAAAACAAAACTTTAACCAACTCTTATGTATTAAAATTTTACAATTATAAATTTCTATCAAATATTATTTGTTCAACGGATTTTAAAATTGAATTTTACACATTTAAACAACACTTGAAGTTGACTAAAAACTATTTCTTAAAATGATCTAATCAACATTATATACATTTGAAATTTTTTGTTTTGAGTAACGTATCATTTGTAATTGTAATTTGTAACCAATTTTCAAAATTGGAAAAATTAATTATACAATTTCACTAAAAAGTTATACTATATATTAACCTATTTGTTGGTTTTCTTCTTATGTTTCTTTCTCCTCCAAGATCCATAATTTTTCACATATTTTATTTTATGTTTAGCTTGCTTAAAAACCCATTCAAAATTAATCTATTTTAGAAAATATTGTATATGTTATCTATTACTATATACTAAAGCGGAAGCAAATTCTGCCACCATATTGCGCCACATCACCCATTTTTTTAAAATCTATCTTATTAAGTCTTGATTTTATCATAATCTTATACATACTTAATTAAGATGTTAGTTCTATCTGAGAATTTGAGTTGTTTAATTAATAATTTTATCCAAATATATAAGTTTTTATCTTATCATTATACACATTTATTAATACATAGATCTATCATAAACCTTTTCTTTACAAAAATATTTTTTCCGTCATAATCTATAAATCATAATATTTTACCCATTTAACTAAATATCATATTAAATTTAGTTGATTTTTCGTAATTTTATTATGATATTTTCCAAATCATCAATGGTAAATTCTACCACTATATTTAAGACAAGTATTCATTCTATTAAAATAATATATTAAATACATTTTTACTATTATATCATATTAAAATATCAATAAAAAAAGTAGATGTTATATTTACCATATATATATCACTAATATTGCATATTGATTACGCTTTAGAAAAAAAATATAGATTTCTTAACTAAGATAATAATTTGTTAACATTTTGATTACATATTTATATATTTAATTATTTAATTATTTTTTCAAAAAACAATAACATATATACGAGATAGTTTTGTTTTCTATAGGTCTGTTCGGCACCACATGCATTATGAAAAATAATAGCTTATTTTTGTATTGGGTATTGTGCCTATGAGAGGGAAGAATTTTCTAGAATAGGGAAAATAAGGACTTATAATGCATTATTTGTGAAAAGCAAGTGTAAACGAACAAACCTTATATAACTTATCGATTTTGTCGATATCTTTAATATTATAATATATTAATCCGAGTTTTTATTTAAACTTATCGATTTTGTTATATAATTTAGTTTACATAATTTAATTTAAATGTCAAAAGATTTGTATTAGTTGTTAATAGAATGTGATAATGCATCTTATCTTATCTCATTCTTCTTCAATTATGTAAATATATGTTTATGTATGTATTAAAAAGTAAATATATAAATAAAATTTATTTGTACATGATGATATACAAGAACTATATCATTTGATAACTCAAAAAATAAGCAACATTTTAAAACAAAGGATATATACATATGATAACATTTGTAATTGTGATAGTAAATTCATACATAAAAATAAATAAATAACATCCCCGTACAAGGTACGGGTCATCTACTAGTATGTATCTATTTCACTTAATTCTTTATTACCTTTTTAGTGTAGATAATTTTATAGCTTTTAAATTTCATCCATTCTTTTTTTTTAATTCTTTAGTTAGTATGGATAATGTTTTTTATTATAAATTTTCATACTCACAAAATTCCAAATATTTGTAGTTATTTTTGATGTCTAAAAGAACTATTTTGATGTATATTTAGGCGTTTAAGTGATATCTATTTTATGTTACAAACTAATGTTACGTCACTTGCAACATTCTCTTTCATTTCATATTGTCATAATTTAAAAATGAACTAATGTTTAATATCATAACTCATTTTTCGGTGCATCAACATATTACGTAGACTTTCATCGTAATCATGTGCTGGGCACGGTGATTATACTAGTTATGTATGAAAATGCACAATCATATTGTACAAGTATGAGACTGTAGAGTTTATTCCAAAACTTACACATTAAAAGGTAAAAAAATGGTGTTTTACCTACACTAGTTGTACCCGTCGTGTCATATACGACTTGTATTTTTAAATTTATTTTTGAATATATAATATATAGAATATAAATGTGAAATGTATAAGAAAAGCTGTAACATATTTTGGTTTAATCGATTATTAGAAGTTTTTAATTGTTAAATGATTGATTGAAAATATGTTATTATGCAAATCACATATGTATATTTAATAGTCAATATAATACATTATTATGAAATTTAGAATTACTTATATTTTAGTATGCAAAGCACCAACTTGATATAACCAAATTAAACATGTAGTTATTTTATCATAATATTTAATGAATAATATTTTTCCTCTATATGTATGAAAAGACCAAAAAAACATATATCTTATTAAAATATAATATATTTCAAGGTAAATAAAATACACTTAACTTTTAATCCATTAAAGTTTTCGATAACAATGATTATGTATCCTTATTCTTATTATCCTAAAGTTGAAACCTTGATGGTCTATATGACATAAATTGAGATCCTTCATTTGATTTTTATTATTTTTATTTTTATTTTAGTTGACTTGTTATCTTTATATGAGTTTCTATTATGTTTTATTGCTTATCATAAAAAATAAATTGCTAAATGAATTTGTTACATAAATTGATTTAATGTAATAATGTAGAAACCATATGTATGTATATACGATATAAAGCTTTATGTACTTTTGTTATAACCCCTATTTAGTTATACATAATTGAATAATATTATATCCATTTGTAGAAAGATTTTATAAATAGACTTCCACGTATTAAGATTGAAAAATATGTAATGGTAGTGGGTAAAAAAAGATAGTTAGTACATCATGTAAAGATAGAAATAAAATTCAAGATAAAAAATGATTTTGTGAATATTACCTTATCACTTTTAAAAATAATCTATTAGATTAAATTGATTTATAGAAGATAGACAGTATGACTTTAAAGATAAAATTGAGGATTAGATAATTAAAGAAAATAAAATATATAAAGTTGTTATGATGTATTTGAGTTCAAAAAAAAAATTAAAATCTAGCCGTACCTGTCGTGCCATGCACGACGATGTCTCACGCTTCACATTTTAAAATTATTTTTATTATAAATAGGATATTAATAAGTGAAAACATATAGTTTAATGAAAATTTTAGCATATGAAAATATTCTTTTTTTTCTAGACGAAAAAGATTATTTTTTCAAATTTGTAGTATCACACGTATGAGATTGTAAAAATATAAAACATATTCTAACTATAGAACAATTTTGTAACTAAAATTTACTTACTTATCATCCTTCAACATTTGTCTCTAATGGTTAATATATATCATTGTTTTTATTATCACAATTTTGAGACATTATTATAAGTCAATATAATACAAAATGAGATGTTTTAATTGATTATTTTGTTTTGATCTTATTTTTTTATTTTAATAATATAATTTATTAGTATGAGATATAATTACTATGGATTTTTATTTAATTAAAAACATTAAAATATAATATCAAAATTTAGAAATAGAAAATGAGTCCAACATGATTCTAATAACTTTATATATTGAAATATAAAATATATATTAATCAACTGTTATTTTATTTTGAAAGATAAAAGTTAAGTTATTATGAAAATGATAATATATAATTTAAGTAAACGATTAAAAAAATAAATTTATTTAATTCTAAAGATAAGAAAAATAATTTAATTATAAAAAGGGCTTCTATTTTTAGATTATTTTAAATTAAATTTTTTGTAAATTACTTCTTATATAAAGAGATTATAAAGATAACTAACATATCAAAAAAGATAGAATATCTTATCAAAATTCAAAAAATATCTTTTACATAAATTGATAATAAAGAATGTAATTAAAATAATTAAAATAACATGAACAAAATTTATTTGTTTAATTATGAGAGATAAGAGATAAATTATTAGAAGGATGATAATATATAATTTAACTAAAATTTAATAAATATAAATTGATTTAGTATCAAAGATAAAAAAAACTTAGAAAAATGGGGCTTCCATTTTAAAATTATTTTTTAAATTCGAATTTCTTATATTAGTTCTTATATAAATAGATTAAAATGGTAAGTAAAAAGATAAGTTATTTAACATGTACCTTTTATAGAAAGAAATTTTAAAGATACATAATATTGATTCAAAGATAGCTAGATATTAGATGAGTAAGAAAAAAGATAAAAATTAAAGATTAGATAATTAAGGAAATTTTTAAGATAAATAGTAGTATGTCTTTAAAGATAGATATTAAATGGATAAGAAAAACAATGAAATTAAAGATTAGATAGTTAAGAAAAATAAAACATTTAATTGTTAAAAAAAAGAGGGGTCAGAATCAATGTGGTGGCTCGAAAACTGTCGAATTTTATAATATACTAGCAGACGACCCGTACCCTGTACGGGGGTGTTATTTATTTATTTATTGCTTTGTGTATGAATTTACTATAACAATTACAAATATTATCATATGTATACTTTGTTTTAAAATGACGCTTATTTTTTGGATTATAAAATGACATAATTCTTGTATATCATCATATATGTAAATAAATTTTATTTGTGTATTTACTTTTTATACATACATAAACATATATTTAAATGATCGAGGAAGAATGAAATAAGATAAGATGCATTATCACATTTTATTAACAGTTGATAGAAATCTTTTGGCACTTAAATTAAATTACGTAATAAAATCAATAAGTTTAAATAAAATTCGGATTAATATATTATAATACTAAATATATAGATAATATTTAATAAGTTAAATAGAAAACCAAATGATCTCGTATATATGTTATTGTTTTCTGAAAAATTTATTACATAATAAATATATAAAAATGTAATGAAAATGTGAACGAATTATTACCTTAATTAAGAAAATTTTTTTTTCTAAAGTGTAATCAATATGCAATATTAGTGATATATATATATATGTTATAATAACATATACTTTTTTTATTAATATTATAATATGATATGATATTAAAAATGTATTTAATTTATTATTTTAATAGAATGAATATTTGTCTTAAATATAGTGGTAGAATTTGCTACTATTGATGATTTAAAAAATACCATAATAAAATTATGAAAAATAAATTAAATTTAATATGATATTTAATTAAATGGGTAAAATATTATGATTATGATTATGATTTTTAGATTGTCTCGAAAAAAATACTTTTTTAAATAAAAGGTTTATGATATATCTATGTATTAATTAAATGTGTATAATGATAAGATAAAGATTTATATATTTGGATAAAATTATTAATTAAACAACACAAATTCTAATATAGAAGTAATAATTTAAATTAAGTATCTATAAGATTATGATAAAATTAAGATTTAATAAGATAAATGTTTGTAAAAAAGGGTGATGTGGTGCAATATAGTGGCAGAATTTGCATCCATTTTAGTATATAGTAATAGATAGATTGATTGATTGATATTGATTGGAATCCACTCTCACACATGTAATTAGGGGTTGAGATTGACCAATTCTTGCCTCCTAATTATAGGAGCTTGTAGGGTTTGTATTTGTTCTTGGTCTATGGTTTTGCGTAGGATTTGTTGGTATTAGGTTTGCCCAGGCAGCAGAGCGCAAACCCGTTGGCCCTCTTCTATAGTGAGAGACTAGTACTAGAGGGCACATTGTGACCCATTCTCCTCCTGCTCTGTTCGTCAGCCACCCAACACGCACTCCCATTCTTTTTCATTATCCTCCATAGCCAAATTCTACACACACTCTCTCAAATTCTCAATCGCTCCGGGGTCTCCAATCTCGATCCCGACAGAAGCGAGCCCCGATTGTGGAGGAATTCGAGTGCTGAATTCTCTCCGGGGCCTCTCTATATCTAGGGTTTGGGCTCTCTGAGAGATGTGGTATGCTCCAAGATTTGATGAGCTTTCTCTCTCTCTGCTGGAGGCCTTTTGGCGTTAATGGTGTCGCCGCCGCCCGCGACGGCCTCCTCTGGTATCGCGACTCCGGCCGTTGCTCCGCTGGATCTTTCTCCATGGCCGTCGTTCAGGCCAACCAGATCATCGAGGATCAGAGTCAGCTTGAGTCTGGACCCTTCGGTACCTTCCTTGGGATTTATGATGGCCATGGCGGTCCCGACGCCGCTCGTTACATCTCTGATAACCTCTTCCGCCATTTCCAAGGTCCAATTTCCTTACAATTCAGGCTTCCTTTCTCTTTCTTGATACGGAGTAGTATATTATTGCTTCTCACTGCCGATACTCTCTGTGAAAATTGAAAATGATTCCACTGAGCGTATGTATTCTTTTTCTTGATTTTTGTGCTTGTAGTCAGAGTATATGGGAAATGACTGTTTGGTTTAGCAATTCTTTCTTACTGTTGATCATGTAAGCAATCAAGCGTATTGAGCAGTCTTGCATTATGAATCTTATACATTGTACTACTGCAGCCATATCAGCAGAAGCTCGGGGCGTAATCAACTCTGAGACTATAAGACGAGCTTTTCTTGAGACGGAGGAAGGTTTCACTGCTCTTGTATCTCAGTCATGGAATGCGAGGCCCAACCTTGCAACAGTAGGCTCCTGCTGTCTAGTTGGCGTCATATCTCAACAAACTCTTTATGTGGCAAATCTCGGTGACTCCCGTGCTGTATTGGGAAGGAAAATTCGCTACACAAGAGATGTGGAGGCTATTCAGCTGTCAACTGAGCATAATGCTAACCTCGAGGCTGTTAGGGACGAACTAAAAGACTTGCATCCCAATGACTCTCAGATTGTTGTCTTAAAGCATGGAGTATGGAGAGTAAAAGGAATCATTCAGGTTAGCAAAATTCCAGAAAGCTGTATAAGCTTTTTCATGGGTTTCTTATTCGTAGTTTCCAATTCTGTTGCATATATTAGTGAACATATTGCATTGAGCTTTCTTAGCAATTCTATGGAGGCAAATTTGTTAACACTTTGGTTATGAAATATATAGTGAAGTCCATATATGATTATATTATTCGTCACAAGGATGCAAGGATAGGAATTATAGTGATTTCCTTTATGCTGTTTACTTCTAATTTTGCAAATAGCTTGTCAATAATGTAATTAGGTGACACTTTGTAGTCCCTCACATCTCGAACTACTGTGAGGCTCTGGTATCATAGAAGCCAATGCAGAACATTAACTCTTTTATGTTCACAGTTGTTATTCAAAACCTTTGGCCTCTAGATTCCATTTATTCTAACTGATTAATAATAATATTTTGTGACCATTACTGTTTTGTTTGTAATGTCAACCTGCTTCTACAAATTGTGCATGTGAAAGACAATGCTTTATGACTCTGGGCACTCTTATCAACTCTTCTCTATGTCTAACAAAACATTTCTTTTGAGATTCAACAAATTACAATCTGTTTGATCATGAAGGGAAATTCAGATATAGATTTGTGCACTGATCATGAAAAGGTTAGCATTATATATGTTTGGGATCTGACTAAAGTAACAGAGGAGAAATTAGTTACTTAATTTCCCCTGATTATATAGAACAAGTAATAAGATATAGTATAACAGCATCCGAAGAAAGAAATTCTATTTGAAAAAGAGGAAATTGTTTTGATCTATATTTTATATGAAACCAAGACCTTTTTTTTCATTTCTTTTCACTTCATTCATTTTTTTTAGTTTTTGTTTACCTTACATCAAAACATGGGGCAGAGGCTTGATGTTTGAACATTAAAAATTTCCTTTTTCTGCTGTGTTCTATTTCCCATGGAAATGGAAGCATCAAGCTTCACAAAGAAAATATTATCCTCCTGTGGACAGCATAATTCATTTTCATTTCTGCATGCTTGTTTCATTGAACTTTGAAGTTGCCCATTCTCATTCATTATTTCTTACACGATGAATCAAAATCACCAATCATGATCATTATTAAATTGGAATTACTGTGCAAGATGGTAGAATTCAGTTTTTTAATGGTTAGCATATCTACAGCCTAACTATTGTTTGCCTTACAGCTTTGCTTCTTGAATATGATACTGACCTTTCAAGATCATTTGTGTGAAAAGGATAGTGAATGAGATGTCATTTTGGCTTGTTTCGTCTTTCATGCAGGTTTCTAGATCTATAGGTGACGTATATATGAAACATGCACAGTATAATAGGGAACCTATAGCTGCGAAATTCAGACTCCCTGAGCCAATGGATATGCCGATAATGTCTGCAAATCCATCCATCATTTCCCATCATGTTGAGCCAGATGATTGTTTTGTTATTTTTGCTTCTGATGGTCTGTGGGAACACTTGACTAATGAGAAGGCTGTTGAGATTGTCCACAACAATCCTCGAGTGGTAAGCTTTTTCTGCAACGAATATATCCATGCTCCATGTTTCATTATATGCTTAGTTATTTTGCATCCTTTTACTGTGTATCATGTATTGATGTGCTATAACTTCAGACATCTTAATTTAATAATGATAATCAGAATCAAGTTTGTGTCGGTTGTTACTTCGTATTCTATTGTTTTCATGGTTCACTTATTTGGAAGTTGCTGCAACTATCGGTAGCTCACAGGTATCCGTAAATGTAGGGAATTGCAAAGCGGTTGGTAAATTGCGCACTTCAAGAAGCTGCTAAGAAAAGAGAGATGCGGTTCTCAGATCTGCAGAAGATAGACAAGAAAGTGAGACGCCATTTTCATGACGACATTTCAGTGATCGTGCTGTTCCTAAATCATGATCTCATATCCAAAGGCACTATGCTGCAGTCTCCAATTTCCATCAGGAGCCCTTAAAAAGTGGACCTTCTTTCCGAAATTCTATAGAAAGCTTGGAACATCCTGAGGGCCGACTGGTAATGAATAATCTTCCGTTTTGCTCATAATGCAGTCCTAGATGATGGATTTCCTTTTTGTCTAAATTTTTTTCATGATTGACCTAAAATAAGGTCTGAATGGACTATGATACTCAGATCAACTGGTATAGTCTTGGGTCTAGGGTTTTGGAATAGTTGAGTTCTGGGTTCGTAGGGTCAGTTTGGATTTGGTTGGAATTTTTTTGTTACATTGATATTGACATTTATATGACCACGTAAAGGACAAATTAAACATAGCACAATATTTTTCAATCCTTTTGTCTTCTCCGATTTACTGAATTGTCACATTCCTATTCAGTTCTTTGTTTCTTGCCCGAGCCCCTAACACAGGTTGTATAATTGTCTTTATCACAGTTTTTATTTGATCCAAATGTAATCCTTGTATGAGTGTTTTTTAGTTGTAGATTGACTTGTTATCCCGGCTGGAATGCAGCATGTTAATGGGAGTCACTTGTAAAATGATGCAACCACTTACAAAGTAATACAAAGTCACTTGTAATGCGATGAATACTCAGTGAAAAATGTCATGTACACTCACTTACAAAACTTGTGTACAACCGAATCCAAAAACATACACCCTCGACAAAAAAAAAGAGTTTATCTCCAGGACGATACTTAACATTTATAAACTTGCACAATGTCTGGTGCAAAAATAAACACTTTTTTCTCTCTTAGGCTTTGGTTCTAGCTTTGTTTCTTTCCTTTCTCTTCCGATGTAAGTTCCCTTGTAAATCCATCTTTTCTTTTGCAATTCCCCTTTTAAATCCATCTTTGGATGATGAGGTGTCTGGCCCTTTCATTATTTCTTGCTCTGACTCTTTTGTTGGAACCTTCTGGACCTTGCTTTATGGTGATCCGAAGTATATAATTTATATATATAATACAAAAATTTATACATTAATGTTTCAATATATATATAATGTATTAGGTTACATCTTTCAATAAGTTAGCAAGTAAAAATTAAGGTATATCTTTCAATAATTTAGCAAGTAACAATTACAATAGAACTTTCATCATACGCAAGACATATTATATTAAGGCTTATTGTTACACCTCCATTCTTCAACCTATAAACATAATTAATTAAAAATAACTCTTCCATCTTATACACCAATTTAAATCTCAATTCTTCAACTTCTCACCATCTTTTTCATGCATTATACATAGTAGAGTTAATTAACCCCATGAATTTTCATTCTCTCTTCCACACCGTTACAAAGATTAAAGATTTCAGGAAATCATGTCATATTCTTCAAATGTTTTGGTAGGGCTTTGATTTTATGACATGTACTCACTCCACAGTATATAATCTTCGCTATATCTTCTTGTGTGATGGTACATGTAAAATCTGATCCATCTAATACAAATAACAAATGAACAAGAGAACACATATTGTTAGTTCTTCCTTAATAGTCATTGACTTTATTATCCTGCTCATATTATTGTATAAATAGCAATGTGGATCCGTACAACACACAGAGTTGACAACCTAGGTAATTAATACGTAAAACTTGTCCACTCACACTAAGCCAGATAAGTGAACGACCATGTGAATCGGTCCTGACATAGTGCAGTTGTATTGTACTTAGCTACTTGTGTAAAAATCATGTCGTTAGTTTGTTGCTACGTAATGGGTTATATAGAGTTGAAATTCGAATCGTAGACGCCACTGGGGGTGTAGCTCATATGGTAGAGCGCTCGCTTCGCATGCGAGAGGCACGGGGTTCGATTCCCCGCACCTCCATATTTTGTTGCCGTTTTACTTTTTTCGGTTTTTTTTTTCAGCATTAGAAAAAAAAGTTTGTATGCAATAAAATCTATTCATAAAAAACATGCTCTTATCTAATTATGAAAATCAATGAAACACTTCAGTTGAAACACAACCCTCGATTTAAATATTTCAACAAATTCTCTCTAAAAATCTTGGCTCCATTCGTGATGTTGGGTTTTATTCCTTTATCCGAATATGATGGAAGGATATTCCTTGTGTTTGGACTGGGTTTTCTTGGATCTCTTTGCTTGGACTGTGGGTTTTGTTGGATCTCTTGGTGTTGGGTTCATTTTTTCCATTTGGTTGGCTGAAACGGAATTAATCGATCACTTAGTAATTTACGTTTGTAGTAGCTTTTGTTTGATTGGAAAACAAGATGCATGTATTTCATTTAGCTGTCAACTGTTTCTTTAAAATTATTTTGCTTCCAATATTTTTAGTTACCATCTTAATCTATGTTTTACTCGACAATCACAAAATACGAGATCCATTATAATATGAGAAAGACTTGTATAAGAAGGGATCTTAGGGTAAGAATTAGGAATAGATCTCCACCGTCCGATCTCCTTGTCAAAATTTACGCATTACTTCCAAAAAAATGAAAAATAATAAACCTTTCCTCGTCTTCTCCGCTCAGATCGAAGACGCTCCAATCTTCCCCTCCCCAAATCCTCCTCCGCTCAGATCGAAAACGAGAGCCTCCAGACGATGTGCTAGAAGATCGTCAAGGCAGACTACGATTTCCGGCCTGGATTCCCTCACGGAGCCAGGAAGCTCATCGGGAAGATGCTCACGCCAGATCCGAGCAGGCGGATCTCGATCGAAGCCCTAAATCTTGATCGAAGCCCTAAAAAACCTTTCCTCGTCTTCGTCGCTCTCAAGAACATCAGGAAGGGGGAGAAGCTTCTCTCTGTGCCACCGTCTCCTTCTCGTCCTCATCTTCGAGGCCTTCGATTCCGACGAAGGAGCGGATTTGGCGAGTGTGGCGATCTGGAGTTTCCACAAGCTGAGGTTTGGCGCGGGGTCTTCGAGCGAGTCTTGGCAAGCAAACATAATCGATTGCGTGGTGGTGGAGAAGCTTTCGATCTCGAATAGATCGGAGCTAGCGTCGCTGCACATGTCCTCTTCGTAGCTCGGTCGCCGGGATTTCGGACTCGCTGTGAGTGTTAGGTTTCGGCCATCTGTGGCCGGAAGACCTCGATCGAGTCCCGAGGAGTGTCGCCGGTGATCGGTTTTACAATGTTGAAGATTCGATTCGACGGAGTCGCCGAGTTGTTAAGGATCAGGAATGTGAATCCGTTGCTCGTGGTGCCAGTGCCGTCAGAGAAGGTTTTGACGCTGACAGCGACGCGATCAGGTTGAGATCTGCATTTCCTTTGATGATCTGAACCGTCAATTTGCTTTTGTAAGTTCGGATAATTGAGTCATGCCTTGGATTCAGTTTCTAGCTCTAACAAGAGGATGTTCATGTTTTTGTTGATGCTAATATGTGGAAATTTTGGAAATTAAGTGGTTTCTCACTTTGTGTAAGCTCCATTTGCGAATTAGAGATCACTGTGAATTGAGGTCTCACTTTGTGTAAGCTCCAAAACAAACTTGATCTCTTGTAGTATTGAGTTTTTTTAAACAAAGCAGTAGTAGATAGATAAAGCTCAGCTAATGATGTCAATATTAATTCTTCAAGCAGAAATGCTTTGTTTTGGATTTCTGCTTGGAAGAAGCTATCATTGTTCATACGTTTATGCATTGTATTGCATATTTGAGAGACTCACAAGCTGCTTCATTTACAAGAAGAATACAACTATGCTTGATTATCAGTGTAAATTTATAAGCTATTCAACGATTAGGGGAATTTAAAGGATGAATTGCTCATGCTTGTTTGTCTCTTCTTCTTTTTGCGTAACTTCTTTGATCTTAATACAAGAGTGGATGAGTACCCGGAGTCGGTGAATTGTTCAATTGGGAACTAAGTTGAACGATACCTTAGTTTGATTGTTATATGCAGTACTATTTTCTTTGTTCTTCTTGATCCATTGTTGCTTTGACTAATTTATTTGGTTAGTTGTTTGTTGTGAGTTTGTGAATGCTTATGATTAAGTTCATCAATTGAGATATCAATTTGTTCAACTAGGAGAAGAATTTATGCAATAGAAATATGAGTTTTCTTCAATGAAGACATGGATTTGACTCTTTCCAATGAAAAGAACTATTTTGTTAGTCGTTCTGGCTTAAAATCTATCTATCGAAACCATTCAGCTATGCAAATTTCCACATGGATGTTGCTCCATGCAAACAAATTGACCATAGAGTTGAACAAATTTGACCATAGAGTTGAACAAATTGTCAATAAAGTTGAACAAATATGGATGAACAAATTGACAATAGAGTTGAACAAATATGGATGAACAAATTGACAATAGAGTTGAACAAATATTGATGAACAAATTGACCATAGAGTTGAACAAATTGACAATGGAGTTGAACAAATTGTCAATAAAGTTGAACAAATATGGATGAACAAATTGACAATAGAGTTGAACAAATATGGATAAACAAATTGACAATAGAGTTGAACAAATATTGATGAACAAATTGACCATAGAGTTGAATAAATTGACAATGGAGTTGAACAAATTGGCAATAGAGTTGAACAAATTGGCAATTGATGTGAATAGGGAGGATGTAATCAACTTTCTCTACTCTCTCTGTATTTTGTCCTCGTTCGATTTGAGGATCGCATTTGATTTGTTAATAGAGGAATTAGTGTGGAAGAGCCTTATCCGTTTTCGTCATGAAATTTTCTCAATCAAATGTGTTTGTTTTGTATCTGTGAATCGTGATTGGTTCTTGCGAATTAGTTGACCTTCTAAGTTTGTCTTTTGCTTGATTGGTTCCAGTTGAAACAATGCAAATGCAAATCTGTTATTTCGTGTGCACTTGAAAGTGTGTTTTTAAACTATAAAATATGGATGAACAAATTGATCATAGAGGTGAACAAATAGGTGATAGAGTTGAATAAATTGCCCATATAGGTGAACAAATTGCCAAAAAATGTACAAAGTTTGATTGCTATAAAATATGGATGAACAAATTTGATCATAGAGGTGAACAAATTGCCAAAGTGAAATAAATTATACAAACTTCGATTGCTATAAAATATGACATGGATGAACAAATTGACCATAGATTTGAACAAATTGGCAATAGAGTTGAACAAATATGGATCAACAAATTAACCTTAGAGGTGAACAAATTGTCGATAGAGTTAAATTGAGTAATAATGAATCCTTGTTTTTCTTTGTTGTTGATGATCATGCCGTTTTTGGCCTTGATTTCATGGGAGTTTGCACTCAATGATTAGTAGTCCTCATTTTACGCCATGTGATTGTGTGCATCTCTTGGTCAATTTGTTGATGATCATGCTTGGATTAATGATTCTAAAATTGATCATAGAGTTGAACAAATTGACCATAGAGTTGAACAAATTGGCAATAAAGTTGAACAAATATGGATGAACAAATTGACCTTAAAGGTGAACAAATATTGATGAATACATTGACAATAGAGTTGAACAAATTGGCCATAGAGTTGAACAAATTGGCAATAGAGTTGCACAAATATAAATGAACAAATTGATCTTAGAGGTGAACAAATATTGATGAATACATTGACAATAGAGTTGAACAAATTGGCCATAGAGTTGAACAAATTGGCAATAGAGTTGCACAAGTATGGATGAACAAATTGACCTTAGAGGTGAACAAATTGACGATAAAGTTGAACAAATAGTGATGAACGAATTGACCATAGAGTTGAACAATTGACAATAGAATTGAGCAAATTGGCAATAGAGTTGAACAAATTAACCATAAAGGTGAACAAATTGCCAAAGCGAAACAAACTATACGATCTTCGACTGCTATAAAATATGACATGAATGCACAAATTGACCATAGAGTTGCACAAATGAGCAATAGAGTTGAGCAAATATGGTCGCACAAATCGGCCATAGAGTTGAACAAATGAGCAATAGAGTTGAACAAATATGGCTGAACAAATCGGCCATAGAGTTGAACAAAGGTTGGACGCGCGCTGTATCCGTGTTTTCCGAAAAATACGGGAAAATTTAGCCCGTGCCGTTTTTTTTCCTTTTTTTTTTCTTGAGTACATGATCTTTCCTCATCCAATGACTGTGATTCATTCCTATTTCCTACCGTAATATTCATTCCTACCGGATCCGGACCCATAATATTAGATCATGATTGAATCACAGGGATCATGTCTCTTTTAGCTAAATGTTAGGAACCATTTGCTAACTTGACAAAAAAAAACAAAGGAACCATTTGCTAAGCCAAAATAGAAGGGATATAAGTCTAGTTCTAACTAATTCAAAAGCAAAAAATGCAACTAATTGAAAACAAGAAAAACAACTAATATGACAGTTGTAATATATTAGAGTATAGAGTTCTAAAGTTAGGGCTCCCCACAACTTTGATTCAATGATCTCATATCTAAGGTCATAAATTAACCCATTTCAAACCCAAATTTATTATACTAATAAGTAATAACAAATCAAGAACTCACTTTCATGATGAATAAAGACAATAAAAGCCCTTAACCACTTATAATTCTAATTATAAATTATAAGTGGGCCGAATACATGTACGGCTTGTTGAACTTGTAATTTTTTTTTTACCAGATGCCCAACCAAAAAATGTTCTATTAAAGCCTCAAACTTACTAATTTTGTTCTACTAGACCCCTATTGTTGACGTGGCATCGCACGTGTGATACACGTTGATCTTGTGCGACTGAAATATTATTAATGCAATATTTCATTAAATAATAATATTTCTATTTATTGAAAATAAAATATATTATAATTTTAAAAATAGATTTTATACATTCCTTAAATATACTATATCATTCAACCCAATGCATTTCAAATTTCAATCCATTCAGGTTGGGGTTAAAAAGATAATGCAAGTGTAGTGCGATTGAAAATATTATAAAATAATATTTTAGTTAACTAATATTATTTGATACTAAGATATTTTTTATTTTAATGATAAAATATATTATAAAAAATTATTGCATGAACTGAATATGTTATTTCGTGTTTCGTAGAAAGAGGTGGATAAAAAATATACATAAATATAGTTTTTTCAACAATGTCAGGTCACCGCCACGTCATTGCCATGTCAGCGCCACGTGGCAAAGACGTGGCGTTGACGTGACTGCGACGTAGCGGATGGCGTGTTGATATGCTCTCATTAGTATGGTTTATCTCTTGTATTTTAGGGCTATATTGAGTGTGTTTAGGTTATAGTTTGTGCGTAATTATAATATCTAGGCCGAAGATACAAGGATTCAAGTTTCAAGACTTTTGAAGACGTTTTGAGCAGTGTACACGACACCTCTTGCTTGCAAAGGCTATATCTAGAGCTACAGTGGTCATATTAGCTGATTCTAGTATCATTGAAAAGCTATCTTGAAGAGCTTCAATTCATATTTTTACACCGAAGTCAGATTCCAAGCCGAAGAGGGTCAAAACAGCCTCCGGAGTGTTGTAAGTGAACAATACCGCGCCCGCGGTGGCATCCTAGAGACAACTTGTTCTATCTTCCGAAAGCGCGGGCGCGGTTTTACAACAGATCCGAGCTGTGCGTTTTTCTATCTTCTTTTCTTTTTCCTATCTTTCATCTATCCTTTTTTAGCTCGGGGAGCATGTTCCCTGGGTCTATATAAGGGGAGCCTTGTCTTATGTTTTAGGTATCCAATTTACATCCATTATTATTCTCAATTCACATGAAATTAATTCTTTTATTTAGTTTGTATTATGGAGAGCTAGTCTCCTAGGGTTTGTTCAAGGGAGAAGCTCCTCGTGAGGTTTTGGTAATTGATTTCTATCCTTTGGTTAATATTGACTCTCTTGTGCTTCATCTTATGAATGTTGATTGATTTAGCATGTCTGGCCAACTTGTTGAATTGATTGATTTTCTACTGTTGTATTGGGTTTGCACCATGGACAAACATGTTTTCTGAAAACAACATAACCTAGATATGTTGTCTATGCAACTAGGACTAAGAAGAGAATTGATTGTATCCTTTTGCAGTGAACTCGTAGCTTGATTGTTTTTGCATGTATCCTGCATATCCTTGTTCAATATGCTAATTCTACGTTAAGCGTCCTTGCCTAGGGTTATAGAATTGCTTGGACCATGGACTTGCGATTGTTAATGATCAGGATAGGAATTAACCATAGGTGTGAATGAAATCAATGGATGAATCTATGATCGAGTGATTTGTTCAGAGTGGATTTTTTTTACAAGGTAATGATTAGGGGACCGACCCTTACGAGGGGCGCCCTAGAGCATCCTTTTGGATGAGAACTGAAAGTTCTAGCAAAGATGAGATGGTAGAGCTTTGGAGACTGGCCCATTTTTGCAATTAGGTCGGCCATAGTATTACAGCATCTACTCACGTGAGAAATCTTACTCTTTCAAAGTTTCTCAAGGACACCATAATGTCAGATCTCAACATTTCTATTTCCCAAGGACATGGGCCTCTATTTTGAACTGCTTTGATCACTACTAGATTGTCACCTTCAATCTCAATTTTCTTTATTCGTAGTTCCATGACCCTCCGAATGCCATCTAAAAAAGCTAGAGCTTCCGCTTTTATGGCTGAGGCATAGTGGTATTTGGTTGTTGTTATATCAATAACCTCTGTTTGGGGTCCCCTTATTATTGATCGATCCAGATGTTGCCCTATCGTCTACTAAGCTTGAGCCATCCACATTGATCTTGTAAAATCCATTGCATGGCTTTTTCCAAATTTTCTTTTGCTTTTGTCTTCTATTAGGCTTTGTGTTATATTTTTCAAAGTCTTCATCATTGCTCCAATGTTTTGCTTGTGCCCAATTAAAAATTTGTGTTTTTATGTATTGTGCTAAGTCCGGGATTAACTCAGTTGGATCTTGTTGAAAAACTATTTTGTTGCGGTGATGCCATATTACCCACCAAGTAGTGGCTAATTCTATGAACTCCTCGGTTGTTAATATTTGTCGTATTTTCTCAATTATTGATATCAGGTTTGGTGAGTTTGCTCTTATTTGCTGGACGAATCGTCGACGTGCTAATGCATTCACTGATCCACTCGGGCCATTGTTTCGGGAACCCAACATCTAATAAGATGTTGACCAGAAAATCCCATCGAAGGCGGTATAGTAGGCTTTCTTAAGGTCGATTTTGAGAAGGACGCATTATTTGTGACCTCGCCTCTTCTCATGGAATGGACCAACTCTTGCGCAATAACAATATTGCCAGAAATGAGTCCGCCGGGAAAAAGACTGCCCTGCATCAATCCTATGAGGTTGACCAAAACGGGCCGCATCCGGTTCACAAGGACCTTAGTCACCACCTTGTAGATCACGTTGCAAAGCGATATCGGTTTGAACTAGCGTATCCTATTCGGCTTGGCCACTTTGGCGAGGAGAACAATAAGGGTCTCCTTAACCCCCCTTTGAAACATTCCCGGCCTAAATAACTCTTTGACAAATCTGCAAACCAACTGCCCCACTAAATTCCATGACATCTTGAAGAAAACCGATTGGAATCCATCGATGCCTGGGGCCTTTAGACTGCCCATCTACTTGATCACAACACTGATTTCAAGGTCCGTAGCTGGCTGGAACAAGCTGTTCCATCTCTCTGAGTTGATCGGTGGAAAAGAGTCCTTGATTATCTGTGCTTGAAAATCCTTAGTTTGTTACAAGAGGTTTCTGAAATAATCAAGCGCCATCATTCTCATTTAGCAAGGCATCCATCCTGTTACGACGCCGCCGGACCATTGTCGACATATAAAAAGAGGTGTTGCGATCTCCGACCACAAGCCAATTTCCCCAGGATTTT
Organism: Polygonum maritimum; assembly: GCA_963924305.1. Classification (NCBI taxonomy): domain Eukaryota; kingdom Viridiplantae; phylum Streptophyta; class Magnoliopsida; order Caryophyllales; family Polygonaceae; genus Polygonum; species Polygonum maritimum. The sequence goes on from OZ002729.1 coordinate 31,248,478, forward strand.
TGGAGCCTCATCAGCTCCTCTTGTTCAAGAATCTTGCTCAACTCCAATTGCAAGTCGTTCTCAAGCATGATCAAGTATGAACTAGCACCACACGCATAAGATTTTTGGATGCCAGCCAACCTCCTGAGGATCCTCTGATTTCGATGACGTATATTTCTGAAGACCTCCGTGCTCCACTTGGTGAGCGTCTGTTTGAGGGACTCTAGGGTTGCTAGGGTGTCAATATCACGGTTCTAGTTCTGTTCAAGCATCCCGTTGAATTCCTCATGAGTCGTCCATGCCACCTCAAAACAGAATGCGCATCGGCCCTTGTTTGGGTTTTTGTTCGAATCAAGACTGAGTAGTAGGGGAGCATGATCTAACCCAAACATGGGCAGGTGGCAAAATGAGGCATCCGGCCAATCAATTTTAGCGCTTGGGTTGGTGAAAACACAATCGAGGCATCAGACTATGAAAGTTCTCGCAGACTTTCTTGTTGACCATGTGAACTTTCCCCCGGTGAATCCCATGTCGATGAGGGTGGCCTCGTCCACCCATTTTTGGCAAGTCTCTGTGTCCGGTGACAACGTATCGATGGTTCTTGTTCTTTCTCAACTATGGGGGAATGCAATTGAAATCACCCCCCATTATCACCAGCCCGAAAATTCTACAGCAAGTGTGTTGCAAATCGTGCTAGAAAACGTGCCTGTTAGTTTCACTCTAAGGTGCATAAACAAAAACAGATCGAGAACCATTATACTGAACAGTGGTGTGGATAAATCGATTGTGAATGTTGGGACGCTATCAAGGACGCCTGTGTAGTTGTTAGTGTACCACACAACCGTCCCTTAGTTTTGATATGACAAACTCACTTTGATTCTCATAAATTTGTCCAAGTGTTCAGGAAAGCCAGTGACAAAAGGACAACAAGTGTGTGGACGTCCCTAGGCTTAGGGACGATAACTACCAGGAAGTAAGGACCAGCAAGAGATTACTTGAACAAGGACGGAGTCCTAAGCAAGTAGGAATGCAAGCAGAGCGTCCTTACTCACTAGCCGACAGGATGACATCACTCGACAACATTTGATCATCCTGGACACGTGGAGACCGATCCTGTAGCAGACTCCAACACTACGTGGCGGACGATCCTGTAGCAGAGTTCATCAACACGTGGCGGCAGATCCTGTAGCAGAGTCCATCACACACAGCTGGATATAGGAAGCTTCCTCATCACGGCCATACTACGTGGAGGAAGATCCTGTGGCCACGTCCACAAAGGGCATGATCGTCCGAAGAGGAAAGACGCCCTTCCCAAGTCCTATAAATAGCCCCAAGGCATTTACTGTGACGCCAACGCTTTCAGAGAATATTCAGAGAGAATCAGAGGAAAGCGACTCACTCAAGAACACGAAGAACACGCTCAAGAACACTCAAGAACAGTTCTAGGCTTGTGTTAGATCGAGTGAGAATTGTAACCCAAACCACAACTTGCTTGTAACTCAGAAAAAACCAAAAAGAAAGAGAGAGTCCTATAACGCACTTTGGGACGTAGGGATAGAAGTCCTTTAGAAGATTAAACTCGCTTAAGTTTTAGGCTTAAAGGAGGACTTTACTAGTGGACATAAGACGCATACTAAGTACCCGAGAAGTGTAAAGAACTCGCCAGTACAACGTAAGGACGTTTAATAAGAAAGGAAGAATCTATTCAAAAATCCTCCAAGGAGGTAGAGGTTTACACTCAAGGACTACTTGGTCTTGAGCGGTTCCTCTATAAATCATTGTGTTCTATTTGCTAAGTTCACCTGTTTAGTTTTCATTTCCGCAGCACAACTAAAAGACGCCCTTACACCTCGTAAGAACGTCACACCTAAGGACGCCTTTACCTAAGTACAGGACGTCCCTCTGTTATACTAACGATCCAACAATTGGTATCAGAGCAGGCGCTCTAGATTTTTGTTGAGTTGCAGGTGAAAATGGACATGGAACCAATCGGAATCTCTTTTGTGAAGCCTCCACGCTTGACGGACGGCAACTTCAATCGCTGGAAAATAAGGTTTGAGAACTTCTGTAGGAGTCAGAATTATCAATGCTGGAAAGTAATCATGAAGGGTGACCTCAAGGTTCCCGCTGACAAAGCTGACAAAGAGGAAGAGTGGGGTCTTGATGAATTCAAGTTGATGGAAACAAATGCTAAGGCAATTTGCTTTCTTCAAGCGTCCCTCTGCGAAAGGGACGCCACTAGAGTTAGAAATTTGGCAACAGCCATGTTACAGTGGGAAGCTCTCGAGAAGTTCCACGTGGCAACTGCTGAGATGAAAGAGGACGTCCAGCTGGAAATCAAAAGAGAGTTATATGCTTTTAGAATGCTGCCAAATGAAACAGCCAAGGGCTACTCCTACCGTTTTGAAGCTCTTGTCACCAAGATGAAGAACTTGGGTAACCCAGAAGCTAAAATCTCCATGAGGAATAGAGTTCAAGTGGTCATTGATGGGTTGACTGGCATCTGGAAATTTGATAGAACAACCTTTAAAGAAAATCAAGCCAACAAGACTCTAGATATGGAAGAGATCTACGGGAAGCTGCGGCAGTACGAAGCAAGGAGGAACTCTGACATGGCTGAGCTAGGACGGAACCCCCAGACAGATCTTGCTTTGGAATCAACAACGCCAGAGTACGCAGAGTACCTACATAGAAAAAGAGAACTAGCATTGATGATGCAGAATAAAACAACAGAACACCGTGAGAACTTGCATGTTCAAACCTTGAAAGAAAATGAAAGTAAGTCAAAAGAACAACTTGATGAAGAAGAAGAATTTTCTCTTATTCATAAAGCTCTTTGTTCCTATGGTAAAAGGAACAAACACTTCAACAAGCACAAGATGCCTTACAAAAAGGAGAGTCCCGAGTACACTGAAGCAGAAATGAAGGAACTCATTTGTTACAAATGTAACAAGAAAGGACATTTTGCTAAGAAGTGTACCTCGGGAATGTCCTCCAAGAATATGAAGAAGAAAGCTCTCATAAATGCGTACGCAGCTGCATGGGACAATCTCAGTTCTGATGATGATGAAGAACCTGAAGATCAAGTCGCGTACATGGCAATGGAGGACGCCCCAGCTGTTGAAGAGAACGCCTCCGAAAATGAGCAAGAGGTAACTCACGATACCATGATGCGTTTCTTAGAGAAATGTTCAAAACTAAAGCTTATTAAACTCATTGGTAAAATCATGGAAGAAAGTCTTGCTATGAAACATAGAATGGATGAACTTGAAGTTAAAAACATAGTAGTTGAATGTGAGAACTGTGCTACAGTGTCTTTACAACTAGAGTCATCCTTTGAAGAAAATAAATCCCTAAAAACTGAAGTGATGTGTCTTAAACTGGAGAACGCAAAGCTTAGGGAAGAAGTTAAAGTGCTAGGAAAGAGTCCTGCCATTGAAGAAGTAAAACCTATGGTTTTTGTCCCCGCCAAAAGAGGACTAGGTTATGAGTCGGACACTAGGAATTCTCTCCCAAGCGACTTTGAGGCAAGCAAAACTTCAGAACTTGAACTAGAAAGGAAGAAAACTAAGAACCTTCTTGAGCGAATTAGAGTCCTAGAGAGTGGAGAGAAAGGCCAAGAGGACTACTATACTAACTCCACTAGCCATAGGATCTATAAGAAAATTGCTAAGGGGGAAGGTTTTAAAGTTTGCAATCCATAAAAAATGAAAGAGAACAAAATCCAACGTCCCAATAAGAAGTATTACCTCGGTACTTACTACAGGACTTGCTGGTACTGTGGACAAGGAGATCACTTTAAATATGATTGTGTCAAGTTGAAAGAAGACATTGAAAATGGAAAAGCTGCTAGGACTAACATTGAAAATGATGAGTCCGTCCCTAAGGCTAATGCTAGGCGTCCTAGACGTTCTAGAAATTCTTTCCGCAAGCATGCTACTTCAAATGATGTTAATCTGAATGACTACATGCCAGAACCGGATTTCTATTTCTGTAACGAACCAGGTAAGGAACACCTGGCATGGGTCGCCAAACACTAACTTTGTTCTGGCAGGTGGAAGTGAGGGGACGCCCATTGATCATTGATAGTGGCGCCTCAAATCATATGACAGGAAGCCAGATCCATCTCACTTCTATCCAAAATAGTGCCACGGGAGGAACTGTCTCGTTTGGCAATAAGGGCAAGGGAAAGATCAAAGGGACGGGAACTGCTATTCTCAATTCGTCTATCAAAGCATCAAATGTCAGTCTTGTTGAGGGACTTGGCTTCATTCTCCTTAGTGTCTCTCAAATGTGTGATCAAGGTGAAAACCTAGTCACATTTGACTCAAAAGGAATGCCTTGTCATCAACAAGAAATCAAACAAACTTGTTCTCAAAGGAGTACGCCAGAATAATGTCTACATCTTCAATCAAGAGTTCAAGCCTGCATCTGAGTTGTGTCTATCTGTTTTAAAGGAGGACGCTGACCTCTGGCATCGCCGTCTTGGCCATGCTGGACTAAGCACAATCCTTAAGCTACACCAAAGAAATCTTATTAAAGGACTTCCCCGAATTGATCCTGAGAAAATTGAACAGTGTGAAGCCTGTATCAAAGGGAAGCAAACAAGAACGTCCTTCAAGTCCAAAAACGAAGTAATTACGAAGAAGCCCTTGGAACTTCTCCATATGGATCTTTGTGGACCAATGAAGACGTTGAGCTACGGTGGAAAGAGGTACATGTACGTTATTGTAGATGATTTTTCTCGATTCACTTGGGTTCTTTTCTTGGTGTTAAAAGCAGATTGTTTCAATGTATTCAAAGTCTTCATCAAACAAGTGGAAGTTGCTCTTGAGACGCCTCTGAAAGCCATACGATCAGACCATGGGACGGAGTTCCAAAACTCTGAGTTCCTGGCCTACTGTGATCAACATGGCGTCTCTCACAACTTCTCTGCTCCAAGGACTCCTCAAAAAAATGGTGTTGTGGAAAGAAAGAACAGGACGCTGGAGGATATGGCAAGAACTATGTTTCTAGCAAATAGCGTCCCCAAGTACTTTTAGACAGAAGTTGTTGCTGCAGCATGCTACATCATTAATCGTGCCATGATCCGTCCTCTGCTGAAGAAGACGTCCTATGAGTTATTGAATGGAAGGAAGCCTCGCATTGACTATCACAGAGTTTTTGGGCGTAAGTGCTTCGTCCACAACAATGACAAAGAAAGACTTGGAAAGTTTGATGCAAGGAGTGATGAAGCCATATTCCTTGGGTACTCCCTCACAAGCAAAGCCTATAGAGTTTTCAACAAAAGGACTCTTAAGCTTGAGGAGAGTATTCATGTTGTGTTCAAAGAAAGTTCTTCTCACAAAGAAAAACAAAGTAAGAAAGGACGCGCTTCCTCACAACTTCAGGATGACTCTGAAGACGAAGTTGAAGATTGGTCCTCTGGAAAATACTATGTTCCTAAGGACGCCAACTCTAATCCAAAAGAAGTCTCAGTGGACGTTCCTAGTATTGTTCAAGGAGTTCCCTCTCGTAGTAAATCTCCAGTTCAACAAGATGTGGTTGAATCAAGTCAACAAGGTGAGCAACGCCAAGGTGTGGACGCTCTTTCTGAGGGGGAACACACTGAGGACGATGCTCAAGATGATAGTGATGATTCTGATGGAGATATTGATCCAAGATTTGTTCAATTATTCCAATGGGAGTCCCGCAGGGACCACCCAATTTCTCAGATTGTATCAGATATCTCTCAAGGAGTTCAAACAAGGTGAGTTACTAGCAAGTCCCAAAGTGCAAATTTGGCTTTCTGTGCTTTTAATGCCTTTGTGTCTATGGTGGAACCAAAGAACATCAAGGAAGCACTTCAGGACGCTGACTGGATTCAAGCAATGCAAGAAGAACTCAATCAGTTTGAAAGGAACAAAGTTTGGACCCTCGTCCCTCGTCCCAAAGGCAAAAACATCATGAGGACGCGCTGGATGTTCAGAAATAAGCTTGATGAAAGTGGACGCGTGTCAAGGAACAAGGCAAGACTGGTGGCTCAAGGATTCAAGCAAGAAGAAGGGATTGACTATGATGAGACCTTTACTCCTGTTGCAAGAATTGAGGCCGTCCGTCTCCTTATTGCCTTCGCCGCTCACAAGGGATTCAAGTTATTTCAGATGGACGTCAAGACTGCCTTTCTCAATGGAAAACTCAAGGAGGAAGTGTATGTTGCTCAGCCCCCTGGCTTCGAGGACGCCTCTCACCCAGATCATGTGTACTACTTAGACAAAGCTCTCTATGGACTCAAGCAAGCTCCTCGTGCATGGTACGACAGGTTTGCGTCCTTTCCTTTGTCTAATGGTTATACAAGAGGTTCAATTGATAAAACTTTGTTCGTTAAGAAAGTTCACAAGGACATTTTAATTTCCCAAGTCTATATTGATGATATAGTCTTTGGTAGTACTAACATGAAACTTGTAGATGAGTTCAAGTCCTTAATGAGTAGTGAGTTTGAGATGTCCCTTATTGGAGGACTCAATTTCTTTTTGAGACTTCAAATCAACCAAATCAAGGAAGGGATGCGTATTCATCAACAAAAGTATGTCCGTGAAATGCTTGAAAAGTATAAGATGAACACGTCCAAGCCAGTTGCAACTCGTTGTTCTCCCAATTCGCGTCTTTACGCAGATGAACAAGAGAAGGACGTTGATCAAAAGCTTTATCGAGGAATGATTGGCTCTTTGCTCTATTTGACCGCAAGCCGTCCCGACATCATGTTTGCCGTTTGCTTGTGTGCACGCTTCCAAGCAAATCCAAAGGAGTCCCACATGAAGGAAGTCAAGCGAATCTTTCGCTATCTCAAGGGACGCGATGATATCTGCCTTTGGTACACAAGGAAGACGTCCTTCAAGCTCGTTGGCTACTCGGACGCTGATTATGCTGGTCATGTGATTGATAGAAAAAGCACTTCGGGAATGGTACAGTTCCTTAGTTCATGCTTAGTCTCATGGGGATCTAAGAAACAGAACTCTGTGGCGCTTTCAACTGCGGAAGCTGAGTATGTTGCTGCTACTTCGTGTTGTTCACAAGTCATCTGGATCAAATATCAACTTGAGGACTACGGTATCAATCTTGAAACTATTCCCATTCTCTGTGATAATACAAGTGCTATTGAAATTGCTAAGAATCCTATTTTTCATTCACGTACAAAGCATAGGGCATGTAAGGACTGAAGACCAAATAAGGACTTATAAGGCGCTTGCGTGATAATGTTGAACAAGGACTTATAAGTATAGGTCATGTAAGGACTGAAGACCAAATAGCTGATATTTTCACTAAGGCGCTTGATAGACGTCCCTTTGAGCATCTCAGGTTGCTCTTGGGGATGATAACTTTTAAGTAGCAAGTGTTTAAGGACTATATGCATTGAATTCATATTTGCAAGGACGCTAATCTAAAACTTCATGTGTTTGCTACTTTGGAACGCCATTTAATTTCTCTATTTGTCTTGAAAAGAGTATCCCTGATCACCCAACCCGCATCATAAGCCGAAATGATGGGAACTCTAAGCTTACCCTAGAGCTTCATTTTTTCTTTTACGGGACGTACTTGCTTTGTTCTCAAATGGTTCGCAAGGTGATCACAGGGACGTTGGCTCAGGTTCTTGGTTTGCTAAAGAAGTAATTGTGTTAAGTATGAGAGGACGCTAGTATTTCTAAGAGAGGACGCTAGTTCAGAGTTGATCAGTTTTGATAAGAAGTTGAAAAGTCAAAAATTTTAAATTTTGAACGTTTGAATAGTGACAGTTGTATTTGCTCAAATCTTAAGAGGGAACTTATGCCACGTGTCGCACAGGATTTCCGTTTTATTTACGGATCATGCCACCGCTTCCTCTATATAAGGCAGCAACAGTCGCTCTCATTCATTTATTGCTCTCACCAACTTCCCTGCTCTCAAACAAGCTCTGACTTCTCTCTAGATTTCCGACGACTTTCTCACTCTAAGAATCAGCCAGAAAATGTCTCAACTACTTGGGAACGTGGACGGATCTTCTGCCGGCGGCAAGAGAAGAAAGCTAGTGAAGTCACACACAATTGAGAAGCCCAAACAAATTGTCTTGGACGAATCGTTGGTGGACTTCATCAACAAAAAGCCCAGGACGCTTTACAGGCTAATGAGGGAAAGAATGGAAAAGGAGGACGTCAAGAATGATCCAATCAAGCACAGAACTATGAAAAGTTTCTTGACAGATTCGTCCTTCATGGTCTCCACAAGAATAACTATAAGGATCTTCCCGGAAGGCTTGATGACGTTCTATTCTTCTCGCAGTACGATGGTGAGAATCTTGCTCCTTTACTTGATCTCATTCCTGACCTGCATAATGCCACCCTACCTGACTTCCCGATGTACCCCGAGGACTCCCCGGCTTTTAAAATGCTAAGAGACCGGTTGCCTAGTCCTTCTCCCCCACCTCCTCAAATTCAAACCATAACCACAAAGGATCTACTCCCATCCAAACGTCCTGCTCCACAGTCCCCCCTCTCTAAAACCTCAAAATCAATCGCCTCTTCCAAACCTACTGAAATAGTGGACAAGTTCCCCAAAGACTTGTCGGAGGTACGCTCCAAACGAAAACATGACCCACGGCCTCTGAAAAAGCCCAAGCCATCCACCGTCCCCACCTCCACTAAAAGGCCAAGCTCCACAAAGAAACCGTCCCAACCCTCCAAGAAATCAAATCTTGCTCCCCAACCCTCTCTAAAGATTGTCCAACTCCCAACTCCTCCACTTTCCCCACAACCCTCAAAAGCCAATGCCCTTATCCAATTTCGTCCCTCACCTTTAAATCTTGCCAACTTCCCTTCGGTCCCAGCTCATATCTCTCCTCCAAAGGACCCCGAGACTCCGAGGTCCCGCCGTCCTTCTTCAGAATCCGGCCCAGAGAACGTAGAGAAAAGTCCCGCCCTTGAGCACACTTTCAAACGCCGTAAAACCGGTGAAATTCCAAGGGTGCTGGTCCAAGAAGTTGTTGAGCCGGAGCACATCTCCACCTCAAGTTCCTCATCTTCAAGCTCTTCAGAGAAGAGTAAACAAGGAACGCCTACCGCTGGGTCCTCCCCATTTATTGACATTACAGGGGACTCCAACGAAGAGGCAGAGGCTGTTGAGAATGCTCCCGCCGAGGGCAAAGAAGCTGAAGTTGAGCAAGTAGTTGAGGAGCTGGTGAGCACCAAGTCGTTCAGAAGAAGGACACCGAGCTCAGTCTGGACGATGAGCTTGCACGTGATGTTGCAGAAATCCCACCATATGACCAATCCCTCCCAATCCTCAACCCCCAACCAACCCCACAACATCAACCCTCCCCTTCAATCCAAACAGATTCCCAACTCCCTGCGGACGCTGAGCCTTCACAAGACAAAGAAACAGAAGCTCAGGACGCATGTAAGACGTCCCATGGCAAAGCTCCTTCTGAATCTGAACAGGCCGCAGCTAGTGGCAATGTTGAAAATGCTCAACGCACAGAGGACGTTGCTGCCAAAGATGGAGAACAAAGAGACTCTAAGGACGATGAGGACACTGAGGATGAATCTGATGATGATGATGAAGATTCAGAGTCCCCAAAGCGTTCCAAGAAGAAGAAGAAAGATGATGATCAGCCTATAAATATTCTAGGCCCCTTGGTCTATTCTGAACAGTGGCTCGCTTCATTTGATGATGAGGACGTGCAAAAATTTCTTAAGCTCTTGCGTTTCCAAGGATGGCTGCTTGTTGGACCTGCGCCTTCAAAAGTCAATAAAGACCAGATCCGATCGTTCTTCAAGAGTCTTCGCTTTAAGTCCAAGGCTGGTACGCTGCAATTTAAAATAGATGATGAGCCTGCTTCTGTGACTGAACGCCAAGTCCGCTCTTTTATGGGACTAAGTACTCAAAAGCCACCGTCCGATGCTCTTAGCTCCCTCCCTGAGAATGGATTTGAGATGACGGACGACGAAGAGGTTGCGTTGCTTGAAAGGATCATCAGAGGCAAAAGACCCTATGGGACGGACAGAGTGGCTCATGTTCTTTCAAAGGTTGGAGCCATAGCACACTATTTCATTTGTCGTGCCGTTCTTCCAAGGCAAGAGAAGCGTTCAGTGGTTCAAACTCATGACTGCATATTGTTGGACGCCTTTCTCAACCGCCGCACCATTAACCTTGCCAAAATTGCTATGCAACATATGGCTAAGTGTGGGAGGAAGCGACATGCTCTGCCGTACCCAGGTCTCGTGAAGCTCATCCTCAAGTCCCAAAACGCATATGATGAGACTGCTCCCTCTGAACTGCTTGGTCTGTCATGGAATAAAAAGAAGGGACTGCTTGAGATCAGACATGATGAGGAGCTACCGTCCATCCGAAAACAGTTAGAGGCAGAGTCCGAAGCCAAGAAGAAAGAGCAAGAACGGCTCGCTCTGGAAGCCGAACAAGAACGCCTTGCTTCTCGAGGTAAACAGCCAGCAACTGAACAAGAGCCCGCTATCAATTATGAAGCTCTTAATCAAATGTTGATGGCGAACTCTCCTCCTCCTCCCATGGACGCCCCTCCTTCAAGCTCAAGTAAGGACCAGCAAGAGATTACTTGAACAAGGACGGAGTCCCAAGCAAGTAGGAACGCAAGCAGAGCGTCCTTACTCACTAGCCGACAGGATGACATCACTCGACAACATTTGATCATCCTGGACACGTGGAGACCAATCCTGTAGCAGAGTTCAACACTACGTGGCGGACGATCCTGTAGCAGAGTTCATCAACACGTGGCGGCAGATCCTGTAGCGGAGTCCATCACACACAACTGGATACAGGAAGTGTTGGGACGATATTAAGGACGCCAGTCAATAATGTCTAAACCAATAATGATCGTCCCTTGTTTTGATAATGACAAACTCAAATGTATTTAATAAGTTGTCCGAGTGTTGATCTCAGGTAAGTTCATTGGACGCAAATGAGCGAACATGACAACAAGTGAACGGCAGTCCCTAACTCTGTAGGGATGCACATCATCAGAACTTCCAGAACTAAACATAGTTGGCAAAGTCCCTGCGCAGATAGGACGGCGTCCTCATCAAGAAGTGACGCGCGCCAAAATACGGAAGAAGTTCAAATTCAAATTAAGGCCGCCCCAACATGATTACATCATACTCGGCCGCAGTCCTCAGAAGGAAGCTTCCCTTGTCTGGGCACGTGTAGACAATTCCAAAGATGTCGCTTTCCCAGCAATGGTCCCCTATCCACGCGGAGGCTTCCCAAGCGTCAACAGAGTTGACTTCCTCAAGAGGCTCATCGCACCGTTGATGGAAGATCAAGGATCCTGCAAAGCCTCAGAGGACGCTAGAGGACAAGAACCACTTCCGCTATAAATACCCCCCCCCCCCAAGGGTATGCATAGCAGTGTGGACTTTGAAGACTTTCTCTCAAGCTCTCCCGAAGCATTCAAGAACACGAACGAAGATCAAGAAGATCCAGTGAGCTTGAAACAAGAGAAAGAAAGTCCAACCACATCATATCCAAAACAAACCACAAAATAGTTAAAGTTGTAGTTTGTCTCTCACAACGAACCGTGAGAGACGTGTGTGATAGCTTCCTTATAGCTAAGAGAGTTAGGTTACTTTGTTAGGTGGAAAGGAGTGTTACTAGTGAGGCTAAGGACGGACGCTTAGCTCAGTGAAGTGTAACGACTCCCCTAAGTTGTAAGGACTCTCTCTTAATAAGATAAGGACGGCTATTGAAAATCCTCCAAGCGGAGGTAGACGTTTACCCATAAGACTAGTTGATCTTAGTGTGGTTCCTCTATAAATACTAGTGTCCATTATCTCATTGCGTTTCCTGTTAAGTCTAATTTCCGCTGCACCTAAGGACGTCCTTAACCCAGTTAAGGACGCCTTCATTAACAGACTTACGATCCAACAATTGGTATCAGAGCAGGCGCTCTAGATTAAGTTTGAGTTGCAGGAAACATGGACATGGAACCTATAGGTATCTCAAGTGCAAAACCACCTCGCCTGACGGACGGCAACTTCAATCGGTGGAAGACAAGGTTCGAATACTTTGTGCGCAGTCAAAACCACCAATGCTGGCTGGTGATAAAGAACGGCGACCTCGAAGTCCCCGCTGCTAAGAAGGACAAGGAGGCAGATTGGGGTCCTGATGAGTTCAAGCTCATGGAAGCAAATGCAAAGGCCATCTGTTTCTTACAGACGTCCCTCTGTGAAAGGGACGCCACCCGTGTGAGCAATCTCCCAACTGATAAGCTTCAATGGGAAGCCCTGGAGAAGTACCATGTTGGGACGCCTGAGATGAAAGAAGACGTCCAGCTGGAAGCTAAAAGGGACTTCTACAAATTCCGGATGTTCACAAATGAGACCATCACCGACTACTCCTTTCGCTTTGAGGCCCTTCTAACTAAGTTGAAAAACTTGGGTGTCAAAGAAACGGAGATCACTCAGAGAATGAAGGTTCAAGTCTTGATCGATGGACTCACGGGACCATGGAACTTCGATAGGATGACGTTCAAAGAGAACCAGGCCAACAAGGGACTGTCCATGGAGGAAATCTATGGAAAACTCAAAGGGTACGAAGCAAGAAGAAACCAAGATCTGGCAGAAATGGGAAAGAGTTCCCAAATTGAGCTGGCTTTAACTCTTGCGGCTAGGACGCCAGAGTATGAGCAATACTACCAAAGGCAAAGAGAGTTGAACTCAATGCTAGAAGCTAAAACCCAAAAGCACCAAGAGAATCTTCGTCTTCAGGTCTCAATAGAACGCAAAGGAAAGACGGAAGAACAAATTTCCGAGGAAGATGAGTTAGCCTTGTTGCACAAAACTCTCCGTGCACTGTACAAAAGAGGCAAAGTCCCAAGAATGAAGATGCCCTACAAGAAAGAAACTCGCAAGCCTACAGATGCAGAAATGAAGGAGATAGTGTGCTACAAATGCAACAGAAAGGGACACATGGCCAAGAAATGTACCACAGGACTAACATCAAAGGAAATGAAGGAAAAGGCGTTGGTTGGTGCATTTGAGGGTGCATGGGACGACCTTGACTCAAGTGATGAAGAGCCAGAACATCAAGTGGCCTACATGGCTATGGAAGACGTCCCAGAGGACGTCTCTGAAACTGAGCAAGAGGTAACCCATGAAACCATGTTAAACTCTCTTGAAAAATGCTCAAAACCAAAGCTCATTAAATTAATAACTCAAATCATGCAAGAGAGCTATGCCATGAAACAAGCTTTGAAGAAATTGAATCCGAGAATATTGTTGTGGAATGTGAAAATTGTAGTACCATGTCTTTTCAACTAGAATCCTCACAGGAAGAAGTCAAGTCCCTTAAAAGTCAGATTGTGTGCTTAAGGCTCGAAAACGCAAGTCTTAGGGACGAGGTCAAAGTTCTAGGAAAGAGTCCGATGACTGAAACTGTGAATCCAATAGTCTTTGTTCCAGCCAGGAAAGGACTAGGGTATGAATCAGGATCAAAGAACTCTCTCCCAAGTGACTTTGAAGCTAGCAAGACAACTGAACTAGAACTTGAGAGGGAAAAGACAAGGAACCTAGAAGAACGCATAAGAGTTCTTGAGAGTGGTGAGAAAGGACAAAAGGACTACTACACAAATTCTGTCAGTCACAAAATCTACAAGAACATTGCTAAGGGAAAAGGATCTAAGGTAGTGGATCCTGAGAAAATGAAAGAGAATAGAATTCAACGTCCTAACAAAAAGTATTACCTTGGAAACTACTATAGGACGTGCTGGCATTGTGGAAAAGGTGGTCACTACCAGTATGAGTGTCTTAAGCTGAAAAAGGATCTTGAAAGTGGAAGGAAGGCTAGAAATGGCTGCGAGAATGCTAAGCTTAAATTTGCTGATAGGACGCATGCTAGTGTGCCAAATGCTAAAACTCGATCTCCTAGGACGCATGCTAGAAGATCAAATGATGTGAATGTCTATGATCATTTGCCTATGAAGAAGTTTTACCCATGTAACGAACCAGGTAGGGGCCATCTTGCCTGGGTCGCAAAAAACTAACTCTTCTTTTCAGGTGGAAGTGAGAGGAAGCCCATGGATCATCGATAGTGGCGCTTCAAATCATATGACTGGAAGCCAGATCCATCTCACTTCTATCTAGTCAAATGCCACGGGAGGAACTGTCTCGTTTGGCAACAAGGGCAAAGGAAAAATCAAAGGGACGGGCACCGCAAAGCTAAATCAATCCATCAGTGCGTCCAAAGACAGTCTTGTCGAAGGACTAGGCTTCAATCTCCTTAGTGTCTCCCAAATATGTGATCAAGGTGAAAACCTAGTCACATTTGACTCTAAGGAATGCCTGGTCATCAACAAGAAAACAAATCAAGTCATTCTCAAAGGGACTCGCTAAAACAATGTCTACGTCTTCAATCAAAGGTTCAAGCCTGCATCCAAATTGTGTTTATCTGTTTCTACTGTGGACGCCGATCTCTGGCATCGACGTCTTGGACATGCGGGACCTAGCACAATCGTCAAGCTTCATTAAAAGGATCTTGTAAGAGGTCTTTCCCGAATTGATCCTGAGCAATGTGAAGCATGCATCAAAGGGAAGCAGACAAGATCGTCCTTCAAATCCAAGAATGAAGTGAGCACAAAGAAGCCATTGGAACTCCTTCACATGGATCTGTGTGGACCTATGCAAACTCAAAGCTATGGTGGAAAAAGGTACATGTATGTCATTGTAGATGATTTTTCAAGATTCACTTGGGTTCTTTTCTTGGTGTCAAAAGCAGATGCTTTCGGGATGTTCAAAATCTTCATCAAACAAGTAGAAGTTGCTCTTGGGACGAGCTTGAAAGCTTTAAGGTCAGATCATGGAACGGAGTTTAAAAACTCAGAGTTTCTTGACTTCTGTGACCAACAAGGAATCTCCCACAACTTCTCTTCTCTTCGAACTCCTCAGCAAAATGGTTTTGTTGAAAGAAAGAATAGGACGCTGGAAGACATGGCAAGGACGATGCTTTTGGCTAGTGGCGTCCCCAAACACTTCTGGGCAGAAGCCGTTGCCACCGCAACCTACATCATCAATCGAGCTATGATTCGTCCCTTGCTCAAAAAGACGTCCTACGAGCTCCTAAATGGAAGAAAGCCAAACATTTCACACCTGAAAGTCTTTGGGTGTAAATGCTTCATTCACAACAACGGCAAAGACAATATCGGCAAATTTGATGCTAGAAGTGATGAGGGAATATTTCTTGGGTACTCCCTCACAAGCAAGGCCTATAGAGTCTTCAACAAACGGACTCTTAAGCTTGAGGAAAGTATTCATGTGGTATTCAAAGAAAATACTTCTCTCAAGAAAGAACCAAGTAAGAAGGAACGTCGCTCCTCTCCTAGGGACGATGATGAAGATGATGAAGAAGAACCAAGAGGCTTCTCCGACAAATATTACGTTCCTAGGAACGCCCCTGAGTCTCGCGACGAGGTTTCAATGGGAGTTCCTAGTGAACAACAAGAGCCTTCTCAAACTTGGTCGCTAAACCAAGTAGAGGCCGGCGAATCAAGTCAACAAGGAGAAAGGCACAGTGTGGACGCTCCAGCTGAGGGGGAACATACTGAGCCAACCAATGAAGATGACGGATTTGAATCCGATGAGTCTGATTGGACGGACCCTATCTGCACTCCTTCCAGGGACGCTACTCATAGGGGATCCAACATTTCAAGACTTCATTCCACAGATCAAATCATCTCAGACATGTCAAAAGGAGTTCAAACAAGATCAGCTGTGAATCAGTCCCTCAACGCCAACATAGCGTTCTGTGCCTTCAACGCCTTCGTGTCCTTATTGAGCCTAAGAACATAAAGGAAGCACTCCAGGACGCTGATTGGATTCAAGCCATGCAAGAAGAACTCAATCAATTTGACAGGAAGCTTCCTCATCACCGCCATACTACGTGGAGGAAGATCCTGTAGCCACGTCCACAAAGGGCATGATCGTCCGAAGAGGAAAGACGCCCTTCCCAAGTCCTATAAATAGCCCCAAGGCATTTATTGTGACGCCAACGCTTTCAGAGAATATTCAGAGAGAATCAGAGGAAAGCGACTCACTCAAGAACACGAAGAACAAGCTCAAGAACACTCAAGAACAGTTCTAGGCTTGTGTTAGATCGAGTGAGAATTGTAACCCAAACCACAACTTGTTTGTAACTCAAAAAAACCAAAAAGAAAGAGAGAGTCCTACAACGCACTGTAGGACGTAGGGATAGAAGTCCTTTAGAAGATTAAACTCGCTTAAGTTGTAGGCTTAAAGGAGGACTTTACTAGTGGACTTAGGACGCATACTAAGTACCAGAGAAGTGTAAAGAACTCGCCAGTACAACGTAAGGACGTTTAATAAGAAAGGAAAAATCTATTCAAAAATCCTCCAAGGAGGTAGAGGTTTACACTCAAGGACTACAAAGGTCTTGAGTGTTTTCTCTATAAATCATTGTGTTCTATTTGCTAAGTTCACCTGTTTAGTTTTCATTTCCGCTGCACAACTAAAGGACGCCCTTACACCTCGTAAGGACGTCACACCTAAGGACACCTTTACCTAAGTAAAGGACGTCCCTCTGTTATACTAACGATCCAACAGTAGAGTTGGGCAACATGGATGTTGGAATCCGCATCATCCTAGAACAACCACACCCCACCAACGAAACCGTCTGCTTCAAAACGAATCCTCTTTGAAACGAAAACCTATCGCAACTCTATCCTCCCTTTCAGTAGAAACTTTCGGCTCTAGGATAGCGAGGATGCTGACTTTCTATTGTCTCAACATATACCGGATGGCTCTGCATAAACCGTCACTTTCGGCTCTGCAACAGTTCCAAATAATGCACCTCATTGGTAGCACAAACGAGGGGGGGGGGAGACAAAGTTAGGCCGATTGAGTGGCCATTCCGTCCCCTGCATCTTCAATCATCATCTCTTCGATCTGCGCTGGCTAGGATCCCCCACCTTGGTCGTCGGTGGCGGCGATCCGGCACCTCATCACAACGATGGTTTCATTGGCCACCACTAGGCTGGCGTTTTCCTTGGGGTTCCTCCTTCGACGACCTCCAATGTGGATTTTACGACATGAATCACTATCTTGTTGGTTAGGCTCAATTTGGGTTGGGGTATTAGAAGCCTCGCCAGTTTAGGCCTTACTTGTTGGGATTTTTTCACTCCGGGCTCTTTTCCCCGGTCCACCTGCAATCTACTCTTGTGGCCCAAAAGAGCCGCGGACTTTGTTATTCCTCTACACCTGTGGATTTGACCTTGCCCTTGTCTTCTTGTAACCGCTAACCGACGCTGACCCCGATCCTACCTCGAACCTACAAGCTTTCTCTTGCTGTTCTTCTGTCTACTTTCGAACTGCTTTCTGTTTTCCCAAATCTTCTTATTTTCTCATACCTTTTCTCGGTCTCTCTTGTGTAGTAGGTTTCTCTTTTCCTCTTTGGTCATGATTTGCCCGTTGGTTTGTTCCTTTGCCTTCCGCGGCTGCCTACAAGGGGATATTTCTTTCTTATGGATATTTCTTTCGTCCCAAGACATATTTAAGGGATTGAAGGTTGTTTTGTAATCATTATTCAACCTTTGTTTGAAGACTTGAGTTTTATGAGAACTATGGAGAACTAAACCTCTCTAGGGTTTGTTCATCAATGAAGCTTTGATTGATTAGTTTGTGAGATTCTAAATCCTTTTCCTATTCCTTTGGTTGTTATTGATTCTCTTGTGCTTCATCTCATGATTATTGATTATTTCTCTAGGAGTAATTAACTTATTGAATTGATTGATTTTCTATTGTTGGGACGGGTTTGGACCGTGGACAAACTTATTCTGTGAAAACAACTTAGAACCTAGATCTGTGTCTATGCAACTAGGATTTAAGAAGAGAATTGATTGTTTGCTTGTGAAATTGACTCGTAGCTTGATTTCTCTTGCATGCATCCTATTTATCCTTGTTCTTAATGCTAATATTGATTTGAGCGTCCTCTATCATTGTTAAGTATTTCCTGAACCGTGGATAGGAAATTAGTCAAGATTAGGATTGGAATTAACCATTGCATTACAAGGAATTGTGTGTGAATCAATAATCAAATGACTCTTTTAAAGTGGATTTGTTGAATGAACCTGTTTTTAGCACTCTGGTTGATCTTGTGAAACTGTCGACTTGTTCTCTTACTTTGGTGATTGAAACTCTTACATAAAACTCCCCCCTTTGTTCTTAGTTGATATAAATATTAGGCTAGATACCTTAAGTTCTCTAGGGTTCGATTTCATACTTGCTCACTAAACTTAGTTTGTGTGTTTGGGTTATCTTTGATTTTGGCGACAACGACTTTGCCCGAGTCACATGGCATGGAGGTAGTCTCTTTTAGTCTCGAAGCGGACTACATAGTAGCCATTGGGTAGGTCGATGAGCGCCATAGTCCCGATCGGCTTCCAAGTCTCACGTAGCTTCTTGTCCATGGTGGCATAGGGGATGAAAGTTCCCAGCGCTTTGACCATCAATGAGGTTTAAGTGCGTTTATGGGCGTCATATTTTTAATTTGAATGGTGAGATAGTAATCATTTTAAACGGTGAGATTGTGACGGGGGAGAAAATGGGCTCACCACTACTCATAACTCATAAGGAGGTTGAACTGCGTTTATGGGCTTTTTCGTTTATGGGCTTTTTGTGTGTCTATAATTAACAAAGCCATCGACTTGGTGAATAATTACATCACCACCACATGTACGTCTGTCTTCAACGAAGGTAAACATAGCACATGGATGGGCAATTGATTAGGTTGATTGACCTCTTCTAGCCCTTGACCACGTCCTTTTGATTCTCCCAACTGCCACTGCTCTACTCTGCCTCACCTCCCCCCCTACGTACGTATCACGTATGTATACCCGTACAAGCTGAAGTCATAAAACTAATAAAGATACGTACGTTTTAAATTGATCACTTGACCGTATCTGTGAATGTAATAATAAGCCATCGATCTAACTATGGCATATACTGAGACAACCCATTAATTAAGTGAGCAACCCTATACCTAGCAGGTATAGCTAGAATGATCGAATTGGTAAGCTACATACGTCATGCGCTCCAAGCCAAGTCTCCAGATTTTGCCTAGCTAAGCTACGTATATACGTACTCCCTCCCTCCCTTGTATAAATACACAGCACAAGCCCAAACTTTCTTTAGTGTACTTGGAGCAAGCAAACTATATAGGTACTAATTCACACATATGGCAGCTATGAGCTTGGTTGTCAACTTTTTTCTAGCTCTCACGTCGGCACTGGCAGGCGCCACCCGGACCCAACCACTTCCAAACGCAACAGCCTTTGACAATGCCACTTGCGAAGGAGACAACGGTGGCAGAACAGGGCTGAGGGTGGGAGCGTACCTTGACACATGTCCCGAGGCCGAGATCGTGGTGCTCTCATGGGTCAGCAACGCCGTCGTAGCCGACCCTCGCATGGCCGCCTCCTTGCTCCGCCTCCACTTCCATGACTGCTTTGTTAATGCAAGTTCCACTCCGGCCACTTTAATTAACTAACTTATATATATGCTTCCTCGATCTCTTGCATGCATGCATGCATGAATGATCACGTATGTACATATCTACGTACTAATTAATCATTAATTGCTATCGGCTACTCACTCGCTCGTGTGTGTGTGTGTGTATATATGTGTGTGTAGGGTTGTGACGCGTCCGTGCTCCTGGATGACACGCCGTACATGGAAGGAGAGAAGGGCGCATCGCCAAACTTGAACTCTTTGAGAGGGTTTGAGGTGATCGATGCGATTAAGCTCGAACTCGAAGCTTTGTGTCCAGGAACCGTTTCCTGCGCCGACATTTTAGCAATAGCAGCCAGAGACTCCGTCTTGCTAGTACGCCTCTTTAATTATTGTATTCCTTGGTTAGCAGCACTTCGGCTAATTAACAATATTTAACTAATTGGTTAGTTAATAATTAATCAAAGCGCCCGCCCCGCCCGCGTGTCTAACTAATTTTTCCCGCAGTCCAGGGGCCCGGTCTGGGAAGTGGAGACGGGGAGGAGGGACGGTCGGAGCGCGAGCAAAGCCAGTGCAAACGCCAATCTTCCAGCCCCAAACGCCACCCTTGCAGGCTTAGCCACCTTATTCCAGAATGTTGGGCTCACTCTCACTGAGTTGGTTGCTCTATCTGGTACGTGTGTATATATATATAAAGTATACTATTGTATGATTTGTACCCGGCCACAGAACGTACGTGCAGTAGTATATCGATCTAATAAATGTAACAATGTGGGTCATCATGAAAATTGGACTAGGAGCTCACACTGTAGGCAAGGCACGCTGCTCATCCTTCAGTGCCCGTCTCAACGACAACAACAGCGGCCCAGACGTAAACGTGGCCTTCCTCGAGTCGCTCAGCCAGCTCTGCTCCCTGCAAGACACATCAGCAGCAGAGCTGGACCTTGTGACCCCGACAACATTCGATAACCAGTACTACGTCAACCTTCTCTCGGGAGAGGGGCTGCTGGCGTCCGACCAGGTGCTCGCCTCTGCGGATGGTGGGACCCGCGACGTCGTGGCACTCTTTGCACAGGATCAGAATGCTTTTTTCGGAGACTTTATGGAGTCCATGCTCAAAATGGGGAGACTCGGTGTCCTCACTGCCAACGATGGCGAGATTCGTCACAATTGTCATGCTATTAACTAGTTCATTTGATTGAATCGGGCGACAAGTCCTTCTGGTCTCCAAGTTTCTAACTGTGTTGTGCGTGTGTGTGTTTTACGGTAGTTGTTAATGTTCTTCTAGCTAGTTGGCATCTCTCCATCATGTTTTTTCGTCAAGGAACTATGCTGCGTGTGAGTGTGTGTGTGTATCTAATAACCTTCCTAGAGTCGATGTACTCTTTCTGAATCTATTGCGGAGAATTTGATGGGCCCCAGCCCCTAGTAGGTAAATGTTTACTCTTAAACGTAAGAGTTGAGACTTGTAAGGTAAACAAGCATCATCTGTCTCGGTTTTTAGAAGAAAGCTTGCCAGCCCATAACCTAGCTAATCTGATAAAATAATAGTCCAAGCAAAAGCTTAGCAGCGAAGAAGGCAAAATTGGACTATACCAAACATGCGCTCATCCTAATATACGGTTTGATGCTACCGCTGAATAGAATTGAGAAATTAGGCCACTACTACAGATCTTGAAGCTAAGTAAAAGACACTACTGTAGTAAACATCTAGTAGGGGCAGCTAGGTGGATCTAATAAGTAATACAGAGTCACGTACAGTTGTAGTAGTATTGTACAAATGAAATGCCCAACGGCTGTTGACATAGCTGGAGAGAAGCCCTCTGATCACACAGCGGCATCTGGACTTCCGGAGGCTGGGCTAAGGATAGATAGAATTGGCCACAATTTATTTATACATTTTCAAGTTCGCTTCATGTGGCGGCTTTTGAAGAGTCTGGTTTTCTCTTTTTCCTTCACTCCCAAGCTTTCCCATTCCGCACAGGGGTCTCAGCTTTAATTTCCTGAACACGACGACATAACCCAAAATGTAAGATAGGGATTTTGCGAACCTTCTTGTTCAAAAAAGAAGTAAACATGACACAGGCTGCTGTCCTATTTGAGTCCGAACCTCCAGCCTTGTTCTTCCACATCCACTCCTGAGCGCCATGATGTCCCTGAAGCCAAGGTAAGAAGAGAGATTAACACTGACAAGGTCAATAAATGAACGACAGACAGCTAGTTGTATCATCCACTTGGTGTTTATCTGGTTTATGCAATCCATAGCTTATAATAGATTATTATTATTATCATAAATTTAATAAAAAAAAACCGGCATACCCACAAACCATTCCTTAAAAAGGTGTTCTAAGCAATCTAGAATGCTAAGAAAAAACAATAATCAAGCAATGATAGAACACTTACCTGCACATTTTGATTTCCAACAGTGCCGGAAGCTTGATACTGACATCCAAATTCAAAAAATTTAAAGTAAATCGCTTAAAGCAGGTAGACAAGTATGTCAATTAGCATTACATCCAGGGAAAAGTGGCTAACCGGTGAAGAAAGAGGTGGATGTTGCATACGCTCATGTTGCTGGAACTGCATTTGCAACTGTGGCTGCTGTGATTGAGAAGCGCGCTGGGAGGGAGGAGCATTTAAACTCGGTTGGCCTTGAGGATGTTGAGCGGTCAACTTCTGTTGCTGCTGCTCATGCAATGTCAGCTCTTCAGGTTTTGTCCACTAGAGAGAGCAAACAAAATATGCCAAAATATTCATTATTAGATAAGTGAAAACAAAGACATCTCCTCCTAGGCAACAAATAAAAAAAGAGGGGAAAGGAATTACCTTGCTTTCACCAGTTACACTATTATAGTAATACTTGAAACCATCAGGTGATACATGCTCTGTCCAGTTGCATTTAAGAGGTCCTGCTGTTGATGGTGGAGCTGGACTGATGGGTTTAGTTGGTTGGACATCATTAGATTGTGCAACTTGTGGTAGAGCACTACCCCATTGTGGTGGCTGCAACAAGAATTTGGGAATTTAAATCAGGCTAGAAAATGTGACCACTCCATCAATTATGGATGATATAATGCAACACAAACAAATACACACACACACACCACAAAACTTGATGACAGACATTTCTACAAACAGGAAAAAGTTGCAAACTCAAGTGCAATTTGGTTTATATTTACTCATAAAGACTTGTTTGGTGGCTTATAAATAAAACATTTTAGGGATATACACTTGTATGGAAGAATTGTACTCGCATGGATGTAATATTCTCACTACACCGTTTTTATTGCAAAAGTAGTCATCTGAAGGAAAGTGTTTGGACTACGCAGGACAAACAAACCCTGAAATTTTTTTTTCAACATGTTAAAACTCAAGCAATATGAAGCTGGCTATTCACTCCAAGACCTTCCTCGATGAGGATCTTAAGAAACATATCCTTCATTAAGGTCAGTAACCAAACACCACATTCATCCAAGTAGAAACTATACATCAGACTTTTCCAGTCTTACATGCCCTGCAGTTTCTACTAACCACAACAGGAAAGGGACAATTTGTCAAGGTATAAAGATTGTCGAAGTTAGTATTAACTTGTCAAAGTTACCCCAGGTGTCAAAGTATTGCTATTGTAGCCATAAACAAAACTAAGATCTTATTTCAAGGAAAAAAAAATACGTTCACGATTATGCTGGCTTAATTTCCATTACCCACTCTTCACATGATACAAATGACCATGAACTTTCACAAACATCAAAACATCCTCTATTTCATTTATATCTTGATAGCACATAACATCAAGCAAGAAACAGGTTGCAAAAACAGTTCCATCTAGAAGATTGACAGGTAAAATATACTACACTCGAAGATTCAACTACTAAGGTTCTTATGATTTTCTTCCTTCAAATCCAGCAGAAAATAATAATTCTACAGCACTTGTAAATTCTTAAAAAAAACCTAGCTTGCAGGTTAAATAAGAAAATATAGAACGTTATGTTGTACCTGCTGCTTAGCTGCCTGAAAATTTTGGTGTGGCAGCTGGTTTTGATTCGTTGGCTGCATCATTTGTAACTGTTGTTGAAGTTGAGAAAATGCGTGCTGTGATGATTGTAAACTAGCCTGTAATGATTGTCTCTGTTGCGCCAGCATCTGAGCCAATTGTGAAGGAGATTGATTTACCGGCAACTGTTCTGACATAGATGTGGGAAGCTGCAGAGGATTTGCCACAGCAGATCCTGAATTAGGTTGGAGGTTGGAATGAGGGGGGTGATTAGGAGCACCAGAAGAGGCAATTTGTTGAGTCTGGGACTGAGATGCAGACAAGGGTCCACTAAATCCAGGAAGCTGTTGAGATGGCAATCCATGGCTATAAGGTATTTGAGCACTAGCATGCGAAAGTTGCTGCTGAGTCACCTGCCTTCCTGATACCTGATTTGTTTGTGTCTGAGAGTAATTGGATGGTGCTAGAGGTGTAAGCTGCAAGAAAAAAAAAGGTAAGTTGTGAGGCTAATGAAGAAATTAAACATAAATGATATTTTTTACAAATTTGCACCATCTCCAATGGTTGAAAAGACAAATAGAATCATACAAAAATGCAACTAAAGGAAACAACCATCCCTCTCCCAAAAACAAAATAGAAGCAAACACCTAAACCACCAAAAAAAAATATGCACACCCTCTGCTGCACAACTAACAAAATATGCACATCCAAGAAAAGAGTACAATCACACAGAATTTATAATATATACCTGTGGTGATATAGATGATGAAGGAACTGCAAAACCAGGCACCGAGCCATCTGTAAGCACAACGGCTTGAGAACCACCCTGAAACTAAGACAGTGAGGAATCCAAATTTGCAATTACTACCTACTAACACAAGGTAAAACCGAGTATACACTAGATGACATTGCAGAATAACTCACAAACATTCCATGGGAACCAGCATTCTGGAAAGGAGCTAAATTCTGGGGGCTTGTAGGTTTCCAACCACTGATTGACCCCTGACCACTCATTGTGTCTGCGAAACCGGGTCCATGCGGTGGCCTAGAGATGGAAGGGAAATTAAGAGAATGAACATAAGAATTTACTGTAAGGCATTGAAAACTAGAAATCTCTTTCATTACAAATAAAGAATAACAAATTACAGATAAAGAATAACAAGCTTAGATACCTTGCCCCGATTACTGGCATAGGGCCAAAACCCTGACCACCATAAGGAGGACCGCCCCTGAATAGGTTTGGCAAATAAATCCAGTTAAAAGGCAGCAACGTATTACATGTGGAGCAAAAAACAAGACCAATAGCCTAGTCACATGAGTGGGTAAGGGGTTCAAGAGGATAAGTTATGCAGCACTAGGTACTTTTTGCTACAAAACCTGAACTTACATATCAACCCTCACCGCATGATTCCAAATGTAAGAACCATTTTTAACATGCACAAAACATAAATATATTTTTTTAGTTGAAAGATCACATTGAAGCGAATGGACAAAGAATTCGAAGGTTCGCAAAGATTTTTTAGAAAATAACATTAGATTTCTCATTCAGTGATGGATAGAAAAATAATAGGATAAGCATAACACTAATAATTTAGGTTGAAATTCACAAGACCACCTGTGAATTATGAGCTTTTCCACCAAACTACCAGTAAAAATTATTATTGCAAAAAACCACCCATAAATGATAAGCATTATCCAAATCACCAGCCAACAATATCTCTCTTTCAAGTTTGTGAACTCCCAGCCCTTCCACTCCCTCCCTCTTACTATCTCGACCCTACTCGTTCCACTTGCTATCTTTCCAAAACACTTTGCAAACTCCAAATCCACCAATTGCTCAATCTCTTTGACTCTGTTAAATTTAGTACATGGACAATCAAGGGAAAGGGAGAAGAGGGTAAAAAGGAGAAGTAGATGGATAATCACCAATGACAAATTAGCTCGACTTGTCTTTGCTTATTCCCCCACTTCTAATGGGAGATTCCTCTGATTTCAACACTGAAGATGGAATTGAGGAACTATTTCAGTGCCAAGCCTAGAGATTATCTTGAACTCAAACACTACCAGCTCAATGAAACCCTAACTTTGCAAGGTGGTAAGAGCTTTGTCTTCAAATTATTGTAAAAATCTGATTCTTCACATAGTTGATGAATCAGAGCCTATGCACGACCAGAATAGATGTCAGCATTATTAGCTATGGGTGGTTGTGGATGAGCTTGGGAGGCTGAGAGTTGAGGTAGTTTTCTAGGTTTCGTTATAATTTGCAAGTTTGAGTTTGAAACTTGTGAATTGCTCAATGAACATGTCAAGCTTGTTTGAGAATTTCAAAACTCAATTGCATGTTTTTTTTACGGGTGGTTGGGTGCATAAATACCCAATTCATGGGAGGTTCTGTGCAACTGTCTTTTTTATGGGTGGGTTTGTGCAAAAGTCTAATTCACAGGTGCTTTTGTTCACCCAGCTATTTAAGCAAAAAATAACTAACCATGAAACATGAAGAAACTGGTCAATGTAATAAAAAAATACAAATCTGTATGAAATAAAACCTCGACTCTCCAGCCCTAGGCCTCTTAGGATCAGCAAATCGGACAATTAGTGGTTGATCACAACCCTGTATAGAAAAATAACTTGATTAACAAAAGCATAGTAAAGCTGAGCAATGAAACAACAGTATAATCCTCAATTTTACACTTACCCTCATGGTATAGATGCCATTAAGAGCATTAATAGCTGCCATTGCAGAGTCTCTTTGAGAGAACTTTACAAATCCACATCCTACAAGATGAGGTTGATATATAAATTAACCATACAGAGAAAGTAAACGTGATCATTTGAGGGGATAGCATCGGGTTGTTATAGCAACTAATTGTTTTTAGGGGTTCCCTAGACATCTCTAGAATCGGAGACCCAGTAAAGAATGCAATAAGCAAAATGTTTACTCATACTGCACACGACATACCCATCATGTATCTCGATTTACGGTAAGCAGCATAAAAAGAACCAAGTAGATACTAAATATTTGAGTATCCAATGAAAGGATGAGAGAGCGCAGCTTCAAACGGCAACATAAAATCATACTTAAAACTGAATTTCAAAAAACAAAAGAAGCATACCTCGACTCTGTCTCCGTTCATCACGCATAAGGTATACATCATCAACACGTCCATATGGTACAAACATCTATTGCAAAAACAAAATCCAACATTTAGTCACCACACTAATAACAACCAGAAAGACACAAGTCAAGAAAAGGGATCACACAAAATATGAAATTCAAACAAGGATTGGCTTTGTTGCAAAGGGGAACAACAGGGTGAGATAACCTAATCAAGAAATGGGAGGAATTTATCCAATTGATGGCCTCAATTTCCACAAAAGAGATCCTTTCATCCCAATATTAAGGTTCCATTGGAAATGCAACTTTTCTAGATGCACTATTCAGCGCATGTACATACAATGCAAAAGAATTTAATATCCAAAATCAGCATTGCACTCAATGAAATGTGATTAGCAGAGCATATTCAATAAAACTAATATGGGTAATGGGTAGCTAGTCCTAGAATTTTTCCAATTTCTTCTAATTTTTAGTGATTTTGAGGCACAATGAAGGGGTTCCAACTTATCTGATGGAGTTACTACATATCAGCAGGATACTTCACCGAGTAATCAACTAGGTTAGTTGAGATAATAATCAAACCCATACAAGATACACAAATCTGAACAATTATATTTGATATTTAAGTAGTTTTTAAAAAATGGACTGGACCTAGTGCTCCATTTTTTGCGCTAGGTAGGGCTGGGCTGGTTGAGTGCCCAGGCGGCTGTATTGACAGATTTGCACCAAACATTTTATAAGAAATTGAAAACAAAACACCTAAACCTTTTGTGTAGTGACTTATAGAACATAGTACTTGACTTGGAAGTGGAAACCACATGCTACCAATGGATATATGGAAGCTGTTGTATCATATTACGTTTGAAAGAAAGATGTTTCTTATTTAAGCAACACACAAAAGGGGAGTAAAGTATGTCCATATAGAAAATCAAAAATTTAGGGAAACCATCCTATTTCATATCATTTAATCCACCAAGTATTATTCTCTTCATTTAAAAAACCACTTCTTTTAAAAAAAAAATTCCTTTCAATCAACAGATAAAACAAGGTTGCTACAAGTCTTAATACATAAAATGATGATATATATAAGTAATTTCCAGAGAGAGCATAGAAAAGTGAAGTTCGATACTAAATAAACTTTAAGAGTAGTGATACTGTAAATGCAAAAGGCACCATGACACATCATCTAACACTTCATACAACGCTCAAAATTAAACTGTGTACAAACCTCTTCAACCTCCTTCTCTGTTGCATGTTTGTTCAGTGAGCCAACAAACAATTTATACTCAACTGCAGCTAGCAATGAAATAGCAAACCGTGAAGATTTTGGATAAGGATATAGAAGACAGAATTTTATTTAATACAACATGACATCAGCAAATAGCAAAATGAATTTCCCTATTTTGCCACAACTGCAATACAAGTGTATATGCATCCTCCAATAGCAGATGACATCCCCTTTTTTTTCCTGATTCCACTCTTCATTTGGCATAGTGACTTGGAAGACAGAATTTTATCTAAGAGATAATGACATTAACAAATAGCAAGATGAATTTCCCTCTTTTACTCCAACTTTAATACAAATGTACATACATCCTCCATAGCAGATGACATCCTTTTTTCTGATTTCACTCTTCATTGGCATAGTTTGACTAGATATTTTGCATAAACGCTGTAACTTCTGTATATACTTAAAAGAGAACTTCTAAACCAGATGCATCACGGTGCATTAAACAAAACAAAAAAAGAAGTTTAACCAGCATGTCAAGATGGGGCTGTCAAGATATATCCACAAATCATATTATATCAGCTAGGCGAGTATGCTTAAAGCATCTAACAACAAAGTAGAGATGTATGAGAATTGCAAAATTTAAACAATCATGCACCATTTCCGAGGCGTTCACGCTCCCCGTCAGCATATCTTACTTGAATGGGACCAATACCCTGTAAGAACAAAAATAAAAATGGAGCTTACTGAAAGCAATTCAATTAACCTGGAAATGTTACTGATGAAAACAACAAATGAAGGAGCTTACCCCAGGCAAGGTACATTGATTGTGCAAAAATTGGATAGCCCTATTTGCCTCATCAGAAGTAGCATATTTTACAAAACAACATCCTGTAGAAGCATACAATTTAAATCTTCATCTATCAAGTATTTTCTAGTCCAGAAGTTCAGGTTTATACATTCAAACAGGGAAAAACTTGGAAACTAAAATGCTTTGTGAAATATGAGGAAGTTGGAGAATGTAAATGTTCACAATTGTCTCAAATCCTAAGACAAAAAACAGATCTGAGACTGCTGACAAGTAATCAGAGGTAGCAACAAAGCAGAAATACTGAAGCAACATCTCCAATTCATAGATACAGCTAAAACTGAAAGTCAGCAAGCTACGCTCAGCCTCATCTGGTTCAAGACAAAATCTATCTCCAAAACCAAGGTGCTATTTTTCTAAAGTATGGTCCTTTAAATACAGACAAAAGGGAAAACTATGATAGCCAATTCCATTGAGCTCCTTGATTCTTCTTTCTTCAACAACCAAGTGCGTAACATCATTTGTGTCAATAAGGGAAAGCTATATTTGTAATTAAAGGACAAATATTGGAGCCACATCATCATATTCTGTGATTTTCTTATAACGCTCCTAGAGGGTTATCACCTTTCCCACCCTAGAAAAATGAGAAAGCAAGCATTTGGTAAGATATCAGCCTCCTTTGAAATCTTTTTAATTGTACTGCTGAAGAAACCTGAAACCACTTTGCTTCCAAACAGTTTTCTTCACTGGATATGTTCAGCTGTGCAGAATAAAGATAGCTATGCACCAGGTATTTGCCCTGATCATACTTCAAAATGGGTAGAACTTATCAATGCTCTATGACAGGCTAAACAAAGTATACCAACAAGTATATCCAGAGAGCTCATTTCCACACTACCAAACTTAAATGACCAGTTTATTCATATAATTTGACCCATTGTTGCCCAGTGGTGATTTTCCATGCTTGATTTGAATTTAAGGTCCTGAGAGCATCAGCTTGAATGTAGGAAATAAGAATGACATGAATTTTATAGATTGCTTTTTGGCATATTGTTTTTAGAAACTAAAAGCCTAAAAGGAAATCAATAAACCCTATTAAATAATTTAAATAACCCTAATAAATACTAAACAACAGATTCCTTCCATTTAAAGGTTCTTAACCTATGGCCCCGGGACATAGGTGAGAAATATTCTTTATTTATTTTAAAAAACAATTATAGAGAATAAGGTCACTAAATGACCACCTCAATTTGGTGATGAGACAGATTGCTGGACATACAGAGAACATCATCCCTCTTATCCAAATCAACCAACAGTATCATAAAAATTTATTAGATTCATTATAGCTACAAATCCTACAAAAGCTGGCCCCATATGCGAAAAAAGATTGCAAGACCATGCTTGAAGCCAACAGCTATAGCGGCAGGGCATGCAAATCTAATAAACCTATCAATATCTCATTAAACTAGGAGAGTTAAAATACAAGAGATACCCTAGGATATACTAGAGCTTGAAATAATTGCCAGAATCACAGGTCCTGGAACTAAGACCAGTTGAGTAAGAAAGCATGATATCTTTTAATGCTTTAATAAGCCTAGCCAGTCAGAATAAAAAAAAAAGAATGAACAAATTCTCAATGCCAAAAGAGGGAGCGTGGCAAGTATGATCCCTCCACATTCCACTCTAACTAATACATAGATATTATCTCATGAGAATAGGAAAAGCCCATAGACTAACAGACATGGGCACACAGATTAGCTGGAATAGAATGCTTGCACCGTCTATAAGGAAAGAACCAAAACTAATGCATAAAAGATAACATCAGCCTTCACTTCCTTCACCTGGTACATCTTAATACTACATGGCATCTACGATTTCAAAGTCGTATGCAAACATGTCAGGACCAAAATATAACCATGCAAAATTCGAACTCGCAATGAACATGTGCAAAAAGTAACAAACAATAACAACCATACATTTTTAGCAAGGACTCCAAGGAGTAGCAGTTGGTCCACAAAAAATCCATACGAGTAAAAATCTAAGATTACAAGTTCCTAGAATGTCACAAGATCTATGAGAGAACAAACAGCATACAGAGGCGCAGCTGGTACATGACCTTCATGTGTCAATTTCCTATCCTCACAACAGGTATGTAAAGTGAAAATTAGTTTGGAACATGAACTTCAATTCAAAATAGAATAATCCATTCCCAAGCCAGTAATTAGCGGTGACTGCTGATACACCAGATAAACAATCCAGAGCCAACAGCACACAGATCGTGATGTCACCTCAATCAAACCTTGTTTCAAATAATGGAACCTGTCTCATTGTGTTCTACTTGAAAAATAAATCCTAATACAATCCATAGCAATAATCTATCAGTACATATTAAGACCAGCGCCTTGAACGCCTGAAGCACGAGAGCTAGATTTTCATACAAAGGACAAGCAGGAGAGCGAGCATTCATTTATCAGCGAAGATTCGGTTCTGATCTTAGGCAACAAAAGTTACAAAATCACCAGTACCACTTGTCTACCAGCTGCTTTGCACTAAATAACATTCATCAAGAGGTCATATATTACAGATCACCATCTTGGCACTAAAATAGTGCTGCATGCAAACAAAAGTTGACAAGCACATCCAACAAATATAAACACATACATCCATTTAAAAGTTAAATCCCATCACATCCATCAATAACCAATTGCCATTCCACCATTCTAGTCAATCAAACAATTCTAGAAGTAAACCAACAAGAGAAACCTTTATGTAATTAATGGCCATCAAAGCAATGATATGATTTTTTTTTAGTGCCAATCTATGTACAATACTTAATTGGAACAGCATGACATAGGAAAATTATGTACTCAGGGAAAAGGAAGTCCCATTACAGTGGCAGCCTACAAAATCAAAGGTCTTGTTCCTGCTGCCACTTACAATACCAAGATTTAAAACCCCAAATTATGAAACTGCTCTAGAAAAGGCAGGTTTTAGCAAGTCCACATGTCTTGCCTCTTCATAATGCAGCACAAAGACAGGTCGCAACCAAAAGCAAGATGTCCGAAAACTGTTGCTAAAACTAACGGAAGTGAAACACAGAGCTTATACTTGCACCCATCGGCCCCACCTGAAAACAAAGTTTGGGAGCAAAGCAGAGCTATAGACAAAAGACCGTTACAAAATCATACCTTGTTGTTGACCTGTTCTCTTATCTTTGATTAAAGTAACCTCAATCACCGTTCCATGTTCTTCAAACAACGGCCGAATCTAAAATTATAAATTGTTAGCACAACATGACAATCAAACTCAGACTACGCATAAGCTGACTGATATATCTTGATGGGAAGAATACACAAAAACATAGTACAAACTAGCATCACCAACCCACAAAAACATTAATATTTCTATTCAATTGACATCAAAAACAAATAATTGAAAGAGAATACAAACGTTATGATCAAATAGCATACACGAAAAGTAGCATTACAACATCTTTCAAGAGCTGAGCTGCTCATGCCTACTTAAGTCGAGTAGACGCAAGCCAAGCCTACTAGCATTAATCACATACAAAACCTATGTCCGATGAAAGGAGCAGATCACATAATCATAGTAAAAGGAATCCTGCTAAATTAGGAATGCCAGAAATTGAAGGAAAACCACATTTCATTTTGATATTCTAAGAAGATTGAACTGAAAACATGGCTCTTTCCCATGTAATGCATCTAGCATTACTTCTGAGATTAATACATAAAGCAAGGAGGGAAAAGGAAAACAAAAAGGGAAATCAAGGGATGACAAATTGCACATCAACATACAATTTGATAGTTGCACTGCAGATGAGCGGCTTTAAGCAGTAAATAGAAAGACTTACATCTTCCTCAGTAGCTGTCTTCGGTACAGATCCAACAAATAGCTTCACAAAGTTTCTTCTTTCATGATTTTCTGGACATGAAACATATCTCTTAGTGGGAAAAAATGAGCAGTATGCAATTGAAGGATGATCACGAAATTGTTAATGTAAAATCACGACACAGCAATCAAAAGATGAAACGAAATGGAACAGGGAAATACCATCACTGGATTGAAAACATAAGCATAATTCTGATAGGCACATCAGAATGAGGGCTAGAAAGCGGAACTTGAATACAAAGCTTATGCAACAAAGCAACCATTGGACTGAGGGGTAAGGAAATAACAGATTACCAGGAGAAGCACCCGGACGACCGGAGAAAGGAAACCCTCGTTTCTGGCCAGACAGAGGAGGATGGAAATTGGCATCGAAGGCAGCTTCAGCAGGCGGTCGAAACCCTCCTCCTCCTCCTCCGAGGCCAACGGCGCCCGGAGGACTGTCAAAGGAGCGGTTACCTCCGCCACCCCCGGCCCCGGGAGAGAATCCCGTACGGAAATTACCAGGGCTTCGGCTGAAATTGCTGTTCGCAGGGGCGTCTGAGAAGCGAGAAGGGCGACGATACCGGTACGAATCGGGGTCGTCGCCGAATCTTTCACGGTCCCGGTCACGGTCCCAATCCCGGTCTCGATCCCGCCTGTCCATCCAATTTGCGCACTCCAAAACCCTAAACTGCCACCGAGAGATACGGAGAGGGGGTGCACGGCCAAGGACGAATTCGCTGCCTCGTGAAAAGAGACGGGAGGGGAGTGCGGGAATTCAGACACACAGGTTTCGCTCCAATGGAGAATTTTAACGAGGGAGAGAGTGAAAATTGCCTCAAGAGTGCAGAACAACAACTACGAAAAAGATATCGACTACAAATCTCGTATAAGTACAACTTGGGAAAAGAGAATCATTACTTACAGAAGAATTGGTACAGGTTTATAGCACATAACATTATAGTAACCTCTTTTTTTTTTATAGCGGACTAGTCCCGAAGCAAGGAACCTATCCTAGGGCATCCTTACGGATGAAGTCCATCAGGACCGGATCAGCAACTAACGTGGTCGACGGCACACAACGGAATGATGCAGCAATACGGTTTGCAACTGAATTGGCTTCCCTGAAGACATGCTTGATGCCCCAACTCAGAAACTGACCCAATAAGGATATTGTAAGAGTATATTCAATGGGCCAAAAATGTTAGTCATTAGAAAAAATTCAAATAATAATTTATCTTTTTCCTTCCAAGATTTTTTTACTTTGCTTTAACGATGGATATTGTCATTCTTACCATCAAAAATCGAGTTTTGGCCATCATTATGGTCAAAATTATATTCTTTCTCATCAACTTTTATGTATTTTCTTTCTTTATATAACCCATTTGGTGGTCAAAAATTTTCGATATGGAAATAGAAATAGGTTTTGATTCTATTTGATTGTATTTGGCATTTTGGTGTTATGTTTTTTACATTTTTCATTAGGCTAAAAAATGGAAACAACTCCAATTTTATTTCCGAACAAAATTTGTGAAGTACCAACTTTCATTCCTCTCACTACCATATCGTCTCACGGCTCACTTCTCTCCCATATCTCCTCTTCCCAACCGCTTTCTCACCCCTCTCACCTCCATGGAAGAAGAAAGGGTGACCAAGGAGCTCGGTTCCCTCTCTCTCCCCTCTCGTTCTCTTCTACCCTCCATCTCGCCACCATCGGCGGCCGTCAGTCTCGCCATTGTACGCCTTCGTCAACCTTTCCATACCCATCATTGGCCTCCTCCGTCTAAACCTCATACGTTGAACTCCCGCCCCTCTCTCCTCCTGTCCCCCTCTTTCAAGTTTCAAACTACATTGACTTACATCTAAATAATGAAATTAGGGATGAAATTTCTAGATTTGGGATATGGTGAAATTGAAAGCTTAATTTGTAGATCTACAATTGGGGATAGATTTTGTAAAATTGAAAAAAATTGATGAGGGATCATCTAGCCAGCCACCACCGAGCGCCCACACTCTTCGAAGGCCCACTCACTCGTGCTAGAGCTAAGAAGTTACAAAGGGAGATGAGCACATTTGTGGCCTATTCTGTGGCTAAGGAAGCAAAGGAGATTATGGAGCCTCAGCCCAAGGCCGTGTGCCTTGTGGGCGTCTCTATCCAAGGCACGCCGGGCGGGTGCCTCCATTAGGCACCGGGCGTGTGTGCTTCTAGCGCGCGCGAGTGTGCCTCTAGTGTGCCCATTTCGGGCCTGTCCAAATGGGCCACTACTTATCTAGTTTTAAGACATTATTTTTATTATTGTTTTAAGTGTGTTTTGCCAAGACATATAAATAGCTTTTAGGTGTTATTTTTCAGTTTAGACAATTCAGAACATTGTGATTACATTTCTCCTTGAATAGAGAGAAAACGAGAGCATTTGCTTTCAGTTGTGTGTGTGCAGCTTGGATTGCTTTGATTTGTGTCAATTTCACGAAGGTTGGTGCCTATCATCATCCACGAGCCCCTTTCTCGTGCTACAAGGCTTGCTCCTTGTTTGTGTGAGATCGTAAAGGTTGGTTTCTTGATCATTTTGGTCGGTTCTTGTCTCTTCGAGCCAAGGGTCTTCTAGTTGTTTCTAGGAGTTGATCTTCAATCCTTATTGAGTCGTTTCCCTTGTTTCTTCATTATGTTTGTTTGTTTTCCACCGAGTCAGTTTTGTGTCTTTTGAGTCGTCATCTTCATTGTTCTTGTTGAGTCATTTCGTTTGAATCCATTTCTGACCATTACTCTTGTTTTTTCCTTGTTTGAGTCACGAACGTCGAAAATCGGGCATCAAGCGGCCTTAACCCCACATCAAATTGGTACCAGAGCTTCGTTGTAGACGTTCTTCTTGTGTCCAATCGATCCACCATTAGAGTCCACAAAAAAAATCCAAAAAGAAAATGTCTTCAAGGTCACGTTGATTAATTTCTTTGCTTTAATTAACTTGATATTACTAACCAATTGTTGTTTGTGTAGTGGTTTGTTTTGCCTAGCCAAACACACCCTAAACCTCAAGTAACCTTCACCAACACAACCTCCTGCCCACCACCTTCACAAAAACATCCACCACCCTCCTAAAACCATCAGCCACATCTGAATTGAGTGACAAGGAGATGATTTAATTTAATTAAGTCAGAAATTCAAATACCTTCCTGTTGGGATGGTAATTGATCCCAATAACGATCCCAAGTAGTTTTGATGATGATGGAACACTTGTGAAATATTTAATGTGTTGCTAAGTGTTTCAGGATCAATTAGGATTAATTGAGCAAGAAACAAAAGCTCTTACCGACAGGAACAACCAAGGAGACAAGAGAATAGTTGAAGAGCTCGCTGATTCCTGATAGGATCATCATGGGATCAACGCAAAGGCCTGAAGCTATTTATGGAAGGTTGGATCAACGCGGAAGCTGTGCACTATATATGGAAACACGCATGAATGGATCGGTTGAAACAAATAACATGTCTTATAAAGATTTGGAAGATATGTTAGTTTGTGGAAGATTTTATCTTGTTTCCCAAGATAAGATAAAATCTGATTTGGTTTATATTTATATTTTTAGATGGAATCTTTCTAGCTATTAGTATAAATAGGAACCATGTGTTGGGAGGATATTAAGGACGCTAGTCATTAATATCTAAACCAATAATGATCGTCCCTTGTTTTGATAATGACAAACTCAAATGTATTTAATAAGTTGTCCGAGTGTTGATCTCAGGTAAGTCCATTGGACGCAAATGTGCGAAAAGGAAAACAAGTGAACGGCAGTCCCTAACTCTGTAGGGACGCACATCATCAGAACTTCCAAAACTAAACGTAGTTGGCAAAGTCCCTGCGCAGATAGGACGGCGTCCTCATCAAGAAGGGACGCGCGCCAAAATACGGACGAAGTTCAAATTCAAATCAAGGCCGCCCCAACATGATTACATCATACTCGGCCGCAGTCCTCAGAAGGAAGCTTCCCTTGTCTAGGCACGTGTAGACAATTCCAAAGATGTCGCTTTCCCAGCAATGGTCCCCTATCCACGCGGAGGCTTCCCAAGCGTCAACAGAGTTGACTTCCTCAAGAGGCTCATCGCACCGTTGATGGAAGATCAAGGATCCTGCAAAGCCTCAGAGGACGCTAGAGGACAAGAACCACTTCCGCTATAAATACCCCCCCAAGGGTATGCATAGCGGTGTGGACTTTGAAGACTTTCTCTCAAGCTCTCCTGAAGCATTCAAGAACACGAACGAAAATCAAGAAGATCAAGTGAGCTTGAAGCAAGAGAAAGAAACTCCAACCACATCAAATCCAAAACAAACCATAAAATAGTAAGAGTTGTAGTTTGTCTCTCACAACGAACCGTGAGAGACGTGTGTGATAGCTTCCTTATAGCTAAGAGAGTTAGGTTACTTTGTTAGGTGCAAAGGAGTGTTACTAGTGAGGCTAAGGACGGACGCTTAGCTCAGAGAATTGTAACGACTCGCCTAAGTTGTAAGGACTCTCTCTTAATAAGATAAGGACGGCTATTGAAAATCCTCCAAGCGGAGGTAGAGGTTTACCCACAAGACTAGTTGGTCTTAGTGGGGTTCCTCTATAAATACTCGTGTCCATTATCTCATTGCGTTTCCTGTTAAGTCTAATTTCCGCTGCACATAAGGACGCCCTTAACCCAGTTAAGGACGCCTTCTCTCACAGACTTACGATCCAACAATTGGTATCAAAGCAGGCGCTCTAGATTAAGTTTGAGTTGCAGGAAACATGGACATGGAACCTATAGGTATCTCAAGTGCAAAACCACCTCGCCTAACGGACGGCAACTTCAATCGGTGGAAGACAAGGTTCGAATGCTTCGTGCGCAGTCAAAACTACCAATGCTGGCTGGTGATAAAGAACGGCGACCTCGAAGTCCCTGCTGCTAAGAAGGACAAGGAGGCAGATTGGGGTCCTGAAGAGTTCAAGCTTATGGAAGCAAATGCAAAGGCCATCTGTTTCTTACAGACGTCCCTCTGTGAAAGGGACGCCACCCGTGTGAGCAATCTCCCAATTGCTAAGCTTCAATGGGAAGCCCTGGAGAAGTATCATGTTGGGACGCCTGAGATGAAAGAAGACGTCCATTTGGAAGCTAAAAGGGACTTCTACAAATTCAGGATGTTCACAAATGAGACCATCACCGACTACTCCTTTCGCTTTGAAGCCCTTCTAACTAAGTTGAAAAACTTGGGTGTCAAAGAAACGGAGATTACTCAGAGGATGAAGGTTCAAGTCTTGATCGATGGACTCACGGGACCATGGAACTTCGATAGGATGACGTTCAAGGAGAACCAGGCCAACAAGGGACTATCCATGGAGGAAATCTATGGAAAACTCAAAGGGTACGAAGCAAGAAGAAACCAAGATTTGGCAGAAATGGGAAAAAGTTCCCCAAGTGAGCTGGCTTTAACTCTTGCGGCTAGGACGCCAAAGTATGAGCAATACTACCAAAGGAAAAGAGAGTTGAACTCAATGCTAGAAGCCAAAACTCAAGAGCACCAGGAGAATCTTCGTCTTCAGGCGTTGGTGGAACGCAAAGGCAAGACCGAAGAATAAATTTTTGAAGAAGATGAGCTAGCACTGTTGCACAAAACTCTTCGTTCTTTGTACAAAAGAGGCAAAGTCCCAAGAATGAAGATGCCCTACAAAAAGGAAACTCGCAAGCCTACAGACGCAGAAATGAAGGAGATAGTATGCTACAAATGCAACAGAAAGGGACACATGGCCAAGAAATGTACCACAGGGCTATCATCAAAGGAAATGAAGGAAAAGGCGCTGGTTGGTGCATTTGAGGGTGCATGGGACGATCTTGACTCAAGTGATGAAGAGCTAGAAAATCAAGTGGCTTACATGGCTATGGAAGACGCCCCAGAGGACGTCTCTGAAACTGAGCAAGAGGTAACCCATGAAACCATGTTAAACTCTCTTGAAAAATGTTCAAAACCAAAGCTCATTAAATTGATAACTCAAATCATGCAAGAGAGCTATGCTATGAAACAAAGCTTTAAAGAAGTTGAATCCGAGAATATTGTTGTGGAATGTGAAAATTGTAGTACCATGTCTTTTCAACTAGAGTCCTCTCAAGAAGAAGTCAAGTCCCTTAAAAGTCAAATTGTGTGCTTAAAACTCGAAAACTCAAGCCTTAGGGAAGAGGTCAAAGTTCTAGGGAAGAGTCCGATGACTGAAACTGTGAATCCAATAGTCTTTGTTCTAGCCAGGAAAGGACTAGGATATGAATCAGGATCAAAGAACTCTCTCCCAAGTGACTTTGAGGCTAGTAAGACAACTGAACTAGAACTTGAGAGGGAAAAGACAAGGTGATGTGATTCGCCTTAGGATCGGACTTGATTCTGGTTCGAGGGAGTTCATTGTTGCTTCTTGAATTCGGCTTCGATGAAATCTCTTGCCAAAGTTGCGAATTTGAACAAAAATGTGACACTTTGGGACGCTTGGGATTTTATGACTAACAAACTCTTTTGGTGGGATTTATATTATTGTGGGATAAGTAGTCGAGCCCTCCCTTCGGTCCACTCGCCGAGAGGGATCGACTAAGGAATACAAGGGGTGCGGAACCGAACCCTACCAACCCGAACATCCCTAAGGATAAGTAGGCGAACACACTTGGCGACGAGCCAAGTATGGACGCCTAAGGAAGGCTAGGCTAGGCTCGAGTCTCACGATCCATGCCTCCCTCCGAGCCTTCGGTCGCCCGAAAACCATGGTTGTGTTTGAAAAATAAGAATGGCTAGGCCGAGGTTCGAGTCTCACGAACCATAGCCCGCCATCCGGCCCTCGAGTCTCACAAGAGCCCTACGGCTTGAGTCCCACAAGCAGGGAAAGCCCAAAACCTAGAACGGGACAAAAAGTCTCTCAATTCAGGTTCAAGCTTATTCTTAATCTATCTAAAATTGAAGAATTGCATCCCTTTATATAGGACAGAAATGGGGCGCTTGACTTGGCCTCCAAGGTGGTAATTGATGGTGGCTTGTTACTTGGAGTGGAAGGCATTCATCTTTCAAGCTCATCCTTGGCGGCCAAGCTAACTTGAGGAGGTGGAGAGGAGTGGGCGCCAAGCTTAATGAGGAGGTGAATGATTGGGCTTGGGCCCGTACTTGACTTCGTTGAAGCGAACTAGTCCAGCCCGTCTTGTTCTTGAATGTTGTTGGCTTTTCCACATGGATTTCATGAATTGGAGGCCCAAGGCGGGGCCCAACAACGGTGCCAACCCGAAGGCGCGCACGCCCACGAGAGGCACCGGCGCCGAGAGGTGCGCGGGCGCGGGGCTTGGGCACGACCCCCTTTGGCTCGGGCACGATCACATCATCCACCCCCCCTTGAAGAGGATTCGTCCTCGAATCTTTAGAGTAGTGCATGGGGGTGGCGGTGGCGAGGTGGCTCAGACGCGCCAGCCCTTGGTTGAGAAAAGGGCGCCACCTCCTCGTCCATAGGCTCATCAAGCTGGTTTAGGAGCCCATCGAGCTCGAACCATTCGTTGGCCTCCCACTCGAGAAAGTCCTTGTTCAAAGCCTCGGCTTCGACCACCATATCATCCCCGGGAACAACTTGAAGCAGTTCCATGTAGTTTCCTTCGAGCTCGTCAAAGCCATCAAGAGGAGCCTCATTGTCCATGATTTCCACGTACTCGTCTTCATCTTCGGTGGACATGTCATAGAGACCCAAGTCCTCGTTGCTCGACTCGTCGCTCAAGCTAGAGTCGCCCGAGCTAGAGTCGCTCGAACTTTGGTGTTGATACTTTGGTCAGTTTCTTCTCCGGAGCTAGCGTCATCCTCCTCTTCTTGATTCGGTGCAAGTTTTTGGTTCACGCTCGGCCCACTCGCAGCCTTGGTTGGAACCTCAAACTCTTCGTCGCTCACGAGGTCGATGAAGATAATGTCCTCCTTTCGGGGCGCCATACCGCACACCCAACGAGGACCGGCCAAGGCCTTGCTTGAGGCACTCTTCTTAGCGCACACCATCTTGGAGGTCATGATTAATTCCTGAAAATTTGCAAAGCACACACAAGCCTCGCAAGATATGAATTCGATCCGAGGCATAGCCATGTGCTCAGTTCTCTCTCTTTTTTTTTTTTTTGAAAACTCTCGGGGCTCTTTTCTTCTTGGCTGGGGGGTTGGACCAAGCTTGCACCCAAGCTCGAATGCCAATTTTTTTTTTTTGAAATTTCCAACCCCTTTCTTTCTTGGTTCTTGCGAGCCCACAAGTTCCACACATCGATTCGAGCCTCACATTTCGTGACACTCGACACATGCACATTCCATTTCATTCCATGCAACATCAAGTATATGAATACGTAAATCACAAGTCATATTAACTTTCTATGCTCAAATGGGTTTGGTTTTAAGGTTTTTGGCTTAGAGACAAAAGTGTTGGTTTTATGCACGTTAAGTTCGGCCATCCTAGGGGAAAGGTTTAGCATTTCGGGGCTGAGGGGTCCCTTGAATTAGCTTGAAACTCAGCCTAGGAAAGACCTACTTCGACCCATCAATTGGTTTGAGCCATCAAGATTAAGACCGATGCCACTTACTTGAGTTGTCTTGAACTAGAGAATTTGCGAAGAGTCTTGGAAATTTCGGCCGAGGCTCACACCATCGTCTCTTGGACTCTGAAGGGGTGAAGGTGCACTAACTTTCTCACGAAAAAATTGGGAATTTTGTGAGGGCTAGAACACATGTTCTTCTTCTTGGAGAGCTTCGGATTCTCTCTTGATTTTGTAGGTGGAAACAAAGTGAAAAGGCCTTGTATTTATAGGAGAAAGGGGGCTGGAATTTAGCATGGAAATAGGCTAGTTACTTAGGCTTCAAGGCATGTGATTATGAAGGAGAAGAGGAGGCGATGGCAGCCATGAAGGTCCATCATAACCACGCCCTCATCAAGACGCCTCCTTAGCTTGCACACCAAGGTCGGACACTTTGAATTTTGTTGGAACCGAGGAGGTGCTCGACTAGAATGGGGCCATTACCCTCCTTGTTGGCCAAGCAAACCATGATGGCAAGGAAATTCGGTTGGCTTACTAGAGGTAAATCGCCATTCACCTCACACATGCTAGCTCGGCTTGTTTTTTTTTTTTTTTTTGGATGAGCGTAACTCCGCCCCTCAAGCTTACTTGGGTTCCAAGACTTAAAAGTTCACAAATTGGGTCGAAAAAGAAATTCTCCCACCATAGTTTTGCAATAATTTTGTGTAGGAGGTTAGGTATGGGCGTTTGGGGAAAGAGTGGCAGGTGTTAGGAATTTTTCCACGCCACCTTGAGATTTTTCCCAGACCTTAGACGCTTTAGGGTCGTACTCGAGTAAAGGTGTGGTTTAAGGTTGGTTCGGGTCTCAGTTGGCCGAAAAAAGGTTTGAAGGGATTTGAGCACATATGAAAGTAAACATGAAAATGCAATTTACATATTCAAAACTTACAGAACCCGCCTCGAAAGGCTCTGATACCAGATGATGTGATTCGCCTTAGGATCGGACTCGATTCTGGTTCGAGGGAGTTCATTGTTGCTTCTTGAATTCGGCATCGATGAAATCTCTTGCCAAAGTTGCGAATTTGAACAAAAATGTGACACTTTGGGACGTTTGGGATTTTATGACTAACAAACTCTTTTGGTGGGATTTTTATTATTGTGGGATAAGTAGTCGAGCCCTCCCTTCGGTCCACTCACCGAGAGGGATCGACTAAGGGATACAAGGGGTGCGGAACCGAACCCTAACAACCCGAACATCCCTAAGGATAAGTAGCCGAACACACTTGGCGACGAGCCAAGTATGGACGCCTAAGGAAGGCTAGGCTAGGCTCGAGTCTCACGAGCCATGCCTCCCTCCGAGCCTTCGGTCGCCCGAAAACCATGGTTGTGTTTGAAAAATAAGAATGGCTAGGCCGAGGTTCGAGTCTCACGAACCATAGCCCGCCATCCGGCCCTCGAGTCTCACAAGAGCCCTACGGCTTGAGTCCCACAAGCCGGGAAAGCCCAAAACCTAGAACGGGACAAAAAGTCTCTCAATTCAGGTTCAAGCTTATTCTTAATCTATCTAAAATTGAAGAATTGCATCCCTTTATATAGGGCAGAAATGGGGCGCTTGACTTGGCCTCCAACGTGGTAATTGATGGTGGCTTGTTACTTGGAGTGGAAGGCATTCATCTTTCAAGCTCATCCTTGGCGGCCAAGCTAACTTGAGGAGGTGGAGAGGAGTGGGCGCCAAGCTTAATGAGGAGGTGAATGATTGGGCTTGGGCCCGTACTTGACTTCGTTGAAGCGAACTAGTCCAGCCCGTCTTGTTCTTGAATGTTGTTGGCTTTTCCAAATGGATTTCATGAATTGGAGGCCCAAGGCGGGGCCCAACAACGGTGCCAACCCGAAGGCGCGCACGCCCACGAGAGGCACCGGCGCCGCGAATGGGGTGCCTCGATGAGGCACCGGCGCCGAGAGGTGCGCGGGCGCGGGGCTCGGGCACGACCCCCTTTGGCTCGGGCACGATCACATCACAAGGAACCTAGAAGAACGCATAAGAGTTCTTGAGAGTGGTGAGAAAGAACAAAAGGACTACTACACAAATTCTGTCAGTCACAAAATCTACAAGAACATTGCTAAGGGAAAAGGATCTAAGGTAGTGGACCTTGAGAAAATGAAAGAGAATAGAATTCAGCGTCCTAACAAAAAGTACTACCTTGGAAACTATTATAGGACGTGCTGGCATTGTGGCAAAGGTGATCACTACTAGTACGAGTGTCTTAAGCTGAAACAGGATCTTGAAAGTGGAAGGACGGCTAGAAATGGCCATGAGAATGCTAAGCCTAAATTTGCTGATAGGACGCATGCTAGTGTGCCAAATGCTAAAACTCGATCTCCTAGGACGCATGCTAGAAGATCAAATGATGTGAATGTCTATGATCATTTGCCCATGTAACGAACCAGGTAGGGGCCACCTTGCCTGGGTCGTAAAGAACTAACTCTTCTTTTTAGGTGGAAGTGAGAGGAAGCCCAAGGATCATCGATAGTGGCGCTTCAAACCATATGACTGGAAGCCAGATCCATCTCACTTCTATCCAAACAAATGCCATGGGAGGAACTGTCTCGTTTGGCAACAAGGGCAAAGGAAAAATCAAAGGGACGGGCACCGCAAAGCTAAATCAATCCATCAGTGCGTCCAAAGTCAGTCTTGTCGAAGGACTAGGCTTCAATCTCCTTAGTGTCTCCCAAATATGTGATCAAGGTGAAAACCTAGTCACATTTGACTCTAAGGAATGCCTGGTCATCAACAAGAAAACAAATCAAGTCATTCTCAAAGGGACTCGCGAAAACAATGTCTACGTCTTCAATCAAAGATTCAAGCCTGCATCCAAGTTGTGTTTATCTGTCTCTGCTTTGGACGCCGATCTCTGGCATCGACGTCTTGGACACGCGGGACCTAGCACAATCTTCAAGCTTCATCAAAAGGAACTTGTAAGAGGTCTTCCCCGAATTGATCCTGAGCAAATTGAGTAATGTGAAGCATGCATCAAAGGGAAGCAGACAAGATCGTCCTTCAAATCCAAGAATGAAGTGAGCACAAAGAAGCCATTGGAACTCCTTCACATGGACCTGTGTGGACCCATGCAAACCAAAGCTATGGTGGAAAAAGGTACATGTATGTCATTGTAGATGATTTTTCAAGATTCACTTGGGTTGTTTTCTTGGTGTCAAAAGCAGATGCTTTCGGGATGTTCAAAATCTTCATCAAGCAAGTAGAAGTTGCTCTTGGGATGAGCTTGAAAGCTCTAAGGTCAGATCATGGAACGGAGTTTAAAAACTCAGAGTTTCTTGACTTCTGTGACCAACAAGGAGTCTCCCACAACTTCTCTTCTCCTCGAACTCCTCAGCAAAATGGTGTTGTTGAAAGAAAGAATAAGACGCTGGAAGACATGGCAAGGACGATGCTCTTGGCTAGCGGCGTCCCCAAACACTTCTGGGCAGAAGCCGTTGCCACCGCAACCTACATCGTCAATCGAGCTATGATTCGTCCTTTGCTCAAAAAGACGTCCTATGAGCTCCC
Source organism: Polygonum maritimum (assembly GCA_963924305.1). NCBI lineage: Eukaryota > Viridiplantae > Streptophyta > Magnoliopsida > Caryophyllales > Polygonaceae > Polygonum > Polygonum maritimum. The sequence goes on from OZ002729.1 coordinate 31,293,060, forward strand.
GAATGGAAGAAAGCCAAACATTTCACACCTCAAAGTCTTTGGGTGTAAATGCTTCATTCACAACAACGGCAAAGACAACATCGGCAAATTTGATGCTAGAAGCGATGAGGGAATATTTCTTGGGTACTCCCTCACAAGCAAAGCTTATAGAGTCTTCAACAAACGGACTCTTAAGCTTGAGGAAAGTATTCATGTGGTATTCAAAGAAAATGCTTCTCTCAAGAAAGAACCAAGTAAGAAGGAACGTCGCTCCTCTCCTAGGGACGATGATGAAGATGATGAAGAAGAACCAAGAGGCTCCTCTGACAAATATTACGTTCCTGGGAACGCCCCTGAGTCTCGCGATGAGGTTTCAATGGGAGTTCCTAGTGAACAACAAGAGCCTTCTCAAACTTGGTCGCTAAACCAAGTAGAGGCCGGCGAATCAAGTCAACAAGGAGAAAGGCACACTGTGGACACTCCAGCTGAGGGGGAACACACTGAGCCAACCAATGAAGATGACGGATTTGAATCTGATGAGTCTGATTGGACGGACCCTAGGTGTACTCCTTCAAGAGACACTACTCATAGGGGATCCAATCTTTCAAGACTTCACTCAACAGATCAAATCATCTCAGACATCTCAAAAGGAGTCCAAACAAGATCAGCTGTGAATCAGTCCCTCAACGCCAACATAGCGTTCTGTGCCTTCAACGCCTTCGTTTCCTTAGTTGAGCCTAAGAACATAAAGGAAGCACTCTAGGACGCTGATTGGATTCAAGCCATACAAGAAGAACTCAATCAATTTGAGAGGAACAAAGTCTGGACCCTCGTCCCTCGTCCGAGAAACAAAAACATAATAGGGACGAGGTGGGTTTATAGAAACAAGCTTGATGAAAGTGGCCGCGTATCAAGGAACAAAGCAAGGCTTGTGGCTCAAGGCTATAGGCAAGAGGAAGGGATCGATTACGATGAGACCTTCGCTCCTGTTGCTAGAATTGAAGCCATTCGCCTTCTCATTGCCTACGCTGCTCACAAGGGGTTCAAGCTCTTTCAAATGGATGTCAAGACAACCTTCCTCAATGGCAAACTTAAAGAAGAAGTGTACGTCACTCAACCTCCAGGATTTGAGGACGTTGATCACCCTGATCATGTGTACTTCTTGGACAAGGCACTCTATGGACTCAAGCAAGCCCCTCGTGCATGGTACGATAGGTTTGTGTCCTTTCTCTTGTCCAACGGGTACACACGAGGTAACATTGATAAAACACTATTCTTAAAGAAAGTCCTTAAAGATGTTTTGATTGTCCAAGTCTATGTCGATGACATAGTCTTTGGAAGCACTAACATGAGACTTGTAGAAGAATTCAAGAACTTGATGAGTAGTGAGTTTGAGATGTCCCTCATAGGAGAACTCAACTTCTTCTTGGGACTCCAAATCACCCAGCTCAAAGATGGGACGCGCATTCACCAACAAAAGTACATTCGTGAAATGCTCGAGAAGTATGGAATGAACTCTTCAAAATCCATCGATACTCCCATCTCCCCCAACACTCGCCTTTATGCTGATGAAGAAGGCAAGAGTGTAGATCAAAAGCTCTATAGAGGAATGATAGGGTCCTTGCTATACCTAACGGCAAGTCGTCCCGACATCATGTTCGCTGTGTGCTTGTGTGCTCGCTTCCAAGCAAATCCAAAGGAGTCCCACATGCAAGAGGTCAAGAGAATCTTCAGATACCTCAAGGGACGGGATGACCTATGCCTATGGTATCCCAGAAGGACGTCCTGAATCTGGTAGCGTACTCTGACACAGACTACGCTAGCCATGTGGTGGATAGGAAGAGCACATCCGGCATGGCACAATTCCTTGGCTCATGCCTTGTATCTTGGGGATCCAAAAAGCAAAACTCCGTGGCACTCTCAACCGCGGAAGCTGAGTACGTTGCTGCTGCTTCGTGCTGTTCACAAGTCCTATGGATCAAGTACCAACTTGAAGATTATGGTACGTTCCTCAAAACAGTCCCTATCTTGTGTGATAACACCAGTGCTATAAGTATTGCAAAGAATCTTGTTCATCATTCTAGGACAAAGCATATTCACATAAGACATCACTTTCTTCGTGATAATGTTGAACTTGGATTAATTAAGGTAGATCATGTTAGGACTGAGGACTAAGTGGCCGATATTTTCACAAAAGCACTTGATAGACGTCCCTTCGAGCACCTCCGGTTGCTTTTGGGGATGATAACTTTTAAATGATCAAGTCCCGTTCTATTATTCCCTCCATGATTGGCTATGTTTTGTTGAGAACTTGTTTTAAAGTAAGGTATTCATTTAAAGTCATCTTTGAAGGACGCTAGTCTAAGACATATGTCTTGCTTGTGTTTTTGAATGTCATTCATTTTGCTTTTCATCTCAAGAGTATCCCTGATCAAACTACCCTCATTATAAGCCGAAATGATGGGAACTCTAAGCTTACCCAAGCCGAGAATCTTGCAAACGTGTCCTATGAGCGTTCTTTGTCTTATCTTTACGGGACGTACTTGCTTGATTTTCAAAAATGGTTCTAAGTGATCAAAGGGACGCGTGTTAAGAACTGGGAGTTGTCCGTACAGAGTTCTAAGTTCAGAGGTAGAGATCAGTGTCTGGGACGCCGTGGTTCAGTTTTGAGTAATGCAGTGTTGTTTGCTTAAAGGACGCCAAGACAGAGTCCTTTACAGTTGTGAAGTTTTGAAAGTTGAAAGAAGGAAGTTGAACCGTTTCGGAGAAGTTGAACGCAGATCTCGGGATATGTGTACCGGGTGCAAAACAGCTGTGTTTCTTAGCAAAGAAGGAAGCCACGTGCGGGATTGCGGATGGAGGAAGCCATGTGAAAATACCCTATTACCCTTGACCGTTCTACTTCGTCTTCTTCCTATAAATACGCCCCTGCATCCTCTGAAAAACCTTCTTTGCTCCTCTGCTATTTACACACATTTAGCAATCTCTCAAGATCTTGCCAAATCTTCAAACCCAAATCCCCAAATCACCTCCTCAACCCTAATCTTCTTCTATATAAACCACCCTCTCAAATGGCCAAAACAAGAGCAACCAAGAACCAATCTCCCTCTTCGGCGGCGAAAAACCCTAGCTCCTCGAAGTCTCCTCCGGTGAAAGGCCGGTCACTCATGGATTCGAGAGGGCGACCTACTGGGCGCCAAGATCCCCCTCGCCACCATTCCTCCTCTCAAACCACCCAACGCCACCACTCCAACACCCCTCCACAGCCACAACGCTCCCAACTTCCTCCACAAAAACCCCAGTCTTCCCGATCCCAATCCAAACCCGCTCAAAAACGCTTTCCATTCCTCGAAAAACCCTTTCAACCCAAGCCAGAACCAGACAACATCGCAAAAGGCTCCGTCCATAGGTTACCTGCCCAACCCAAGCGCCGTCCTCCTCTCGATCCACTGATAGAGGACTGGCTAGAAAAAGAGCCTAGGACGCACGCCAACATTTGCCTACGGGCGTCCGCTCATGACCATCCCCCAAAGGTCCAACGCCTTCTCCACTATTTTATGGTCACCTACGTCAAGCCACGCCTTGAGGAAACCAACCATACCAACCCACCCTTTATGGGACCCGGCATAATTTCTGACACTTTTGGTGGGACGGTAGATGAGCTTGCCAAGCTCCTCCCAGATATCATGGAGTTCTTGGTGGCTCCTGCGGGCTCCGTCCCATCTCAGAAAAGAAAAAGGCCTTCCTCCCCCTCTCCTTCCAAACAACAACTCAAAGGGCCTTCCTCCTCCTCCCAAGGGAAACCAGTCCCTTCCTCCCCGCCTCCCGCCCCAAAGAGACGCCTGAAGACCTCCGCTGAGCTCGAGGGCGTTACTGAGCAGCAAATGGCAGCCATACGCCTCTCCGAGCTGCAAATAGAGAAAGAGGAGAAGGCCAGGCAAGAGCAGGCAGAAAAGGACGCCATTGTTGCGGTGATCCAACAGAGCCTACAGGACGTCCCTCGACTCCCTCCTCCTCCACCAAGGATAGAGGACGTCACTCCCGCTCCTGCTCCTGCGGCTACATCAGATCCGCTCGAGGCGGAAATTGAGGCGGACTTGGCAAAGCCTATGCCAACAGTCCAAAGGGCAACTCCTCAAGAACAGGTCCTGGCCAAGGAAGCTGTACCAAAAGTTATAACTCCTGAGGATTCCCCTGCTAAGCAGCCGCCTCCTCCCCCTGCTCCGCTCAAAGTAAAGCCCATCTCCATGGCTCCGCCCAACACCTCCTCTGCCCCCACCAAAGCAAAGATAAGAACTCCCACTCCCTCTCCTCCCAGAGCTTCCACTCCTCCTCCTCCGCCCGCTCAGGCCGTCGAGGATATTGCTCAATTCCAAGGGACGGTGATTCGGCCTATTTTGTATAGGTTAACTCTTGTATTTTTAGGGCTATATTGAGTGTGTTTAGGTTAGATTTGAGCATTATTGTAATACGAAGACCGAAGACACAAGAATTCAAGAATCAAGAGTTTTAAGGCGTTTTGAGCTGTCTGCGCGACACCACTTTCTTGAGAAGGCTATATCTTGAGCTACAGAGGTCGGATTGAGCTGATTTCGGTGCCATTGGAAAGTTAACTTCAAGGGATTCAATTCATCTTTTTACACCGAAGTCAGATTCCAAGCCGAAGATGGTCAAAACAGCCTCCGAAGTGACACCAGTGATCCTGTCGAGATTCCGCGACCGCGGCCTGGCCGACGCGCCCGCAGTGGCTGCCGAGACGAGAAGTTTTTCTCTGTTGTGAAAGCGCGGGCGCGGTGGGAGCGAAGCGGCCGCGGTGATGCCAAATCCGAAGCGGGCCGAAATCTTTCTATCTTGTTTCCTTTTCTATCTTTTGCCTCTTTCCTTATCTATCTCGTGGAGCTTGTTCCTTGGGCTATTTAAGGAGGAGCCTGCCTTAGGTTTTGAGAGATCTTCTACATTCTACCTTCTACCTTCTTCCTCAAGTTAGGTTTTCAATTCTTCTTTAGTTATAGAGAGCTAGTCTCCTTGGGTTTGTTCAAGGGAGAAGCTCTGATGTATGAACTCGTGAGATTTTGGTAATTGATTTCTATCCTTTGGTTAATATTGATTCTCTTGTGCTTCATTATTATGATTGTTGATTGTTTCTCTAGGATTCGCGACCCTATTGAATTGATTAGCTTTCTACTGTTTGATTAGGTTTGGACCGTGGACAAAACTAATCTGTGAAAACAACTTAACCTAGACCTGTTGTCTATGCAACTAGGATTAAGAAGAGAATTGATTGTTTTATCTTACAATTGACTCGTAGCTTGATTGTTTGATATTATATCCTGCATATCCTTGTTCTCTATGCTAATTCTAGGTTAAGCGTCCTTGCCTAGGGTTATAGAATTGCTTGGACCGTGGACTTGCGATTGTTAATGATCAGGATAGGAATTAACCATAGGTGTGAATGAAATCAATGGATGAATCTATGATCGAGGGATTATATCATGAGTGGATCTTTTGAATGAACTTGTCTCCTCGTCAATTGTTTCCCCATATTTGCATGTTTGTTTATTTGTTTGTTCTTTGTTTCTTAGATTTGTTTAGTTTAGATCTTTCTCTTCAATCCCCTTTTCTTGGTTGATAATTATATTAATACTAGAAGCCTTAAGTTCTCTTGGGTTCGACCCCTTACTTGCATGCTATACTTAGTTTATAGTTTGGGTTATTTATCTTTGATCTTGGCACGACGACTTTAGCCGAGTCAGACGGCTTCTGTTGAAGTCCCCATCGAGTCCTTGGCAAGGACTCCAGTTGCGGACGCACCTCCTCCATCACAAGCGTCCGCTGCTGAGGACACTGAGATGGTAGAGTCCCATGAGCAAGGGGACGATGCCTCAGATGAAGAGGATGCTCCTCACCAGGATGAGGATCCTGAGGACGAGGAGGGAGATGGCGATGAAGAAGACGCCGGTGATGAAGTGATCGTGAGCAACGGCAGTAAGCAGAAACGCTTGAAGAAGATTCTGTCGCCGCTCCTGTTCACCGACCAATTTCTTGAAGAGAACCAGCGCCAAGAGTTTTTGGAACTGCTTGAGTTCCAGGGATGGACGCACCTGGGCGCCGAGGCCGCGGAAGTTGACCCCGAACAGGTTCTCCGCTTTTACTCAAAATTCGAAATATCAGAAGTAAAAGGGAAGCCTCAAGGGACGTTCGAGATTGATGGGGACGAGTACTCAATTGCTGAGGGTACCGTCCGAAATATGCTAGGCCTGCGTCCCTCTCCGCCTAATGCTATGCACGACCTTCCCAACAAGAATTTTTGGTCGTTTCTCCCAGGAAGAGATCTTCAACCGAATTTTCAACGGGAGACAACCAGTTGCTCGGGATAGGGTCGCTCACTGTCTCTCCAAGACAAGCGTCCTTGCGCATCACTTCATTGTGCGCATGGTCGTCCCCCGCCAGGAAAAGAAGTCGATAGTCCAGATCACAGATAGTATCTTACTGGACGCCTTCTTGGAACGCGAGCCCATAAATTTGCCGCGGGTTATCTTGGAGCACATGGGCAAGTGCACAGGCGGCAGACACTCGCTTCCCTTTCCTGGCTTGGTTAAGCAAATCATGAAGCAGCAAGGCCTCTACGTCCCCAAATCAGAACAGACCTTCGGGATTCACTGGGACGTCAGGCAAATCACACTCCCTCCAGTTGGAAAATTGAGGTGTGATGAGCCGCTTCCATCGGTGAAGAGGCAGCTGGATAAAGAGAAAAAGGAAGCCGAGAGCAAAGCTAAGGCCGCTGCTCCTGCTGCTAAAAGAGCCGAAAGTGATCCAGACGCTGAAAATCTTCAAGTAGTTGGGACGCCGGTTGACGACGCTGCAGAAGAAGAGGATGAGCTCGATGGTATGAGCGTCCCTGATGAGGCCGAGAAGTACTCTCAGAAGTATCTGATCGGCATGATGATCGAGAACCAGTGTATGATGATTGATCTAATCCAACAGGTTCACGATACTCTCCATACCCACACAGAACTTCTGGAACGCAACAACGAGCTCCTTGCACAGAACAACTATCTTCAGGAGCAACACCTCAAGGCCCTTGGCAAGCGTCCCCGAAAATGATCACTCTCCCTCTCTCAACCCTGAAAAAGCTTATCTTTTCTTTGTGTTTTTGTTAAGACATTGGGACGATGTCCCCGTTTTGAACAATTTTTGTGAATGTTTGTAATGATCGTACTCTTCTCTTCTTATGAATGCAGTTCATTACGTTTGTGATCCATTTTGTCTAAGCGTTCCTTTCTTTAGTTATGACTTTGTGCTTGCTTGCTTTTCAACTTGTTCTCCTTTTCGATGATGCCAAAAGGGGGAAGTATAGTTTTGCAGAGATGCGATTGTCTTTAAATTGTCATAGAAAGCATGTGTTTAGGGGGAATTTCGGCCAAGTCCAGAGGACGCTAGTTAAGAATGTGTTGCATGCCAACCTAAGCTGAAAAGAAAATCAAGTGTAGTCTCTCATGCTAAAAGCTTTACTTCTGTGCGTATTATTTGAAAGAGTTTGTCATCATCAAAAAGGGGGAAATTGTTGGGACGATATTAAGGACGCCAGTCATTAATATCTAAACCAATAATGATCGTCCCTTGTTTTGATAATGACAAACTCAAATGTATTTAATAAGTTATCCGAGTGTTGATCTCAGGTAAGTCCATTGGACGCAAATGTGCGAAAAGGAAAACAAGTGAACGGCAGTCCCTAACTCTGTAGGGACGCACATCATCAGAACTTCCAGAACTAAACGTAGTTGGCAAAGTCCCTGGGCAGATAGGACGGCGTCCTCATCAAGAAGGGACGCGCGCCAAAATATGGACAAAGTTCAAATTCAAATCAAGGCCGCCTCAACATGATTACATCATACTCGGCCGCAGTCCTCAGAAGGAAGCTTCCCTTGTCTGGGCACGTGTAGACAATTCCAAAGATGTCGCTTTCCCAACAATGGTCCCCTATCCACGCGGAGGCTTCCCAAGCGTCAACAGAGTTGACTTCCTCAAGAGGCTCATCGCACCGTTGATGGAAGATCAAGGATCCTGCAAAGCCTCAGAGGACGCTAGAGGACAAGAACCACTTTCGCTATAAATACCCCCCAAGGGTATGCATAGCGGTGTGGACTTTGAAGACTTTCTCTCAAGCTCTCCCGAAGCATTCAAGAACACGAACGAAGATCAAGAAGATCAAGTGAGCTTGAAGCAAGAGAAAGAAAGTCCAACCACATCAAATACAAAACAAACCACAAAATAGTTAGAGTTGTAGTTTGTCTCTCACAACGAACCGTGAGAGACGTGTGTGATAGCTTCCTTATAGCTAAGAGAGTTAGGTTACTTTGTTAGGTGCAAAGGAGTGTTACTAGTGAGGCTAAGGACGGACGCTTAGCTCAGAGAATTGTAACGACTCGCCTAAGTTGTAAGGACTCTCTCTTAATAAGATAAGGACGGCTATTGAAAATCCTCCAAGCGGAGGTAGAGGTTTTCCCACAAGACTAGTTGGTCTTAGTGGGGTTCCTCTATAAATATTCGTGTCCATTATCTCATTGCGTTTCCTGTTAAGTCTAATTTCCGCTGCACATAAGGACGCCCTTAACCCAGTTAAGGACGCCTTCTCTAACAGACTTACGATCCAACACCATGTACTAGGTTATTTTTAACCCAAGCTTAGAGATTCAATTGCTGAGTGCGATTGCGAGAGAGGAGAACACACGGAGACTTTAATCGAGTTGTGTACGAAGATTAAAGGTGTGGGTCGAGTTTACATTGTCGAGTTACAAGGAGTGTCCGACGCCGAGGGATCGAACTTTGGAGAATAGGAGTTGTGTACACCTAGAACTAAGATTCGCGTTTGTAAGTTCACCTTTGGTAATAACAATTGTAAATTTGATTTGGAATTGCTTGTGTTCATCTTTACTTGTTTGAATCGTTTTTTATTCCGCTGCCCAGTTCGTTGATCCCTCCAAAGGATCAACGTCTGTATTCTCACACACGTAGATCCTACAATTGGTATCAGAGCCTGCGTGCTCTAGATTGTGTGTGTTTCAAACAGGTTATAAAAGATGAGTTCTTTGAAAGATCAATCATGTTGCAAATATCTCAATGGTAAAAGAAGGGACCTAAGGAACGTCACTTGCTACAAGTGTCGTGAGAAGGGTCACTATGCTCGTTCGTGCTCGAAGGGAGATCATGACGGAAAGCCCAACAACCACACCAAAGCCTGCATGGCAACTTTGGGCAATTCTGATGATGAAGAATCCGAACCCACGATTGATCCCAAAATGTGCTTAATGGCTATGCCTTCAAAGGATGAAGAGGTAACTGATTCTGAATTTCTTGATTCCTTAAAGGATCTTTCTAAAGATAGCTTAATTAAGATAATCGCTGAGTTGCATAATGAGAACATTGATGTGCAATTTGAATTTTCCAAGGTTAATGATCTATGTAATGACTTGAAATCATCTCTTGAAAATTCTCCTAAGAAATCTGTTGATCCTTGCAAAACCTGCCATAAACTTGAAATCAAGATTATTAACATGTCTAATACTATTGATGAGTTGAATGATGAAATTACTGCTTTGAATGTTGAAAAGGATGACTTGTCTAAGAAACTTGAAAAGGCTAAGGGTAAGGGGGAACTTGTTGACATAGGTCCCACCTTTGTTCCTCAAAGGTTTGGAATAGGCTACACAGGTGATAAAGAGAAGGATGGGGATCATAAGAACTTTGATGCTGCTGAATTGTATGAACAACGTGGTAGGGAACTTCAGAGTCTTAAGGATAAGAACTTGCATTTGTCTAAAAGGATTCAGGTTTTAGAGCAAGGGGAAGAGAAAAACCCAAGAGAGGACTCTGAGCGGTATGTAGGACAACCGGCCCACAAGATGTTCATAAAACAATCAAAGGGAAATGAACCTAAAGATCTTAACAAGGATAGGATAAAGCAGAGGAGAATTCAAAAGGCTCACCCTAAGTACTATATGGGAGGTTATTTTATGACTTGCTGGTATTGTGGTGATGGGGGACATCGGAAAGTAGATTGTGAGAAAAGAAAGTGTCAATCTAAAAAGAATAGACATAGGAAGAACAATGTTGGTACCTCACAGGCAGCCCCTAGGAACTGATACGTGATTGCCAGCGTCGAAGGCTACTCTTGGCGTTGCGGAAGCTTTTCAGGATCTTTGGAGAGTTTCGCCTGCTGCCCTTGCTCAATCTTTTCGCTTCTTACAAACTGAAGGCTCGCCCTTGGATTGGATGATCCAACAAGGGTTGAAACCTTAATGGTGTGAAGGAAGGGACGGTTCGCAAATTGACGCCCTATGGGCCACATGCGATATTCACAACGACGAACACCAATATGAGTAGGATGAATTTCACGCAAGCTAACAAATTTATGTAAGTTGATGTTTGTTTTAGTCATGCAATTGATTGGTGAGAAAGGAGAGAAACGAGAGAGAGAGAGAGTAGAGAAGAGCGAAGAGAGGTGCGAGTAGGAATTGCGAAGCAATTCTACTCGGCTGGATTGTTGTTGATGGACGAAGGATGATGTGTTGATGATGATGATGATCGGCTGATTGCTTGAGTAGAAGTTCGAAATTTCTCCAAGAAAACATAAGTGTTGGTTGGATTAAATCCCAGGAATTCAACTTGTAACGCAAGTCAAATTCCAAGGATAATCTGATTTTTCATTCATCATATGGTTCGAATATATATAGACACAAATCAGCCAAAGATTCTATCAACTAACAACTTCCTAAGATAGATCTTTGCTTGGAAAGAAAGCTAAAAAGTTACTAGTGAAACTATAATCTAACTAGAGAAAAATAACAACTTGTAACAACTTCCATCTATCTTTAAAGGGATGAATTGCGGCCCAAGTAAGGATGATTTCGGATGCTTCCATGGATAAGGCCGTGTCCTAGGCGTGTCCAACTCGTGTGTAAGCCGCGTCCAGGCGTGGTCCTTACTTGTGCCACAAGCTGTCCATAAAAATAGAAGGAATAAAAGTGGCAAGTGCCAAAAATAGCAAACCTTTCTAATCCTAAAAATAACTCAAAGATAGGCATGCCCAAATATCAATTCGGGACATGAGAGATGAGGGTGGTCCATTGTGGCCCATGTGAATCGAGCATAGCTGGGATGCGCGCCAAAAGAACTCTTGTCGCTTTCTTTAGCTTCCGGGCTCGATCTCTAGTAATTGGTCCATCGAAGGGGACTCGGGCTAGGTCCTCGATCTCTTGCGGAGTCATTGGTGCATGGTCTGCATCAGGAACAATGCTTGTAGGCTCTTTAATAACTCTCAACATGCTAATCAAGGGTCATCTAGGATCAAGAAGAACATGTCTCAAAATTCTAGTAATGATGTGAACTTGCTTGAATATTATGTTGCTAGTCCCAAGGATCATCATTTTTATTACTAAAAGCGACTAGGCAAGGGTAAGCTTTCCTGGATTGTCAAAACCTAACCTTTTGCAGGTTGGAGTGAGGGTGAACAAGAAGATTCAGAGGAAACATTGACAACCTTCCCTCACTTGACAAAAGGGCCAAAGGAAACAATTTCCTTTGGTAACAAGAAAGAAGGATCTTCAACTTTGATCTTGTGGGGTTTATAGATGCTGACGATGCTGGATACTTGGTGGGTCGAAAAAGCAATTTGGGAATGTCTCAATTCATTGATCCTTGTCTTGTTTCCTGAGGATCTAGGAAACAAAACTCGGTAACTATGGTATGTTTCTTGAAACTATTAGCATACGTTGTGATAACACTAGTGCAATTGACATTTCCAAGAACTCTATCCAACACTCTCGTACTAAACATACTGACTTTCGTCACCATTTCTTACGAGACAATGTTGCTAAAGGTTTTGTTAAGATGGATCATTGCAGGACCGAAAACCAAGTGGCAGACATTTTCACCAAGGCATTGGATAGAAAACCCTATGAGCATCTGAGGATACTCTTAGGCATGATCACCATGAACTAGTCAAGTCCCGGTCCTCTATTCCCTCAATGATTGGCTAGAATAATTCTTTGATCCAGGGGGAACAACACCGATAAGTGATAACCTTTTTTGATTCTAAGTGTTCATGATGATGTGCTTGTTTTGATTACTGATCCTTGGTGCATTCATTTTAACATTTGAGATATCATTATATGAAGCATGAAGACTCTTTCTTTGATCCCAAAATGACTGACTTGATCTTTTTATCCCTCATTATAAGCCGATATGATAGTTAGTCATAAGCTGTCATAAGCCTTGATCCAGGTAAACGTTTCCTATGAACTTAATTCTTTTGATACCTTATTTTTACGGGATTTACTTATCTGGATCAATTGAAACTCCTTGCTTGTGTGTTACATATATGTTTTGGATATGCTTGTGAGTTTGTTTTTCTACCTTAATTGCTATCCAAAACTGGCCTTTTTATTCCATTCATAGTGATGGTAAAGATTATTGATCCCAGAGCTCAAGAAAAGAGGAGATCTGTTGATTGATCGGTACCAAAGGATCAATGAGTATAATTTTGATTGTTTCAGCTGCAAGAAAGAAAATTTTGATGGAGGAGATTATAGCAAAGAAAGAGATGTGTGGTGCAACATTTTAAAGGAGAAGCTTGGTGCTAAGCTCAAAAATTGGAGAATGATGCCTCTGTATTGGTAAAAAAAAAAAGGAAGGGATGAGAAAAAAAAAAGGAAGAAAAAGAAAGAAAGGGTACATTGATGACATGGAGATGGAGTTCAGTGCTCGGGTTCTAGAAAAGTTGGAGAAGATGAATGATACCACGTAAGTTCTTCTCAATCATTTTTTTGAGCTAGGAAGGGAACAATATCTCTGATCCTGAATCGTGAGTGGAACCCCTTTCTTGATCCTTAGCCATATATTCCCTATATTTTCTGAGTGTTTGATTTTTCTATTTTCTATGTTTCTATTTTGATCATCTCAGGACCTATCTTTTGTCGCTCCTTGGCTATGTAATCAAACTCTTATGCATTGAATGAAATTTCTCTTAGTTTCTCTGATATGTTATGTGCTTAAGTGTTAAATTGTTTCATTACGGATCAAATTGAGTTATTTGATGATGCCAAAAGGGGGAAGTTAGGAAAATTGTAGAGATGCGACTAGTTCTTGGTACAGAAGGATCAACCACATGCTAAGGGGGAATTATGCTAACTGGTGAGTAAGCTCTACGATGGTCCTACTCAAGGGGAATTCTTGCACTTTATGTTATTTACATACGTTTTACTTTAAATTTTCCCAAGTGTTTGTCATCATCAAAAAGGGGGAAATTGTTGGGATGGTAATTGATCCCAATAACGATCCCAAGTAGTTTTGATGATGATGGAACACTTGTGAAATATTTAATGTGTTTGCTAAGTGTTTCAGGATCAATTAGGATTAATTGAGCAAGAAACAAAAGCAGGAACAACCGTCAGGAACAACCAAGGAGACAAGAGAATAGTTGAAGAGCTCGCTGATTTCTGATGGGATCATCATGGGATCAACGCAAAGGCCTGGAGCTATTTATGGAAGGTTGGATCAACGCGGAAGCTGTGCACTATATATGGAAAGACGCGTGAATGGATCGGTTGAAACAAATAACGTGCCTTATAAAGATTTGGAAGGTATGTTAGTTTGTGGAAGATTTTATCTTGTTTCCCAAGATAAGATAAAATCTGATTTGGTTTATTTTTATATTGTTAGATGGAATCTTTCTAGCTATTAGTATAAATAGGAACCATGTACTAGGTTATTTTTAACCCAAGCTTAGAGATTCAATTGCTGAGTGCGATTGAGAGAGAGGAGAACACACGGAGACTTTAATCGAGGTTTGTACGATGATTAAAGGTGTGGGTCGAGTTTACATTGTCGAGTTACAAGGAGTGTCCGACGCTGAGGGATCGAAGTCTGGAGAATAGGAGTTGTGTACACCTAGGACTAAGATTCGCGTTTGTAAGTTCACACTTGGTAATAACAATTGTAAATTTGATTTGGAATTGCTTGTATTCATCTTTACTTGTTTGAATCATTTTTTATTCCGCTGCCCAGTTCGTTGATCCCTCCAAAGGATCAACGTCTGTATTCTCACACACGTAGATCCTACACTTCCTCACCTCCTACATTTAAGGTTGACTAGTTCAAAGATTCTAACAACCTTCATTTCAGCCACAAAAGCTACACCCACCTCCTACAAAGTAGCAAGACCCATTCAAACCATTCCCACACTTCCCCAACGTCCCACTTACACCCATTTCCTACGTTCCAACCGTGAATACCAATTCAGCCCACCAACCCAACGTCCATCTTACCAAGACACCTCATTGCATTTTTGCACATATAATTCATATCTTGCATTAGTATTTCTATTGCATTTCGTACATCAAGTTTGTATTTCATACTAGTGCATAGTCTAAGTGTATTTCATTCTAGTGCAAGCGTTTGTGTCTTCTACTCTTCTCATCTTTGGACGCCATTGAAGAGACCCTACCTCCACAAAAGAGCCACCCTTATCCTCACCTAACAGACCATCCCAAGTCGCACTTGGTTAAGGAATTCAAGGTGAAAAGGACTTAATCAGGTTGATCTCTTCCTTGTCTCTCCATTTCATCTTGTTTATAATTGAGTCTTCTTTTCTTTCTTCTCTCCCAACCTCTATTTTCGTGTGGTATTGTCACTAATCTGAGCTTGATTTTGACCCTTCTCAAAGCAGATTGAAACAACGAGCTCATCGCATACAAGAGAGTGAGAGCGAGCTTATTTTGGATTAATCTTAACCTAACAAGTTTGTTTTAGTGTGTTTGTTGTTACAATGTCGCAGGAAGAAGAAACTTCACACAGTTCGAAGCCAATTCCACCTGAGATGTTCAATATGTTGAGGTCACTTGACCACAACGTAGAGAAAATCACCCGGCGCTTGATAGCATTAGAAACTAAGCAACGCCAAGACCCTCAATCCCCACATTCCACCCAAGCAGCTGACCCTAACCATGGTGATGACCATCAAGATGTTGATCCAACAAACAATCAGACCATGGACCCTAACTTGGCCTCCACGTCCAACCAACAACAACAACAAACTAGAAGGGGAGTAAATCTTAACCCTCCTGGTATTTTTGCTCGTAGAGTGCCCCTTAATCAAATCCCATAAGAGAGAGGGCTCGTCCTACTAATGATTTCCAAGCATTTCAGGCACAAAGAAGAAACCAAGAACATGAGGAGCGCTATGATGAGTTTGATGAGGAGTTCTTTGAGGATGAGGCTTGGAACGCTACTCCAGGCGTGATCAGGGAGATAGGCGCCCAAGGAGGCCGCACGAGCCTGAGCAAGATGGTGTTGGCAAGGTGAAGGGGAAGATACCTTCTTTTGAGGGAAAATGTGATCCGGATGTGTACATGGAGTGGGAGACCAAAATAGAACAAGTCAGGAATTGCCATAATTTCCCCGAAGCCAAGAAGGTGCAACTCGCCACCCTAGAGTTCAATGGTTATGCCCTAATCTGGTGGGACAACCTAGTGAAAGAGAGGAGGCGAGCCCTTGACCCACCGATCAACACATGGGAGCAAATGAAAGCCTTGATGAGAGGCCGGTTTGTGCCCCAAGACTATGCGCGCGAGCTGAGGCAAAGGTTGGAGAGCCTAAGACAAGGTTCAATGGGAGTTGAGGAGTTCTTTAATGCCATGCAAGTGGCAATGGTAAGGGCCAATGTGGTTGAGGATGAAGAAACCACAATGGCGAGGTACCTTCGAATCTTGCATCCATACTTAGCTAATGAAATTGATTTGTATCCGTACTCTACTATGACTGACCTTTTCCATCTAGCTTTGAAAGTAGAGAGAAAGTTCAAATCCAGGAACCAAGGAGGGAGAGGCGCGGGAAACCATCCCAATTCATGGAGGGTGTTGGGACACTATCAAGGACGTCCTCGTACTTGGCAGCGTGCCCACAACCGTCCCTTAGTTTTGATATGACAAACTCACTTTGATTCTAATAAAGATTGTCCAAGTGTTCAGGAACGCTAGTGACAAAAGGACAACAAGTGTGTATGGGCGTCCCATAGGCTTTAGGACGCTAGCTAACAGGAAGTAAGGACTGACCAGAAAATACTTGAGCAAGGACGCAATCCCAAGCAAGTAGGAACGCAAGCAGAGCGTCCTTACTCTATAGCCGACAGGATGACATCACTCGACAATATTTGATCATCCAAGGACACGTGGAGACCGATCCTGTAGCGGAGTCCAACACTACGTGGCGAACGATCATGTTGCAGAGTCCATCAACACGTGGCGGCCGATCCTGTAGCGGAGTTCATCATACACAACTGGATACAGGAAGCTTCCTCATCACCGCCCTACTACGTGGAGGAAGATTCTGTAGCCACGTCCTCGAAGGGCATTATCGTCCCAGGAGAAAGACGCCCTTCCCCAAGTCCTATAAATAGCCCCAAGGCATTTATTGTGACGTTAACGCTTTCAGGAATATTCAGAGAGAATCAGTAGAAAGCGGCTCACTCAAGAACACGAAGAACTAACTCAAGAACTCAAGAACAGTGCTAGAACTTGTGTTAGATCGAGTGAGACTTGTAAATAAATCACAAAAACAGTTTGTAACAGAAAACCCAAAAGAGAGAGAGAGTTCTGCGAAGTACTGCAGAACGTAGGAATAGAGTCCTTTAGTAGATTGAACCAGCTTTAGTTGTAGGCTTAAAGGAGTTCTTTACAAGTGAACTTAGGGAAAAGCTAAGTGTCAGAGAACTGTAAAGACTCGCCAGTACAACTGTAAGGACGTTCAATATAAAGGAAAGAACTATTCAAAAAATCCTCCAAGGAGGTAGAGGTTTACACTCAAGGACTACTTGGTCTTGAGTGGTTCCTCTATAATTCACTGCGTTCATCTATTAACTTGTTTAGTACTTTATTCCGCTGCATTACTCAAGGACGCCCCTACACCTCGTAGGGACGCCAGACCAAAGGACGCCTTTACTCCAGTAAAGGACGTCCCTCAGTACTAACGATCCAACAATTGGTCTCAGAGCAGGCGCTCTAGATTCTTACTGAGTTGCAGGTTAAAGATGGACATGGAACCGATTGGAATCTCTTTTGTGAAGCATCCGCGCCTAACGGACGGCAACTTCAACCGCTGGAAAATCAGATTTGAGAATTTTGTAAGGAGTCAGAACTATCAGTGCTGGAAAGTGATCATGAAAGGTGACCTTGCCGTTCCTACTGATAAGAAGGACAAAGAGGACGAGTGGGGTCCTGATGAATTCAAATTGATGGAAACAAATGCAAAGGCTATGTGCTTCCTTCAAGCGTCCCTTTGCGAGAGGGACGCCACTAGAGTCAGCAATTTGGCAACTGCCAAACTACAGTGGGAAGCTCTTGAAAAATACCACGTAGGAACTGCTGAGATGAGGGAAGACGTTCAGCTTGAAATCAAGAGAGAGTTCTATGCTTTCAGAATGCTCCCCAATGAAACTGTGAACGACTATTCATACCGTTTTGAACAACTTGTTACCAAGATGAGGAACCTGGGCGTTCCTGAAGCTGAAGTTTCAATGAGAAACAGAGTTCAAGTGGTCATAGACGGTTTAACAGGAAAGTGGAACTTTGATAGAACCACGTTCAAGGAGAATACAGCTAACAAGACTCTTGACATGGAAGAGATCTACGGGAAGCTACGAGGATACGAAGCAAGAAGGAACTCCGATTTGGCTGAGCTAGCAAGGAATCCTCAAACAAATCTAGCATTGATGACATCAACACCGGAGTACGCTGAGTATCTTCGTCGTCAACAAGAACTCGCTATGATGGTGGAAGCCAATAAGAATGAGAACCGGGAAAGGATGCGCGTTCAAGCATTGAAAGAGAAAGAAAGCAAGACTAAGGAACAGCTTGAAGAAGAGGAAGGACTTGTTCTCTTTAACAAAGTTCTGCGTTCTTTTGGCAAAAGAAACAAACAATTCAACAAACACAAGATGCCTTACAAGAAGGAGAGTCCCAAGTATACTGAGGCAGAGATGAAAGAACTTACTTGTTATAAATGTAACAAGAAAGGACACTTTGCCAAAAAGTGTACAACGGGAATGTCCGCAAAAGAAATGAAGACAAAAGCACTCATCGGAGCGTTCGCATCTGCATGGGATAATGGTAGCTCTTCTGATGATGATGATGAAGAACCTGATGAGCAAGTGGCGTACATGGCCATGGAGGATGCCACAGTTCTTGAGGAGGACGCTCCGAAATCTGAAAATGAGGTAACCCGTGAGTCTATGATGAGTTCCTTAGAAAATTGTTCTAAATCCAAGCTCATTAAACTTATTGGAAGAATCATGGAAGAAAGTGTTATCATGCAACATAGAATGGATGAACTTGAACTTGAAAATGAAAATATTGTGGTTGAATGTGAAAGCTGTAGTTCTATGACCATTCAATTAGAGTCCTCATGTGAAGAAACTAAGTCCCTAAAAACTGAAATCGTGTGTCTCAAACTTGAGAACGCTAAGCTTAGGGAAGAAGTGAAAATGATGGGTAAGAGTCCCATAGTTGAAGAAGTTAGACCAATGGTCTTCGTTCCAGCTAAGAGAGGTCTAGGTTATGAATCTGACACTAAGAACTCTCTTCCTAGCGATTTTGAGGCTAGCAAAACTTCAGAACTTGAACTTGAAAGAGAGAAAACTAAGAATCTTCTTGAAAGAATTAGAGTCCTAGAGAGTGGAGAGATAGGACAAGAGGACTACTACACTAACTCCACTAGTCATAGGATTTACAAGAAAATTGCTAAAGGGGAAGGTTCTAAAGTCTGTGATCCTCAAAAGATGAAAGAAAACAAAATCCAACGTCCCAACAAGAAGTACTACCTCGGTACGTACTATAGGACGTGTTGGTACTGTGGACAAGGAGACCACTTCAAATTTGAGTGTGAAAAACTGAAAGAAGATATTGCAAGTGGAAAAGCTGCTAGGACTAACATTGAAAATGATAAGTCCGTCCCTAAGGTTAATCCTAGGCGTTCTAGACGCTCTAGGAACTCTTTCCGCAAGCATGCTACTTCAAATGATGTTAATTTAA
Source organism: Polygonum maritimum (assembly GCA_963924305.1). NCBI lineage: Eukaryota > Viridiplantae > Streptophyta > Magnoliopsida > Caryophyllales > Polygonaceae > Polygonum > Polygonum maritimum. The sequence goes on from OZ002729.1 coordinate 31,312,121, forward strand.
ATGACTACATGCCAGAACCAGAGTTCTACTTCTGTAACGAACCAGGTAAGGAACACCTTGCCTGGGTCGCCAAACACTAACTTTGTTTTGGCAGGTGGAAGTGAGGGGACGCCCATGGATCATTGATAGTGGCGCCTCAAATCATATGACAGGAAGCCAGATCCATCTCACTTCTATCCAAAGTAGTGCCACGGGAGGAACTGTCTCGTTTGGCAACAAGGGCAAGGGAAAGATCAAAGGGACGGGAACTGCCATTCTTAATCCGTCCATCAAAGCTATGAACGTAAGCCTTGTTGAAGGACTAGGTTTCAACCTCCTCAGCTTTTCTCAGATGTGTGATCAAGGTGAAAACTTAGTCACTTTTGACTCAAAGGAGTGCCTCGTTATCAACAAGAAAACAAACAAAGTTGTTCTCAAAGGCGTTCGCAAGAACAACGTCTACATCTTCAATCAAGAGTTCAAGCCCAAATCTGAACTATGCCTAGCTGTTTCAAAGGAGGACGCTGATCTCTGGCATCGCCGCCTTGGCCATGCTGGACCAAGCACAATCCTTAAGCTACATCAAAGAAAACTTGTGAAAGGACTCCCCCAAATTGATCCTGAGAAAATTGAACAGTGTGAAGCCTGTATCAAAGGGAAGCAAACAAGAACGTCTTTCAAGTCCAAAAACGAAGTAAGTACGAAGAAGCCGTTGGAACTTCTCCATATGGATCTTTGTGGACCAATGAAGACGCTGAGCCATGGTGGAAAGAGGTACATTTACGTTCTTGTAGATGATTTTTCTCGATTCACTTGGGTTCTTTTCTTGGCAACCAAAGCAGATTGTTTCAATGCGTTCAAAGTCTTCATCAAACAAGTGGAAGTTGCCCTTGAGATGCCTCTCAAAGCCATAAGATCAGACCATGGAACGGAGTTTCAAAATTCAGAGTTCCTGGCCTACTGTGATCAACATGGTGTCTCACACAACTTCTCAGCTCCAAGGACTCCTCAACAAAATGGAGTTGTGGAAAGAAAGAATAGGACGCTGGAGGATATGGCAAGGACTATGCTCTTGGCTAATAGCGTTCCCATGTACTTCTGGGCGGAAGCTATTGCTACAGCTTGCTACATTATCAATCGTGCCATGATCCGTCCTTTGCTGAAGAAGACGTCCTATGAGTTGTTGAATGGAAGGAAGTCTCGCATTGACTATCTCAGAGTTTTTGGATGCAAGTGCTTTGTACACAACAACGACAAAGAACGACTTGGAAAGTTTGATGCAAGAAGTGATGAAGCTATATTCCTTGGATACTCTCTCACCAGCAAAGCATATAGAGTTTTCAACAAAAGGAGTCTAAAGCTTGAGGAGAGCATTCATGTTGTGTTCAAGGAGAGCGTTTCTCACAAAGAAAAACCAAGTAAGAAAGAACGCTCCTCCTCACAACAGCAGGACGACTCTAAAGACGAAATTGATGTTTGGTCCTCTGGAAAATACTATGTTCCTAAGGACGCTATTCCCAATCCTGAAGAAGTCTCAGTAGACATTCCTAGCATTATTGAAGGAGTTCCCTCTCGTAGTGAGTCTCCAGTTCAACAAGATGTGGCTGAATCAAGTTTACAAGGTGAGCAACGTCAAGGTGTGGACGCTCTCTCTGAGGGGGAACACACTGAGGACGCTTGTCAAGAAAACAGTGATGTTTCAGATGATGAAATTGATCCAAGATTTGCTCAATTATTTCAAAGAGAGTCTTGCTTCTCAAAGGATCACCCAACGTCTCAGATTGTCTCAGATCCTTCTCAAGGTGTTCAAACAAGGTCAGCTGCAAGCAAGTCCCAAAGTGCAAACTTAGCCTTTTGTGCGTTCAATGCCTTTGTGTCAATGATGGAGCCAAAGAACATCAAGGAAGCACTTCAGGACGCTGACTGGATTCAAGCGATGCAAGAAGAACTCAATCAGTTTGAAAGGAACAAAGTTTGGACTCTCGTCCCACGTCCCAAGGGCAAAAATATCATAGGGACGCGATGGGTGTTCAGAAATAAGCTTGATGAGAGTGGATGTGTGTCAAGAAATAAGGCAAGACTAGTGTCTCAAGGATTCAAGCAAGAGGAAGGCATAGACTATGATGAGACCTTTGCTCCTGTTGCTAGAATTGAAGCCGTTCGTCTCCTTATTGCCTTCGCCGCTCACAAAGGATTCAAGTTATTTCAGATTGACGTCAAGACTGCCTTTCTCAATGGAAAACTCAAGGAGGAAGTGTATGTTGCTCAGCCCCCTGGCTTCGATGACACCTCTCACCCAGATCATGTGTACTACTTGGACAAAGCACTCTATGGACTCAAGCAAGCCCCTCGTGCATGGTACGACAGGTTTGCGTCCTTTCTTTTGTCGCATGGGTACACTAGAGGTTCAATTGATAAAACTTTGTTCATAAAGAAAGTTCACAAGGACATTTTAATTGCCCAAGTCTATGTTGATGATATAGTCTTTGGTAGTACTAACATGAAACTTGTAGATGAGTTCAAGTCCTTAATGAGTAGTGAGTTCGAGATGTCCCTCATTGGAGAACTCAATTTCTTCTTGGGACTTCAAATCAATCAACTCAAAGAAGGGACGCGGATTCACCAACAAAAATATGTCCGTGAAATGCTTGAGAAGTACGGGATGAATACGTCCAAGCCCATGGCAACACCTTGTTCTCCCAACTCGCGTCTTTACGTAGATGAACAAGGGAAGGACGTTGATCAAAAGCTTTACAGAGGAATGATTGGCTCTTTGCTCTACTGACCGCAATCCGTCCCAACATCATGTTTGCCGTTTGCTTGTGTGCACGCTTCCAGGCGAATCCAAAGGAGTCCCACATGCAAGAAGTCAAGAGGATCTTTCGCTACCTCAAAGGACGCGATGATCTTTGCCTTTGGTACCCCAGGAAGATGTCCTTCAAGCTTGTTGGCTACTCGGACGTTGATTATGCGAGTCATGTAATTGATAGGAAAAGCACCTCAGGAATGGCACAGTTCCTTGGTTCATGCCTAGTCTCTTGGCGATCTAAGAAACAGAACTCTGTGGCGCTTTCAACCGCGGAAGCCGAGTACGTTGCTGCTGCCTCGTGCTGTTCACAAGTTATCTGGATCAAATATCAACTAGAGGACTACGGTATCAATCTTGAAACTATACCCATTCGTTGTGATAACACAAGTGCTATTGAAATTTCAAAGAATCCTGTTTTTCATTCACGCACAAAGCATATTCATATAAGGCATCATTTCTTGCGTGATAATGTTGAACTAGGACTTATTAGTATGGAGCATGTAAGGACTGAAGACCAAATAGCTGATATTTTCACTAAGGCGCTTGATAGACGTCCCTTTGAGCATCTCAGGTTGCTTTTGGGGATGATAACTTTTAAGTAGCAAGTCCCGTTCTACTATTCCCTCAATGATTGGCTATGTTGTGTAGATTCTAAGTGTTTAAGGACTATTATGCATTAAATTCATATTTGCAAGGACGCTAGTCTAAAACTTCATGTGTTTGCTACTTTGGAACGCCATTCAAATTTCTCTATTTGTCTTGAAAAGAGTATCCCTGATCACTCAACCCTCATTATAAGCTGAAATGATGGGAACTCTAAGCTTACCTTAGCCGAGAACTCTGCAAAAGCGTCCTATGAGCTTCATTTTTCTTTTACGGGACGTACTTGCTTTGTTCTCAAATGGTTCGCCAGGTGATCACAAGGACGGTTGTCAAAGGATTGATTTTGTTTGAAGAGGTCATACTTTACTAAGTATGATAGAACGCTTGGTGTATGCTTCAGAGAACGCCAGTTCAGATTGTGCGAAGAAGTTGAAGGGTCAGAAATTTGAATTTTTGAACTTTTGAACAGTGACCGTTGCTTTTGCTCAAAACTTAAGGGGGAAGGCTGCCACGTGTCGCATAGCGAAACAGTGATAATTACAGTTGTGCCGCCGCTCCCTCTATATAAGGCCAGAACAGTCGCTATCAAAATTTATTACGCTCAACCACTTCTTCGCTCTCAAATTTGCTCTGACTTCTCTCTACAACTCCGGCAACTTTCTCTCACTAAAATCTCGCCTGAACATGTCTCAAAGGCTGATGAACGTGGCCGGCTCTTCTACCGGCGGGAAGCGAAGAAAGTTGGTGAAGTCCCACTACATCGAAAAGCCCAAGCCCATCGTCCTAAATGAATCGTTGGTGGACTTCATCAATAGGAAGCCAAGGACCCTTTACAATCTAATAAGGGAACGCATGGACTTGCAAGAGGTCAAGAACGATCCCACAAAGACAAAGAACTATGAAAGGTTCATTGAACACTTCGTCATGCCAAGTCTTCACAAAACAGACTACAAAGATCTACCAGGACGGATGGACGACGTTCTCTTCTTCTCTCAGTTTGGAGGTGAGAATCTGGGTCCTTTACTTGAACTTATCCCCGACCTCCACAACGCCGTCCTCCCTGAATTCCCAATGTACCCTAGGGACTCTTTGGCCTACAAAATGCTAAAAAACCGTGTGCCAAGTCCCCCTCCCCCACCTCCTCAAGTCCCCTCAGTCACAACCAAAAATCTTCTTAAACGACCAGCCCCTGCTTCCCCTCTCTCAAAATCATCCAAACCATTCTCCTCCTCCAACCCAACAGAAATTGTGGACAAATTTCCACCTCATATCAAGGAGGGACGCTCTAAGAAAACCCATGACCCAAGGCCCCTTAAAAAGGCCAAGACCTCGAGCGTCCCATCCTCCAAAACCTCCTCCAAAAGGCCTAGCACCACAAAAAGGCCCTCCAACCTTTCCAAGGAATCCACTCCTCCTCCTAAACCCCTCTCAATCGTCTAACTCCCTACTCCTCCTCCGTCCCCTCAACCTTCAAGGCAAAATGCCCTAATCCCGTTTCCTCCCAAAACCCACTCCCCCTTAAACTTGGCCAACTTCCCGTCTGCCCCGGCCCATATTTCCCCACCAAAGGACCCCGAGACCCCAAGGTCCCGTCGTCCATCCTCCGAAAGTGGCCCGGAGGAGACAGAGCGCACGCTTGAGCACACTTTTCGCCGAAGGAAGGCTGGTGAAAAGCCCAGGGTTTTGCTCGCCAAGGACGTTCCTGCGCAAGTTGAGCACGTTCCCTCCTCCTCTTCCTTCTCTAGCTCATCTGAGAGCCAAAGAGGTACGCCCGCTCAGGTCTCCCCTTTCATAGATGTCGTAGGGGATTCCAATGATGAAGTAGAAGGAGATGAGAACGCTCCTGCTGGTCAGATTGAGGACGCTGGTGAGCACCAGGTCGCTCCAGAGAACGCCGAGCCCTCATTATCTGAGGAACTCGAGCGTGATGCTCATGAAGTCCCACCCTACAACCAAACCCTCCCTCTCCTCAATCCCCTCCCAACTCCACAAGAAAACCCATCCCCACAATCCAAACAGAATCCCAAGTCCCAGCGGACGCTGAGCCACAGACAGAAATCCAATCAGAGGCTCAGGACGCTGAGGGCACGTCCCAAGGCCAGACCTCAACTGGTGCCAATCAAGCCACAGCTGGTGGCAATGCTGAAAATGAACAAGGTATAGAGGACGCTGTTGGCCAGGACGCCAATAATGAAGAGTCAGAGGACTCCGATGAGCACAGTTCTTCTGATGATGACGATTCAGAGTCCCCCAAGGGCAAGCGTAAACGCAAACCAGATGGTGCCCCAGTCAAAGTTCTCAGCCCGCTGATCTACTCAGAGGAATGGCTCGCCTCCTTTGAAGATGATGGCGTTCAGGAGTTTCTTGAACTTCTGAGATTCCAAGGCTGGTTGAACGTCGGGCCCGCACTTGCAATTGTTGACAAGGAGCAGGTAAAAGCGTTCTACAGGGATCTGCGTTACAAGCCTAAAGATGGCTCTCTCCATTTCAAAATAGATGGTGAGAAAGCCATAGTTAATGAACGCCAGGTTCGAGCTTTCATGGGACTCACTGCTCAGAAGCCCCCGTCCAATGCTTTAAGCTCTCTTCCAGAAGGCGGTTTCGAGACAACTGATGAAGAACTGCCCCTGGTCGAACATGTTTTTCAGGGCAAGAGGCCATTGGGACTGGACAGAGTTGCTCACGTTCTGAGCAAGGTAGGCGCCATCGCTCATTACTTCATATGTCGTGCCGTCCTTCCTAGGCAGGAGAAGAGGTCAATCGTGCAGACTCACGACATAATCCTCATTGACGCTCTTCTTGAACGCCGCCCCATCAATTTGGCCAAAATTGCTATGCAACACATGGCTAAGTGTGGGAGAAAGCGCCATGCCTTGCCATACCCCGGCCTTGTCAAGCTCATCCTTATGTCTCAGAACGCCTATGACGAAAGCGCTCCTACTGAAGAGCTTGGCTTGAAATGGAACGCAAAGAAGGGACTTGTTGAAATCAGGCATAATGAAGAGTTGCCTTCTGTGATCAAACAGCAAGAAGCTGAGGCTGAGGAAGCAAGGAAGAAGGCTGAGGAAGAACGCTTGGCAGCTGAAGAGGAAGAACGCCTTGCGTCTATGTCTCAAGAGAATCCTCAGGAAGAAGAGCCTGCTGTCGACTTCACAGTTCTTGATCAAGTATTGATGGCTACTTCTCCTGCTTCAGAACCTCCTTTGAACCCTCCCTCATCGAGTTCAGGTCCAGTACCTCGTTCTGCCCCTGCAAATCTTGCCGAGCATCCTCCTGCAGAACTCATGGGTGCAATCATGGACAACCAATGCCTCATCCTCTCTGCTCTAAAGGACTTGTCTTCTGCTTTCACCAAGTCAGCTGAACTTCACGAATAACTTCTTAAGTTCTATCAAGACAAGAGCCGTCCTCAGTGATCACCGTTCCCCACCCCTTTATCCCACAATTGCTTTTGCTTGTGCTTCTTTTTGTTTTTAAACACTTTGTTCCTGTTCTTGGTTTGTAATAACCGTACTCTCATTTTCGTTTGAATGGCAATTCGATTGTTTGCTTGCATTATGATTGTTTAAGCGTTCCACTGCCTTTAGTTATGTTTTTGTGCTTAACTTTCTTATCACTTGTTATCCTTTTCGATGATGCCAAAAGGGGGAAGTGTAGTTTTGCAGAGATGCGCTATAAATTAGTTATCTAGAATAAGCAAGTGTTAAGGGGGAACTATTAAGTGAAAGGTCTAAGGAACGCCATGCTAGAATAAACTAGAGGACGTCTAGAAAATTCTAGGACGCTTTTCTCTCCTTAAAATCCAAAAGTTAGAGAATCAAAGAATGAAAACTTGTGCCAAATGAAATTTCTCTAAGTGTTAGAGGACGCTTTTAAGTTTTCATGCATGCTAAGCTCAAACGCCAAAACTATTTTGCTAAAGAGTTTGTCATCATCAAAAAGGGGGAAATTGTTGGGACGCTATCAAGGACGCCCTCGTACTTGGCAGCGCGCCCACAACCGTCCCTTAGTTTTGATATGACAAACTCACTTTGATTCTAATAAAGATTGTCCAAGTGTTCAGGAACGCTAGTGACAAAAGGACAACAAGTGTGTATGGGCGTCCCATAGGCTTTGGGACGCTAGCTAGCAGGAAGTAAGGACTGACCAGAGAATACTTGAGCAAGGACGCAGTCCCAAGCAAGTAGGAACGCAAGCAGAGCATCCTTACTCTGTAGCCGACAGGATGACATCACTCGACAATATTTGATCATCCAAGGACACGTGGAGACCGATCCTGTAGCGGAGTCCAACACTACGTGGCGGACGATCCTGTTGCAGAGTCCATCAACACGTGGCGGCCGATCCTGTAGTGGAGTTCATCGTACACAGCTGGATACAGGAAGCTTCCTCATCACCGCCCTACTACGTGGAGGAAGATCCTGTAGCCACGTCCTCGAAGGGCATGATCGTCCCAAGAGAAAGACGCCCTTCCCCAAGTCCTATAAATAGCCCCAAGGCATTTATTGTGACGTTAACGCTTTCAGGAATATTCAGAGAGAATCAGTAGAAAGCGGCTCACTCAAGAACACGAAGAACTAACTCAAGAACTCAAGAACAGTGCTAGAACTTGTGTTAGATCGAGTGAGACTTGTAAACAAATCACAAAAACAGTTTGTAACAGAAAACCCAAAAGAGAGAGAGAGTTCTGCGAAGTACTGCAGAACGTAGGAATAGAGTCCTTTAGTAGATTGAACCAGCTTTAGTTGTAGGCTTAAAGGAGTTCTTTACAAGTGAACTTAGGGAAAAACTAAGTGTCAGAGAACTGTAAAGACTCGCCAGTACAACTGTAAGGACGTTCAATATAAAGGAAAGAACTATTCAAAAAATCCTCCAAGGAGGTAGAGGTTTACACTCAAGGACTACTTGGTCTTGAGTGGTTCCTCTATAATTCACTACGTTCATCTATTAACTTGTTTAGTACTTTATTCCGCTGCATTACTCAAGGACGCCCCTACACCTCGTAGGGACGCCAGACCAAAGGACGCCTTTACTCCAGTAAAGGACGTCCCTCAGTACTAACGATCCAACAGAGGGGCAACCGTGGCCAGGCCACATCTTATGGAAAGGATGGCGCCAATTTTAAGGAGAGGGGGAGCACAGCCGGCGCCTATGGTGACCAATCTGGCCGAGCCAAGCCTCCCACTACCAACACGCCATCCTACAACAAGGACAACAATGGCGGAGCTTCCGCAGCTCCTAAGGGCAGTACCTCTAACTCTTCTTCTAGAGCTAGGGATATTGTATGTTTTAAGTGCCAAGGTAGAGGGCACATGATGAAAGATTGCCCTAACAAGAAAACACTTCTAATTAATCATCTAGGCCAATATGAATTTGAGGAAGAAGATGATGAATTGCATGAAATGAGCCTAATGATAATGAAGTGCATGAAAATGATGTAGATGATGAAATTGTGTATGAATCGGAGGAGTCCTTAATTGCTAGGCGTAACATGCATATAAAACCAGCCCCTTGTGATGATAACCAAAGAGAAAATCTATTCCATACTCGATGCTTGATTAAGGGTAAAGTTTGCAATATGATAATAGATAGTGGAAGTTGTTGTAACATTGCTAGTCTAGAAATGGTACAAAATTTTGGATTATTTATAACTCAACACCCCAGACCTTATAAATTGCATTGGATGAACGATTGTGGTGAACTTAGAGTAAACAAGCAAGCACATGTTTTTATTAAACTTGGGCATTACGAGGATGTTGTTCTTTGTGATGTCGTTCCTATGCAGGCTTGCCATATTTTGCTCGGTCGTCCGTGGTAATATGATAGAAAGGTCACCCATGTTGGATTCACCAACCGGAACACCTTCACCCACAATGGCAAGAACATAGTGCTCAAACCCATGACGCCTACCCAGGTGGCTGAGGAGTTTGATAAGAAGAAGGTGAATAAGGTAAATGGAGATGGTGAGGGAAAGAAGGGGCCAGCTCGGGGTAAGACGAGCTCAACTAACGATCTCCCACCCTCCAGTGCGCTTTTGGCTTCCAAGCGGGAGCTCGAGGCCGAGTACTTGGATGGGCAAACAACACTCATGCTTTTGTGTAAAGAGCTGAGTTTGTTAAGTGAGGAGTTCAAAGCTTCTCTGTCCCCAAGGATTTTGGGGCTTGTCAAGGAATACAAGGATGTGTTCCCCTATGAGATACCGGCTGGTTTGCCACCAATTAGAGGGATAGAGCATCAAATCGATCTCACCCCCGGGGCATCATTACCAAACAGACCAGACTACCGTATGAACCCCAAGGAGACACATGAGGTCTAAACCCAAGTCCAAGAGCTATTGGACAAGGGTTATATTAGAGAGAGTTTGAGTCCATGTGCCGTGCCTGCTTTGTTAGTGCCCAAAAAAGATGGATCATGGAGAATGTGTGTAGATTGTAGGGCAATTAACAACATAATCATAAAGTACCGTCACCCCATTCCTAGGCTAGAAGATATGCTTGATGAATTGCATGATGTCATTATGTTTTCTAAGATAGATTTAAAGAGTGGATATCACCAAATTAGAATGAAGGAAGGGGATGAATGTAAAACGGCATTTAATACCAAATTTGGCTTGTACGAGTGGCTTGTGATGCCTTTTGGGCTGACCAACGCCCCTAGTACATTCATGCGTTTAATGAACTTTGTGCTGAGAAAATTCATAGGGAAATTTGTTGTGGTATATTTTGATGATATTCTGATTTATAGCAAATCCCTAGAAGACCATGAAGTTCATTTAAGGGAAGTACTCTCCACACTTTGGCTAGAGCACTTGTATGCTAATTTAAAGAAATGTGAATTGTGCACTAATCATGTCACTTTCCTTGGTTTTGTAGTGAGCTCCAAGGGACTACAAGTGGACGAAGCCAAGATAAGGGCAATCCAAGAATGGCCGACGCCAACCTCCATTGGCCAAGTCAGGAACTTCCATGGCCTCGCTAGCTTCTATATTCGTTTCGTGAAGGATTTCAGTAGCATTGCTACCCCCTTGACCGAAATTACTAAGAAGAGGAGAGAGTTCAAGTGGGAGAAGGCACAAGAGAGGGCGTTCAATGCCCTGAAGTGGAAACTGACGCAAGCACCTTTGCTAGCATTGTCCAACTTCACTCGGCCCTTTGAAGTGGAGTGCGACGCAAGTGGCATTGGCATTGGCGGCGTCCTTATGCAAGAAGGTAAGCCCATAGCCTTCTTCTCTGAAAAATTAAAAGGAGCATGTTTGAATTACTCTACGTATGACAAAGAATTATATGCTTTATTTAGAGTACTTAATACATGGCAACACTACCTATGGCCTAGAGAGTTTGTTTTAAAAACCGACCATGAATCATTGAAACATAAATTGGATAGAAGGAATGGTAGGTGGATGGAATTTATTGAGACATTTCCATATGTCATAAAATATAAAAAAGGAAAAGACAATGTTGTAGCCGATGCTTTATCTTGTCGGCATGCTTTGCTTGTATCATTGGATTCTAGAGTGTTAGGTTTTGCTTACATTCGTGAATTATATGAGCATGATTTTGATTTTGGTGATGTTTTTAATTGCTGCATGCATAAGGGTTCGGATGAGAAATATTACAATCATGATGGGTTTTTGTTTCGAGTTGATAAAGTTTGTATTCCCCGTTGCTCTTTGCATTTATTGTTGGTTAAGGAAGCCCACAAGGGCGGCCTAATGGGACATTTTGGTAGGGATAAGACTTATCATACTCTTAGGGCTCATTTCTACTGGCCACATATGCTTAGAGACGTTGAAAATGTAGTTAAGCGTTGTGTTAATTGTTTAAGAGCCAAGTCTAGGTTGATGCCACATGGGTTGTACACCCCTTTACCTATGCCTACAGCCCCTTGGGAGGATTTATCCATGGACTTTATAGTAGGGTTGCCTAGGACTAAGAAGGGGAGGGATTCAATAATGGTGGTAGTTGACCGATTCTCTAAGATGGCGCACTTTGTGCCGTGCCACAAAACTGATGATGCTAGTAATGTAGCTAACTTGTTCTTTAGGGAAATATTTAGGTTACATGGGATACCCAAGACAATAGTGAGTGATAAGGATACTAAGTTCCTTAGCTATTTTTGGAGGACCTTATGGAATAAGCTAGGAACCAAGCTAATGTTTTCTACATCTAGTCAACCCCAAACTGACGGGCAGACCGAAGTGACCAATAGGACGTTAGCTACTATCCTTAGAACCATTATTAAGAAGAATATAAAACTGTGGGAAGAGGCTTTGCCTCATGTGGAGTTTGCTTACAATAGGACCATGCACTCATCTACTAAGTTAACTCCATTCGAATGTGTTTATGGAACTAACCCACTCACCCCCTTAGATCTTACCCCATTTCCAATGAGGGAGAATGAAAGCTTTGATGCAGGAAAGCACGTTGAATTTATTAAGGAGATGCATGCTCGAACCAAGGCAAGGTTAGAGCAAAAGGCCGAGTATAATGCCAAACATGCCAACCATGGGCGACGCCAAGTCATTTTCCAGCCAGGGGATTTGGATTGGGTTCATCTAAGAAAGGAGCGGTTCCCGGAGCAAAGGAGGAGCAAGCTGTCCCCAAGAGGTGATGGACCTTTCAAGGTGCTTCAACGAATTGGAGACAATTCCTACAAATTGGAGTTGCCCGGGGATTATGGTGCGAGCTCCACCTTTAATATCGCTGACCTTATGCCATACTTAGCCATTGATGAAGAGTTAGATTCGGGGTCGAATACTTAGCCATTGATGAAGAGTTAGATTCGGGGATTATGGTGCGAGCTCCGCCTACAAGGCGTGCTTCACTAGGCATTGAGCACACCACCATATTGAGGAGACAAAGCCGAGCTATCTAAGACATTCAGCCAATGTTGATTAGTTCCTTACCTGGAGGACCAGAGCTGCTATTAGGATTTGAGGAGTATGTAGCCCGCCACATCTACTCAGACAATGTAAGTTAAAATTTTGAAGTATTACATAAACAATTGCACATCTTAATAGAATGTCTAATTGTATTTTATGTATGAAGTCGCATATTACAATCATTTGATTTTTTTTATAGGGACGACCATCATTGACATTTCAGTACCGCCACGTGCAGCTGGACGGTTGGCGTCCAATAGGGTCTTACCATTGGATTGATAAGGCACTTGACAGTGGGCTTGCTTATCTTCAAACAATCATGCATAAGAACGTTCATAAGAATCTGATAGAGGCTTTTGTGGAGAGATGGCAACTGGAAACTAGTTCATTTCATATGCCTTGGGAAAAATGACCATAACATTGCATGATGTTCCTTTGATCTTGGGCCTTAAGATAGATGGTGCGGCAGCTGTTCCAATGCATGGTGATGAAGACCTTGATATCCCGGAGAGAAAGGCAATAAGGATGAAGCGATTTTGTGATTTTTTCGGGTGCGACAAATCAAGAGTCGATAAGGGCGGAGTGGAATGGAGAGCATTGAGAGACACTATTGCTTGAGTGACTCCTTCGAGGATGACTTAGAGAGTCATGACTCTAATAAGGTAGCATTTGGATATTTGATGTATTTGATAGGATCGACCCTATTTTTGGATAAGTCTCATCATCGGATTCCTATATCATACATTGATCTTATAGCGGATCTCGATGTTGTACAAAGTATGTCATGGGGTTTGGCTATGCTTACACACATGTATAGAGGCCTTGGCGAGACGACTCGATCCCATGCTTCTTTGATATCAACTCGTTTCACCCTATTACAAGTACATGTTTATGTTAAGATTATTCTTGTATTGTGCGTCAAAATTATGTATTCATTATCTTGGTAGTTTATACTAATGCAACACTCATACAAGCATAAACTCGTATATTTTTACTTTCCAATCTTAGATCTTCTTGTATATCCCTGCCTTTCGTCCTGACCTAGATTCAGAGTGGCATGACTACTCTCCATGGGCTGAGAAGTGGCATGATGGTGGCAGAGTGAATTTGGGACGTGAGTACAGAGCAGAGATTTAGTCTTTGACCGCGAAGGATGTGAGTGTATTACTTATAAATTATGTTCAATATTTATTTCTTGGTAAAGTTGTAACATTATCTGAAATACCTACATCATGTTGATTGGCTCTTTATGGCCCATTGGATGTCAGCGGTCCCTTAGCATCGTCCCTTTACCACGGCGTCATTTTGTTTTTAGAGGTCACTGAGTTGTACATGTCAGATCAATGCGACAGGCAGTACAACCAAGTGCAAAAGATACCGAGACCTCTAATAATGCCCCTTAGAGCCCTTCGAGCAACGACTGTGATCGAAGAGTTATAAAGTGGAGTACATATGCGGGGTTAAAGCCGCTGGGTGCCCGATCTTCGATAAACAACAACTCAGACAAGGAAAGAAGGGACAATGGTTAGAATTGGAGAAACAAGACACAAAGAAGAAGAACAACGAAGAACAAGAACAGATTCAAGAACAAGGATAAAAGGGATAGAAGAAGAACAACTTGAAACAACTAGAAGACCCTTATCTCAAGAGGACAAGAACCAAATAGAATGATCAAGAGACCCAACCTTCTTTAATGGATAGGGAAGTAGAACCACTAGGTTGTGGTCGACACAAGAGGATTATTTCGCCTCAAGCACCGATTGACACGACACCTCGAGACCCTTCTTCATACAATCTCACACAATCAAGGACGGATCCTTGAAGCACGAGAAGGAGGCTTGTGGATACTAGGAGAGCACCAACCTTCGATGAAGTTGACACAATCCAAGGCAAACCAAGCTGCAATTTAGAACACTAAAGGTTCCGAAAGCTCCACGCTCTCAACTCTCTCTAAGGAGAAAATCAGTTTTACACACTTGTAAATATGGGTTGTCTAGTGAGAGAAATAACTACCCAAGAGCTATTTATTTGTCCTTACAATCCCAAAAAAGTGATACAAATAATAATAATATATGATAGGTAGCGGGCCATATAAGTTGTTGCCCAAAACAAGCAATGCACAACCACACATGGAAATGTTGCTCGGGAGAGGCCGCTTAGCAAGGGGCGTACATGGGCGCGGCTAGCGCATTTGTGACACCAACAAGGCATATTGTTTTTGTCAATGCTTTCTTGATGTGTGCAGCTTCCTTGGCCACGGTGTACCCGATGAAGCCATGCATCTCGCGTTCTTCTTGGCTCGAGCTCGGGTGAGTGGCCCATCAAAGAGTGTAGGCGCACCTGGGGGTGGCAGCCTATATGGTCCCTCACCAGTACAACACCGTTTGTTGGGTTTGGAATGCAAGCGACGTACACTCCTTTAGTTTAGATGATCTGGGACCTTCACTTACTAATGACCTAACTGAGTGCATCCCTGGATATATAGAGTGGTACAAGGCGTGTACACAATACAAACTCCTATGTTCGTCCGTTGGACCCTAGCGCCAACCAGCAGGTTTTACTCGTTGCGCTTTTCCTAAATCTGAATACTTCTATTTTTTTGTTTGCACTATAAATTATTTTTGAATATATACAACGCATGCAAGAGGATTTGGGTTACCGTATTCCTTTTGTCACATCTACTTCTACATTGGCACATGTGCTACTTGACGTTATCAAGAGATCTGTATTGGCTTTGGGAGGGCATGTCCCACGATATGATGAGAGTCAAATGAGTAGTGCTCAAGATGACGGTGATCATGTTAGAGGCGATTATGATTACGATGCTTAGACTAGATGGTTCTTACTTTTGGCACAAAACTATTGAATGTAGAAAACAAGCTTAGACTACATAATTCTTGCTTTTGGAACAAATATTGAAATATATGATGATGACGATCTGTTTTTGATGGTAGAAATTGTATGTCTTTGGTGATGATGATGGTCAGGTTGACAGCCACAATGACAACTACAATTTGTTTAATGAAATGAAATAATAGAAAAGAAAAATAGTTGTATTAACGACAAGTAGTGCTCTGGCTTTAACGACTATTGGCAACATAATGTTAGACGAACGAACTACAATTAAAATGAGTTATAGCTATTCTGAGGAGACTTCTTCTTGGTGAAACCGATGATCATCGCTAGAATCATACATGTACGGCTCCTGACGTTTTTTGAAAATAATTGTACATTGTTGTTTCCTCCTTAGTACAATGATGTCTCCATTGTGGGCAGAGAGGTGGCAATGGGCTATTCTGAGTAAAAAAACACCCACAATAACAAATATACATATACATCACGCATGCATTGAAAGTTAAAGAAGTAAGCAACTTTAAATGAGTTTGAGATTTACCAATTCAAAGTGCACACCCATGTTATCGAAGAAAATGATGACAATTTCATTCTCCATGACCTTGTCCCGATTGGCAGGAACAACCATAGGAAAATAGGTTTGGTTCTGACGCCTCCCAGAACAACAAACAACAGTTAAATGCAGTAGCAGCCAACATGTCCATTTCAGGAAGTGTGAACCAAGAACTGGTAGGGGCAACAGAATATGTAAACCAATCAATCCTTTGACATATGCTATCAACCGTATAACATACGAGACTACATGCAAAGATATCTGAATATTCAACAAGTGTGTCCATCATAATTCTCCGAATGGTTCGCCACTTCCCCTGCCCAAGGCCAATACATTGGGCAATTTCTCTATAGCCAAAATTTCCATTAGGAACTATGGAAGAATAACATATGAAGAAGCCCCTCATACATTTCGGAATGGACCTCATGGATGGAAAAATAAGATGATTTTCCGAAGAGATAGGAGACATTGTAGGAGAGGTACCTTGAGATTGAGTAGATCGGGGACTGATGTCTCTCATTTTGGTAGTGTTTTTTAGGTGATTTTCCTATGTAAATATGTGTCTTTCTTCCCTTTTCTTGTGTGTTTTGTTCCTTTTTAGCTTGGATTCCGATTTTCTATGAGATTCGGAGACTATGCGCGTTTTGTGTGTTTTATAGGCATTTTGGAGCAAGAATCATGGAGATTGGAGCATCATGGAATCATGGAGGAATTTAAGGATGAAAAAGGAGCCAAAATGGAGCTAACAATGCATGGAAAGAAGCCTCAAGTGAAGGGCGAAAGAATCGAGTCAATCGGAGCTAAAACGAGAGAGAACGGGGCGAAGAAAGCTGATTTTTGCCTTAGGCCCGAGGTACCCAGCATGTCGGGCCCGAGATACCATGGTGGCCCAAGGTGGTGGCCCGAGTTGTGGCAAGTCAGGCCCGAGGTCTCTGGAAGATGTGTCATTAGACCGAGTTAGAATCAAAGTCGGGCCCGAGGTTCTCCGTGTCGATCCATGTCGGTCGTGGCTCCGGATTCCTTTCTTTTTGGGATTTCCCTATTAATTCCCAAAATTATATTTGCTTCCTTAGAGGTCAAGGAGTCTAGAAGACTTGGAGATCAAGGAGTTCTAGAAGCCTTGGAGGTCAAGGACAAGCCTTGGAGCCCAAGGAGTTTAGAAGGGAAATCTCTATTTAAACTCTTATAATCTCTCATCATCTATATACACTTGAGGGGGTGGACTCTTCTCCAAGGGAGAGAAGGAACCCAAGATCTAGAGGAGGATTTGGGTGAATTCCTTTCCTTGGAGAGGAGAGAAACCCTTGGCTAGATCCACACACACCCCACTAATCACCTCTCAAAGACTCAAAGAAGACTTGGAGAGCAAGGAGAAGGAGAAGAGAGGAGAAGAAAGAGAGATCGGTGGAGGAGAAGGAGAATTCTAGGGATTGCTAGTGAGTTTGTCTTTGTTTTGCTTTGCAATTGTGGATTTTGAAACCCTTTGAATTGGGATTTGTAGATTTCCTTTGCTTTGAATGAAATTTGGGTTTGATTTGAGTTTGATGATTGAGATTGGTTTGCTTTGCATTTTGATTGCTTTTTACTCTTTCCATATAGAGTAGATTCCATTGGTCTTGGGCTATGGGGGAAACCCCTAGTTAGGTTTGGGTGTGAACCCCCAATTCCATAGCCTTGACTGCTTGATCTAGGAATCCACTCTACATAGAGCTACAATCTCTTGTGGAAGCAAGGGATCAAGGGCTTGTGATTGGCAAGAGTGAACGGAAGTGATCTTTTGCCTATCACTTGACCTTACATCGAAAGGGAATCCGATTTCCCTAGGGTCGATGTGTAGAGTGACGGGATCGAAGGCGAACAACCTCGATTCTACGAGGATCAACACTTATTGGCTGAGTTGGGGTGGAATTACCCATATCTAGTTAGGGAAGGAACCCAGAAACCCAAGACCGATCTCTCCTATTTTGCCTAGTTCGACTTACCCAGACCTCGGGCCCGACTTACATCAGTGTCGGTCCCGTGCATTTCTTCGTCGATCCATCTCGGGCCCAAAGTGACCATGTCGGTCCCGAGTGGTTTCCTTTGATTTTCCTTGTTTTTAGCCTTTCTTTCCCCTTTGCAAGTCTTTTAGGTGCACTCAACGAACGAACTCCCGAGCGTTCGACACCCTACCTTGTGCTACAACTAGGTTCGGTTATAAATTTAAATTTTGAGACCCTCCGATCCGGACCGATCAGGGACTTGGATGCTTTGGAGGGCACCCTCTTTGCTTTCTTGGAGGGCTCTGACCCAACTCTTTCTCTTGGTCTAGTTGTTTATTAATCAACTCCCAATCATAAAGAAATCTTTTCCCTAAACGATTCTTAGGTCGACCCTTTCCCTTTGTCTATTCGGGCTGTCTTAGGCTACTCTTTTTTGGACGAGTTAGTCGGTGGATTGCAGTAGCATACTTATGTTGCTCATCAACATTCAACTTTGGGAACTCATTGTTATAGAATTCGTCCATCAATGATCGTGCAACTTTGCACTTGTGACTTTCATCATCATTATTTTGCACCACATGCTCCACGTCAAGTGTCTGCCAGAATAAATACACATGCCTAGGGAGGATAGGTCTCTTTTCGGCCATATAACACGCAATCATGTGGACACATGGCAATCTGAGTGTCACTGGCAGTTGACATTTGCAAATAGGGTCTATATTGCTCCCTTCCCCTCTTTCGTACTCCTTCATTATCTTCTTCAAAGTGTGGTGAGATACATTATAGTTCAATAGTCTGAAAATATCAACCCCCACCAACTCAGACATCATCTTGAAACGACATTGGTTTTGTGAGGCTTTTGTCTCATTTACTTGGAGTTAGAGCAATGAGTGATATTGAGCAAATGCAATGTCTAATATCAAGTGTCGGTAGTCAACCAATCTTTCAAAGCTAACCTCTTGTTTGGCAGGAGGTTATAAGAGATAAAGGAAAGGAAAGGATGGTAGGGGAAGAAGAGAGAAAGTAAAAGAAAGTAAAGGATTTTTAATAAATATTGTTTGGATGGAAAGGAAAGTAATGGAATGGATTGTACGTATCTTGTTTGTCTACAGGAGGAAAGGAAAGGAAACCTGGCCAAAATAAATAAAATGATTTAATCTTTTTATTTTAACTGTAAATGCATTTGTGATTCCATCCAAATCCTGTCAGTTTTGGGGGTTTCCACTTTCCTTTCCATTCCTTTAAAATTTTCCTTCCCTTTCCCGTCACTTCCTCTCAAAACTCTTCTATTAATTCATCCAAACACCCTATTAGTTTTCCCTTCCTTTCCCATCACCCCTTATCCTTCCCAATTCCCCTTTCCAAACAGAGGGTAAGTGTTACCCTTCTACCTTGTAAAATAGAATATCGAGTTGATGACACATAATTAGCTAGTTATTCATCGTAGTAGTGCAAGTAGTGCTTGTAACTTGTGTGAGAGCATCTCCAACAGCTTCTCCATTTCTCAATTTTGGAGAATATTTAGTTGTTTTGAGATCCAACAACTTTCCCATCTCATTCCCCAAAATAGAGATTGAGAAGAAAATGAGTCGGTCTTTTCCCAAATTTGGAGCAAGGTTTCCATCCCCCAAAGGATGAATGTGGATTCTACAAATTTGGACCAGGCCTGCTTCCCGGTTGCCCCTACTACCCCAGCCCACACGCAATCCCAACAACGACCTAAACCTAACGTCAACCGGAAAGGGAACGAAAAGGTGACTAACGACTCACCGTCGAGGGGGATTGACGATGACGACTACTACGACAGCCTTGGCCGACAACAAGGAGGAGGGGAAGATCAAAGGCGGCGATTGCTAGGCGAAAATGATTGACGCGAGGCGAGAAAAGAAGACCACCAACGACCGCGCTCGAGCTTCACAACGGCGAGCCAAGTCGAAATGGAACGAAAGAATGGAAAGAGTACAAAGTTGGTCTCTTACCGCTGGATAGTCGACTGGGGAAAAGGAAATTAAGTGGAGACTTAAGAGCAAAGAGATTAAAGGCGCAACATGGGATACAAAGAGAGCAAAACCAAATTGGGGGGCTTGGTTACTTGAGAATATATAGTATTTGGCTAAACGAAGGCGTTTTGATTTTTAGGCTTGGATTAACCCAACAAAGAAATTACTACAGAAATATTATTATTTATGTTAGCATAGCTAGAATCCATACGAAGTAGATGGTTAATGATAATTCTTGGATTCTAAGAAACGAAATTACTTACAAAACAAGAAATTAATTCAAAGTTCGACTTCAATCTTTAGTAATAGGATATAACCGAATATTACAACATAGTAAAATAATATATTTAATACATTACTTTAATAAAAGGAAGATGTGGCGTAAATATAGTGGTAGAATCTTCTACCCTAGTGATTTTTAAGAGGTTTTATGATAAAATTATGAAAAATAACCTATAGTTAATATACTATATAATTAAATGAGTAAAAATGGAAGGATTATGATCTATACATTTTTCTTGGGTAAATAAAAAATTTAGGATAGATTTATTTATTAATTAAATGGATATAAAGATAAAATTGAGGATTATATATTATGATATAATAAATAATTAAACAACTCAAAATCTGAGATAGAACAAATATTTCAATTATACAGTTATAAGATTAAAATTTTATATAATGATAAACTAAGATTTAATATGTTTTTATAACAGGGTGATATGGCGTAGTATAATGACATGATTTGCTTCTACTATAGTATATAACTACTGGCAAATGTGTACGGGGTGTTTTTTATTTATTTATTAATTAATATATGAATAATATATAATAATTATAAATATTATCATATATTTACTTTATTTTAAAATAATTCCCGTATTGTTGTGTATCATCAAATATTTATATAAAATATATTTATTTCTATATTAAATTTTTATACTTACATAAACATATATTTAAATGATCATGAAAAATGTCATATGATAACATGAATTAAACTTTATATTAAAAATTGATAAAATAAATTCTATTTAAATTTAATTGCATAAACTAACTTATATAAATAAATCAATAATACTAAATTAAACTTGGATTGATATAATATTGTATTAAAAATATAGAGAATATTTAATTAAGAAACAAATTATCTTCTATATATGTTATTATGTTGATAAAATAATTAATGAATCATTATCTCAGTTAAGTGAATCTATCGTTTAGCGTGATCAGTATGTAATGTTATGGATATATATATATATGTATATATATTCTATAGATAACAACCTCCTATAGAGAACAAGAGAACAAATCTCATCCATAGGATAAGATTTGTAATGGATGGTTGGATTAGAATCTCTAATATCCAATAAATAAGAAAATAACAAAAATTAGGAGAGATTTTCTCCATGATTCTTGTAACCACCAACAACATAATTATGGAAAATAACAATTTACCCATATCGGAAAAGACGCATATCAAAATTGGAAAACCACGCACAAAAAATCCCATGAATCCTCCATTGTAACTCCGGCGTCCAGAATTGAAGATTCAGCAACTCCGGTGACCTCCATTGGCGCCTACAATTGCAGATTAATGAACTCTAGCGTCCTCCATTGTATACTCGGCGTCCTAAATTGGAATTTCAACGCCCTCCATTGCAGATTCGGCGTCCTTCATTGTGAATAACCGTCCTCCATAACTTAGAATCTAACTCCATTGCGTATAACCGAACTCATGGTGGTTCGCCGGCCTCAATTGCGCAGGTTTTGTGTTTTTCAAATTGCTATAACTTTTAGCTTCCAGCTTCATCTTAGATCGTGAATACATGTTTGTGACTACAGGAGTTACGCCGGAACCACCGAAACCGAACTCGTTGGAACCACCAAAGTCGGACCACCACGCTGCCATATAGTAATCGTATATATATGGCATCAAGTAAATTGTGTATATAATTATTTCATCGTGTATATGATTGATTTGAATTAGTACATGTCGTTATCTCATGTGTAAATTGTATATTTGGCCTATTCCATATAATCAAGATGTATATATGTATGATTCTATTGTATATTACAGCCTGCTGTATGTATATACGAAACTTTTTGTGGTTATATTGTTTATGTGACTTATTCCTATGGATAAGGATGTATATACGTATAGAGGAAATGTATATGATCGCCTGACGAATGTATATACTAAACTATTGGTGGTTGTATTGTGTGTGTGGGATGTACATACATATAAAGATGTATATATGTATATTATTCGTGTATATAAAGACTTTAAAAGTGTATATATGAATTCGGTTGTGACTTGATAGTTTGTGTGACCTGTTTCTATAGACTAAGTTGTATATATGTACATTAATTGTGTATATGGTCACCTACGCAACGTATATACGAATTTGTGTATGGATAAATTGTGAATGTGAATAGTAATCGTATAAATATGGCATCAGGTAAATTGTGTATATAATTATTTCATCGTGTATATGATTGATTTGAATTTGTACATGTCGTTATCTCATGTGTAAATTGTTTATTTGGCCTATTCCATATAATCAAGATGTACATTTGTATAATAATATTGTATATTGCAGCCTTATGTATGTATCGAACTTTTTTGTGGTTATATTGTTTATGTGACTTATTCCTATGGATAAAGATGTAGATACGTATAGAGGAAATGTATATGATTGCCTAATGATTGTATATACCAAACTATTGGTGGTTGGATTGTGTGTGGGCTGTTCATACATATAAAGATGTATATATGTACATTACTCGTGTATATGAAGACTTTAACCGTGTATATATGAATTTGGTTGTGACTTGATAATTTGTGTGACCTGTTTCTATAGATAAAGATGTATATATGAACATTAATTGTGTATATGGTCACCTGCGCAACATATATACGAATTTGTGTATGGATAAATTGTGCATGTGACCTATTTATTAATATAAACATGTATATATATACACTATGCATGTATATTACGATCTTATTAGTGTATATGTGCAATTTGGTTGTGGCTATGGTAGGGCAAGTATCGTCTGTTGTGCTAAATTGCATTGGGTTAGCACAAGATGACAAAGGCATGTTGACAGATCTGCTGGGTAAATTGGTTGAAATCGAGAATTCATACAAAGCCCGAAAAAGCACTATTTGTACAAATGCAACTACGTTGGATTGATCGATAATTTCGCAGGTATATACATGTTTATATGTTATATATACGGTTTGGTACATAATATATGCATTACATGTTCTACATGTGCAAATGGACGTAAAAATATACCATTGTAGGTGTCTCAAGACCTAAGGAAATTGTTGTCAAGCCACCTTCAAAAGCTAAAAACAAGGGCAGCGGAGCAGGTGGTAGAAGAGTACTTGGTGGAAAAGAAGATGCAATCGCAACACAAGAGAAAAAGGCAAAGCGAAAATGCAAGACTTGTGGGGAGTATGTGAGGCGTGATAGTAGAAATTGCAAAATGAATAAGCCGTTGTCTGGATCTGACTCTGAATAGCTTTTAATGTTGAAATTGATGTATTTAGTGGACACATTTTGTTAATAAGATTCAATCATTTCATTTTAGATGATTATTGTTCAACAAAACATGAATCAATTGATGTCAATACATCACTTATCGATTTCTATACATATGTTTAATCGTACCCCCATATATTGTGTATAATGACAACAATATGTATATAGAGTATAATTACATGTATATATAGTGAACAATACCTACCAGACGCGTGAATTTCTAATAATGGTCATATACATAATAGTGTATATAATGATACAATGATGTATATAGAAAACTATATCATGTATATATAGTGGACAATATGTATATATTTTAATTTCGAATATACTTTGATCATATACCCACAATTTATGACGTCGGTGATTTATTTTGTATATACACGATATTAAGATATATGTACAAACGCAAGGCTGGTGTCCACGAATCTGGGCCGAGCGGAAAGGGAGCAGAGCTTGGGTACGATTCCGCTGGTGGTGGCACGATTCCGGTGGTGGAGCGATTCCGGTTGTGTCCACGAATCAAGGTCGAGCGGTTGGGATTTGGGTGCGGTAGAGCGAGGAGGGAGCCGGACTTAGAGGGAGCGATGGCGCGATTCCGGTGGGAGTCCGGGCAACTAGGTCGAGCGATTCGTTTCCGGTGGGAGTTCGGGGGGATTTGATTCTGGGCAAATATTTTCTTTTTTTGAGCAAAGGTGCGAATTGAACATTTAATCATGGACCCTTGGGCAAATATTTTCAATGAAAAGGAAAGGTGCGAATAATAAGGGGTGATAAGGGAAAGATTTAGTTTAATTTTCAATTTGATTAAAAATTGAACATTTAATCTGAGCCCTCCATTAGCATAACATCCAAGGGTCCATAATTGTTCTCCCGTTCTCTCATATTTAGGTGTTCACTATTGAACCTTATCTCATATATATATATGGATTTCAATACGATATGATTGTAAAAAAATAAAGTGAATATATTATTTTAATAAAAGGAAGATGTGGCATAAATATAATGGTAGAATTTAAAATGTTATAAAAAAAATTATGAAAAATAATTTATATTCAACATACTATTTAACCAAATGGGTAAAAATGATTTGATTATGATTAAATAATTTTTTTTTTAATAACAAAGTTTAGGATATATTTATTAAGTAATTAAATGAGTATAAATGAATGAAATTTATACATTAGGATAGGATTATTAATTGAACAACTCAAAATATAATGTAGAACTAGTATTTTAATTAAATATGTAAAAGATTAAGAATATATACTATGATAAAACAAAAATTAAATAAGATAACATTTTAATAAATATATACTTATTGGTAGATATAAATATATCATATATAGTATTACGTATGATATTTATCTTAGCTAAATTTGTTAACATGTTATAATATATCTTAACAATGTATATATATTTGTTTGGCATTACCTTATTTTGCATACGTAAGTAGTGGGTATTAACATGCTTTAGATTATCCTTACCGTATATCTTTACGCTAGCAGTGGAATAAATTTATATGGGATAGAAAGATAAATTTTCATATTCAATAGAGGATAATATATTATTTTAACAAATGGGGTGATGTGGCGTTATATGGTGGTAGAATTTGCTTCCGCTTTAGTATTAGTAACTAGTAATAGTGCCCGTGCCCGGGAGGGCACGACTTGTATTAAATATATGTTCTATGTATCATCAATTGTTATTATAAAGTATCGTTTTTCAATTATTTTATTTTTTATTTAATTTTGTGCATATCCAATTTCATTTAGATATTTCTAATAAAATAAGTTGTATTCTAAAAGAATTAAGAACCTTTGGTTATTTATCTATAAATTAAATGTGATATATCTTATAAGTTTAAAATTTAAATTGAATATATTATAATATAATATTTTAATCAGATATGTCAAAGCATAGTTAACAATATAATATTTGCATAGATTAAATATTTAGTAAGTTTTTTATAATACTCAAGTTCTTTTTCCTGGAATATTTTAAAATACTTAGCGATCAAATTTAAACAAAATAATACTCATTGAAAGATCTGATAGTTACTAAATCAATAATTTTACGAAACTAATTTTATCGTACTCAAAGATATTAATTAAAAATTCTACCGTATCCTTTATTATAATTTTAATACGTACTATTCCCATTATAAGAAATCTAATGGCATGAAAATTTTATATAGATAGAATTTATAATAATTAACTTATTGATACGGTAGAATTTTAATTGAATTCTAATGAAAATTATTATTGATAGAATACGGATATCTAGCCATCCATTAGATTTGATTATTGACAGGAATTGGTAAGTTAGGATTTGTTTTTTTTTTTTTGAAAATTCTATAGCTTGTTTTATTAAATTTTAATTAATTAATTAAAATGGAAATTAGTAGATAAGAAGAAATTTAATGTGGGGTCTACAATAAAATTTCAACCAATCAAACAAATTGAATTGTTTTATTAAAGATGGATGACGCGGTCCAATGAGGAGGTGTCACGTGTTGGGCTAAATATTAAATCTAACCTCCGCTTTAGTATATAGTTATGATAGATAGATGGATAGATTATTTGTCCCCTTGTCTTGAAGAAACGCTTTTTAATTTAATTAAAAACTTACTGTAAATTTTATATAGAGTTATTCAAAAGAATAGTTTGATATAAAATCATTTATTACTTTTTTAACTTGCTTCTTATGGGATTTAGTTTAACGATAGATTATTTCAGTTTTAATATATTCTTTTAATTGAAGAAAAAATTGTAGGTTTATAATTTTTATATAAGGATTGAATGCTTATTTTTATCAATATGTTTATTTTATTTTAAAATTATTATTTTTATTTTACTGTTATTTTGAAGAAACAAAATCTAAATCATATGTATAAATATATATAATTTTTATATATGTAGAATACACAATAAACTTTCAAAAAATAAAAATAAGTTAATTAAATGTCACCAATCAAATTGATTTAATGAAATGGTTACACGGTCTATTATAACTTTTATATATATATATTTGGAGTTGACATATGTTATTTTATATTATTATTTTAATCTTCAATTTAATAAATAATAAATAATAGGATTAATTAATATCCTTAAGAAAATTTTATAGATATAATTTCTTTTTGCTTTCGCGTTTGGTTCGGCTCGTCCCAATGGGTCGAGGCCCAAGGGTCAGACTTCTAGCATCGCTAGCGCTACAGGCCTACGTCCAAACCGGGGGTGTCAGTGGAATTACGGTAGCCCCTCCCAACAACGTTGCGGGGAATCGAACTCTGCACCTTGTGAAGGACCGTCCTACCAAGCGTAACTCCACGCCACTACGCCAACGCACCGTTGGTTATAGATATAATTTCAATGATATATATTCTTTCACATTTTACGCATATATAAATTCTATAATCAAATTTTAACCAATTAAATTTTTTTAATAAAATAGGTGATGTGGTTCAATGTAGAGTTTAAGCGTGTTTTGATCATTATTACTTTTAACCTATATAGTTACTAGTATGATACTCCCTCTGTCCCGTTATTTAAGTCCCATTTGGAGCTGGGCACAGTTTTTTAGGAGAAAAAAAAGCAGAAAAGTTATCTTGGAAAGTGGGGAGGGAAAGCTGAAAGTAACTAAAAATATCACAGGATTGCTTAGCTGGACAAATGTACAGCAAAGATGGATGGAATTCCCATTTCATCAACCAATCAGAATGAGGGATATGTTTCACATGGATTGCCACTTTTAAGTGGATATTACTACCCTTACAGTCCTTACAAATACAGTCCTTACACAGTCTTTACAAAAACAGTTCATCTTCCTTACATTCTTCTTCAACCTTACACATTCCTTACAATCACATGAAAAGATAAAAACAAAAAAGGCTTCATTGCCAATTTCAAATGTCTTCAGGGTTTGACTTAAATGAGCCTCCTATCCACATTGATCTCAACTTGCCTGTAGATGGAGACAATGGAGAAGATGAGTTTCTCTCTCATCTTAATGGAGAACCAGAAAGTGGGGCAGGAACAGGTGCATCAATGCAGCAACAAACAGAGGATGCATTTACTCAACAAGAAGCCCTTCATCATCAGACATTAAGGAATCGGCTCAGCAGTAATGAGAGGGGACAGATTTTATTATGGCTAGTAGAGAGAACATCAAATGGCAAGCTTATTCATGGAGCTGTAAATGAAGCTGCACAGAAATTCAATGTATCAAGAAGGACAGTAGGCAGACTTTGGGGCATAGCAAGAAAGCAAAGAGAGCAGAATCTAAGGTACAATGTCACAACAATGTACCACATGTCAGGCAGAAAGAGAGTTCAAGTGCCAGCTGAAGTTATTACAGCTCTACACATGGGAGAGAGATCATGCATAAGGGACTTGGCAACCAACATATCAACAACTATCAAAGTCTCAAAAAGCACAGTTCATAGAATGCTTAAGAGAGGAGAAATCAAGCCACATACAAATCCAATGCATCCAGGTCTGAAACCATCTAACAAATTCACTAGATTACAGTGGATATTAAGCATGCTACCAGGAGACACACCACAAGCCAAAACACAATACAAAGATATGTATGACTACGTGCATATAGATGAAAAGTGGTTCTATCTCAGTAAAAAGTCACACAGGGTGTATCTAGCTCAAGGTGAGAAAGGAAAATACAGATCAGGCAGCTCATCAAAGTTTATACCAAAAGTGATGTTTACTGCAGCTGTTGCTAGACCAAGGTATAATGAAGCAGGAGACTGTATCTTTGATGGGAAAATAGGCATTTTTCCCTTCATATATAAAAACCAGCAAAGAGAACATCCAAGAACAGACAAAAGGGGACACTTGTGACCAAGTTGGTGGAATCAATCAATAGAACAGTGACAAGAAGCATGCTTATAAATGAGATTGTTCCAGCAATTAAAGCCAAATGGCCAAATAATGGGCAGCATAAGGTAATTTTCATACAGCAAGACAATGCCAAAGCCCATATCACACAAGAAGATGCAGAGTGGCAGCAAATTTACCAACAACCAGGTTTCACTTTTATCCTAGTACAACAGCCTCCTAATAGCCCTGATCTAAACATTTTAGATTTGGGTTTTTTTAGGAGTATTCAATCACTTATGCATAAAAAAATGCCAAAGGATGTGGATGCCATGTTAAGTGCTGTATATGATGCCTATTGTGAGCTAGACCCCAGAACACTAAGTGATGTTTGGATGACATTGCAATATTGCATGAATGAGATAATGAAACATAATGGAGGCAATGAGTATGACATCCCACATGTTGGGAAGAAAAGATTAGCAAGGCAAGGTATGCTACAAAGTCAAGTTCAAGCACCACTACATGCAGTCATGACATCATGGGAAGTTATCTATGATGGGCAGCATTTAAATATGCAAGAAGCAGGACCATCAAATGCAGGTCAAGGCACACAGGAACCAACTCAAGATGGTGAAGAAGAAGAAGATTTCATACAGTAGCACACAAGGAATTTTGTGCTACTGTATGAAATATTTTGTGACCCTTATTTTGAAAAGATATTGTCAAACACATATTTTGTGTAGTAAAACTGATGTAAATGAAATATTTTGTGAATGCATGCAATACATGAAATCTAACTCAAGAAGCTTTTAACATGAATGTAATGCAGAAGTTTATGCTTGAAAAGTTTCAAAATCCTAGTAATCTCAGACTGTCCCCATTCATCATTGATACAAGTCCCATTTGACATAACACAAACATACCAGATAGGCCTCATTCAGTTTAAAACAGCTGGTGGCTCAAGCACATTAGTGGTGTCATTTTTAATGTTGTTGTGTCTAAGTTATTTAATTTTTCATCATTGATTACATACATATAATCTCAGGGTCTCCAAACTATCACTGACACTAACTAACAAATGACAACACCAATATAACAATAAGCCTCATTCAGTCAGTTATAAACCGGTTTCCTATAGCACATTCATGTAGTCAAAATGTTTGGGACTTGTATCTCAGCTCAGTAAGACATTATCATCATCGATTAATGCAGCAATGAACAGCTAGGGAACACAGATTCAGCAATCATTCACAAGTATACAACAATTCAGCAGCAAGTTCACATGTATGCAACAATTTTACAAGCATGTAGAGGTATAAAACAAGGTAAAATCACAATTTCAATATGAATTGGACAGGCATGCTACAATTCAGCATTCACAAGTCACCAAACTCAAACATCAGGACAACATTTATAAGTCACCAAGAATACCAAAACTTTCATGCAATACATATTTCAAAGAGCACCAAATCACTATGTAACAAGTTGGCATCCACAAGTATGTATTTTTTCAGATATCAATAATTCAACATCCAATTTTAGCATGCATAGAATTTCCAAATTTATACAGTTTTCCACATGCAGATTTCCACACTACAGATTTTCACATACAACATCCATTTAACATACAGATTTGCACAATACCAAATTTCATATGCAGTTTTAGCATACAACATCCAACAAATTTGTTCATCCATCATACTCAAACATCATAAATTTTTCCCTTTTTCACATTACAGATTTGCACATCCATTTAGCATACAACATCCACCAAGTTTTTTTCATCCATCATACTCAAACATCACAAATTTTCACATCCAGTTTTAGAATACAACATCCAACAAGTAACCAACACAAATTAACATCCAGTCACTATTCAGGAGGGTTCTCAATCCCTAAAAATCAAGCATTCAATTGACCAAAGACCAACCACGAGAAAGAAAATCAATGGATTAATTTCCCAGCAATCGAACCAACAAAAGGAAAGTTCAGTTCAGAGAGATAGGCAAAAACACAAGTAATTCCATTGACAAACCCTAGAGTAGTAATCAGGGGAATTGAGAAACAACAACACCAGATCCAAATTAGCACCAAAATTAAGACAGTCAGAGCAAATCAAAATTAAGTAGAAAAGAACAAACACGAAAGCCAACCATGAATCCAAAATCTCCCCTAAACATATCATCCAGACGTCAAACATTACATCAAAATTAGGGATCAATATCCAGTCAGATCCAGAATTCTAAGGAAAAGCCAAGCAAGAAAGAGCATCATTCACAAGTACCCAACACAGATAAACATTGAGAGACCGACATGCAAGCATCAAGCAACCCAAATCAACATTCATACACGACATGCAAGAAAATAAAGGGCAAGAGCATCGCAAGGGACAATATACTTAGCTTCAAATTCACTCTTCCGATTCAGAGGGGACAGATTCAAAGGGGACAGATTCGTCGCCGACGTCGGCGAACACGCGTTCAACGGAGTCCATACTCATGGCTCTCAAGATCTGGATCTGAGATCTAAGCTTGGACAGATCTAGATTGGAGACAAATCCGGTGGATTCGAGCAGAGAGACTAGAGAAATTGAAGATTAGGTCTCGATCCAGACGAAGAACAAGAGAAATCGGTGAGTTAAGGGGGTTGAGAGTGAGATTGAAATGAGGGAATGAGAGTGAGAATGAAATGAGAGTGAATTGGGGGGAGGGGGGAGGTTGAGAGTGAAATGAAAGAGGGGGGCGGAAGAATGAGAGGGTTAGGGTTAGTGGGTGGGTGGGTGGGTATAAGTGAGGGGCTGAGGGTAATCTTGAAATTTCCATATTTTTTAAGGGTAATGTAGTCTTTACAAGTGTATGTGTATAAAAGGAAAGTTATGAAATGGGAAGTATTTTTTGGGACACCCGAAATGGAAATGGGACTTATATTTAGGGACGGAAGGAGTAATAGAATCAGTAGGAAATTAAAATGTTTAATTATTCTTTACCGTGGTACGGACGAGCATGGCTCTAGTTCTCAAAACTATTGGGTCCGCTACTTGCACGTAGGTTTCGGGGTCAAGAGGTCAAATCAAAATACCCGCCTTATCAGAAAAAAAGAAAAGAGTACGGATTATTACATTAACCAAGTAAACATTCCATCTAATACGGGGTGTGTGCAATCTCTGCATTGTACTCCGCCAATATGGAACAACATCACTACTGATGTAGGTGAAATAGGCAGGTTTTGAATGCTCAAAATCATCACAGGGTAATCCAAAAGAACCACAAGCAGATTAACAGAGAGGACCTAACAAAATACTGACAGTTGTCGTACAAGTAGTCAGCTCTTGGTGTTCCCAAAAAACCTCGATAGCGGCAAAGGCCCGTTCCCCTCTTCTTCGGAACCGCTACCGCTACCGCTGTAACGCTTCCTTCTCGGCCTATGCTTCCTCTCCTTTTTTGTTCTTTTTGATTTGGACTTTGATCTTCTTGTCTCCCTCTCTTCATCACTGCTTGAAGACTCAGAAGATGAATCAGAGGAGCTTGAATTGTCTAATGACCTCTTCTTGGAGTGCTGCATGCAAGATCAAGGCCAAAACTTGAAATATGAGTCATGTCATGAAGTAGAGTTCCTCACATTCAACGAAAAGGAAGAGTACAAGTGATCAGGAATAAACAATTGATCTATGCACCTAGACATAGAAAACTATCCTGAGTATGCCACATCCAGGGGATGATATTTGCTTTCCCCATGAAATGAACCAAAAAGAAAATACCCCCATGAATGCAAGACAGGATTTTCAAGGATTTAGCTGATAGAATCTCAAGTTGCATGATCAACAATAATATTCTGAAAACTAAATTGCTAAACAAACATAGAGGTTATACTAAGTTTCTGTCTACAAAGAATAATACATTACAGTAATAATAACAGAGGGGGGGGGGGGGGGGAGGGGGGGAATCTCATTTCACATTTAGAGAAAACAAACCAAGAGGATGAAGAAAGTAGTGCCTCGCGCAGAGATATAAAAGACCATGATTTAGAGTAATAACAGCTGACATGATAGTGTAGGGAATGAACCAAGATGGGAGAGAAAGAGCATTGATAAACACCACTACAATAGAAGTCAATTAGCAAACTAAAGTCATACGAGTTAGCCTGAGTAACTTCAAGCTTTAATACTCCATTACATCATATTTGACGTCTGGTGGCAAAAGAACAGGGAATATCATTGTTATAACAAAGAGGAGTCGGATGTCCAGTCTGTTTCGTAATATAGGGATAGGGAGAAGGGACAGAAGATCAGCTATAAATCAGCAAATCAACACTGATAAACAATTAGAAAGTGGTGAATGGTGATGAAGAGCTAGAACAGAAGGACCTTCTACAAAGATAAATACTCCCTCCGTTTCAAAAAACATGGTCTTTTAGACAATTTAGGTTGTTTCAAAATACATGACCATTTTATATTTTTTCCCTCTTCTTTCCGGATATGCCCCTCATGATAACCTTAATTATTGAAAAAGTAGAACATGCAAGCATGCTTTTTCTTTTCGATAAACAACATGCATGACTTTTACAAGGGTAATTTAGGTAATATGAAAGTTTCTTAATATGCGTGAATTTTCTAAAAGGCCATGTATTTTGAAACGGAGGGAGTATGTAACAATTTTCTCTAAATACTTTTGGGGTGAATGAAAAGCCCAATCAGAAAGCCTAAAGTATGAATCTTTTTTCAGGAAAATGGCAATGCAATCTTATGCTTTGCAAGTGAATGTAGAGATATATATTCTCAGCATAGGTTCTTCTAAATATTTCAAATCCTTCCATTGACAATTTCTTTTATGTTGAACGAGCCGTGTCTAGTTGCGGTCAGGGTTTGGATTAGATAGTCTCCATCAGCCTTGTGAAGCCAACCACCTTAGATTGTATGCAGGCAATAATTAAAGGTAGCTCTAGTTTGCAACAGACAGACTCCCATTATTTGGCCATTAAACTCTTACAATGACTCTCAAGGGTGCCCCATGAGCAGACTCCGTGCATGTTTCCACAAAAATCACAAGAAATAATATCAATATATCACATCAATCATATTGCCCCTTTTTCTATAAATCAAAATATCACATCACTACATCAAAAAAATAATATCGCTATTGAATTTGTTTCCAAACTATAATTCATTTGATGGTAATTATATAATATATCTAAGAAGACATCAACAAAAGCAGTCCCTTAACTACTGTTTCATCTAACACGGTTTTCTGAAATAAATAGGTATAGGTATTAGAGATAACCTTTCTTTTCCTGCTGCTGTGTTTCCTTGAGCTCTTATCCTTATCTGCAAAGATGAATGCCTTGTCAATATGGAGCTTACGAATGTCATCAGACAACAACATGAAATTGAGAAAAAATGGAAACCAATGATTCGGAGGGAAACCGATGATAGATGCTTGTAATAGTGTCTTTGTTCTCAACTATGTCAGATTCCAAACCTTTCTTGCATTTCAATTTGTCAGCATGATTTCTTCCTTGTGAAAGCTTCTTCTCTCTCTCTGCATCCAGCAAAGCCCTATACTCTCGCATCATTTTGTCCTTGTCAGCTTCCAGCTCCCCTTTTTTAAGTTCTTCTTCCTAAACAAAAAGGAGAAACATGACAGCAGAAAGGTGCGACTATTAGAAGAAACAGGAGGAGAAAAACGAGCATTGGATTGTTTTTTTCCCTGCAATAAAAGCACGGCGACTTGTTCAAGTATTACCTTCTGCTTTTTCCTAAATTCCTCCCATGTAACTGTGTGAGAAGTTTTAAGGTTTGCCAAACGAGCAGCATGCCATTCTGGTGAATGAAATGAACCATCCACCTGTGTCCGTCCTCATCAGTAAAAGTACAAGAAACACGTGCATATGGGCATATAAATTTAAAATATTTTTGTCACCAACAACAGATGGAAAGGCAATCTTTGTACATAAGAAGGTGAGATGACCTGAATTAGATGTGCAGCAAAAACATAGCAAATCATGCAAAAAACATACTTTAAGGATTAAGGATAACTTAGCACTAGGGGCTTCCAGCCTGAAAAGATCACAGCTTATTTTCGTGCATTTCATGGAAATAGTACAAACAAAGAAAGAACCTCTCGACAAGTAATACAGATACTCCAGCACTGTTTAGATGGATGAGCTAACCAAAATCGTACAAAAGCAAAAAAAAAACAATGGGGCATAAGTTGCTCAAATTTCCTCATTGCCTTCTCCTTCTCAAAATGCTACAACAGAATCACCATTCAATATATAACCGCTCAGGCTGTAATGTGAAAAGATAGGTTAAACAATTATAGTTATTGAATTAGCTAACTGTCTCACCACATCAGCCTTAGCAAAATTTATCTTGATGATGAGGTTTCTCCCTATAAGAAAACTATTCCGCAATATATATAACCGAAATGAATTGAACAAGAGCAGAATCTTCAGTTTTCTTTAGGAAACCTAGGTTGGACAATTTGTCAATCAATCGTCAAAATCTTGAGCAATACTTGCAATCAATATTGTAGTCAACCTCCTTATCAAAGTGAGTAAACCATTATACTAAACCCCAAAAAAGAATTTATCCGCTTCAACCAGAGACGCTTACAAAATCAATATAGCACATTTCAATTGAGTATAAATTTGAGCAAATCCAGGAATCAAACGTCAATAAGAGAACAAAATCGATTCAGTAGCAGCCACACAAAGAGCAAGGGGGGAATTGGAAAAACGAACAGATCTTATAGTATGAAAGGGTACGAACCATGCCATCTTCAACATCTTCAGGACCTGCAGAGGTGGAACCCACTCTCGATCTCTGCATAGCCTTATACGCCTGATTTTTACCCATTTCTACGTCGTTTTCGGTGTTCGTGAGCACCGCCGCGGAAAGGGGGAAATAATGTTTGCTAGCTTATACACAGAAAATCAATGGCGGATGACGAACCCTAACGAGGATGATTTTGGTTGGGTTTTAGGATAAAAGATTTCCCGAGGAGAGAAACAGGAGATGGACGGAGAAATCAGAACAAAGACGACAAGAAGAGGCGACCGATAGATTTTCTTTTTCATTTTTTTTTTATTTTCCTTCACCTCTTATTATCTCTGGCCTGACTACCCCCGGGCCCGGCTATCGATTATGGGCCGGGATTCGATTTTTTTTTTTTAAATAAGGAAAGAGATTAAGGGCCCGATTGGTATCCAACGGCGGAAACGTAAACGTAAACGGAATGGAATGGTATGGAAATGAACTTAGTTCAATTATGGGTCATTATACATTAGTTGAAAAAAATATTTTAATTTGAAACTTTGAAATTTGTATGTCTAGAGAAAGGGTAAAGGGAATGATTGAGGTGTTTTGTTACCCCACCCTTAGATTAGGGAAACAAATTGAGTGCCGCGAGGGGGCTTGCGGTAGTTTTTGTATGAAAATTGATGTGACTCATCATGTATCATGATGCTAATGTGGACTAGATTCCTTTCCATTCCATTCCATTCCGTTTCCGTTTCCGCCGTTGGATACCAAACGGGCCCTAAGACCATAATCGTTAAGACGAAACACTAGCATCTTTATGGATGAGGTCTCGAAGGACCAGATTGAAGTTGAGCGGACGAGAAGAGACATGGCGGAAAGATGCAGTGATGAAGTCAGCAACATCATTGGCATCATGGTGAACGTGAGTAATCGACCAACTCTATAACCGACATAACAAATCCTTGGATATCCTTACGAAGCATCTCCAACTCCCACGAGCAGCTCCAATCTCCCTGTACGGCATTGATGACCTACAAGTTGTCACCTTCAATACACAAGTGGGGATAACCACGTTGAATTACTTATAGAATTCCCTGACGAAGTGCAAAGACTTTTGAAAACAACACGGATCAGCATCCAAGAATGCCACCGTCTAGGTGCACAGGCGAGCCACTCTCCCTAAGAACAAAACCCAAAAAAAGTTACACCGTCAATGTTGACCACACCATCAAAATTCAGCTTTATAAGACTCTTTGGTGGTTTGATCCACTTTGATTTCTTTTTTGTGCTCGGTTTTGTGCCTTTAGTTTTGTATACCTTTCCATTGTTTTGCAGTGTGGCTTCTACTACCCATTCTTTTCTTTGTCTTTGGCAAAATTCATAGATAACCATGGGTGTAACATGATTATGGTTATCTCCGTCAATAGTTTTTTTTTTGTTTCTGAAGTACCAAATGCTCCACCACACACAAATGAGAGTCTCAAGGTCCTCTTTGGAGGTTTTATGCCTTATCAACAATGAAATGTTGTGGGCTTCGATTGTTTGGGTTGAGCTGGCCGATAATCTAGGTTGTCGCAAGGTTCAATGAGGCCAAAGCCTGGGCTGGGGATTTTAGGAGTAGATGGTAGACATTGTAGTTGTTGTTGTAGAAGTTGCAGCCTTGGGGAACCCCAATGTGATTGGCTGCAAGCCTTGCTTTTTTAACCCCTTTTGGCATAGTTTCCACA
Organism: Polygonum maritimum; assembly: GCA_963924305.1. Taxonomy (NCBI): domain Eukaryota; kingdom Viridiplantae; phylum Streptophyta; class Magnoliopsida; order Caryophyllales; family Polygonaceae; genus Polygonum; species Polygonum maritimum. Next base: position 31,348,657 of record OZ002729.1, read on the forward strand.
TAAAGTTTTTATGTTTAGGTGGAACATTTAGTTTTCAAATCCAGCCGAGATCATAGCTACTTTATCTTTTATTCTTTTGGATCCAATTCACTATAGAGTGGGTGAAAAACCATCCAATTTTGCTTAGTTTCCAGTCTAATCTATCTAGGATCCTGGTAAGAGGGGTGACCATCTCTGAGATCCCATCAACCATCTCAAGGGGGAGAGCCCTTTTGAGTAGGGTGATGTGCTAGAAGTTATCATCTCTAAGATATCTACTAATAGTCTGTTCACAATTGGTTTCGAACTAGGCGTCAGCCATGGATTTTAAGGGCCCTTGGTCATTCCACAGTCTCTCCTAAACCGTATGGTTTTGCCATCGCCTACTTGTCAGAAGAGCCAAGTAAGAAATAGTTTGTGAAGACTCATAAGCTTGGACCATTGTCATGAGGTGTTGCTTTGTTTCTTGTAGTTGAAGAAGTTTTGTTTCTTCATATATTTTTCAATCACTACTTTAACCCATATATATGAGGGTTCATATCCCCTGGGTGCAAGGTTCAAGTCTTGCCTACTACCCTTTTTTTTTTTTCCCTCGGAGCAGAGGTTAAACTATTTGTATACTTCTTCCACTGGCCATTAATTATATGCACATAGGATTTATGATTTTAAAAAACCGTTGACCGGTTTAATACGTCTATTAAACATCGCTTTACGTATATTAATATCTTAATTAGTTAAATGATATTTGAGGCTAATGATACAGTAAGTCAACTGTTACGTATCAAAATGGCTAGTTTATGTGGTTTACTCATTAATATTTGAGGTTATGACTAATTCTAATTTGGTTTTCGTATTTAGATAAGGTTAATTGATACACTTATTGTAAATAATAGAATAATGTTTGCATTAAGTTACAAAGATTTATTATTTCCAATTTTATTTTTCTCCTTACAATATCCATTAGCAAAAATCTAACCCAATTTATCACTTTAAAGAATAATCCTTCATATTGATACCCCATATTAATGGCTCATATTAAGACAAAAAAAAAAAACAACCAATCATTTCATATTCTAAATGAATGCTTTTACTTTGAATAACAATCAATATATAATTATTTTATACTATTAATATGAAATAAACCATTCAATATAGGACCATTCAAGTCACATTAATTAACCCAACATTACTACCTACGTTTTTTTGTCAAACATTACTACCTAATTTAAAGCACCACACTAAACATCTATTCCAAATTATAACTCATGGTGTTCAATGTGTCTTATGACCTTCGCAAAAGAAAGTGTAACGTCTTCTTCTACCTTCAAATTCAAAACGAGAAACTCTTATATATACATCCATCCATGATTCACCAAATCACTCATCGATCTCATCAAGGATGTATTTCACACCAATAGGAGACATCTTCATGACTTCATCAACTTAATTTATAAGTAAGTATTTTACACACTACACTAAACTTGCAATCTTATTATTTGTTGTACATATTTTTACTAATATGAGGGATGTGCAAACTGAATTAAGCACGGTTAAGTATGATGTCTAACAATTTGCCTAATTATTTTTACATATGAGGATGACTATATGAGGCGTTTGCTTGCTCAAATCCTTCGAAAAATCATTCCATAGCTGCGATCGAGAACAAAGTGTCACCGATAGATAAGAAGACAATCCAATTGGACAATCACTTGCCAAGCGGCCCAAGCCTTTGTGTCACTGTTGGAGTCGAGAAGCATTGAGAACGAGTTTGGGCCTTCCAATTGATCCTTATTATTATTTGCCTAAATATTATTTCTTTGATTGATCCTTATTTCTTATTTCCAATAATTTAATGATTGTCTTTTACTTTGTGCTTCATAGTGAATAAAAGTGATACGTTCTAAACTTCCAATGTATAAGAAAAGATTTAAGTGAAAAACAAGAGCAAAAAACTCAAACCTTTTATATTAAATTTGATATTATATTCTTTTTAAATAGTCTTAAAAGGCATTAACGTTTTTATTTTTGTTTGTAAAAAATATTAAAATTTAATGATCAAATTTTATTTACATAGATAATACGCCTACTAAAGATAAGCGCATGATACATTACAAACATATTTATCGAGGTACATTTAATCATTAGTATATCTTTTGCCCGGCATCACCACTAGTGTTATATATCATCCATTGTTAATAATTTTCTAAAAAAGTTTAGATATATCTTTATTAAAAGTAATTATCCAAATCTTAAAATAAATTTATCAAAATAACATAAGATTTTATATCAAACTATTATTTTAAATAACTTTATATAAGATTTTAAGTGAGTTTTAGTTAAATCAAAATCGTGTTTTCAAGGCACGGAACTAATACTAGTTCTTTTTGCTGAATAAAAAAAATGACAAAGGGTTCAAGACTTGAGTAGACCTGGCAAAACGGATCGTTCGGATCGGTTTGGATCGGGTGGTTTGCATCGGGTTCGTTCGGGTCAAACAGTTATTTCGGGTCTTGTTCGGTTCGGTTCGGGTTTGGATGTTGTTCGGGTTCAAGTCTAGTTCGGATTTGGGTCATTTCATATCGTAATATTTCGGATTAGTTCGGATCGGATTAATTCGGATCGGATGTTTTCGGTTTTGGGTCTAGTTCAGCTCGTATCTTTTTTTGGGATTGCTTCGAATCGGATAATTTCGGATCGAGTCAATTCGGACTCGGGTGTTATTTGGATTCATTTTTTTTAGAATTATAAGACCACCCGCAACGGTGAGTTTTTAACTTAGAATAATATTAAATCTCTTTTGTACAGTAGTATATTAGTGTGGACCTTAAAAGTTGAAACCCCAAATCTAGACTCCTATTTGTAATGAAAGATTAGGGAGAATTTTTTTCGAAATTTGTTTAATTGGATTTTTTTACAAAAGTCAAAACTTTTGAATATTTTTTGATTAGTTTAAATTAAAATGGATGGCGGGAATTTTGGATAGCACCTCTTGGGTAGAAAGCGGAAAAAAATATAATAAATACATTGGTGTCCAGATTCTGTGTGAATAACGAGAATCGTCTTTTATTCAGTGCCCCACTTAAACATATACATACACCCAACAAGAATTTCATCAATATACAATGTAACGAATAAAAAAATATCTCTTAGACGTTGCACTCGATTATTTAATGTAAACATTGATTAATAGCAAAAAGTTATTTCGGAAAGTATATTCGTATATTGAATTGCTGTATCCCATGTATTTTATAGTAAAGGAGATATAATAATTTAATACGTTATATATCTAAGTACAAAATTATATTATTTATTAAGCGGGCTCAACAAACTGAATTATTGTATCCTATGTATTTCTCTTTGTAGTGTAATATTTTGTACCATTACTTTTTAATTTTTATTATTATTTTTAATAGTATAGCTACTCTTAAAATTTAGTTCGGATGATTTAGGGTCATTTCGGATCGGTTCAGGTTTAGTTCGGGTCAGTTCGGCTCGGGTAAATTCAGATTATATTTTATTCGGGTCGGTTTCAGATCAGATCGGATTCAAATAAGGTCTGGATCATGATAGGATTGTTCATTTTTTGTTGTTTGGGTCCAATTTTGGATTCAGTTTGGATCGGTTCGGTTCGGATTTCGGGTTCGGACCACTTTTTGGTGGGTCTTAGACTTGAGGGAGCGTTTGGTGCTAATACGTTTAAATGGGAAGAGGGAACACAAGGCGGCGGATAGGTTCAATTTGGTGGTCACAAAATACAAATGGCGACTTTCTTCGTAACCCCTAGAGCATTCTCCTCCTCCGCCGCCGCCGCCGTGGTAACCACAACGTCCGGCCACAAGACGGCCTCGGCCCCCCGTCGGTCCATCGGCCGCACCTTCTACTTTCCGTCCGCGGCCGCCGCCACAGCAGTCCGGTGCTCTTCTTCCGCACAGCAGCAGCAGCAGCAACCACCGTCCTTGCCCCGCCGGCGCCGGCCGGAGTACATCCCCAGCCACATCCCGGACCCGAACTACGTCCGCATCTTCGACACGACGCTCCGCGACGGCGAGCAGTCCCCCGGCGCCGCCATGACGCCCCAGCAGAAGCTGGAGATCGCCCGCCACCTGGCCCTCCTGGGCGTCGACATCATCGAGGCCGGCTTCCCCGCGGCCTCCCCCGCCGACCTCGACGCCGTCAAGGCCATCGCCGTCGAGGTGGGCAACGCCGTGGACGAGCAGGGCTACGTCCCCGTCATCTGCGGCCTCTCTCGCTGCAACCCCAACGACATTGACGCCGCCTGGGAGGCCGTCAAGTACGCCAAGAGGCCCCGCATTCACACCTTCATCGCCACCAGCGAGATCCACATGAGGCACAAGCTCAATATGACCCCCGAGCAGGTCATTGATAGGGCCAGGACCATGGTGAGCTATGCCAGGAGCTTGGGCTGTAACGATGTCGAGTTCAGCCCCGAAGATGCTGGCAGATCAGACAGGGAATTCCTTTATCAAATTCTGGGTGAAGTTATTAAGGCCGGGGCAACTACTCTCAACATTCCTGACACTGTGGGCATTAACGTTCCCTTTGAGTTTGGGCAATTGATAGCTGACATCAAGGCAAACACCCCTGGGATTGAGAACGCCATCATTTCAACCCATTGCCAGAATGATCTTGGACTTTCTACTGCCAACACAGTAGCTGTATGTCCACTTTCTGCTACTCCTTCCTTTCTTAGGGGGAAGAAAATTAACCAACACTGATTTTTTTCTCTTGTTTTAATCCAGGGAGCATGTGCTGGTGCAAGGCAAGTGGAGGTTACTATCAATGGGATTGGTGAAAGAGCTGGAAATGCTTCTCTGGAAGAGGTGTGTCTTTATACTTATTTTCTAATCTCAGTCATTCCTTTGATTCTATGGCTGTTAGAAACTTTAGTTACTGACAAATATGCAGGGCGGCATTCGTATTCATTAGATTTAATTACTTCTTGTTTTAAAAATATACGAATACTTGTTCATTTCATTCTCCTTGTATCTTGGCGTTGAGATTCTTGCTCTCTTCCCTGTGTAGCGATGGACTACCTTCGACTACTTGTGGGAAAGTCTATATTGTATTGTGTCTTTCTGTATAATCGTAGCTGTCTTATGTGTTTTTGGGATCTCTGATTGGGGAAAACTAACTTTATAAGTAAAATCCAATCTTCAAGAAAATGTAACAGAGGTGAATCTTCTGTTGTTGTTCTGTCTTATGTGATTCTGCCAAGTTTCCTACTCTGAAGTAGATGCATTGGCATTTGTAATTGTCATTCAAACAAATTGAGAGCTGTCCTGATTTAACCTTAAGTTTGATTATTTTTTTGTCCTTTTGAATTCCTTGCTGGCCTGGTAGAGGAGTTCTTTCATAAAGTGCTTAGATCTGGGTAGGCCCCCGTAGTAGATTGACCTTAAACCTGATTGAAATTTTATTTATTGTGTTTAAAAATGCATGGCTGATGCGCGCCATGGCGCGCCATGGCACGCCATGGGGTGGCCAACGCCATGGTGACCCGATGCGGTTGGGCATAGATGATGCAATGCCATGGCGCAGATGCGGCCTAATGCGATGATGCGCACCATGGTGTAATTGCGTTGCATCGGTGTTTTTTCCTGTTATTTTTGAATTGACAGCCTTTTTTTTGGTACATTTTTATTCTATCCTTTTCAGTTAGTATGTTATCTTCCTAGTGATATGTTTTATCCAATTAGTATCTTTTCAACCGTTTTATTTTTGTGATTTTGTATTGATACGTTTTTTTTTGGGTAAATTTTTATTCTATCCTTTAAGTAAAGAGAACTCTTTTTTTTGGAGCCTACAAGTCAGGCTCAGAAGTGAATGAAGATGATATTGATGATATACTCGAAAATGACTACTATGATGACCAGTTTGATGATTGGTTTTCCTAAACCATCCTAAACCGTCCATCCTCTAACTTACTTTCCTATTTTTAAAGTTTGATTTTGCTTTTTTTATGTTTGAACTTTCGTATGTTTGATTAAAACTTGATTTAATGTTTTGAAATGTTGTTTTTCTACTCTAAATGTTCAATAAATGAACTTAGTTATGTTTTTATAGTTGAAACTGGTTATTTTCCCTTTAACATCGATGATGCGTTCGCATCGCATCGATGCACGCCATGGCGACCCAGGGGGGGCCATCGCCATGGGCCCTCGCCATGCCATTTTAAAGTTTCTCGTTTCTCCAGAACACCATATTACACCCAATTTGTAAGCTGTATACAAGCTATAGTTATGAACCTACGATGGTGTGATTTAGGTATTCTTGTAGACCTATGTCCAATAATCTTTATACCCAGCATTGATTTGTGTACAGGGATGTTAATTTTTTATATATTGTGTGAACCAGTGATCATGAGTGATTGTTCCCCTTGCTCGTCTGTGTGCATCATCTACTGTTAGTTTGACAATTCCTGACAATGGCATTTGATTTTTCCTTTTTAAGTAGGTAGTCATGACATTAAAATGCCGTGGACAAATCTTAGAAGGTATTTACACTGGCATTAACACCGAGCACATTGTCAAGGCTAGCAAAATGGTATGACCCTATAAACTCTCCAATTATAGTTTTGCTTTTTATTTTTAGCACTGGCTGGGGGTTCTTGAGTTTATTTGTTTGCTTTCAGGTTTCTGAATATACAGGATTGCATGTGCAACCACACAAGGCTATAGTTGGAGCCAATGCTTTTAAGCATGAAAGTGGAATTCATCAGGTATCTATGCTTGGGGATTGGAAGTAGATCAAATCCTGAATCTTCTTTATATTTCCTTCTCTATTTTTATTTTTATTTTTATTTTCAGTGTGTCAAAAACTTTTCCAGCAGGTCATCTTTTTTAAATGTAACGTGCCTTATTCTTGGTTCATGTTAATTTTGTTGATAATTCATCTGTCTTCTCGGAAAAGTCATGTGGGAGAATATTTGTTGTATCCCATCTTTTAATTTTGGAAGAATGAACATGTTGTGCACGAACATGCAAAAGGCTGTGAACTTTGTATGCCTGTGTTTAAGTAGAAATACAGCCGCTTATGTGATGGTATCATACGTGGCGTGTTGCATGAAATTCCTTCCCTCCTGTTGGATGCAGGGCTACTGAGCTTGAAATTCTACTAGAGCACAGAAAAAATAATGCATAAAAACGGGTGTAATCCTCTCTGTCGCCAATGGAACCTTATTCCCTTCCTTTCTCTCTGCGACTCTTCCCTTTTAATACTGGTCCCATCCCCAGAACCCCTTTCTATGTGTCTGCTCCATCCTTTCCAATGATAATAATGGTTGCCTGGGTTAAGGAGTCCACTGTATTTTGCAGACCTGGTGATTCTAATGCTGGTTGCAAATTGTACCAGTTTTGATATGGATTCGATGTTTCACAAATATAAGATAAAATTTGGTGCTGAGCAGCTTTTTTGTTCGTGTTTAAAATTTGGGTTCAGTTTCGGGTTGTAGATACTCATTTTAGTAATTATAACAAGTGGAAGGTTAAAGTTAACTCGATGTCTTGGTCAAAGTTCCTTTAGGTAAAATGGTGCATTGTCTGCATTCAGTAGTGCATATTTAAATGACTTATGTGGAGCGTCCAAGGCTTAATTTAGGACTAAACTTGCTTCTAAACAAAGTCTACTTGTACATATGTTCATCTGTTGTCATGTCTGAAATGTCTTCTAAAGCTTGTGCACTTCTTTACAATATGATTCTTTTTTGTGCATATGCAACATGATCTGCTTTTGGATTTCAAGTAGTCATTCATAAATTACTATCTTCTTAGTGAATACCCAAGTCACTATATGCTATGTACGTATGCAGCATGGTATGCTTAAGCACAAAGGCACTTATGAGATCATGTCTCCAGAAGACATAGGGCTGTATCGAGCTGATGAAAATGGTCTTGTCCTTGGAAAGCTTAGGTATGCTGCTTTGCAAAATGTGAGATATGCATTTGTCACTTATCAATCTTGATAGGTTCCTGCAATCTAGATTTGATTGCTTTTGCATATTCCTCCCCTCTTTTTCTTCCAAATTTGATCACATTGCTCATTTTGTTATGCTTCTGTTGTAATTGTTTCAGTGGGCGACATGCATTACAAAAAAGGCTGAAGCAGGTACAATCGATATAATTTGCATTATAAAATTGCAAAATGAGTAGCAAATATATCACACTTGAGTTCTGGAGAATATATGATGCTTCCGCTGAAGAGACTGTTTCAGCTTACATTTTTTTGAATCAAATTAATGAAGTTACTGAAACATTTTTTTGCCAGCTTGGCTATTCCTTTGAGGGCAAGGAGCTTGATGATATCTTTTGGCGGTTCAAATCTATAGCTGAGAAGAAGAAGGTATGCATGATACTGTATTCATTATTGCTAAATAGATGAGCAAAAAGGTCCTTATGAGAGAGAAAATATAATAACCAGCTGCATAGCAGTTGTGTATCAAGTATCAAGAAGCTGACTGCTGAATTGGTCGCGGTTTTAATATTTGTCCTAAGTTATTTATAGGTACTGTCTGAGGTGGGTCTTGTCAAACAAGATAAATGAATGCCTGCTTAGTGTCTCTAAGATGTATAGTGAGCTCTAGCTGTCGGCACAGCATACAGTATTATAGTTGATGGCATAACTATCTGGAGCTTTGACTTATTATTCAAATTTCATTTTCAGCATGTTTTGGACGAGGATATTGAAGCATTAGTAGTTGATGAACTTTTCCAGCCGGAATCAATCTGGTCGCTTGGTGATTTGCAGGTAATTGATGACTTGGGATTGGTTCACTGATACCTTTTGAGCATTCAATATGGGATTATTTTTGTAATGGTCTTTTGTATTGTCCATCCAGATTTCTTGTGGAACCCTTGGTCTTTCAACAGCAACTGTCAAGCTCCTTGATGCTGATGGTGTAGAACATGTAGCATGTTCGGTTGGTACAGGTCCAGTTGACTCAGCATACAAGGCCGTTGATCTAATTGTCAAGGTTTGTTGAAGTTCCTGAATTCTTTTTCTCGATTCATGATTCCTTGAGGATGGATTTTACACAGATTAAAGGGTTTATTCTGTCCTATCAGGTGCCGGTGGTTCTCCTCGAGTATTCCCTTTCAGGAGTGACTGAAGGCATTGACGCAATAGCAACAACGAAAGTCTTGATACGCGGAGACGACTTTGCATCGACCAATGCATTAACTGGAGAGTCGGTTCAGAGAACATTCAGGTAACTCTTTCGTTGTTGGGCTATGTGGGTGAAATGAAAATTGAAGAACTCATAGAAATGAAAGGCAACACAATTCAATGCTTATATTGCTTTCGTATATTCTGATCTAGTCCTTTCGGACCTCGTCAGCATGGATGCTCTAGGATAGGTTTCATTTTGACGAGACTTGCCTAATCTCTTTCTTGTATCAAAATAATAATAATAATAATAATAATACTGTTTTCACATGGGATTGTCACCGGACGGACAGTGGGAGCGGATCTGAAATGGATATTGTCGTCTCGAGTGTGCGGGCTTACCTGAGTGCACTGAACAAGATGCTAGGCTTCAAGAAGCAGGTCAAACCCGCCGGAACAGAAGCTGCAAATCCCAGAACCGTTGTTGTCCCTGCATAAATTTCGGCTGGTCTTGTAGAACAATTGGAGTAGATTGTTATTGTTGACCAAGGTTAAAGTTAATATGACCCCTCTCGGTGCAAGTGTAAGCCATGCGCGGAGTTTTCTGCAAGTCTCAGTTGCTGCATTCGTAACCGGTTTTTGGAATCGGTTGCCTATATTTATGTACCTCTTTTTTTTGTGGTCAAAATTTGTGCACCTCTTTTCTCTGCTGCTTTGTTCATCTACTGTTTTTCAACAATGTTGGTTTTTTTATTGGTCCACGTAGGGGACGAAAATCTTCTGTCCCCCCGCACGTCCCACTCGTACGTCCCGTTCCTTCCTATTGGTCGATGCTATTTATTTCGGTAGAATTAAAGGGAAAATATAGGGGGGGACCCATAGTTTCGACCAATAGGAAGGGAGGGACATGGGAGCGGGACGTGCTAAGGGGACAAAAGATTTGAATCTCCACGTAGGTAGGACCTAGCTACCTAGCTCAAAGAAAACCCCTGTTTCATTTTCTTTCTAACTCTTCCTGTCTCACTTACCTTCCCTCGGCCATGTACAATGGCAAGTCCTTAGAGGGTACTTAAGGGTACCTGCTTATTTTTTGGGTAGAAAAAAAAGAAAAATGTTAAGCACCCACTAGACTAATGCTTATATAAGCACTTACTAAGAACTCTTCCTATCCACTTTCAACTAATACTTTTTTGCCATATTTCATTTAATTGATCCATTTTGGTATGAAAAGATAAAAGTAGAATAGAAATATATGTGTGCTTATAAGTACCCTAGAGTTCTCTATTGGAGTGATAAAATCAAATAAGTGCTTATGTAACATTGAAAATATAGAAAATATTTTAATAATAGTTAGCACTACAAATAAGAACTTACCATTGTACATGGTCTAAGAATTCACCTTCCCTCTAAGATCCCAGGGCCCATTTGGTTATGAATAGGGAACTGAAAATGAAAACGTATTGAAAAATGAGAAGAAAAGAAACAAATAATGTTACTCACCAAAGTTGTTTGGTTTTAAGTACAGGTGATTGAAAACAAAAAAAATTTGGCTTGATTTGTTACATAGATTATTCAAAAAATCATTATGGGAAAATTTAATCAAAAGGTTGTAATTTGAACAATCATAAAGTGACCTAAGTAAATTGTCAAAAAAATCATAATCATAATTAGAAATTAAATATTTTCTCACAAAAAAAAAACTAAAGAAATTATAATAGGGTTATGGAGACAAAATTGTCTTTTTGTACACAAATTATGATAAACAATTACTCCCTCCGTCCCATTTGATTTGTCCGTCTTTCCGTTTTGGACGTCCCATTAGGTTTGTCCATCTTCCAAATATTTTCATTTATATCACTACATTTTTACACTCTTACCCCTACACAATCATCTCAATTACCTATACTTACCAACTCTTTCTTCCCCACTAATTTATCTTCATATCTTTAAATCAATACAATCACTACAATTAAAAAAACTTTAGCCATAAGATAACACTAAATTACACTTAATATGAATAATCAAAATTTTTCTTTTTTTTTTCTCTATCGGACAAAATCGGTCATGGGCTAATTTGGGCTTTTTTTTGGGCCTCGTTTTGCTGGATGTGGGAGAGGTGGGAGATGGGCTGCTCCATTTATGGCTGATACCCACATCACCCTCATATTTATTGGTTGTGGGAGATGGAAACCCTACCTTGCTCTCATTTGTGCGCCGTTCTTCATTTGCCTCCTCCAATTCTCTCTCACTGAGAGCGAAACCCTAGCCTCATCTCCCTCCTTCTTGCTCCATTCTTGAGCTCTGCTTGCTCCTCTCGGTCCTCATGGTGAGAATCCTTGCTCTCTCAAACGCTCCTCTTGCATCCATCTCCCTCTGTTTCGATTGAGCGAGCGATTTCCTCTCCCACAACCTTTAAATTTGAGGGGCACAAATGAGATCAAGGCTGAATTGGGTGAAGATGGCTCGAATTTGAGCATGGTTTCGACTGTTGCTACTTGAATCTTCTTCTCCTTGCTCGTACGCCCTTCTTGAGTGCTTGTTGGTCTTTGGATCGACATCTTTGTCCCTCCTCTGGTGCGTGCTCCTTACTCTGTAAATCTTGTTTTTGTGTTGGTGCGTTTCTGTTGCATGTTTGTTCTTGTTTTTGAGCTTGCTGAATTGGGTGCTCCTCTGTTGCATGTTTATGATGTTGGTGCTCCTCTTGAGCTCAAGGCTAAATTGGGTGAAGATGGCTCGAATTTGAGCATGGTTTCGACTGTTGCTACTTGAATTTTCTTCTCCTTGTGCGTACGCTCCTCTTGAGTTCTTGTTGGTCTCTGGATCGACATCTTTGTCCCTCCTCTGGTGCGTTTTCCTTACTCTGTAAACCTTGTTTCCGTGTTGGTGCTTCCCTGTTGCATGCATGTTCTTGTTTTTGAGGAGGCTTCCTTGCTCTGTTCAATGCATGTTTGTTTGATCCATTAAACTCACTCATTGTCTCTCTTGGTACATGAATGGCTTGATGTTGCAGTTTGGATGGAGCCTTCTTAAGCCTCCTCTGGATCTATGCTCCTCTGTTGCGTTCCTCTTGCCTTGGTGAGTTTATCCATGGATCTAACGCTCCTCTTCCATGTTTTAATGTTTCAATTCATCAAGCTAACATGTGTTGTTTGAACATGCATGCAGTTTCTGAGCTTGTAATCTAACTGATTCTTCGTCTGTCTCCACTGGTTTCTGCTTGCATGTTGGTTCCTCGATTCAAAGGATAAAAATCATTTGGTAAGTGAACTGTCCATTTCATTCTCCTCTTGATTCAGATACTCTATTTCAATTAATCACCTAGCTAATGTTTTGGTTGCTTGTTTTGTTTGTTTTCAGGTTTTTACTCCTCTAAAAAAAATGGAATTGGACCCTGATGTAATATTCAGAGATGATTCTGATGCTAGCTTAGATAAATCGTACATATGCTCTGAAGAGGGAAAGTGTGAGTTGGAATCTGCTTGCAGAGGTGAACACTCATACAGTCAATGGAGGTTGGAACCAACTCCTCCAAGGTACTATAAGAAGCCAAAAATTGCTCCAGAAACTACTTCTATTGAGGTGAATGCTCCAAATAATGATGAAGATGGTGAAGTGGCCCCTGATTCAGAGGAGAGCACTGCTGACTCGGCCTCTAGTGAACAAGAATTTCCCCCTGTTTCTCTCGGGGATGATTAGCTAAGTCTCCTCAACTATGCCCTTTCCTTTCAATATTGTTGTGAGTATTTCAATTCCCTTGCATGTTGTGTGTACTCCTTGCATGTTGGTTGATTTGTGTTGTTGTTGGATGTTTGTAATGATGTTTAAATGAAACTGAAGCTATTAAATTGAGTGAATTGCATGAAACTGAAACTGTTGCTGGTTGATTTGTGTTGCTGCTGGATGTTTATAATGATGTTTGTAATGATTTGTGTTGTTGCTGGATATTTGTAATGATGTTTAAATGAAACTGAAGCTATTTAGTGTAGCCCTACATTCTTTGCATATATGCCATCCTCTGGTTTCTGAATTGTGTTTCTGTTTGATGTTACCTTTGCTGTTTTGTGATGTTCTTGTAGCAAAAATTGAAACACATGTTTTGTGATGTTCTTGTTTTGTGATGTTGCCTTTGCTGTTTTGTGATGTTGCCTTGGAATTCTTTGCATACATGTCATCCTCATGATGTTGTTTTGTGATGTTGTCTTTACTGTTTTGTGATGTTCATGTTTCTGTAGACCTCGTGTTGCCTTTGCTGTTTTGTGATGTTCTTGTTTCTGGTATTGATGTGTCTTGTTTTTGCTTCTTTTGATCAATGATGACAACACTCAAACTGAAACACATGTCCTTGATGACTCTTTACATGTGACAGTTTATAGGAAGCCAGTCATTTTAATGACTTTGGCATGCCATAACTGTCATGTGTAGCTAGATGAAAGGGCCTGTGTTGATGATGTATGAGGAGCCCTGAGATCAATTTTTCCTTTTTTTTTGATCAATGATGAGAACTTGAAACTGAAACTCCTGTCCTTGATGACTCTTTACATGTGATAGTGTATAGGAAGCCAGTCATTTTAATGACTTTGGCATGCCATAGCTGTCATGTGTAGCTAGATGAAAGGGCATGTGTTGATGATGTTTGAGGAGCCCTGAGATCAATTTTTTTTCCTTTTTTCCACAGTTCAGTTTCTGTTTGCTTATGATGTTTGCATTTCATTGCTATTTCATGCCCAAAAACTGATTTCCAAAAGGTGTTTACATATCACATGCATTCTTACACATGTTTGATTTACATACACAAAATATATACCCACAAAAAATATCCCCATTATATACCCAACACCCTACATTTAATTCAGTTCTTCAAAAGGATCATCTTGACTTCCTTGCATTTCAGTTTCTGCTTGCATTTCAGTTTCTGCTTGACTTGCTTGAGTGTTTTCTTGCATTCCTTGACTTCCTTGCACCCCATTTATGTTTGCAAGCATGATGTCCCATGCTTCCTGCACAGCTGACATGGGTGCTTGAACCTGTGCTGGTAGATTACCTGCTGCTTGTAGTCTTTTCTTGTTCACATGTGGTAGGTCATAGTCATTTCCCCCTTTAACTTTTAGCACTTGATTCATTACATATTGAAGTGACATCCATACATTTGCTAGAGTCTTAGGATCTAGCTCATGAAAAGCTCCATGTACAGCCTCCAACATTCCATCAATGTCTTTAGGCATTTTTTTATGCATTAGAGATTGAATGCTCCTAAAAAATCCTAAGTCTAGGATATTTAAATCAGGATTGTTTGGTGGTTGTTGCACTAAAATGAATGTGAAACCTGGTTGTTTGTAAAACTGTTGCCATGCTGCATCTTGTTGTGTTATGTGTGCCTTTGCATTGTCTTGCTGGATGAAAATGACTCTATGTGCTCCATCTTCTTGTGGCCACTTTGCCATGATTGCTGGTACAATTTGCTCTATTAACATGCTCCTTGTAACTTTTTGGTTGATTGATTCAACCAACTTGGTCACCATTGTACCCTTCAATCTGTTTTTTGAGTTTCTTTTTGCTGCTTCTTTGTAATTGAATGGGAATATCCCAATTTTGCCATCAAATGTGCATGCTCCTCTTGAATCAAATCTAGGCCTAGCCACTGCAGCAGTGAACATAACCTTTGGTATAAACTTGCTAGAGCTAGTTGACCTGTATTTGCCCCTCTCATGCTGTGCTAGATATACACGCTGTGATTTCTTGCTTAAGTTGAACCATTTCTCATCTATGTGCACAAAGTCATACATTGGATAGTAGTGGGTCTTTGTTTCTGGTGTTGCTCCATTTAAAAGGCTAAGAATCCACTCCAACCTTGTATGCTTGTTTGCATCCTTGAGTCCTGGTTTGAGAGGATTGGTGTGTGGTCTTATGATTCCCCTTTTGAGCAGTCTGTGTGTTGTGCTCTTTGACATTTCCAGCTTGGCTGCCAAGTCTCTTATGCATGTTCTGTCTCCCATGCTCAATGAAGTGATTTTAGCAATATCAACTTCTATTCTCTTTTTGCCTCCATGATACTTAGTGCTGACATTTGGCCTCTGGTTTGCTTGAGCTTGCTGTTTAGCCATGTTCCAGATTCTTGATGTTGTTCTTGTTGAGACATTAAATTCAGCTGCTACCTCTTGCATTGCTCCTCTTCTAAGTTGACCCCCTATTGTTGGAATTTGATGCAGTTTCATCAAAATTTGGAACCTTTTCTCTGAGCTGAGCTTTGACCTCGATGGCCCATGATGCAAAGATGGTGTTGGTTGCTGTTGTGTCGCCTCTGCTGTGTGTGGTCCCCCTTCTTGCTCCTCTTCTTCCGCTGGCTGGTTTAGATCAAACATGTAATTACTGTGCTGTGGTGGGACTGCAAACTCTGGTGGTGGATCTTCATTTTGGTTAAAGGCTGAGGCCATGAGGTTGAAGCAGTGATGCAAAAACAAAAAGCTGAATGTTATTTTTTTGCTCCTCTGTTATTTTCCTGGTTGAATGCTCTGTTTTTGTACTCTTTGTGTTGTGTAAGTGAATATTCTTAAGCTGTAAGCTTTGTCTGTGGGGTTGTGCTTTTATAGAGCCATAAATTGGCTTGTGGGAAGTTGTAATCCGTGTGCTAAAAAGCATTGAATGCTATTGGTCCACAGTAAATGCTTTCTCTTTTCCTATTGGTCCAAAACTTCCCACATGGATCCAACTTTTTCACTCTTCTCTCCCTTACTCATTCCTGACACAACTTTTTTTTTTCTTAATAACTGTGCTATTATGCTTTATGGACAAATCAAATGGGACAGAGGGAGTATGAGGAAAAAGGCTAACTAGCCTATAGGGAAATATTAATAGAATGGAAGGCCCATGGAAAAAAAAAAGTGGTAACTAAGCGGTTTTCCAAAATTACCCATGACAAAAAAAAAATTTATAGGCTGTCACCGCGTCCCATCCCATATCCAAAATTATGCGCGTGCCACCGCGTCCCACCGTCCATCCTGTCATCTGTCACCTGTCACCGTTCATCCTGTCACCTATCACCGTTCATCCTGTCACCTGTCACCTATCACCGTTCATTCTATTACCTGTCACCGTTCATCTTGTCATCCTGTTACCGTTCATCCCAAATTTTTGTCTATTATCAACCCTGTCATCGTTTATTTTTTCGTCCTCTTGTCATCGCTTAAATTGTGGTTAAATCTTGTCATTCTTCATGTATTATCACCAATTTTAATATCACCGAATTTGTCATTAGCCTTGTCAACGGTTAAATTGACGTCAAATCTTGTCATACGACTTGTCACCATGTACCGTAATTCATCACCATATACAAGCAAGCACAAAAACTTGTCACCACGTAAAAAAAACTTATCACCACGTACAAAAAAGTTATTATCAAAAATTATTATTGCGCCTATGTGGGATTTGAACCCACATTACCGTACATTAAGCACGTTGCTCTACCATTTGAGCTAATAAGCCATAATTAAAATTAATATATGAACAAATTAACCACGAGCAATAAACAAAAAAACCTGTCATCGATAAAACCCATAAACAAAAAACCATGTCACCGACAAAATCTATAAACAAAAAAACTTGTCACCGACAAAACCCATAAACCAAAAAAACTTGTCATCTTATATATAAACTTGTCACCACGTACAAAAACCTTGTCACCTCATATAAAAATTTGTCATTATGTATAAAACTTGGCATCACTTGATAAAAATGTATCATCAAATACAAAACTTGTCATAGCTAGTACCAACTTATCTTACAAGTATAAAATTTGGATGTAATGGAATAGTTTGAATTCTCTTCTTAATATCACAGCTCCAATCAATATGTAGAATCTTTAACAAACTGTATAATCTTGGAACAAAGTTCCATTTAGTAGACCCTTTCGTTTGCTGCCTTGCATTAATCAATTCCACTCGGTAAGCCAAAAATGCATTTTGACAATATAGACATCACAAGACTACATTAATTAAGCTTTCAGTTTAAAATAAGTGGGCAGCTTTGGTGAGAAAAATCCCACTAACAACTAACTCATTGACCTATGTAACTCTATGTATGACATGAGAAATGACTAATCTCACCTCTTATGTCAAGGTACCTTGCTGGGAGAATGATATCACTTTCATCATGACATCCTGAAAAATCAAAACCCCATCAAATGGTATGAAAAGCTAATTGCTAAAACTTGAGTTCATATCTCCCCACATCATCAGGACCAAACTGTTAAATTTCCCTAAATCCGATGACTAATATCATCCATTTCCTTTCTACTGATGATTTTAGGGGTGAACTTAGTACAAGTTATCTCACCAGCATTCACAGCGATGAGTTAACAATAGTAAAATGATTACCTTACCAACAATAAAGCATCAGCTATCAAAAAGTTAACAATAGATGTATAATACACACAATGTATCTGATCTTTACCTCGCCGGCATCCTGTGAGGGGTGAAATTAGCACCTATAGAGCCGGAAACCCAGTCACCTAATGAAACCACAGTCCATCAAATGAGAGGTGAGTTTTCATTCAGTAATTAGAATCCATGTCAATAAGAAAAGCAGATTATAATAACCAAGTGTCAGACTCCAATTACAGCACTCCACTCTCCTCACCTCCAAATCTTGAAACCAATCAAACCTCACACCACCGAAGCTCGTCTTCCGCTCTGCGAGTTCTACAACGAGCGGATCATGGTGGTGTACGTATTTCAAGGCCGACGATGCGAGCCTCTGTTTGGTGTGCGACAACCAAGTGTAGTCGGCGAACGCGCTCTCTCTGAAACACCTCCGATCTCCGACGATTGCTCGAATCCGGAGGAGTCCTTCCACGGACTGCCTTCCGCTCTCCATCTCGCCTCGATTTGGGGTCTGGATCTGAACCCCTCGCAATCGCACACCGAGTTTTACGATTATGGCGATGGCGATGGCGGTGGTGGTGGTGGAGGAGGAGGATTCGATTCATTCTGGATGGACTCGAAATCGGAGCTCATGGTTACAGGCGATGATCTAGGGATGCTTTACAGTTTGTATACAAACCCTAACTTTGATCAAGGTCGGCTGATTCCCGATGGGGCCGGATTCGGTAGCGCTCGTCATGTGGAAGGGTTCGGGAAGAGGAAGAGCCAAGATCTGGAGAGAAGCCCTAGATCTGAACGTTTGGATCCTCCAATGGCGGCAGCTTTGTGAGGGAGAGAGGACGGGACGAGACAAGAGGAACGAGAGGAGAGAGAGAGGAGCAAAAAAAATGACCCGTGAAAAGCGAAAAAGTGGAAAAGGAGGGGTTTTTAAACCGCCTATTTACTACATTAATTTTTTTGTCAGCCTAATTAGTACTACAAATTTATCAAACCGGCCTTCCCACCCCCTTCCCTCAAACAATTATCATGAGATTTATAATGGAAAATTCACAATTTTAAATAAGAATAGAAAATTGTCAAAAAATAATCATAATGAAAAACTTATAGATGATCATAATCATAAAAAAATGAAATCCTAACGGGACTTATAGTGGATATATGTCAAAAATAAATCATAATGGGAAATTTATAGATAATCATATTATAATTGCAAATTGAAGATTATGGGTGTCATTTGTACATGACATGGACAAAGTGTTATGACGTGGCTTAATTAAAAATAACTATTTTTTTGTGGTTTAGGCTCTATTCGATTGCACTAGCTTAAACTGGAACTGGAATTGAAACTGGAAAGCTAATTGGGATTGGAATTGAATTCATTGGAAAGAGAATTCAATTGGTTGTTCAGAATTACGAGCTAAATAATAGGTGAAATTACCAAAAGGATATAATATACAAATTAATATTTTCTTTTTTTGTTCTTTAAATAATTTTCTAGATCTCATTTTCATCCTCAATGGCCATCCATGTCCAATCACAGTGAAATTCCCCCCACCTACAGTCGACCACCACCGAGTCCCACTGTCGCCCATCTTTTCTTCTCGATCCTATTCCCGGTGCTAGCCCCTAATGCCACCTCTCTTCTCCCCCGATACCATTTTCGCCGCCAACCATGCCATCCCGTCAACCACCTGCGTCAACAATGCCAAATCATCGGTCTGTAGGTCTTCCCAGTATTCATTTGTTCGCCACCCCTAATTAGGGTTTCGATAGTTGGTGGTTCTAGCCCTTAGATCTGGACGCTGACAGGAATGTCAACTGGGATGACAATGTCAATGGTTCTAGCCCTCGAATGTGGACTTGGAGGGAGCAACTTCAAAATTTGTCAGGAATTTAGCCACGGTTAGCTCCCCAAGCTCGTTAGATAGCTATTTTGCCAAATGGAGGGCAGAAATTTGAAATTGTTGTTTCAACCATGCTAAGCCCCGAAAAGCGTGTATCGAACAAACCATTAATAAGGAAATGACATGTGTAAAAATTCTAAGTGGCTAAATTTAGATTATCTTGCATGTTGATACGAGCATTATAATTGGTGGAAATATGCGGGAGAATTTTAGAGAGATGAATCGGTGTTGGGACGCTATCAAGGACGCTTGCGTACTTGGTAGTGTGCCCACAACCGTCCCTCAGTTTTGATATGACAAACTCACTTTGATTCTAATAAATTTGTCCAAGTGTTCAGGAACGCCAGTGACAAAATGTTGGGACGATATTAAGGACGCCAGTCATTAATATCTAACCAATAATGATCGTCCCTAGTTTTGATAATGACAAACTCAAAGATATTTGATAAGTTGTCCAAGTGTTGATCTCAGGTAAGTCCAAAGGACGCACATGAGCGAAAAGGACAACAAGTGAACGAGAGTCCCTAACTCTGTAGGGACGCACTTCATCAGAACTTCCAAAGCTGAACGTAATTGGCAAAGTCCATGCGCAGATAGGACGGCGTCCTCATCAAGAAGGGACGCGCGCCAAAATACGGACGATGTTCAAATTCAAGCCAAGGCCGCCCCAACATGATTACATCATTCTCGGCCGTAGTCCTCAGAAGGAAGCTTCCTATGTCTGGGCACGTGTAGACAATTCCAAAGATGTCGCTTTCCAAGCAATGGTCCCCTATCCATGCGGAGGCTTCCCAAGCGTCAACAGAGTTGACTTCCTCTAGATGCTCATCGCACCGTTGATGGAAGATCAAGGATCCTGCCAAATCTCAGAGGACGCTAGAGGACAAGATCTCATACCGCTATAAATACCCTCCAAGGGGTATGCATAGCGGTGTGGACTTTTGAAGACTTTCTCTCAAGCTCTCTCGAAGCATTCAAGTTCAAGAACGAAGAACAAGGAGACCAAGTGAGCTTGAAGCAAGAGAAAGAAAGTCCAACCACATCAAATCCAAAACAAATCACAAAATAGTTAGAGTTGTAGTTTGTCTCTCACAACGGACCGTGAGAGACGTGTGTGATAGCTTCCTTATAAGCTAAGAGAGTTAGGTTACTTTGTTAGGTAGAAAGGAGTGTTACTAGTGAGACTAAGGACGGACGCTTAGCTCAGTGAAGTGTCACAACTCGCCTAAGTTGTAAGGACTCTCCCTGAATAAGATAAGGACGGCTATTGAAAATCCTCCAGCGGAGGTAGAGGTTTACCCATAAGACTAGTTGGTCTTAGTGGGGTTCCTCTATAAATACTCGTGTCCATTATCTTATCTCGTTTCCTGTTAAGTCTATTTTCCGCTGCACCTAAGGACGCCCTTAACCCAGTTAAGGACGCCCATTCTAACAGACTTACGATCCAACAATTGGTATCAGAGCAGGCGCTCTAGATTAGGTTTGAGTTGCAGGAAACATGGAGATGGAACCTATAGGTATCTCGAGTGCTAAGCCTCCTCGCCTCACCGATGGAAACTTCAATCGATGGAAAACAAGGTTCGAGTGCTTCGTGCGAAGTCAAAACTACCAATGTTGGCTGGTGATAAAGAACGGTGACCTCGAAGTCCCTGCTGCTAAAAAAGACAAAGAAGGAGAATGGGGTCCCGATGAATTCAAACTCATGGAAGCAAACGCCAAAGCTATCTGCTTTCTAGAGACGTCCCTTTGTGAAAGGGACGCTACCCGTGTGAGCAATCTTCCAACTGCTAAGCTCCAATGGGAAGCCCTTGAGAAGTATCATGTTGGGACGCCCGAGATGAAAGGAGACGTCCAACTTGAAGCTAAAAGGGACTTCTACAAGTTCAGGATGTTCACAAATGAGACCATCACCGACTACTCCTTCCGCTTTGAAGCCTTGCTCACGAAGTTGAAGAACTTGGGTGTCAAGGAAACGGAGATCACCCAAAGGATGAAGGTACAAGTCTTGATTGATGGACTCACGGGACCTTGGAACTTCGATAGGATGACGTTCAAGGAAAACGAAGCCAACAAAGGACTGTCCATGGAAGAAATTTATGGAAAACTTAAGGGGTACGAAGCAAGGAGAAATCAAGATCTGCTGGAAATGGGAAAGAGTTCCCAAAATGAGCTGGCTTTAACTCTTACGGCAAGAACGCCAGAGTATGAGCAATATTATCCAAGGCAAAGAGAGTTGAACTCAATGCTAGAAGCCAAAACTCAAGAGCACCAAGAGAATCTTCGTCTTCAGGCCTCGGTAGAACGCAAAGGGAAGACTGAAGAACAAATATCTGAAGAAAATGAGCTAGCCTTGTTACACAAACTCTTCGTGCATTGTACAAAAGAGGCAAAGTCCCAAGAATGAAGATGCCTTACAAGAAAGAAGGCCACAAACCTACATATGCTGAAATGAAGGAAATAGTCTGCTACAAATGCAATAGGAAGGGACACATGGCTAAGAAATGTACAACAGGGTTAACATCAAAAGAAATGAAGGAAAAGGCTCTGGTTGGTGCATTTGAGGGCGCATGGGACGACCTTGACTCAAGCGATGAGGAACCAGAAAATCAAGTGGCTTACATGGCCATGGAAGACGCCTCAGCCTCTCCAGAGGACGCATCTGAAATTGAGCAAGAGGTAACTCATGAATCTATGCTAAGCTCGCTTGAAAAATGCTCAAAGCCCAAGCTCATCAAACAAATCACTCAAATCATGCAAGAAAGCTATGCCATGAAACAAAGTTTTGAAGAACTTGAATCGGAGAATATTGTTGTAGAATGTGAAAATTGCAATACCATGTCCTTTCAACTAGAATCCTCTCAGAAAGAAGTTAAGTCCCTTTATAGTCAGCTTGTGTGCTTAAAACTTGAGAATGCAAATCTTAGGGACGAGGTGAAAGTCCTAGGAAAGAGTCCCATGACTGAAACTGTGAATCCGATAGTCTTTGTTCCAGCTAGGAAAGGACTAGGGTATGAATCAGGCTCAAAGAACTCTCTCCCTAGCGACTTCGAAGCTAGCAAAACCACTGAACTAGAACTTGAGAGGGAAAAGACAAAGAATCTAGAGGAACGCATAAGAGTCCTTGAGAGTAGTGAAAAAGGAAAGAGGGACTACTACACAAATTCCACTAGCCATAAAATCTACAAAAAGATTGCAAAGGGCGAAGGATCTAAGGTAGTTGATCCTGAGAAAATTAAAGAGAATAGAATTCAACGTCCTAACAAGAAGTACTACCTTGGAAACTACTATATGACGTGCTGGCATTGTGGCAAAGGTGGTCACTACCAGTATGAGTGTCTTAAGCTGAAACAGGATCTTGAGAATGGAAGAAAGGCTAGAAATGGCAGTAAGAACGCCAAGCCTAAATCTGCTGGTAGGACGCATGCTAGTGTGCCAAATGCTAAAAATCAATCTCCTAGGACGCATGCTAGAAGGACAAATGATGTGAATGTGTATGATTGCTTGCCCATGAAAGAGTTGTACCCATGTAACGAACCAGGTAAGGGCCACCTTGCCTGGGTCGCAAAGAACTAACTCTTCTTTTCAGGTGGAAGTGAGAGGAAGCCCGTGGATCATTGATAGTGGCGCCTCAAATCACATGACTGGAAGCCAGATCCATCTCACTTCTATCCAATCAAATGCTAAGGGAGGAACTGTCTCGTTTGGCAATAAGGGCAAGGGAAGAATCAAAGGGACGGGTACCGCCAAGCTAAATCAATCCATCTATGCGTCCAAAGTTAGTCTTGTCGAGGGACTAGGATTTAATCTCCTTAGTGTCTTTCAAATCTGTGATCAAGGTGAAAACCTAGTCACATTTGACTCTAAGGAGTGCCTGGTCATCAACAAGAAAACAAATCAAGTCATTCTCAAAGGGACTCGCGAGAACAACGTCTACATATTCAATCAAAAGTTCAAGCCTGCATCCAAGTTGTGCCTATCCGTCTCTGATGTGGACGCCGATCTCTGGCATCGACGTCTTGGACATGCCGGACCAAGTACAATCTTCAAGCTTCATCAAAAAGAACTTGTAAGAGGACTTCCCCGAATTGATCCTGAGCAAATTGAGAAATGTGAAGCATGCATCAAAGGGAAGCAGACAAGATCGTCCTTCAAATCCAAGAATGAAGTGAGCACGAAGAAGCCTTTAGAACTCCTTCACATGGATTTGTGTGGACCCATGCAGACCCAAAGCTATGGTGGAAAGAGGTACATGTACGTTATCGTAGATGATTTTTCAAGATTCACTTGGGTTCTCTTCTTGGTGTCAAAAGCAGAAGCCTTCCACATGTTCAAAATTTTCATCAAGCAAGTAGAAGTTGCTCTTGGGATGAGCTTGAAAGCTCTAAGGTCAGATCATGGAACGGAGTTCAAAAACTCAGAGTTCCTTGACTTCTATGACCAACAAGGAGTCTCCCACAACTTCTCTTGTCCTCGAACTCCTCAGCAAAACGGTTGTTGAAAGAAAGAATAGGACGCTAGAAGATATGGCAAGGACGATGCTCTTGGCTAGCGGCGCCCCCAAACACTTTTGGGCAGAAGTCGTGGCCACAGCTACCGACATCATCAATCGAGCCATGATTCGTCCTTTGCTCAAAAAGACGTCCTATGAGCTGCTCAATGGAAGAAAGCCAAACATTTCTCATCTCAAAGTCTTTGGATGCAAATGTTTCATTCACAACAACGGCAAAGACAACATCGGCAAATTTGACGCTAGAAGTGATGAAGGAATATTCCTTGGATACTCTCTCACAAGCAAAGCCTATAGAGTCTTCAACAAACGGACTCTTAAGCTTGAGGAAAGTATCCATGTGGTGTTCAAAGAAAATGCTTCTCACAAGAAAGAACCAAGTAAGAAGGAACGTCGCTCCTCCCCAATGGACGATGATGAAGATGATGAAGAAGAACTTAGAGGCTCCTCCGACAAGTACTACGTTCCTAGGAACGCCCCTGAAACTCGCGATGAGGTTTCAATGGGAGTCCCTAGCGAACAGCAAGAGCCCTCTCAAACTTGGTCGCTAAACCAAGTAGATGCTGGTGAATCAAGTCAACAAGGAGAAGAAAGGCACAGTGTGGACGCTCGTCCTGAGGGGGAACACACTAAGCCTATCAATGAAGACGATGGTTTTGACTCCGATGAATCTAATTGGACAGATCCTAGGTGTACCCCCACAAGGGATGCCACTCATAGGGGATCCAACCTTTCAAGACTTCATTCAACGGATCAAATTATCTCGGACATGTCAAAAGGAGTTCAAACAAGATCAGTTGCGAATCAGTCCCACAACGCCAACATAGCGTTCTGTGCATTCAACGCCTTTGTGTCCTTAATTGAACCTAAGAACATAAAGGAGGCACTTCAGGACGCTGATTGGATTCAAGCCATGCAAGAAGAACTCAATCAATTTGAATGAAACAAAGTTTGGACCCTCGTCCCTCGTCCGAAAAACAAAAACATAATAGGGACGAGGTGGGTTTATAGAAACAAGCTTGATGAGAGTGGCCGCATTTCAAGAAACAAAGCAAGGCTTGTGGCTCAAGGCTATAGGCAAGAGGAAGGAATCGATTATGATGAGACCTTCGCTCCTGTCGCTAGAATTGAAGCCATTCGCCTCCTCATTGCCTTCGCCGCTCACAAAGGGTTCAAGCTTTTTCAAATGGATGTCAAGACAGCCTTCCTTAACGGCAAGCTTAAGGAAGAGGTGTACGTCGCTCAACCTCCAGGATTTGAGGACGCTGATCATCCAAATCATGTATATTTCTTGGACAAAGCACTCTATGGACTCAAGCAAGCCCCTCGTGCCTGGTACGATAGGTTTGCGTCATTTCTTTTGTCCAACGGGTACACACGAGGTAACATTGACAAAACCTTATTCTTAAAGAAAGTCCTTAAAGATGTTTTGATTGTCCAAGTCTATGTCGATGACATAGTATTTGGAAGCACTAACATGAAACTTGTAGAGGAATTCAAGAACTTGATGAGCAATGAGTTTGAGATGTCCCTTATAGGAGAACTCAACTTCTTCTTAGGACTCCAAATCACACAGCTCAAAGATGGGACGCGCATTCACCAACAGAAGTACATTCGTGAAATGCTCGAGAAGTATGGGATGAACTCATCAAAGTCCATTGATACTCCCATCTCTCCCAACACTCGCCTTTATGTTGATGAAGAAGGCAAGAGTGTAGATCAAAAGCTCTATAGAGGAATGATAGGGTCTTTGCTATATCTAACGGCAAGTCGTCCCGACATCATGTTCGCTGTGTGCTTGTGCGCCCGCTTCCAAGCAAATCCAAAGGAGTCCCACATGCAAGAAGTCAAAAGAATATTCAAATACCTCAAGGGACAGGATGATCTATGCTTATGGTATCCTAGAAGGACGTCCCTGAACCTGGTAGCGTACTCTGACGTAGACTACGCTGGCCATGTAGTGGATAGGAAGAGCACCTCAGGAATGGCTCAATTCCTAGGCTCTTGCCTTGTATCATGGGGATCCAAGAAGCAAAATTCCGTGGCCCTCTCAACCGCAGAAGCTGAGTACGTTGCTGCTGCTTCGTGCTGCTCACAAGTCCTATGGATCAAGTACCAACTTGAAGACTATGGTACGTTTCTCAACACAGTCCCTACCTTGTGTGATAACACCAATGCTATAAGTATTGCCAAGAATCCTGTTCATCATTCTAGGACGAAACATATTCATATAAGACATCATTTTCTTCGTGATAATGTTGAACTTGGATTAATTAAAGTGGATCATGTTAGGACTGAGGACCAAGTGGCCGATATTTTCACAAAAGCACTTGACAGACGTCCCTACGAGCACCTCCGGTTTCTTTTAGGGATGATAACTTTTAAATAATCAAGTCCCGTTCTATTATTCCCTCTATGATTGGCTATGTTTGGTTGAGAACTTGTTTTAAAGTGTGTCATGCATTAAAGTCATCTTTAAAGGACGCTAGTCTAAGACATGTGTTTTGCTTGTGTTTTGAACGTTATTCATTTCACATTTCATCTCAAGAGTATCCCTGATCACCCTACCCTCATTACAAGCCGAAATGATGGGAACTCTAAGCTTACCTAAGCCGAGAATCTTGCAAACGCGTCCTATGAGCGTTCTTTGTTTTATCTTTGCGGGACGTACTTGCATGATTTTCAAAACTGGTGCTAAGTGATCAAAGGGACGCTTGTTAAGAGCTGAAGGATGTCAGGGCAGAGTTCTACGAATTAGAGGTTGTGATAAGTTTTTTTTGGGACGCTGTGGTTCAGTTCTCAGTGTTGCTGTGTTGCATTTTGAAAGAACGCCAGGACAGAGTCCTTTGCAGTTGTGAAATTTGAAAATGGGAAGGTGAACCGTCTTGGAGAAATTGAACACAAATCTCAGGATACGCGCTAACAGTGCTCAACAGCTGTGTTTCTTAGTCGAGAAGAAAGCCACGTGTGGGAACGCGGGTGGAGGAAGCCAAGTGAAAGGACCCTGTTACCCCTGCCCTTTCTGCTTCGTCTTCTACCTATAAATCCACCCCTACTACCTCTGAAAACTCTCTTCGCCCACATTATTTGTTTGCCCAAATCCGGAAATTGCTCTCAAATCTCCCCAAATCCTCTTTGCAGATCTCGAAATCTTATTCCCTCAACCCTAATCTCTCCTATAAAACCTATCAAATCTCAAACATGACCAACACAAGATCCTCAAAGAACCAACATCTCTCTCCGTCGTCTTCTTTGGCGGTGAGAAACCCTACACCGGCGAGATCCTCAACTCCGATAAAAGGCCGGTCGCTGATGGATTTGAGAGGCCGACCCGCTGGACAACAAGAACCTCCCCGTCACCAGCATTCCTCCCAATCCTCCCAGCGCCGCCTTTCCACCACCCCTCCCAAGCCACAAAGATCCCAACCTCCATCTCAAAAACCCCAATCTTCCCGATCTCAATCCAAATCTTCTAAAAAACGTTTCCAATTTCTGGAGAAGCCATTTAAACCTGTGAAAGAACAAGGGAGCCCTACCAAGTTGATAAGCGGTATTTTAGTCGTCCTAATACCGATCAAAATAAACCAATCTACCTACTAGAAATGTAGTAGGGAAGTAAGGGTCGATCCCACAGAGACTCAGGTTTCAGTGTTTATTGTTACGCTACTCAGAAAAGGGGGTTTTGAGTATGAATCTAAGAACTAAACTAACTAGTGGATACAAAACTAAAGATGAGATGTAAAATATGGGAGAAATATGCTCAACTAGTTAATATCCATTGCGAACTTGATTATTGATCATTGATTATCAAAATTCTCTTTTTACCTTGACTAATCTATTGCGGAATGCTAATAACCCAACTTCATGGAATTATTAATCCTACTTCAATTCTAGCTATTAGCCCGACTGGTACTAACAACCCTAATTATCAAATAACCTAAGAGACCTCCTAGATTCAACTTGACAACAACATTAAGATTCAAGTATCAATAGAAACATGTATTCAGAGCAACCAGACATCCAAATAACATGCAATTGAGTTCTCTTCTCTAACCAATTAGTCCTACCAGTCCTAGATTGATTAAAGGTTCTACTTTTGATCTAATTAATTCCAACCGGTAATTAGAAAGATCTAGTTGTAATTCAACGTAGAGATTCAATTAGATGACCAGTCTAACAAAACCCTAAATCAAACTTATTCAATCAAGCATAGAGAAAACAATCTAGTCAAGGGAAATTAAGAACAATCAAATCTCACAATAATATTTCATTCACAACTTCAATTAACTAGTTAAGCAAAAGGAATTTAGCTACTCAAAGACATTGAAAAACTTACAAAGTTTCCCATAGGGTTCTTGTTCTCCAAGTCTCCAATAACCAAACAAAGATTCAAAAGATCATGAGATCTAAAACTAGGGCTAACTATATATAATATGTCTTCCAAAAATATATCTAAAAACATAACCCCAAAGTCCCAAAAATATCTCATAATAAATCTCGGACATATCGCAGACACGGGCGAAAACTCGGGCATGCACCATGGAAACTCGGACGAGTTTCTGCAGCTTTGCCCGCGTTTTCACGACAGAGACTCAGGTCCAAAAACTCGGTCTGGTCCTCCAAAACTCGGGCGAGTTTTCGAACCTCATGCCCGCGTTTTCAACACTGGTCGTCACGTGACACTTCAGAGGCTGTTTTGACACAGTTCGAGTTGGAATTTGGACTTGGAGTAAAAAGACGAATTGTAGCTCTTCGAGTTAGCTTTCCAATGACACCAAAATCAGCTCAATCAAACCATTGTAGCTCCAGATCCATCCTTTGCAAGCAAGAGGTGTCGAAACAACAACTCCAATACATAGTCCGAACCGAAGTGTGATTTTCCCATCACCTCTTGGGCTAATCTCATAGCTTGGCTCTCTTCTTGTTTTCTCCAATGCTTGAAGTTAACCTCCTCTACACTTGTTGTCTTCATATCTACAATCAAAACCACAACAAAGTGTAGATATCCGAATCTTTCTACAAACTAACAAAACTAGCAAAACTAACTAAAACTAAACCAAAAACCATAAAAATCCTAACTAAACATGCTCTAAAACACTACCTAATATGTGTCTATCAAATTCCCCCATGCTTGAACCTTGCTTGTCCTCAAGCAAGAAATAAAATCAAAGTCACACCACAACTAGCAAGTCAAACATCCATCTCAATATGAATCCACATTTCATCAATAAGCTAAACCTTGACCAAGACATCATTGCATACATGGAATAGAAGCTTTCAAAATTAAATCATTCATCCATTCTAGACCTCACCAAGGTAATGTGTTTTGCACTCACTCAAGTGTTTAAGGACATGTGTTTCACTCAAAATTAACTTTGAAAGCTAGACTACCATAGACTTGCATCAGTGTTCTAAATCTCCACTACGAATGATTAAACACACAACAAAAATCATGAGGACTTTTTAAGGGTTGTAATGGGGCCAATGTATAAACAAGTAGGTAGGGAAATATTTGGTCTTGTGGTGCTAAAATCCGGGAACTAGTGCTAGCAAAAACCCAAATTACAAAAAACCACTATCAACTTCATACTTCCACCACTTATTCACCTCTTTCTCATCACTTTTCTTTCAACACTTCATCCATTCTCTCATATTTTTCTTTCTCTTTTTCACTTTTTTTTTTCTTTTCAGAAGAGACATATTTTTGATTTTTCCCTCTTTCAACTCCTTGTCTTTTTCTTTCTTTTCAAACTCAACATTTTTCCTTTTCTTTTTTTCAAACCATCCCCATAATACCACAAAGAACAACTCTTAGCTAAATCCTAATTCCCGGATGGGTCAAGCTTATCAAGGCTAGGAGTTATTTTTGTGGAGCTACAAAATAAGGCTAATAGGCTCAAAAATAGGGGCTATCAAACAAAGGAATAATGCAAGGTAGATAAGGATAATATGAGCTAATGAACATGCCTCAATCATTTTAATGTCATGTATTCAAATCATGTAATGTAGCCTTGAAAAAGATATCTAAACGCAAGTTCTAGAGCTAGCAATTAAAGCGATACACTCAAGAAAAATATGCAAATATGCAATAAAGGCTCAAAATAATCTCACATGGGAAATATGTCTAGAACTTCATAAATAGTTCAAGATTTCAACTTCTTATGCATGCTCAATCCTATAATCAAGATTAATAACTCAAAGAATCATGCTTCAATCCAAGGAAACTTCAACCAACAAGCAAGTCATAGGTTAGATAATACTCTTAACTTAGAGAGACAAGTGGTCAAGTAGGGAAATTTGAATCCTAAAATGCAATATTTTTGTGATTTTTATAAATTTTCAATTTTTTTGTGATTTTTTTTTCAAAATTTTAATCAATGTACAATGTAAACAAAAATTAAACATGCAAATGCAACTATATGAATGCAATATAAGACTAAGCAAGAAATCCCTTCCCCCATGCTAAAATTTTTCATTGTCCCCAATGTAAAGTAAAAGTAAAGAGAAAAGAAAAACTAACCAAGTCATCTACTGATCCGGATCCTGAGGTGGTGGTGGGAGGCACTCGGCGGCCGAGCTATGGCATGTGCAACCCGAGTTATGAGACTTGTACGCCGGGCTAACTAGAAACAAAACCAAAAAGCAAACAAAAACAAAACTACTCTAAACTAATACTAAGAATAAAAAACAACTATCCTAACACTTGGGTTGCCTCCCAAGAAGCGCTTATTTTACGTCGTTAGCTTGACGAGTTACCGCTCATAGGATCAGACATTGTCAAAGCCCTTAATAACCTGTCAAAAGTCTGTGAACTCATCTCACAAAAATATAAGTAACACAAGCATAGAGTGAAACAACTTAACATACCATTCAAACACCGTTTCAACTTGTCAAACTTGTGTGACCAATCATCATGACATGGCATATGCTCAAACCAAAACAGTAAAAGCGGTGGCTTTTCGAAATAATTACTAAATGGATCAAAGCTCTTACCAGTATTACCACTTTCACCCAAGATGAACTCCGTGAAATTCCTAGATTTTTCATTATGCTGCAAACTTGATTCTTCGGATGAATTAGCGATGGGAAGGAATGCAATCGGCTCATTGAGTTCGGTGGCCTCTTCTTTAGTAATATAGACTCCACAATGCTTATCTATGGTCTCCTCGAGATGAGTAGTATCACATGGAACATCAAAGTCACCATCTTTACCCAACTCATGTGTAGGGAATTGCTCCTCCACATGGATTTGAGTATCCAATTCAGGGGCTCTTAAAATGTCAGGAGCCCCATCCGGTTGGAGTGTTGATGAAGATGATTCGACCAATAAACACTGACACCCCATATAACAAAGAAAATTCCAGCACTCCATAGATTCCATACATAAAATTCGTCCATTGCTCATGTATTCGGCCAACTCTAGAGTTTCATGATTCATACCCTCAATAATGCCCATGCAAAAGCTTCCAATATCAATATGAAGTCCTTGAGCACCAAGTCCATCCATATAATCTTGGAATCTAACGAAGTACCAATGAAATTTCTCATCCTGAAACTGTTTACATTCGAACAAAGCCATAGATTAGTAGCACGGATGTGGACCTTAAATTAGGTTCATACAAGAGTAACAAAACAATAAACGCAAGAAAACAGCCGAGTCCCCGGCAACGGCGCCAATTTGATGGCGGTATTTTAGTCGTCCTAATACCGATCAAAATAAACAAACTACCTACTAGGAATGTAGTAGGGAAGTAAGAGTCGATCCCACAGCGAGTCAGGTTTCAGTGTTTATTGTTACGCTACTCAGAAAAGGGGGTTTTGAGTATGAATCTAAGAACTAAACTAACTAGTAAATACAAAACTAAAGATGAGATGTAAAATATGGGAGAAATATGCTCAACTAGTTAATATCCATTGCGAACTTGATTATTGATCATTGATTATCAAAATTCTCTTTTTACCTTGACTAATCTATTGCGGAATGCTAATAACCCAACTTTATGGAATTATTAATCCTACTTCAATTCTAGCTATTAGCCTGACCGGTACTAACAACCCTAATTATCAAATAACCTAAGAGACCTCCTAGATTCAACTTGACAACAACATTAAGATTCAAGTATCAATAGAAACATGTATTCAGAGCAACCAGACATCCAAATAACATGCAATTGAATTCTCTTCTCTAACCAATTAGTCCTACCAGTCATAGATTGATTAAAGGTTCTACTTTTGATCTAATTAATTCCAACCGGTAATTAGAAAGATCTAGTTGTAATTAAACGTAGAGATTCAATTAGATGGCCAGTCTAACAAAACCCTAAATCAAACTTATTCAATCAAGCATAGAGAAAACAATCTAGTCAAGGGAAATTAAGAACAATCAAATCTCACAATAATATTTCATTCACAACTTCAACTAACTAGTTAAGCAAAAGGAATTTAGCTACTCAAAGACATTGAAAAACTTACAAAGTTTCCCATAGGGTTCTTGTTCTCCAAGTCTCCAATAACCAAACAAAGATTCAAAAGATCATGAGATTTAAAATTAGGGCTAACTATATATAATATGTCTTCCAAAAATATATCTAAAAACATAACCCCAAAGGCCCAAAAATATCTCATAATAAATCTCGGACATATCGCAGACACGGGCGAAAACTCGGGCATGCACCATGGAAACTCGGACGAGTTTCTGCAGCTTTGCCCGCGTTTTCACGACAGAGACTCAGGTCCAAAAACTCGGTCTGGTCCTCCAAAACTCGGGCGAGTTTTCAAACCTCCTGCCCGCGTTTTCAACACTGGTCGTCACGTGACACTTCATAGGCTGTTTTGACACAGTTCGAGTTGGAATTTGGACTCGGAGTAAAAAGACGAATTGTAGCTCTTCGAGTTAGCTTTCTAATGAAACCAAAATCAGCTCAATCCAATCATTGTAGCTCCAGATCCATCCTTTGCAAGCAAGAGGTGTCGAAACAACAACTCCAATACATAGTCCGAACCGAAGTGTGCTTTTCCCATCACCTCTTGGGCTAATCTCATAGCTTGGCTCTCTTCTTGCTTTCTCCAATGCTTGAAGTTAACCTCCTCTACACTTGTTGTCTTCATATCTACGATCAAAACCACAACAAAGTGTAGATATCCGAATCTTTCTACAAACTAACAAAACTAGCAAAACTAACTAAAACTAAACCAAAAACCATAAAAATCCTAACTAAACATGCTCTAAAACACTACCTAATATGTGTCTATCACAAGTCCTCAGTCTTTAAACTCCCTGCTCAACCCTCTCGCCGTCCTCCTTTTGACCCTTTGATTGAGGACTGGCTTGAAAAAGAGCCTAGGACGCTGGCCAATATTTGCCTAAGGGCGTCCGCTCACAACCATCCTCCTAAAATCCAACGCCTTCTCCACTACTTCATGAGTACCTACGTTCAGCCCCGCCTTGAGGAAACCAACCACACTAACCCTCCCTTCATGGGGCCGGGTATCATTTCTGACTCATTTGGTGGGACGGTGGACGAGCTCGCCAAGCTGCTTCCTGACATAATGGAGTTCCAAGTAGCTCCAGCCGGCTCCGTCCCTACCCAGAAGAGAAAGCGCCAATCCTCTCCCCCTATCTCTCAAAAGCCCAAAGGCCCTTCCTCTTCCCAACCTAAACCAGTCCCATCCTCCCCTCCACCCGCTCCCAAAAGAAGGCTGAAGACGTCTGCTGAGCTTGAGGGCGTTACTGAACAACAGATGGCAGCCATCCGCCTCTTCGAGCTGCAAATAGAAAAAGAGGAGAAGGTGAGACAAGAACAAGCTGAAAAGGACGCCATTGCTGCAGCGATCCAGCAGAGCCTGCAGGAAGTCCCTCTGCTCCCTCCTCCACCACCAAGGGTAGAGGACGTGACTCCTGCTTTTGGGACGGCTGTGGATCCGCTTGAAGCAGAAATCGAGGCGGACCTGGCCAAGCCTTTGCCTAAGGTCCAAATGGACGCTCCTCAAGCGCAGGTCCAGGCCAAGGACGCTGTGCCAACCATTATTCAAGTCGAGGACTCCCCTGCTAAGAAGCCTCCTCCTGCTCCGCTACAAGTCAAGCCAATCTCAGTAGCTCCCCCCAGCACCTCCTCTACTCCCCCTCCCAAGGCCAAGATAAGAACTCCCACTCCTTCTCCTCCTCCACCTGCTACGGCTGCTGTGGAAACTGAACAAGTCCAAGGGACGGCTTCTGTAGAAGTCCCCACTGAGTCCTTGGCAAGGACTCTAGCTGCGGACGCACCTCCTCATATTCAAGCGTCCAATGCTGAGGACGAGCAAATGACCGAGTCCCATGAACAAGGGGACGAGGCTTCGGACGATGATGATGCTCCTCATCAAGATGAGGACGATGAGGAAGGAGAAGGCGAAGATGAAGAAGACGCCGGCGACGATGTTATTATCGACAACGGCAATAAGAAGAAAAGGCTGAAGAAAATTCTGTCGCCGTTGCTCTTTGATGCATAGTTTCTTGCAGAGAACGGCCGCACAGAATTCTTGGACTTGCTCGAGTTTCAAGGATGGACGCATTTGGGCGCTGAGGCTGCCGTGGTCAACCCCGAACAGGTTCTCCGCTTTTACTCAAAATTCGGAATATCTGAAGTAAAAGAGAAGCCTCAAGGGACGTTCGAGATAGATGGGGACGAGTACTCAATTGTTGAGGGTACCATCCGAAACATGCTCGGCCTGCGCCTCTCCCCTGCTGATGCTTTGCACGACTTTCCTTGTAAGTCATTTGGACGCCTTCCCCAAGAGGAAATCTTCAACAACATTTTTAATGGGAGGCAGCCTTTGGCTAAGGACAGAGTCGCCCACTGCTTGTCCAAGACAGGCGTCCTTGCGCATCACTTCATTGTGCGCATGGTCGTCCCCCGCCAAGAAAAGAAGTCCATCGTCCAGATCACTGACAGCATTATCTTGGACGCCTTTCTGAACCGCAAACCGATCAATCGGGCGCGGGTTGTCTTGGAACACATGGGTAAGTGCACTGGTGGACGCCACTCGCTTCCCTTCCCTGGCCTGGTTAAAAGAATTCTCGAGCAGCAAGGTCTCTACACTCCTCGAGAGGAGAAGTCCTTTGGCATTCACTGGGACGTAAGGCAAATCACCCAGCCCCCAGTTGGCAAACTACGGTGTGACGAGCCCCTTCCCTCCTTGAAGCGCCAATTGGCTAAGGAAAAGAAAGAGGCTGAAAGAAGAGCCAAAGCTGTTGCTGCCACCAAAGCCAAGCAAGGAGAAACAGCAGAAAATTTGCAAGTGGTAGGGACGCCAGTTGAGAACCTCGATGCTGAGGACGCTGAAGAAGATGAAACTGATTGTATGAGCGTTCCTCATGAGGCCGTGAAGTGTTCCCAGAAGTATCTGATTGGGATGATGATCGAGAACCAATGCATGATGATAGATCTCATCCAACAGGTTCATGAAACTCTCCATCAGCACACTGAGCTTCTGGAACGCAACAACGAGCTCCTAGTGCAGAACAACCATCTTCAGGAGCGGAATCTCAAAGCCCTTGGCAAGCATCCCCGCAAATGATCTCTCCTCCCCTTCCAACTCCTGAAAAATTAAACTATTGTTTTTGTGTTTGTGTTAAGACTTTGGGACGATGTCCCCGTTTTGAACTACTCTTGTGATTGTCTGTAATGACCGTACTCTAACTCTTTGCATAACGTCCATTACTTTGCAATCTATTATGCCTAAGCGTTCATTTCTTTAGTTATGTCTTTGTGTGTGCGTGTTTTTTCAACTTGTTCTCCTTTTCGATGATGCCAAAAGGGGGAAGTATAGTTTTGCAGAGATGCGATCGTTTTTAAGTTGTCATAGATAGAATGTGCTTAGGAGAAATTTCAGCCAAGTCCAAAGGACGCTAGTTAAGAATAAAATAGGACGCACTTACAAGAGTGTGTTGCATGCCAACCTAAGCTAAAAAGAAAACCACAGTGTAGTTCCTCATACTAAAAGCTTTACTCTGTGCGCATTATTTAAAGGAGTTTGTCATCATCAAAAAGGGGAAAATTGTTGGGACGATATTAAGGACGCCAGTCATTAATATCTAACCAATAATGATCGTCCCTAGTTTTGATAATGACAAACTCAAAGATATTTGATAAGTTGTCCAAGTGTTGATCTCAGGTAAGTCCAAAGGACGCACATGAGCGAAAAGGACAACAAGTGAACGAGAGTTCCTAACTCTGTAGGGACGCACTTCATCACAACTTCCAAAGCTGAACGTAATTGGCAAAGTCCATGCGCAGATAGGACGGCGTCCTCATCAAGAAGGGACGCACGCCAAAATACGGACGAAGTTGAAATTCAAACTAAGGCCGCCCCAACATGATTACATCATTCTCGGCCGTAGTCCTCAGAAGGAAGCTTCCTATGTCTGGGCACGTGTAGACAATTCCAAAGATGTCGCTTTCCAAGCAATGGTCCCCTATCTATGCGGAGGCTTCCCAAGCGTCAACAGAGTTGACTTCCTCTAGATGCTCATCGCACCGTTGATGGAAGATCAAGGATCCTGCCAAGTCTCAAAGGACGCTAGAGGACAAGATCTCATACCGCTATAAATACCCTCCAAGGGGTATGCATAGCGGTGTGGACTTTTGAAGACTTTCTCTCAAGCTCTCCCGAAGCATTCAAGTTCAAGAACGAAGAACAAGGAGACCAAGTGAGCTTGACGCAAGAGAAAGAAAGTCCAACCACATCAAATCCAAAACAAATCACAAAATAGTTAGAGTTGTAGTTTGTCTCTCACAACGGATCGTGAGAGACGTGTGTGATAGCTTCCTTATAAGCTAAGAGAGTTAGGTTACTTTGTTAGGTAGAAAGGAGTGTTACTAGTGAGACTAAGGACGGACGCTTAGCTCAGTGAAGTGTAACGACTCGCCTATGTTGTAAGGACTCTCTCTGAATAAGATAAGGACGGCTATTGAAAATCCTCCAGCGGAGGTAGAGGTTTACCCATAAGACTAGTTGGTCTTAGTGGGGTTCCTCTATAAATACTCGTGTCCATTATCTTATCTCGTTTCCTGTTAAGTCTATTTTCCGCTGCACCTAAGGACGCCCTTAACCCAGTTAAGGACGCCCATTCTAACAAACTTACGATGCAACACAAAAGGATAACAAGTGTGTGGACGTCCTTTAGGCTTAGGGATGCTAGCTAGCAGGAAGTAAGGACCAGCAAGAGACTACTTGAGCAGGGACGCAGTCCCAAAGCAAGTAGGAACGCGAGCTTCAACTCAGAAGCGTCCTCATTCAAAAGCCGACAGGATGACATCACTCGACAACATTTAATCATCCGGGACACGTGGAGACCGATCCTGTAGCAGAGTTCATCAACACATGGAGGCAGATCCTGTAGCGGAGTCCATCACACACAGCTGGATACAGGAAGCTTCCCTCATCACCGCCATACTACGTGGAGGAAGATCTTGTAGCCACGTCCACGAAGGGCATGATCGTCCGAGAGGAAAGAAGCCCTTCCCCAAGTCCTATAAATAGCCTAAGGCATTTATTGTGACATCAACGCTTTCAGAGAATATTCAGAGAGAATCAGAGGAAAGCGACTCGATCAAGAACACGAAGAACAAGCTTAGAACTCTTCTAGGTTGTGTTTTATATCGAGAGAAAAGTTGTAACCAAAACCAAAACAGTTTGTAAACCAGAAAACAAAAGAAAAGAGAGAAGTCCTACGAAACACTGTAGGACGTAGGGATAGAGTCCTTTAGAAGATTAAACTCGCTTGAGTTGTAGGCTTAAAGAAGAACTTAGTGGACTTAGGACGCATACTAAGTGCCAGAGAAGTGTAAAGGACTCGCCAGTACAACGCAAGGACGTTTAATAAGAAAGGAAAAATCTATTCAAAAATCCTCCAAGGAGGTAGAGGTTTATACTCAAGGACTACTTGGTCTTGAGTGGTTCCTCTATAAATCATTGTGTTCCATACTTAGTAAGTTCACCTGTTTAGTTTCATAATTCCGCTGCGTAACTAAAGGACGCCCTTATACTTAGTAAGGACGCCTCACTCAAGGACGCCTTTACCCAAGTAAAGGACAACCTAGTTTAATACTAACGATCCAACAATTGGTATCAGAGCAGGCGCTCTAGATTTTGTTGAGTTGCAGGTGAAAATGGACATGGAACCTATTGGAGTCTCTTTTGTGAAGCCTCCGCGTCTGACGGACGGCAACTTCAATTGCTGGAAGATAAGGTTTGAGAACTTCTGTAGGAGTCAAAACTATCAATGCTGGAAAGTGATCATGAAGGGTGACCTCAAAGTTCCTGCTGACAAGGTTGACAAAGAGGACGAGTGGGGTCCCGATGAATTCAAATTGATGGAAACCAATGCTAAGGCGATATGCTTCCTTCAAGCGTCCCTCTGTGAAAGGGACGCCACCAGAGTTAGCAATTTGGCAACAGCTAAGCTACAGTGGGAAGCTCTTGAGAAGTACCACGTAGAAACTGCTGAGATGAAGGAGGACGTCCAGCTAGAAATCAAGAGAGAGTTCTATGCTTTCAGAATGCTGCCCAATGAAACGGTTAAGGACTACTCATACCGTTTTGAAGCTCTTGTCACCAAGATGAAGAACTTGGGTATCCCAGAAGCTGAAGTCTCAATGAGAAACAGAGTTCAAGTGGTCATTGATGGGCTGACTGGAATCTGGAACTTTGATAGAACTACCTTCAAGGAAAATCAAGCCAACAAGACTCTTGATATGGAAGAGATCTATGGGAAGCTGAGGCAGTACGAAGCAAGAAGGAACTCTGACATGGCTGAGCTAGGACGGAACCCTCAAACAGATCTTGCTTTGGCATCAACAACGCCAGAGTATGCAGAGTACCTACGTCGGCAAAGAGATCTAGCTTTAATGATGAACGCTAAGACAACAGAACACCGTGAGAACTTGCGTGTTCAATCTTTGAAAGACAAAGAGAACAAGTCAAAAGAAGAGCTTGATGAAGATGAAGAACTTGCACTCTTGCACAAGGCTCTCCGTTCCTAAGGTAAAAGGAACAAGGCTTTCCAAAAGAACAAAATGCCTTACAAAAAGGAGAGTCCCAAGTACACCGAGGCAGAAATGAAGGAACTCACTTGTTATAAATGTAACAAGAAAGGACATTTTGCTAAGAAGTGTACCTCGGGAATGTCCTCCAAGGATAT
Organism: Polygonum maritimum; assembly: GCA_963924305.1. Lineage (NCBI taxonomy): Eukaryota > Viridiplantae > Streptophyta > Magnoliopsida > Caryophyllales > Polygonaceae > Polygonum > Polygonum maritimum. The sequence goes on from OZ002729.1 coordinate 31,387,723, forward strand.
GAAAAAGAAAGCTCTCATAGGAGCGTACGCAGCTGCATGGGACGATCTTAGTTCTAATGATGAGGAACCTGAGGATCAAGTCGCGTACATGGCTATGGAGGACGCCCCAGCTGTTGAAGAGAACGCCTCCGAAAATGAACAAGAGGTAACTCACGATTCCATGATGAGTTCCTTCGAGAAATGTTCCAAACCCAAGCTTATTAAACTCATTGGTAAAATCATGCAAGAAACTCTTGCTATGAAACATAGAATGGATGAACTAGAAGATGAAAACATAATTGTTGAATGTGAGAACTGTGAAACAGTATCTTCACAACTAGAGTCCTCTAGTGAAGAGAACAAATCCCTAAAAACTGAATTGATGTGTCTCAAACTTGAGAACGCCAAACTTAGGGAAGAAGTTAAAGTGCTAGGAAAGAGTCCCATCATTGAAGAAGTCAGACCTATGGTTTTTGTCCCCGCCAAAAAAGGACTAGGGTATGAGTCAAACTCTAGAAACTCTCTGCCTAGTGACTTTGAAGCTAGCAAGACCTCTGAGCTAGAACTTGAAAGGGAGAAAACCAAGAACCTTCTTGAGCGCATTAGAGTCCTAGAGAGTGGAGAGAAAGGGCAACAGGACTACTACACTAACTCCACTAGTCATAGGATCTATAAGAAAATTGCTAAGGGGGAAGGCTCTAAGGTTTGCAATCCACAAAAAATGCAAGAAAATAAAACCAACGTCCCAACAAGGAATATTACCTTGGTAATTACTACACGACGTGTTGGTACTGTGGAAAAGGAGATCACTTTAAATATGATTGTGTAAAACTGAAGGAAAAAATTGAAAATGGCAAAGCTGCTAGGACTTACATTGAAAATGATGAGTCCGTTCCTAAGTCAAATGCTAGACGTCCTAGACGTTCTAGAAGTTCATTTAGAAAGCATGCTACGTCCAATGATGTTAATCTGAATGACTATTTGCCAGAGCCAGAGTTCTACTACTGTAACAAACCAGGTAAGGAACACCTTGCCTGGGTCGCCAAACACTAACTTTGTTTTGGCAGGTGGAAGTGAGGGGACGCCCGTGGATCATTGGTAGTGGCGCCTCAAATCATATGATAGGAAGCTAGATCCATCTCACTTCTATCCAAAATAGTGCCACGGGAGGACCTGTCTCGTTTGGCAACAAGGGCAAAGGAAAGATCAAAGGGACGGGAACTGCTATTCTCAATTCGTCCATCAAAGCATCAAATGTCAGTCTTGTTGAAGGACTTGGCTTCAATCTCCTTAGTGTCTCTCAAATGTGTGATCAAGGTGAAAACCTAGTCACATTTGACTCAAAGGAATGCCTGGTCATCAACAAGAAATCAAACAAAGTTGTTCTCAAAGGAGTACGCCAGAATAATGTCTACATCTTCAATCAAGAGTTCAAGCTTGTATCTGAGTTGTGTCTATCTGTTTCAAAGGAGGACGCTGACCTCTAGCATCGCCGTGATGGCCATGCTGGACTAAGCACAATCCTTAAGTTACATTAAAGAAATCTTATGAAAGGACTTCTCCGAATTGATCCTGAGAAAGTTGAACAGTGCGAAGCTTGTATCAAAGGGAAGCAAACGAGAACGTCCTTCAAGTCCAAAAATGAAGTCAGTACGAAGAAGCCTTTGGAACTTCTCCATATGGATCTTTGTGGACCAATGAAGACGCTGAGCTATGTTGGAAAGAGGTACATTTACGTTCTTGTAGATGATTATTCTCGATTCACTTGGGTTCTTTTCTTAGTGTCAAAAGTAGATTTTTCAACGCCTTCAAAATCTTCATCAAACAAGTGGAAGTTGCTCTTAGGACGCCTCTGAAAGCCATACGATCAGACCATGGGACGGAGTTCCAAAACCCAGAGTTCCTGGCCTACTGTGATCAACACGGCGTCTCCCACAACTTCTCAGCTCCAAGGATTCCTCAACAAAATGGTGTTGTGGAAAGAAAGAACAGGACGCTGGAGGATATGGAAAGGACTATGCTATTAGCAAATAGCGTCCCCAAGTACTTCTGGGCGGAAGCTATTGCTACAGCTTGCTACATCATCAATCGTGCCATGATCCGTCCTCTGCTGAAAAAGACGTCCTATGAGTTGTTGAATGGAAGGAAGCCTCGCATTGATTATCTCAGAGTGTTTGGATGCAAGTGCTTTGTTCACAACAACGACAAAGAAAGACTTGGAAAGTTCGATGCAAGAAGCGATGAAGCCATATTCCTTGGGTACTCCCTTACAAGCAAAGCATACAGAGTTTTCAACAAAAGAACTCTTAAGCTTGAGGAGAGTATTCATGTTGTGTTCAAAGAGAGTTCTTCCCACAAAGAAAAACCAAGTAAGAAAGAACGCTCTTCTTCACAACAACAGGACGTCTCTGAAGATGAAGTTGATGTTTGGTCCTATGGAAAATACTATGTTCCTAAGGGCGCAAACGCAAATCAAGAAGAAGTCTCAGTGGACGCTCCTAGTGTTGATCAAGGAGTTCCCTCTCGCAGTGAATCTCCAGTTCAACAAGATGTGGCCGAATCAAGTCAACAAGGCGAGCAACGCCAAGGTGTGGACGCTCTTTCTGAGGGGGAACACACTGAGGACGATGCTCAAGATGAAAGTGATGATTCTGATGGTGAGATTGATCCAAGGTTTGCTCAATTATTCCAAAGGGAGTCTCGCTTCTCTAGGGATCACCCAACAACTCAGATTGTCTCAGATATTTCTCAAGGAGTTCAAACAAGGTCAGCTGCAAGCAAGTCCCAGAGTGTAAATTTGGCTTTCTGTGCTTTCAATGCCTTTGTGTCTATGGTGGAACCCAAGAACATTAAGGAAGCGCTCCAGGACGCTGACTGGATTCAAGCAATGCAAGAAGAACTCAACCAGTTTGAAAGGAGCAAAGTTTGGACCCTCGTCCCTCGTCCCAAAGGCAAAAACATCATAGGGACGCGCTGGGTGTTCAGAAACAAACTTGATGAAAGTGGACGCGTGTCAAGGAACAAGGCAAGGCTGGTGGCTCAAGGATTCAAGCAAGAAGAAGGCATTGACTATGATGAAACTTTTGCTCTTGTTGCTAGAATTGAAGCCGTCCGACTCCTTATTGCCTTTACCGCGCACAAAGGATTCAAGTTATTTTAGATGGACGTCAAGACAGCCTTTCTCTATGGAAAACTCAAGGAGGAAGTGTATGTTGCTCAGCCGCCTGGCTTTGAGGATGCCTCTCACCCAAATCATGTGTACTACTTAGACAAAGCTCTCTATGGACTCAAGCAAACTCCTCGTGCATGGTACGACAGGTTTGCGTCCTTTCTTTTGTCCAATGGATACACAAGAGGTTCAATTGATAAAACTTTGTTCATTAAGAAAGTTCACAAGGACATTTTGATTGCCCAAGTCTATGTTGATGATATAGTCTTTGGTAGTACTAACATGAAACTTGTAGATGAGTTCAAGTCTTTAATGAGTAGTGAGTTTGAAATGTCCCTCATTGGAGAACTCAATTTCTTCCTAGGACTTCAAATCAACCAACTCAAGGAAGGCACGCGCATTCATCAACAGAAGTACGTCCGTGAAATGCTTGAGAAATATGGGATGAATACGTCCAAGCCTATGGCTACACCTTGTTCTCCCAACTCGCGTCTTTACGCAGATGAACAAGGAAAGGACGTTGATCAAAAGCTTTACAGAGGAATGATTGGTTCTTTACTCTACTTGACCGCAAGCCGTCCCGACATCATGTTTGCTGTTTGCTTGTGTGCATGCTTCCAAGCAAGTCCAAAGGAGTCCCACATGCAAGAAGTCAAGAGGATCTTTCGCTATCTCAAGGGACGCGACGATCTCTGCCTTTGGTACCCAAGGAAGACGTCCCTCAAGCTTGTTGGCTACTCGGACGAAGATTATGCTGGTCATGTGATCGATAGGAAAAGCACTTCGGGAATGGCACAGTTCCTTGGTTCATGCTTAGTCTCATGGGGATCAAAGAAACAAAATTCTGTGGCGCTTTCAACTGCGGAACCTGAGTACGTTGTTGCTGCCTCATGCTGTTCACAATTCATCTGGATCAAATATCAACTTGAGGACTACGGTATCACCCTTGAAACTATTCCTATTCTTTGTGATAATACAAGTGCTATTGAAATTGCTAAGAAACCTATTTTTCATTCATGCACAAAGCATATTCGTATAAGGCATCATTTCTTGCGTGATAATGTTGAACTAGGACTTATTAGTATGGGGCATGTAAGGACTAAAGACCAAATAGCTGATATTTTCACTAAGGCGCTTGATAGACGTCCCTTTGAGCATCTCAGGTTGCTCTTAGGGATGATAACTTTTAAGTAGCAAGTCCCGTTCTACTATTCCCTCAATGATTGCCTATGTTTATTAGATTCTAAGTGTTTAAGGACTATCATGCATTGAATTCATATTTGCAAGGACGCGAGTCTAAAACTTCATGTGTTTGCTACTTTGGAACGCCATTCAATTTCTCTATTTGTCTTGAAAAGAGTATCCCTGATCACCCAACCCACATCATAAGCCGAAATGATGGGAACTCTAAGCTTACCCTAGCCGAGAACTCTGCAAAAGCGTCCTATGAGCTTCATATTTTCTTTTACGGGACGTACTTGCTTTGTTCTCAAATGGTTCGCAAGGTGATCACAGGGACGTTTGCTCAGAATCTTGGTTTGATAAAGAGGTAATATGTGAGGACGCCAGAGTATTTTCAGTGAGGGAAGCCAGTTCAGAGTTGATCAGTTTTGAGAAGAAGTTGAAGAGTCAGAATTTGAATTTTGAATGTTTGAACAGTGACAGTTGTAACCGCTCATATCTTAAGGGGGAAGTCTTGCCACGTGTTGCACAAGAAATCTGTTTTATTTACAGATCGTGCCACCGCTTCCTCTATATAAGGCCTCAACATTCACCATCATTCATTTACTTCCCTCACCAACTTCCCTGCTCTCAAACAGCTCTGACTTCTCTCTAAAATCTCCGATGAGTTTCTCTCACTAGAAAGCAGTCAGAATAGTCTTCTCTACTCAAGACGTGGCCGGATCTTCTGTTGGCGGGAAGAGGCGAAAGCTTGTAAAGTCTCACACCATTGAGGCTCCCAAAAGGATAACTCTGGACGAATCGTTGGTGGACTTCATCAACAAGAAGCCCAGGACGTTCTACAGACTCATTAGGGAACGCATGGACAAGGAGGACGTCAAGAATGATCCTATCAAGAGAAGGAACTATGAGAAGTTTCTTGATAGGTTCGTCCTTCATGGCCTTCATAAGAACAACTACAAGGACTTGCTAGGAAGGCTGGAGGACGTGCTGTTGTTCTTGCAATATGGTGGTGAGAATCTTTCTCCTCTCCTTGAACTTATTCCAGACCTTCATAACGCCGTCCTGCCTGATTTCCCCATGTACCCTAAGGACTCTCTGGCTTTTCAAATGATTGAAAGCCGATTGCCAAGTCCCTCTCCCCCACCTCCTCAAATTCCCACAATCACCACAAAGAACCTCCTGCCCTCAAAACGTCCTGCTCCCCAGTCCCCCCTTTCAAAAACATCCAAACCAATCTCCACCTCTAACCCAACACAAATAGTAGACAAGTTCCCCAAAGACTTGTCAGAGGAACGCTCCAAAAAGAAACATGATCCACGTCCTCTCAAAAAGGCTAATTAATCTTCCGTCCCCTCCGCTACTAAACCCAACTCCACAAAACGGCCTATCTCCTCAAAAGGCCCGTCCAAACCCGCCAAGAAATCAAACCTTGCTCCTCCCCAACCCGCTCTCAAAATTGTACAGCTCCCCACTCCTCCCCGTTCCCCAACTGCCACTAAAGACAATGCCCTCATCCCTTTTTGTCCTTCCAACTCTCCCATAAACTTTGCAAAATTTCCTTCAGCCCCCGCTCACATATCACCACCAAAGGACCTCGAGACTCCCAAGTCCCGCCGTCCCTCTTCTGAATCCGGACCAAAGGACGCCGAGAAACGTCAAGCTCTAGAGCACACCTTCCAACGCCGTAAAACTGGTGTAGCTCCAAAGGTCCTGGTGAAAGAAGTGGCTGAGCCAGAGCATGTCTCCTTCTCTAGTTCCTCCTCTTCAAGCTCTTCTGCGAAGAGTAAACAAGGAACGCCTGCCGCTGAGTCCTCCCCTTTTGTTGACATCACAAGGGACTCCAACGACGAGGCTGAAGAGGTCGCGAATGCTCTTGTAGAGGGCAAAGCTGATGAAATTGAACAAGTCATTGAGGACGCTGGCGAGCACCAGGTCTCTCAACAAAAGAACGCCGAGCCCAGTCTGAGTGAGGAGCTCGAGCGAGATGCTGTGGAACCCACCCCCTATGACCAAAACCTTCCAATCCTCAACCCCCAACCAACCCCACAAAATCAACCCTCTCCCACAATCCAAACAGAAACCGAACTCCATGCGGACGCTGAACCCTCCAAGGAAAAAGAAACGGAAGCTCAGGACGCAAGTGAGCCGTCCCAAGGCAAGACTCCCTCTGAATCTGAACAGGCCGCTGCTGGTGGCAATGCTGAAAACATCCAAGGCTCAAAGGACGCTGCTACCAAGGACGGAGAAGAAAAAGAATCAGAGGATGCTGAGGACGCCTCTGATGATGATGATGATGAGGAGGAGTCTGAGTCCCCCAAGCGATCCAAGAAAAAGAGGAAGGACGATGACGAGCCGGTAACCATTCTAGGCCCCTTGGTCTACTCTGAACAGTGGCATGCTTCATTTGATGATGAGGACGTGCAAGAATTACTTGAGCTCTTGCGTTTCCAAGGATGGCTGCTTGTTGGACCTGCTCCTGTCGAAATCAATAATGACCAGATTAGAGCGTTCTTCAAAAGTCTTCGCTTCAAGACCAGGGACAGTTCGCTGCACTTCAAAATAGATGATGAGAAAGCTTCTGTAACTGAACGGCAAGTCCGTGCCTTTTTGGGACTAAGTACTTAGAAGCCGCCGTCCAACGCTCTTAGCTCTCTCCCTGAAAATGGATTTGAAATGGAGGAAGCCAAAGATATTGAGCTACTTGAGAGGATCTTCAGAGGCAAGAGGCCCTATTGGACTGACAAGGTCACTCATGTTCTCACCAAGGTTGGGGCAATCGCACATTATTTCATATGTGATGGGATCCAGCCCCAGGCTGAACCCGGTTCAGGAGACCTCAAGTCGTCCGAGATCTTGGCGTCCCCCTTGGACCGAGACCCGGCCTAGCCGAGCCTTAATCGGTGTCTATCTAGCTATTTCTATATTTGGCAGTTTCTATATAGTAGTTTCTATTTCTATTTTTGGGTTGGGCCCATTTGTGCCTATTTGGGCCGGCCCATATGTGCTTTGCATTTTCTATTTAAGTTGAGTTGTTGTACTTCTGGTCACGTTTGGCTTTGTAGGATTGAGACTACTCTCTTGCCTGGGCGTCACCTCGTTTATCCAATTCAATATTGTTTTTTTCAATTCAAGTCTTCAATTCAAGTCAAGTCTTCAATTCAAGTCCTTTCAATTATCAATTAAATTGTCGTCTTTTACTTCCTTGTTTTCACCGTCGAGTTCGTACTCGGCATCGTTGGCTTCCCAACGCCTATCCCTAGGCTCGTTCAACAAGTCAGCCAGAGAGCGGTTCGGAGATCCCGGGAATCGTGACCAGTCCCACGTCGAGTTACATCAATTGGTATCAGAGCCTACGGTCTTGTAAGTCGCTCGAAACCTTGTTTACGCAATTTTCCATTTCCCGATCTATCGATCCATACTACCTTCTTTCCGTCATTAAAATCTGAAAAAAAAAATCAGTGTGACCTTAATCGGCTCCAAGCAAGGCTTCGTAGATTAAAAAAAAAAAGTCCCTTACATGATCCTTAAATTTGAACGTGTGTGATTGCTGCCATTTCATGCATTTAAGTGGGTTTAATTTAGCCAAAATCTGATCCTTTCCTTGTTGAAAAAATAGCCAAATCAAATCAGTGTATTGCTACATATTCTTACCGATTTCACTCCTTGATTTTCGGTAATTCTGTGCCATTAATTAATAACTCCCACTCGGTCTTAGTTGATTTGGCCTTATCTTTTTCCTTAAATTAAGAAAGTTGTTATTCACATTGTATCAAGATAAGGCCACGTGTTATAAGATTGTTCAAACCGAGAATACCCAAAAAAATTCAGTTCGGTTCAAAAAAAAGAGAGAGGAAAAAAAAAATCTTTCTCGTAGTTGTTTTTTTTAAAATATTATTTGGGTTTAGGACTTGATTTTCACACCACATTGTGCTTAGCCTTAACCGCCCTCTCGGCATATCCAAACAAGCCCGACCCCATTGCGTGAACAATGTTTCTAGTGCTTTGATCGTATCTCTATATTATTGGTTCGTTGTTACTTTGGTCTTGTCATGTCTCGTACAGGAATTCGACGAAAGCGCTTTGCCGGGCATGACAACCCTGATGAGTTCTTTCGATGGACTAGTCATATGGCGCATTACTTCAGTCAGCGGGACTACGACAAGTATGAGCAGTGTGAAGTTGCTCTTTGGTGTTTCACAGGCTACGCAGTCGACTGGTGGTCTCGCGTTCACATTGATAGATTGGTTCGCCGTCGGCCTCCCGTTCAGACATGGGGACATCTCGTGTTCGTCATGGCTAGACATTTTGCTCCCGAGGTTGATCCTCAGGTTGTAGCTGATCGCACTTTACAGATCACGGCCGAGCAGAGAGAGGCTCGCAAGCTGAGAGGCACTGCGCCACAGCCGCCTACCTTCTTGCCCACGAAGACACCACCGTTCATACCGCCGCCGTCACCTATTACAGCACCATTGCCCGGTTATCCTCTACAACCGGCTTCTGATTTTGGTGCACTTCCAGCAAGTACTCCAACATACATGCAGTACTATCATCATCAGTTTGTTGGAGCCTACGTGCCCGTATCGGCGCCTTCATATGCGCCAGTGCAACCGCCTATAGGCGTGCCGCTTCCCGTGGTTCCATTGCCACCTTTTAGTGTGCCCCTACCGGTTGTGCACGGAGGACATTTGGGCACACCTCAGCCCGAGACCTTCGTAGATACGGCTACAGTTACAGACATCGACGATACTCCTTTGGTTGAGCCAGAGCCGACGTCTATAGAGCCACCGGTTCTCATCTTCGACGAGCCAGAGCCCACATCGATAGAGCCACCGATTTCGATCATCGACGAGGTTCCTCTGGTTGTTGTCAAGTCGCCTTTGCCCACTCTCGAGCCCAAGACTTCACTGACCATCTTGGAGGTTCCGAGAGTCGCATCTGAGCCTGGAGTCTTTCTGATGCCGACTCCTGCGCGCCATATTTTCCTTTCCCTTCCGAGCTCGAAGCGAGGACGCTTCGAATCTAAGGGGGGGAGAATGATGGGATCCAGCCCCAGGCTGAACCCGGTTCAGGAGACCTCGAGTCGTCCGAGACCTTGGCGTCCCCCTTGGACCGAGACCTGGCCTAGCCGAGCCTTAATCGGTGTCTATCTAGCTATTTCTATATTTGGCAGTTTCTATATAGTAGTTTCTATTTCTATTTTTGGGTTGGGCCCATTTGTGCCTATTTGGGCCGGCCCATATATGCTTTGCATTTTCTATTTAAGTTGAGTTGTTGTTGTATTTCTGGTCACGTTTGGCTTTGCAGGATTGAGACTACTCTCTTGCCTGGGCGTCACCTCGTTTATCCAATTCAATATTGTTTTTTTCAATTCAAGTCTTCAATTCAAGTCAAGTCTTCAATTCAAGTCCTTTCAATTATCAATTAAATTGTCGTCTTTTACTTCCTTGTTTTCACCGTCGAGTTCGTACTCGGCATCGTTGGCTTCCCAACGCCTATCCCTAGGCTCGTTCAACAAGTCAGCCAGAGAGCGGTTCGGAGATCCCGGGAATCGTGACCCGACCCACATCGAGTTACATCAAATCCACATCTAATCACTCTCAAAGGCTCAAAGGAAGACTTGGAGAGCAAGGAGGAGGAAGGAAGAGGAGAAAAAGAGAGAAATCGGTGGAGTTCTAGGAGAGATTAGTGAGTTTGAACTTGTTTTGCTTTTGTTTAGTGGATTTGAGACTTGGATATTGTGAACCCCTTTGATTTGAATGCAATTTGGCTTTGATTTGAGTTTGATGATTGAGATTTGCTTGCTTTGCTATTTGATTGCTTTTTACTCTTACTTGATGGAGTAGATCCCATAGTCTTGGGCTATGGGGGAATCCCCTAGCTAGGATTGGGTGTGAACCCCCAATTCCATAGCCTTGAGTGCTTGATCTATAAATCCTCTCTACATTGAGCTTCAATTCTCTTGTGAGAACAAGGGATCTAGAGCTTGTGGTTGGTAAGAGTAAGCGAAAGCGATCTCGAGCCTGTCACTAGACCTAGCATCGAAGGAGAGTGAAAACTCCCTAAGGTCGAAGTGTGGAGTGGAGGGATCGAAGGCAAACAACCTCGATCTCATAAGGATCAACACTTATTGGCTGAATTGGGGTGGAATCACCCAAGTTTAGTTAGGGAAGGAACCCAAAAACCCAAGACCGATCTACCATATTTGACAAGACCGAGTTACCCAGTACATCGGGCCCGACTTCCCCAGTGTCGGTCCCGGCCAAACTCGCATCGATCCAACCTCGGACCGAAGTGACCAAAGTCGGTCCGGGTTGTTCCCTTTGATTTTCCTTATTTTTGCCTTTCTTTTACCTCTTTTTAGTCTTCTTGGTACACTCAATGCACGAACTCCCGTGTGTTCGACACCCTACCCTTATACTACAATTGGGGTTCGGTTTATAAATTTAAATTTTGAGACCCTCCGATCCGGACAACCCATCAACAGGCAAGATCCGAGAGGTGAAATATCCAGAATGGCTAGCTAACGTGGTGGTCATCCCGAAGAAGAATGGGAAGTGGAGGGTTTGTGTGGACTTTACCGACCTAAACAAGGCCTGTCCTAAAGACTCTTTCCCACTCCCACACATAGACACAATGGTCGATGCCACCGCGGGTCACGAGCTCTTAACATTCATGGACGCCTTTAGCGGCTACCACCAGATCCAGATGCACCCCGAAGATCAAGAAAAGACGTCCTTCATAACAGGCGTCCTTGAATACTATCTAGGCGTCCTCTTGTTTATTCTAGCATGGCATTCCTTAGACCTTTCACTAATAGTTCCCCCTTAACACTTGCTTATTCTAGATAACTATTTTATAGCGCATCTTTGCAAAACTACACTTCCCCCTTTTGGCATCATCGAAAAGGATAACAAGTGAATAAGGACGGTAGCATAAAAACACAACTATAGGCAGTGGAACGCTTAAACAATCACAATGCATGCAAACAAAGTACTTGCCATTCAAGGAAATCAGGATTAATGCCATTATAGACCAAAGATCAAAAGGATCAAGTGATTGCAAAACAAAAGAAGCATAGGCATAAATGATAAGGGATTAAAGGTGGGACGGCGATCATTGGGGACGGCGGCTTTGATCCTGGTAGAACTGAAAGAGCTTCTCGTGCAGTTCCGCGGACTCAGTGAAAGCAGATGACAGATTCTTGAGAGAATGGAGAATGAGACACTGGTTCTGAAGGATAGCAGACATGAGTTCTTGAGGAGGATATTGCTCAGGGTGCTCGGGAGCAGGAATGGGAGCAGGAGGAGGGGGTGTCCATGTGAGGAGGAGGAGAGTTAGCCATTAGCATTTGATCAAGAGCTGCATAATCAACAGCGTCCTCTTGCTCAGTGATTGGTTCTTTGCCCAAAGAAGCAAGTCTCTCTTGTTCGGCTTCTAGAGCGAGCCGTTCTTGCTCTTTCTTCTTAGCTTCAGCCTCTGCCTCTAACTGCTTCTTGATGGACGGTAGTTCCTCATCATGTCTAATCTCAAGCAGTCCGTTCTTTTTGTTCCATGACAATCCTATCCGTTCTGAGGGAGCAGAGTCATCATAGGCGTTCTACGACTTGAGGATCAGCTTCACAAGGCCAGGGTACGGCAAGGCGTGTCTCTTCCTCCCACACTTTGCTGAAGAGTTTGTCATCATCAAAAAGGGGAAAATTGTTGGGACGCTATCAAGGGCACTTGCGTACTTGGTAGTGTGCCCAAAACCGTCCCTTAGTTTTGATATGACAAACTCACTTTGATTCTAATAAATTTGTCCAAGTGTTCAGGAATGCCAGTGACAAAAGGACAACAAGTGTGTGGACGTCCCTTAGGCTTAGGGACGCTAGCTAGCAGGACGTAAGGACCAGCAAGAGATTACTTGAGCAGGGACGCAGTCCCAAAGCAAGTAGGAACGGGAGCTTCAACTCAGAAGCGTACTCACTCATTAGCCGACAGGATGACATCACTCGACAACATTTGATCATCCGGGACACGTGGAGACCGATCCTGTAGCAAAGTTCATCAACACGTGGAGGCAGATACTATAGCGGAGTCCATCACACACAGCTGGATACAGGAAGCTTCCCTCATCACCGCCATACTACGTGGAGGAAAATCCTGTAGCCACGTCCACGAAGGGCATGATCGTCCGAGAGGAAACACGCCCTTCCCCAAGTCCTATAAATAGCCCAAGGCATTTATTGTGACATCAACGCTTTCAGGGAATATTCAGAGAGAATCAGAGGAAAGCGACTCGATCAAGAACACGAAGAACAAGCTTAGAACTCTTCTAGGTTGTGTGTTAGATCGAGGGAAAAGTTGTAACCAAAACCAAAACAGTTTGTAAACCAGAAAACAAAAGAAAAGAGAGAAGTCCTACGAAGCACTGTAGGACATAGGGATAGAGTCCTTTAGGAGATTAAACTCGCTTGAGTTGTAGGCTTAAAGGAGAACTTTACTAGTGGACTTAGGACGCATACTAAGTGCTAGAGAAGTGTAAAGGACTCGCCAGTACAACGCAAGGACGTTTAATAAGAAAGGAAAAATCTATTCAAAAATCCTCCAAGGAGGTAGAGGTTTTACACTCAAGGACTACTTGGTCTTGAGTGGTTCCTCTATAAATCATTGTGTTCCATACTTAGTAAGTTCACCTGTTTAGTTTCATAATTCCGCTGCATAACTAAAGGACGCCCTTATACTTAGTAAGGACGCCTCACTCAAGGACGCCTTTACCCAAATAAAGGACGTCCCAGTTTAATACTAACGATCCAACAATCGGCATAAAGAAAGTACAACCTTTGTCCCTCAATATTTGTCCCTAAATATTTGTCTCTAAATATTTATCCCTTTTCCTTCATATAGTGGCGGAGCCAGAAATTCCCGCAAGTGGGGGCGGACTTGGATGACAGATCTTAAATAGAGCTCGCACGAAAACAAGCTAGTTTACCGTATCGAGATACTTGACAACGAAACTCATAAATTACATTAAATTCCAAGATAGTTTAATACAAAATAGAATCAAAATCAAGCTATATTTTTTTATAGGATGATTATCTTTTAAGAGTATCTAAATTCTAAAAATATTTAAAAACTATCACTATCAATGTGTGAACACTTGCTCTAGATAAATGTCTTTTCAAGTTATCGTGCAACCGTTCATCTACTATTTCTTTTTTTCATATCACTATTTGGTATTAACTAGTACGTACAATGTTAGATGAAACTAATTCGATCCCATTGTATATTGAAATCTGATTTTCTTTTTTAAATCATAAGTATAAAATTGTATAATGGTGACAGCTAATCATAAATTTTATATTATTATCTTTTATTTATCTATATCAAAATTTAAAGAAAACATAACATTGAAACTTATAACCGTGGAAGGTGGAAACTATACTATCTATTATGTGGTGTTAGTTAAATGGGATATTTTAGCAAATTGATGATTTCTTCTAAACTAAAAGGTTCAATTGTATTATAGGCTAATTAGCCACGCTTTTTTAGGGTTTTAATCTTCTTCTTCATTGTCTCAAGCGTATCACCCTTGAGTATTTTCCCGGAAGGCTCGACCCACCATTACACTGGCTCACCACCTCCGCCCCAACCCTCGACCATCCCCGGGGGTGGTCTTTCACAAAGCCTCACTACTCCGGTCGCCCTTGCCGGGGACCGCTCCCCCTGCCACTGCCTTCATAAATTACAAAGAAGGAACGGAGGAAGTAAGTTTCTTGAGTATGGACCACTATTTGACTAATTCATCAATAAAAAGACAATCAGGGTTTCCTGGGCCTAAAAGTGGGAGTAGCAAAACAAATCGAATCCACAACACATCTAACAATCCGACCTCAAATTATAGATTGAAGCCATCCAAGACAAGCAGTCGGCATCAGCACGCCCAACAGCAAATAAACGGACAGCATCACACTATGGTACTATTTTTTTTTTTTTTTTTTTGTCGAAAACATTATGGTGCTATAATTCCTGCTATACGCCCTTTACCTTCATTATTGAATTATTTTTAAGAAAAAAACCCACTATTTGACTATTCATCAATAAATGTGCTGTTATAAATCACATAAACGCTCTATTCCCATTCGGGATGCCTTTTAACCACGTTCTTATAACAACAATCAATTAGGCAAATATGCTCGGCTAGCTCACTTCTAAACCATGAAGAAAAAAATAAGGGTCAAAGACAACAATGAAAAAGAAAGGGTCCTCAGTTTGAAATCCTTACATTTTCACTAACTTATGTACAGAAGCTCAAACAGATGTCAAAGAAAAAGAAGACTAGTAAAAGGCTCCTCCTAAACCTCAGCATGTGTTGAACATCAAAACTTTGACGTAGACATACGGAGGCCTATAGCTGCTTCAACGTAACCTACCTTGTCCAAAGTATCAGAAATGCAGCATGGAAATGGAGCCACTTCAAACTGATAAATATGTGCTCTACTGACTCCCCCACCCTAATTCTCTACTTGACAGAAAAATTTGAAACTGCTGAATTTCTGCTCACCCGGGAAAAAAACTATGCATTCCATCCACACGGACCCGCCTTGCGCTCCCCTCGCTTTCTCTTGGCTTTAGGGATGTGAAACTCGGATGTCAAACATGATGTCAATGTTGGTTTTTCCTCGGGAATGTTTGTTTCTCCAATGGGTTCAGAAACTAGATCTTCCAAAGGCAGAAACGAGCTGTTTTGCTCATCCGTCTCTAGCTGCAGATGCAGCTGAAGCTCCATGTCAAAGGACTCATCCATCATTCCATCAAATGCAAGGGTGTCTTCATCTGCATTGTCCTGTAGCAATCCATCATCCAAAATCTGTGGAAAAATGAATGCTTTCTATCATTATATTGATTGTAAGATTGGAATTTGGAAGCCTTCTTTTATACATATAGAGCAATTTGCAAAATATTACAGTATTTTAGTAGTTCCTTTCCAGTGACTGAAACCCTAGTATAAATGGAAAGCAGCATCAATTCGTTCAAGTAACTGCTATTAAGCCAATAAAGTAAGCAACTGACAATTCTAGTGTTATGAGCCATTCTATCTTAAACCAACAAACTCAAATATGCCAAGTAGGTGACGCTACTATCATGATTAAGGATATTGTTCAGTCAAATTTCAAAGACACAATATGTGCCAAAATTTTGTGTACCAATGCATGCAAGTATTTCTGAGACCATTTACTTTCAGATTTCCATTCTACAGAAGCATTGATGATTCAACATAAAGCTTACGTTTTCAGCTGACTCTATATGGGCTTGATGCATGGTAACATCTGCAGCAGATAACAGTCCGACAGTGCTTTCTATTATATCAGGAATCTCAAGAACCATTCCACAACTGGATATAACTTCAGGCAAAGCGAGGTCACTCATTTCAAAATCTAACAGGTGCTGAGGACTATATATACCTCCAGCAGAAGCTATGTCCTCATTGCCAGGGCTATAAGCAGAGCTTGTTTGCGCGTCAAAAGGAGAAATAAGGCTCAAGTTCTCTGAAGATGAGAACTTGCTGCAGTTTTTTAGAATCAACATATCGAGATTGTTTCTTAGTTTATATACCCTCGAGTGCACGGTTTCAAGCTTTGAGAGGATCTGCTCCAAGAAGGTTGTGTCACCACTAAACCACTCATTACCGATCACAAACTCATCATGCTTGGAAATTGTATCTGTAACAATGACAAACCGTTGTGCATGAGAAAGTCATAATTAATATTCCTGAGGAATGATAAAGTATATTACCTAATAAAACATGTACAGTATATTACCTAATAAAATCCAGTGGTAACCAATTCCTACAATTTCTAGAGCTAGTTTTAAATACACAAGACACAAGTATTACCATTTGTGTGACAGGTGGCAGCGATACAGACCTTGTAAAATATAAGTAGCCGGGAAAAACATTATTTGGATAAAACACAGCACTGCTGGAAACAAATATCACATAAAGGTATACCTATAGCACCATTGTCATCAACAGTTGAACTGCTATCTAGATCAGACTTCTTATTTTCTGCATAAGAAAGATCAAGAGGTGAGTACCATTGAGTCCATCCAATAAGCTTGAAGATGATCAGCATAAAAGTTAAAGAGCCACAGTCAAATGGAATTATATCAGATGTAAAATCATACCAAGGTAGGAGAAGAGTCGATGGTGAGACGTAAGCAATGTGATTTCATTCATTTTCTCCACTTGTTTCCTTTTTCTTCTTTTCATGGACTTTCTCTTTAAACAAGGACCAACAAACGGAAGAGATTTTGAACATAACTCGGGTGCGTGTTGATCAAACTCCAACACTTTTGCTTGCTCAATAAGTTGTAGCTCCCTGGAGTACTTTTTAGCTTGTGCCTCCAGTTCCTTTATTCTCAGTTCTGTCCATTTGCACCTCCACATAAGCGGTCGTATGAAGCTCCTCCAGTGCGTACTCAGCTTCTTTCTCCTGATATCGGTATGAGGAGAAAAGACCATTGCGTTAGAGGTAGCATGAAGGTGCCATATCATGTTTAGGCCCGTTAAAACAACTTTACTAGAATTCTTTTTCTTTTTCTTTTTGAAGAGCCTAGTGAGTATTTTTTGTGCAGCTTTAAGGGAGCTCTTGACCAGTAACGATAGCTCGAAGCAGTGTTCTAAAAAATGCTAGGCGGAGAGAGACCGCTAGCGCCTGGCGCCCTAAACGGTTGCCTAGACGGCCTGAACGGACACCTAGACTCCCCCTTGGCGGGTTATACGGCTAGGCGGACGGGGACCGACTAGCGCCTAGAAGGGATTTTTAGAACACTCACTCGAAGTTGACAGAAAATAGCGATTGAAGTCTCACTTCAAATGTAGATAAAATATTGGAGGACACTATGTATAACAAATCGAGAGCAGCAAAGTTTCCATTTCAACAACAAATATAAGCTCGGTAATGGTGCAGACCGAGACCAAAAAAACTGCATTCTTTAGAAGGACAAGATAGTACTAACTAAACAGCATTTCATTCATCAGGAAAACCAGCAATTCAGCAAGTTCATATACTCCAACAAGCGTGTTCAAGGCAATAATCAGGAAACAAACCTCGTTGGCAACACACTATCAAAGCTACTGAACATAGAAGCCATAGCGCTTTCCCCCCAAAATTGGGACTCAACTTCGGCATCACTTGTTCCTGAGGTGTTGTTGTCGCTTCTGGAAGCGGTGTCGCCGAACGAGCTCGAGTACTCGGTTGCATCTGCATCCACTACTCCAGATGGGCCGTCCATGCTCGGATTCGTGAGTTCAGTTCATTCAGTAGGGCATTTAGCCTTACAGAATTCAAATCCACTGCTCGACTCTTTGTTTTTTGTTTTGTAGCCAAGGGGGAAGCCGCTATTTCGGCGCCATTGGCATTGTATATGTATGTCGTTGTTTGGCTGCGTAATGGCTACTCTCTGTTTCAGCCCTAAAATTTTGTTTACTTCAAATTATATACATATATTCCAAAGAAATGAATTTTTGGTTGCCTTCACTACAGACTGGCCCAAAACCCTTTTATGGGCCCAAATTGTTATTCACATGGAGTTGCTACCTTGCACCAATTTTTTTTTTTTTTTTTATAAAGGAAAGAGATTAGGCTAGTTCCTATACAACTGAAACTATCCTATAGCATCCAACGGGATGAGGTCCCTAAGGACCGGATCGGAACTGAGCGTGAAGGTCGTCACATGACAAAACGTGGCAGCGATGTGGTCTGCAACCGAGTTGGCTTCTCTGAAAACATGCCGGATACCCCAACTCTGAAACTTCCCAAGCAATAGCTGGACGTCTGCCCGAATGAGCTCCACCTCCCACGGACAACTCCAATCACCTAACACTGCATTAACCACCTGCAGGTTGTCACCTTCAATCACCAGACGGGGAACGCCACACCGGATGGCTTCAAGAATCCCCTGCCGAAGCGCAAAAGCTTCGGAAAACACCACGGAGCGCCGTCCGAGAAAACCACCATCACAGGAGACAGTGCCGCCTGAAGAGTTCCTGATAACAAAACCATAAGAGGCAAGGCCAACAGAATTCACGGCACCATCAAAGTTAAGTTTAAAAAAATTATCGAGAGGTTTAGTCCATCTGACATTCCTTCTTTTGTCGGTTTGATTTGTAATCTTTGAGCCTTCATTTTTATCTTCTTTGTCTGTTTTTTTTGAAAGCATAGCTCTCTTCCAGTCAGCCATTTGCTTGGACGCAAAATCAGCTGTTTCTTTGGGATTAATATGGTGTTGGCCATTCCCATTAAAAATATTTTTGTTCCTGAGAAACCATGTACACCACCAAAGAGTGAACACGGATTCAATTTGGGTTGTAGTGAGTCTTGTTCGCAACTCGCTAATAAAGTCTAGTGGGTAGTGATTGTGTGCATCAAGTTGTCCCATTACCCGACTAATTGCAGGATTAATCGCAATTAGAGCCTGTCGAGCATGATTACATTCAATAAACAGGTGGTATGCATCTTCATTCTGTGAAGTGCAGAATTCACATCCTTGCGGCACCGCTATATGGTTCGCAGCTAGTCTGGATTTAGTAGGCAATCCATTACGACAGACTTTCCAGATAAAGTTTTTCTGCTTCGGTGGGATGTTTAGCTTCCATATCCATTTGAGGTCAACTCTAGGACTTGTTTTGTTATCTTGAATCCACTTCATTGTTGCATTGGTGGAGTACCATCCATTCTTGCTTGCTTTCCAGTACAGTCGGTCTGTTAAATTGTTGACCGGTAAGATAATCTTGGCGATCTCATTAACATCGTCAGGGTTCAGGACGCGCCTTAGTTTATGAAGATCCCAGGTTTTGTCATCCCGTATGTATGAACACACGAGTTCTTCCTCATTTATTACATGTCGAGCCTCCATTTTTGGTGTGATTTTTAAGTTGGGAACCCAACAATCTTTCCAAAAACGGATGGTTCTTCCATCTCCAACTTGCCACGATAACCCCGAAAGGAAAAGATCCTTGAGGCTCATGAGTTTGGACCACTGCCATGAAGTGTTCTGTTGCTTGTTATAGTTCCAAAGGTTTTTAGTTTTTAGATATTTTTCATTAACGATTTTGACCCACAAGTTCCCTGGGTCCGCAATTAGTTTCCAAAGAAGTTTCATTTGTAGTGCTTGGTTCATTTCTTCTGCCTTAGCAATATCTAGCCCCCCATGGTGAGTAGGCCTGCATATAGAATTCCAGCTTATTAACGGTTTGTACTCACTAGCCTTATTCCAGAAGAAGTTACGGTTGATCTTGTCAAGTTCATCATGGGTGGCTTTGGTTAGGTAGAATGATTGCATTAAATAGTTTGGTTGAGCAGAGAGATTAGCCTTAATCAACGTTGTCCTGCCTTCTTGGGAAAGTGTGTTGGCCTTCCATTTTGTCAGTTGATCCCTTGTTCTTGCTGTGTAGGCATTGAATGTGTTTTTGGTGACCCTTTCGTTAATGAGGGGACACCCTAGGTATTTGTCTAGGGCTGTAGCATTTGAAATATGGAGAGTTTGTTTGATCTGATTTTTAGTCGTATTGCTTATGTTTTTTGTAACTTGAAACGCTGATTTATGGAGATTGACTTTCTGACCAGAGGCTTGACAGTAGTCCTCAATTATGCTCTTAACATTCTGGCATGCATGATTGTTTGCCTTCGCAAAGATGATAATATCATCTGCATAAGCTAGGAAGGGGATTTTGGTACCTCCCCTCGTGATCTGAATTCCAATACCACTCTTTGGGTCCATATTAGCACACTGAAGTTGCCTGGCCAGCACTTCAGCTGCCAATATAAACAAATATGGTGAAAGGGGGTCGCCCTGCCGCAAACCTTTCTGAGGTTTGAATTGTTCTGTTGGGCCATTGTTAACAAGGACTGAGAAGGACACTGTTTCAATACACTCTTTAGTCCATGCGATGAATTTTTCGTGGAAACCAAATTTCTCAAGGACATGGGTCATGAATTCCCAGCTAATTCGGTCATAAGCTTTTTCCATGTCAAGCTTTACAGCAACCCACCCACCCAAACCTTTTTTATTTCGGAAAGAGTGAAAAATTTCATGAGCAATAAGAGTATTGTCGTGGATACTTCTGTTTTCGAGGAAAGCTGATTGCATTGGGTGGATCAGTCTTCCCATGACTTTTTTAAGTCTAGCTGTTAGGATTTTGTATATGGTGTTACACAGGCTGATGGGTCTGTAGTGGTTGGAGGAGCTTGGATTCTCACATTTAGGTAGTAAAGTAATGAAAGTGTGATTGATCTGCTTGAGCATCTTTCCAGAGTGGAAAAAGCTTTTCACAGCTTTAGTCACATCTGGCCCTACAATGTGCCAATACTTTTTGTAGAAATAGGAGGTCATCCCATCTGGTCCAGGAGATTTGTCTTCTTCAATATCAAAGACTGCTGATTTGATCTCTGTATTGGTCACGGCTTTAATGAGGGCGTTGTTTTCCTCCTCCGTAATTTCGTTGTTAATCGTTTGAGTCAATTCCGTCATTTTCCTTTTGTTGATATTTGTGAGCTGGAACCGGTTTAGGAAATCTCTATGGATTTCCTGTTTTATGTTTCCCGCTCCAGTGATATGAATCCCGTCGATAGATGTTAATTCGCGGATGTTCGCCCTATTCCTTCAACCACTCGCAATGCGGTGGAAATATTTGGTATTCCTATCATTGAGATTAATGTGGTTGTTCTTCCCTCTTTGTTTCCAATACGAGTATTGAAATTGAATAAGGCACTCACGCTTTTTACTCAATCTTTCTTGTTTTTGGGTGAGGGAGGTGTTACCTTGTTCAATGATTTCCTTTTGGACTTTAAGTAAATCCTCGTTTACTTTCTTGAATTGTTCAAAAATGTTTCTAAACGTTGTTTTATTCCACGCTTTGGCTTTGGCTTTAAGCAACTGTGTTTTCTTTACCAATTTGAACATATGAGATCCTTCCGGGTTAAATCTCCAGGCTTGTTTAACAATGTTCTGAAAGTCCTTTCTAGACGTCCACATGGATTCAAATTTAAACGGTCGTGCTTTTGTGACATTATCCGATGGTATCTCGCACGATATTGGGCAGTGATCTGATGAGGAAAAGTTGTGGTTCTTGGTTGAGATTGATGGGAACCATTGGATGATTTGGTCACAAACCAAAACTCGGTCTAATTTTTCGAAGGTATTGGTGTTATCCATTTCATTTGATTTTCTCCACGTGAATTTATTCCCAAACGTAGGGATGTCAATTAGATTACAGTCGTTTTTGAAGTCCTGTAATCTAAGGAAACGAGACACAGAAGGAATCACCCCTCCGAGCTTCTCATCTGGAGCTTGAATTTCATTTAAATCCCCCATCACAATACAGGGAAACTGCACTTGGTTGATGAACAATTTTAGCTTGTTCCAAAACAGATTTTTTTCCTGAGCTTTAGGAGGGGCATATGCCATAATAACGACAAGTTCTCTGTGGTTGTCAAGATTTGTGTATTTGAAAGCAACAAATCTGTCTTCTTTATGAAAAGTTTTTATTGATTCGTTAGCAAGTTGGTGGCTCTTCCAAACGATTAGAAGACCACCCGACATGCCAATGGACGGGACGAATTCGTGGGAGTCAAATCCGGCCTTAGTCCATTTATCAAGAGCCGGTAGGTGAGGGCATTTTATTTCGACAAGAGCAATCATTTGAAAGTGCTCTGTTTTGCATAAGGCGTTTATTTCTGTCCATCTATTTAGTTTCTTCAATCCTCTACAATTCCATAGACATATCTTCATAAAAAACCTTGCTGAATTGGGTTTATATCCCGTTTCACCATTTTACGGTAGTGTGAAGGCTGGCCACTTTTGTATTTATCAATGTGTTTCGTTTGTGTATATTTCAAGGAGCAAAGCCAAAACAAATTCTGGCTATCAGGTATGTTAAAGGATAATAGCCCTTCGCCAAGGCCATAGGTTGATAGGAATGTAACAATGCGATCATGATTAATCACCACAAGGTTTTCCTGGATAATCAAAGTTTTGTGCTTTGGTTCTGTGTTTTCTGTCATTTTTTACCAACTCTTTTGGAGTGAATAACTCAGCTTTTTGGGCTGTTCGGGCTTGAAATATCCCTTAATTTGATTAAAAGTCACTTTGTAGGTACAATCACTAATCTCTTCATTCAAACAAACAACACCATAGTTTATGCCAGTAATGACGATGCTCTTGAGCATATAATTAAGACATGGAGTTAAATACTTCCCTTGCAGTTTAAATGGGCAACGATTTGCATTAGCAAACCTATTAAAATAAGCACTCCACTTAACAACAAATTTTTGAACCTTGTACCGAGCAAAGATCATCACCTTAACATGCATAGCTATCATTCTATGAAAAGCCACACACACATGTGACCCACCAAGCCATTTAATCGGCAAGACAGTAAAAACATTTCTAATAAAGCAAGTGTTTATCATTGCATTCAACAAAATTGAAACACCATGAATCACATAGTACTTTACGGTACAATCAACAACCACCATAGAAGCCACCTCAATGAGGGTGTTTATATCACCTATTTGTCTTTTACAATGACACAGATCTAGTAAATAAACCCAGCTAGCTACCTTAGAAGCCATCACATTCCTAACAAGAGCAAGTGGCACATCATGCAAATTAAGATGGTGCAACAGCGAACACAACGTAAACACACACCTTAAAGCAACACTTTGCCACCAAACAACAATGTAATAGCACGGCAGATCAGAACCATATTTAGTTCTCAGCAGATGGAGGACGATTTTGCAAATTCTATGAGAGATCCAATCCAGGATCGCCACGACCGACCCCAAACCCGATTCTTCGGATCATTGATTGAGAAAGTCTACACTTACAGAGAAACATGGCATTCAGTTGCCTAAGCTGAGGACGTTGGTCTTCTTTGTTGAAGCAATGGAACCACCAGTCTTGAAACTTTGATTCCGGGTTTGATGTTTCAGTTGGCACGGGAAATCGAGGTGCAAGGAAAAGTCGGGAGTCGAAGGAGCCATCACCACAAGAGCCCGCACCCAAGCCGCCCCCACACCACCAGGCCGTAGTAGACTTCCACTTGGACCACCACCACGGAGAGGAGCATGAGACTAAACCCGGACTGCCCCCGGAACAAGATAATGGGCGAGGAGGTCGATTTTTGAAAAGAAGTTTCCGCCCTTGAGACGTACAAATAGAGCGACTAGGGTTCCGGCATAAGATCGAAAATCGCTCCTTGAGAGACTTGAATTGATTACTTCTCGTCGCTTGGCCTTCGAACAAAACCGAAAGGGAAAACCACCAAGAGAGACATTCGTCTCTGCTGAATCCTTTGTTGCGAGACTTGGGCGATTTTCGGTGAGATTGGTGGTGATTTTGTGGATCAATGAGTTGTTCGTCATTTGGGGGGTATTGGGGGCCGTTGTTGGGGGGCGATGGTCGCTTGGCGGAGGCATGGGCTGCTGGCAGCGGGAGCGAGTACGCTAGGGTTTTCTGGGGCTTGAGGGAAGGATGTGGAGCGCGTGAAGCGCGTTCTTCCGAGGGGCTTTCGGTTTTCATCACAACACAGGGTTTTCTTCTCTCAGCTACCTTGCACCAATATTCGTTCGTATACCTACTGGATTTTATTTAACTAAAAACTTACTTAAATTTTTTATAAAGTTATTTAAGATGATTGGTTTGATATAAAATCTTGTATTATTTTATATAATTTTCTTTTTATGGGATTTATTTTAAATATATATTATTGGAAACTTCCGGATGGTGTCCCTGAGATTTGGACTTTTCTAGATGGTGCCCTCGAAAAAAACTTATTCCGCAAAATGCCCCTGAGGTTTTGAAAAAGTTTAGAACGTGCCCTTCTTTTAAATTAGCCCCAAACTTCCGTTAACTTCTTAATATATCACACCGGTAAAAAGAATTAAAAGTCTCTAACAACTAAGCCGAACAGGAACGACTAAGCGTCTTGGCAAGTTCATTAATGTCCTAACACACTGATTTAGGGGTACTTTCAAATCAATGCATTCAGTTTGATGGCTTTTAATCGACTCGGACCATTGTTGAGATCACAATGATAATCAATCCTTGATTAAATCACAAGCGCTAATGCACTTAGTTAGAGTGCGTCATCCCTCAAGAACAGAGTGGGGGGAGTCATGACCCGAGTACCGAGGTATAGGGACATCCCAGCATAATCTTTTATAGAGATGTTATTAGATGCTTAACTCCCATCCCTGAAACTATTCTAGTCCATAACAATGTCTCAGTCATGACATATTTACACACAAGGTCTCACATAACGGGACCTCAAATCCATTTCTATCACAATACCGATGAATAACAACAAGGTCATTAATTCAAACAACCTAGTTCTTTCTAAAATTCACTAATATGTCTAGCACACTTCTCTTGCCTTACTTTCAAATTAACGCATTTAATTGGATAACTTTTAATTGACTCGGACTACTGCCAAGATCATAAGGATATTCAATCCTTGATCAAATAACAAGCGCGTAGCACTAATGCATTTAGCTAGAGTGTATCATCCCTCAAGAACAGAGTGGGCAGAGTCATGACCCATGTACCTCGGTATAGGGACATCCCAGTATAATCTTTTATAGAGATAACATCTATATCAGTGCACCCCCTTTATGGAGATGTTATCAAAGGTTGGCGATTTCCCTCATTTAGAATGGCGTCCCCTCCTCGCACCCCCTTAGAGCACCCACAACGGTGGGTTCATGGAGTACATAGTGTCAGAAAACAAAAAAAAATAAAAAAATAAAACGGCACATGCCTCAAGAAAATCGCAAATTGAAGAGTAGCATAGAACATGGGTCGTGCATGTTTGCTAAACAATCCCATCATCAGCCACTCATACAATACCACGTGGCATTGTATGACATTAAGATAAGGGTGTTTTAAAAAATACTATTTTAGGCAATTTATACATTATATATATAAACAAATTATACCATAATTCATATGTTTTTTTTTGTCTATCCATAGACATCGATCAATATTGTATATTTGTATATGTTTGATTAAATTTAGATTGAATGTATTTCTTATGTTGATACGAGAGTTTATCACGATCGGCGGAACATGGTATATATGTAATTTTATTCTAGATTGAGGGCATATTTGCAATTGTATATGAAAAGAGAAAAAAGTATTGAAAATTGGAAAAGTACAATATGGGTTTATGGGGTGCATTGAATAATGTAGGTAAAAAATAAAATGAGGTGCATAGATGATGTGGCAGAAAGAGAAATAGAAAAAATAAGGATGCATAACACTGTAGCAGTAGTATTGTTGCAGATGGTCTTAGTAGCCTGGTGCTTCGGTGCCAAGGCTTCCTTGGTAGGAGTTGGGTGGTCCGGTTTTGTCATACTTTCCGAGAGGTGAATAAAGTGGTTGATCGGTTAACAGATTTGGCTCAGGATGCTCCCTTAGGTTTTCATTTGTTGGAAGCTCCGTGGCTAGTGTTATTGACTTGGTTATGAGCGATGTAAGAGGCGTGGCTGAGCCCTGCCTCATTTTTTCCCTTTATTAATCATTTGGAAGACTCTTGTTCCTCTCTCACCCCAAAAAAGTCCGGGTTAACATGTGCAAAAAGACCAGTCTGCAAAAAAAATTACAGCCAGTGAAAAGAATTGTAGAGAAAGATGTCACATGTGCAGCCGATGAAAAGAATTTCATCCAAGTGAAGGAGCAATAAAGATGGCTTAATATGTACAACTTTTTTACTTGTTTTGTTTTTTTTTTTTTGATATTTTTGACCTTCAAATTGAAAAGGAAAATCATTGCTTTTTTCATTTTTAAAAAAATATGGCACTAAGGTACTTTTGAGGGGTATTCTTTCAAAAACAAGAGGTTTCCTTTTTAAGGAGCCCACGAAAAACTCTCTATGCTCGCTTTCCCCTTTTCCATGTCCCGTGAGAAACGGAGAACCCGACCATCAAATGCGAACCCTAAATCGACAATCTCTTTGCTTTTCCTCCTCCTAATCGAAACAAGCACCTTCGGATCCTTCCGGTTTGCAACCGGGATCCCTCTCGAGAGCCGATTTAGCCCAGAATTTTCTTTAGGCGATGGGTTAAAGCAAGTGGCACAAAACTGAAAACAATCGAATGGCAAGATCGAAAGTCCAGGAGAAGTGTTGTCCAAGGAGAAGGGGTATTTCCTTTCTTTCTCTAAGCTTGAATCTCAAATTATCTGAACAAGTCTATGTACTATTGAACCCTATGATCGATTATCTGATTAAGTTGTTGAATCAAGGGCATAATCTTGCAAGATTATGCTTTACTTTGAACAAAACCCCAATGGGAGAACCACAGAACAGTATGAATCTGAACCCACTACGGTTGAGGAAACCTTAAATGGTGGTGTTCAAGTGAACGACTTTTGTTCTTCTAGGGTTGTGAAAGACAATGAAAAAATGACACTTCACATGGTTGATTCTCTAATCAACATCGTTGGAGAGATAGAAAACAGGAACCATTTCAGCAAAACACCTCTATGGGGTCTTACTTTTATGACCCATAATGAAGAATTTGCCTCCTTTCCTGTGGGTGTATTTTGCATTTGCTCTTTGTGTAATGCTCTATTGATGATTAATGAAAAAATATTCAATGTGAACCTTTCTGGGTGTTGTTTGTGGCACTTTTATCAATTGAAGCTCTTCTCTCTTAAGGGGTACCTAATCTAGTGTGACTTGTTTGATAAAGATTTATTTATGCTCATAACAAAATTGTGGATTGAGTATTGCTGATGCAAGTTAGTGGGCAGATGCCTTTTGCCCTTCTCTTACTATACGGGAAAAGCAAATCAAACAGAGATTATCAAGACAACTTCAAATGCCTCCTGAGGATTGTAACAAATAGAAACTTTGTGCATAAAACAAAATATTAAGAGAAAAATCGTAAGACTCACGTATATTGTATTGGCAACTTGGTTGGTGTATTCCCCACCCATTTTCATTTGCTAACTACTTCCTTGTCCTATATTTATAATCTGTTTTGTTGCTCTTGATCAAGACAGTTTGAGTTGGATTTGCAAAATTAATAGTTATATAGGGCTTCTAAAAAAGCCGATTGTATAACTTATGACCTTCCTTTATTATGAACTTCGACTCTGAAATCGTGATAACTTATGAACGGACTAATGCAAATGGTATAACAAAGAAATTGATACCAAATTGAACGACTCATTGTTGAGCAAATTGAACAAGATCATACCATGGTCGAGGAGACCCTAAATGGTGGTGCTCACTTGATTCAAAAATTTGCCACTTCCTTGGATCCAAAGAGGGCAAAACAAAGACAAATTTAAAATGATATGAAATCTTGATCTTTTGATTTGGAAATTTGGGCAGCATTGCTTGTACGTTATTTGTGTTTAAACTTTTGAAGAGCAAGAGCTTTGTTGGTTTTTCGGATCGAGTTGTGCTAGGCCAGGTTGCTTGGTGTTTGGGGCCTCTGAAGATCCTTCATCTCGTTGGAGGAAACGTCAGCTGTCCATTTCGCACACCCTAGGATGGGTCGACTTGATGCCTGCGACGCTAAGTTTTCCTTAGTGTTTGACTCACCCCGATTCCAATCTTTTTTGCTCTTGTTTTTTGAGAATTTATGCTTTCATTAGTACATTCTGCCTTTTGTAGGGTTTTTTTGACCCACCTAGCCATTCTTGGCTGCCGTTTAACTAGGGTTGGGCACCGGTCCAGGACCGGACCGGACCGGACCGAGACCAGGAACATGAAAAAGTGTGGACCAGGGACCAGACCGGATTTTCCCGGTCCGTGCCGGTCCGGTCCGGTCCAAAAATCCGGTCCGGACCGGATTTTGCACAGCCCTACGTTTAACGGCCTCTCGGACTACAAAGTTTATTTGGTACTCCGAATTCTTACCTTTTGAAAAAAAAAAGGTTTCCTTTATATCTACTATATCTTTAAAGCAAATCCTCTTCCAGCCATCTCCTTCCGCCACGTGTAAAACAAATTCTGCCCATTTATTTTTCGGTCCAAAAATCCTCTCCATTAATAAAAACAACCGCTTCACCCACGTTCTTTTATCCATTAATAAAAACAACAGCTTAATCAACGTTATTTTCATCAGGCGCCGTATTACCTTCTTCTTTTCACAGTCTTCACTTTCCAAACCCTAAAAAGCTCAAGGCGTCCATCACTTTCCTGTCCCTCCGAACACCTACCCATCACGTCTGCCGATGAAGATCGCCAGCCAGGGCGCTGTTGACGCCGACGAGCCCATGAAGGTGCCAGAGAGGGAGAGGAGGCTGAAGGCGTTGGAGAGGCTGATGTTTGGCCGCCGGAGCGTGAAATTTTTTACGCTGTGGAGATGTGGTGGAGTTGGTCCAGATGTGGTAGAGATGTGCTTGCGTGCGAACTTCTGGGACCACATCGCACGGCCGGGAAATAGAGGCGGCCGCCCTCTTGGCTTCCGGGAACCCGTCGACGAAGGGGAAAGGAGGCCCCCGGTAGAGCGGGAGCGCCGTCGCCGGAGATGAAGGGTTCGGAATCATCACGTTGTGGTTGTCAAGCATACATAAAAATGATTCCATGGCCTTGATCTGCCGAAAAGTTATCGCCCCGCTTTCCGTGCCCGGCAACGCCCCG
Organism: Polygonum maritimum; assembly: GCA_963924305.1. Taxonomy (NCBI): domain Eukaryota; kingdom Viridiplantae; phylum Streptophyta; class Magnoliopsida; order Caryophyllales; family Polygonaceae; genus Polygonum; species Polygonum maritimum. Next base: position 31,416,693 of record OZ002729.1, read on the forward strand.
ATCGTCGCCGCTAGGTACCTATGGTCGGCGGCGTCCGCCAACTCGTACGCCCGCCTGTAGAACGGGAACCCGAGGACGACTTTCTTCGCCAGGACTCCGGCGTTGACCCCGTTGCTGCCGGTGATCACGTTGGTGGGGTCGTACAACGCCGAGACCGGCCTGGTCACCGTTGACCACCTAGGCCCGAAGAAGTCGTAGGCCATGACGTTGATCCAATTGAGGTGGGCGACCATCGCCATGAGGAGCAATCTTGGTTTTCTTGTGGCCGTTGACTCGGCGTTGACCGCGGCCCGCCACTCGGCGAGGAAGGTGGCCAAGTTGGACATGTCCGCGGAGGTAATGGGGAACTCGTAGTCGAGGTCGAGGCCGTGGACATGTCCGTGGTGCTTTCGGAGTCAACGTATTATGTCTGCAAGTAAGTTCTTGATCAGACTTTGCATTTGATGATCTTTTTTCGTTCATTATCAAGGGAAAATGATATCATGTAATTTAATGATTACAGGAAACATGGACAATGCCTTTCGCCTTTTGCACCCGCGAAAAGCAGTGGTGTTAATTTGTTGAGCCAGTTGATGGAGAGTCAACCAAATTCCTGCAAGAACTTACACGTATATATAACATGGTCATAGTAAGTCCTATTAAGATATGTTAACCATGGAGGCTCTGTGGAACACTGTTGTCATAATTGGGAACAATGGCAACATAATTGGAAAACATCGAAAGGTAATCTCCATTCTCCACTACTTTTCCTGAATGTTACTTTTTTGTGTGTTTGGAGATAATGCGTTATCATGCATGAAATCTTAACATCTAATGCAACATAATGCACCGCCTTTTCCCTTTTATTTTTTTGTAACGAATAAATGTTGCTGACTCTAACGGAACCATATACCACGAGTCAAAGACTTCAATGAGTGTACATATTATATCCAGGGGAATACGGGGCATCTTGTGTTTGAGACAGCTTTTGGAAAGGTTGCGTTTAACATATGCTACAGAAGGCACCATCCTTTGAATTGGCTGGCTTTTGGCTTGAATGGTGCTGAGATTGTCTTCAATCCTTCCGCCACTCTTGGTGAACTCAGTGAACCCATGTGGCCGACTAAGGTATTTTTCTCCCCCCTTTTCTTGTCTCTTGGACATTTATTTGGTAGTTGGATTGAGAAACTGCTTAAAAAGGCATGAGACGGAGAGGAAGACATCACCATTAAAGACGATCTTATGGTTACAGTGATCTTATGGTTATACGACTGTCATGTTATCAAAATTACTATCAACTTGTCTTTTCCAACAGGCACGAAACGCTGCAATAGCAAACATCTACTTTGTAGGCTCAATCAATCGTGTTGGAACAGAAGTCTTCCCCAATGCGTTCACATCCGGAGATGGGAAGCCCGAGCACAAGAACTTTGAGCATTTTTACGGGTCCAGTCACTTCTCAGCTCCTGATGCTTCTTCTTCTCCCTCCCTCTCAAGACACAAAGACGGATTGCTGGTGGCAGATATGGACTTGAACCTGTGTAGGCACCTCAAGGATAAGTGGGGGTTCAGAATATATGACCGCTCGGTACGAGCTCTATTCTAATTTGTTTTTATGTACACTTGGTTGACAGGTTCTTTTGGGTTTCAATTTATTATGTTAAACTGTCTTGGTATGCTGATTGATAATGTCAACATGTGATTTTTATGTACACTTGATACTTATGATAATACTACAATGATTTTCTTTTTCTTAAACAAATATGTAACGAGACATTTAGTTAAAGTATGTGTGTGCTTTTATCATAAAAATTTATTGATGATATGATGCCCTTCTATATAACTAGCGTTAAGCATGGGTCTGAAATCGTACCGAACTTGAAGCTAAAATTCTCAAATTTAGTGAATCGAAAACCGAACCGAAACCAAAACTCTTAAATTTAGTGAATCCAAAATCATATATTTAATGAGCCGAATACCGAACCGAACTGAAACCAAAACTCTTAAATTTAGTGAATAAAAAATCTTATATTTAATGAGCCGAAAACCAAAACGAGCTAGAGATAAAATTCCTGAAATTTAGTGAGTGGAAAAGCGAACCGAACTGAAGTCGAAAATCTTAAATTTAATGAACCGAAATCGAAAACCGAACTGAAGCCAAAATTCTTAAATTTAGTGAATGGAAAACTGAACCGAAGTCGAAAATCTTAAATTTAATAAACCGAAAACCGAACTGAAAAATTCGGTTTTCTTCGATTTTTTCAATTTCGATAAATAAAATATCTTTGAAAATTTTAAACTGAACAAAACCCGTATAAATTAATAACTATGCTATAATTGTGATGCATGTCTTTTGTTTTTTTTTTGTCGCGCGGGCTCCCAATGTTATTGTGTTTTGCTTTTGTAGGTTCCATAATCCATATAATTATTTAGTTATAGTTTTCCGTTTTGTAATAAGAATTGTCATAAGACATTTTCAATTCTAATTTATCCACTTATTATAGAAATTAATAAGGGTATTACAAATTTTAAAATAAATAAACAATGAGTTTATTGATACCACTGTCACCCATTGGTCACTTTTAGTTGTAAGAAAAATTATCTAGTTTAGCATTTTCAATTTTTTTGGCTCTTAACATGGGAAAAAAAATCATTAAACAATGGGGATGACAATAAAATATCACAATTTTTATAAGCTGATTTGTTTTAAACACTAAACTACTAACATAATTTATAAAGTGAAAATGATTTATATAGTATCAACACGAAGAATTCAACCTTAACATCATATAAAATAATACAATACTCCATTATTTAACCTGAACCCGTGCCTTAGGCACGGGACACATGCAAGTCTATATCTATATATATAAAAGTTAGGTGGTGTCCCCATTAAATGCTCCATTTAGTGTACATTGCAATCTTCCCTACATAATGAACACTATGCAATCATAATCAAACAAACCACAATAGCATAGTGGTAAATCCTTCCTTTAATTACCCAAAGGTTTGGGGTTCAAACCTCTCTAAGAACATTTTTGTATTGTTTGCATATTTTCTTAATGTGTATTTTTTAAACGTAAATCACAAAATATGTGAATACCATAAATCATAAAATATGTGTATTTTTTTAAACGTGTTTTGTGTGTATTTATTGTATTATTTGTATATATGATTCAAGTATATAAATAAATCAATAAATTTTTTAACGTAAATCACAAAATATGTTTATACCCTAAATCATAAAATATATGTATATTTTTTAATGTGTTTTGTGGGTATTTGTTGTATTATGTGTATATATGAATACTTTCTTAACGTGTAGTTTTTTTAACGCAAATCACAAATATATGAATACCATAAATCATAAACTATGTGTATTTTTTTAACGTAAATCACAAAATATATTTATACCCTAAATCATAAAATATGTGTATTTTTTTAAAGCGTGTTTTGTGTGTATTTGTTGTATTATTTATATATATGATTCAAGTATATAAATAAATCAATAATTTATTTTTTAAACATAAGTCACAAAATATGTTTACACCCTAAATCGTAAAATATATGTGTTTTCTTAAATGTGTTCTATGGGTATTTGTTGTATTATGTGTATATGTGAATATTTTCTTAACATGTATTTTTTTAGCATAAATCACAAAATATGTGAATACCATAAATCATAAAATATATGTATTTTTTAATGAAAATCATGAAATGTATTTATACCCTAAATCATAAAATATGGGTATTTGTTTCTTTAAACTTCTATAGTTTTCATGTATATAAAAATATTTTGAATAGCCAACAATATTATTTTAATCTTTCATATGCTTTCTATAGTTTTCTATATCTTTCATATGTACGTAATTGGATTTAGATGCAAATAATGAGTGATTCTCTCGCAAGTGAATTATATTTTCAATTGATTTATTTCTTATGGAATATTTATTTATTTTATACTTAATATAATTTATTATATTTTACATTATCATACCTTGGTCCATTTTTCACATTCATGCAATTTTTCAATTAAAGTTGATTAATAAAGCGTTAAAATAGTTCTTAAACCCGTGCGTAGCACGGGTCATGAATTCTAGTTTGGATTAAATTCACAAGAGCTATAAATTTTAGGTGTTTGAAATTGATCAGCGTTTAAGGGTATTATTGTTTGATTTTTGTATGGACTTGTGTTTTGTATGGAGTTGTGTTTCTTGACCGATACAAATAGACTCCTCCGAACTTTGAACCCGTCAAAAGCGAAGAGCTTCAGGTCCCGTTTCTAGAACCATTTGAACGTTACGCGTGCTTGTTCCCAGTGGTCCACGTCCAGCCACCACTTTCTTATTTCCTGTCCCTTAATTGCCCCTTCGTCTTACCGATGGTATCTCACACACATCTTCCGTAATATGCAGGAAACAAAAGGGGTAGTATCGTCTAATCAAGACATTTCATTATGCTTTCATATTTTCTCCCCGCATCCCTGTCTCTTTCTCTCTGGAAATGCTATTTTTCTTCGCCGGCCAAGTCTTAAGCCCAACCACCTAATCCCCCCCAAATGTTCTCACGCTCTTTGTGCTCTCTTGTTCGCGATCAAAATCACTCGATTATCCATCTCCATAGGGCTGGCTTGATCCAGTGGAACTCTAATTCGAATCCCTTAGATTCTTCCGACGCCGTTGCATTTCCAATTTCTCTCCTCTTAGTGCTGTTGTAATTTCAGTTATTTGATTTCGTTTAGCCTTTCATGTTCGGAGATTCAATGCTGTTGCCTGAGAAGATGATCGATACTGCGGCGGAATTTCTGCTTCCGTCGTGGTGGGAGATCAAAATCACTGTCATCGCCGCTGCCTTCGTGATCGCCGCGTATTGGTACTTCTACTTCCTCGGCGCAGGCGTGGAATTCGGCGACATTGGCCGTTCCCTCGCTGATAATTCATTTGGTCCTGGCGTTGTCGGTGAGGACAAAGATGAGGTCTCTGAAATACACCTTTTTTTTTTGTGCAAAATACGGTTTCATAGACGTTCTTCTTGATGTTCCGTGTTCTTCATAGACGTTCCTTTTTCTCTTATATCAGTTTGTTAATTGCTATTACTTTCATGTTGAACACTTTTCTGTGCATTGCTGGTGATGATCCTACTATCCTCAGCGGTTACCCTGTTCAGTGGATTTTCTTTAGTGATTTTTTTTTTTGGTGCGGGCGTCTATTTGGTTAGTCTTTTATTATAGTTTCAGTATAAAATGAAATATTGTGTGGTGCAAGTGTTTGTGCAACTTAAACCATCAATTTTCTTACGGAAGCAATATATCTGCAGAGTAATTCTGTCGGGCGTTGGAAACACTTACTTCAAGCTTCAAATTAAGGTGTTGAATCCTGAGGCAAAGTTGCTGTTACACAAAAGATTTTATCGTAATTGTATAGTTTGTTAAGATAGTTTATGCAGGTCAGGTGTAACAGAATCCTTTTTGAATGTAAGACAAAATAAAGGATTAGATTAATCCCTAGTTCGATCAATGAAGTTATGCTTTATGGTGGCAAAGTTAAATGAAATCATGACAACAAAAGATCACTTGAAAGTAGTCGTTTTCTACCCCCTTTAAGTAATCAATTAATGCAACCGTGTGCTCTATTTTATTTTATTTCTATCAATTGAGGATTAAGATGTGCTCTCATTTTGTTAATCTTTCATTCTGCCACACTTGTGCATATAATTTTGCAAATTGACTTTGAACTATTGCTACACGACAGTTTTCAGTAGGTTTCATTCTTCAAAGTTCTCATTGAACATATAATTTTATTTGTATGCAAAATGTAATTTTATCTAAGTGGGAAATAGAAGTTGCATCACAAAGGTGGTGACGCCTTTATAAAAGAGGCAAAGGACATAAACAATAAATTCATCAACCTCGCCGTATCAATCTCTCTTCTACTGGATGAAAAAGTCTGCTGATGGCTGTTTGTGGACTACTTTAGTTTTCATCCTCTAGTTATGGTTTCTTTCATGTGATGGATTGTTTATAGTTGAGACATTATCTTCAAACGTACTGATTGATTCCTCATATCTTATTGGAATAGATACTTTTCATTTTTGACATCCAGCTCTACATTTATTTGTAGATTGGGTTCTTGAAAGGCGATCCTCCAACTTCACCATACTTGATCAAGGTATATGCTAGGATAAACACAATATTTGCTTCTAAATTGGGAATTGGATATACTTTTCGTATTTGAAAATTCAATATCATTTTCAATATATGCGGAACATAGTTATGGATTTACATTTCTCCTGAATGCATTTTGATAGAAAAAAGATGGAGTGTTATGGTATTAAGCTGTCCATCCTGAAGGTAAAAAGCCATGATATATCTAGCATCACATTTTTTTCTAAGTCTTGAAAGACTTTGATTCTTTAGTATTTTTTTCCTGGTCCACCTTCATTAAGGGGGAGTTTGAGTTACAGGTGAGTGGTTATTTCAGATTGGTAGTTTAATGACAGAAAAAGGAGCTTGGTGCAGCATTTGACCTATAGAACCAAAGATATATTAGTTTTGTCCTTTGAGAAGGGTGTGTGTAGGCCGTGGGGGATACATGTCTGGTTTGCTCTATCTATGAGTTCAAGTATTGTGAAAGTTTGCAAATAAATGACATTTTTACATCACCGGAAGGTGAATGTGACATACGTACCCATCTTTGCCCTAATAGTTACGAGCCTCCTATGTTATGGTGTATGGATCACATGCTGTATCATGTGAATCCTAAAAATGAAAGCATATTTATTCATAAGCAGTCCTAGAGAGTATTCAATATATTTATTAGGTATCTGTCCTGATCTCCACTTTGTAGGTTGCACTCTTAGTAGTTACTAGCCACCTGTATTATGGTGTATGGATCATAAGCTGTATCATGTGAATTCTAAAAATGAAAGCATGTTTATTCATAGGCATTGCTAGAGAGTATTCAATATATTGTCAGGTCTGTGCCCTGATCTCCACTTTGTAGGTTGCACTCTTGGCTGCCAAGAACCTTACTGCTGCAAATCTAAATGGCACGTCAGATCCTTATGCAATTATAACTTGTGGTGCTGAGAAACGATTCAGGTAAGAGTTCAAATTCCTGATTTTATGTATTTTGTTCTCGATCGATGTTACAATATCACTTAATTCATAGGATTCTGTATTTTAAAATTTTAGTTATGAATATGAGAATAATGTGGAAGGAATTTCTTTATCAATTAAACTTCTCATATATATTTGAGTTTGCATTGAGACATCGATGTGCCCGCGCCTAGTATGACCCTGTGTCACCAAGGGGGTGTGAACTGCAAATAAACTCGTATAGTTCTGTTGAACACTTCTTGAGGGAGGGCAAAGATCCTGCTTAGGATTGTAAAGATGCCGTGTCGCCATGATGGAATCCTGGACCAGCAAAGATTCTGGACTTGTGTCACCGTTATCAGATTCTCAAACCTGCTAAATTCTGTTGCGCACCTCTTGAGGGAGAGAAAAGATCCTCAGCTAGTAACTCTGATTACCTTGAGTAACAAATTTAATCTACTAAGGTTTGCCTGCTTAAGACTAATTTCATCTATAATGTCACCTTTTTAATGAAACCAGTATCCTCATCGGTCCATAGGCTCCTACTATCCAAAGAAATTCTAAGGCAAAATAGTTGGAAATTCTCTCTGTGAAACCCACTTTATTGGCTATTCTGCTGACTTCCTCATCAGTTCGTCACCATTTCCTCCAAAGTACATCCTGGACTTGTCAACATTATGCTATGAACCAGTCATAGCATAGGTCACCTGAAGTAACATAAGAATAGCCTTTACCATCCATTCAAAATATTAGCAAGTTGTCTGTATATGCCTAATGTGTGTGCTAAGACAAAGCATACTATGGTAGAAGTGGAAATAAGGGTGGTTTTCCACCTCATTCAGCTTCCTAGACAATGTAACCATAGTAAGAGAAAAGAGATAAAGGGAAATAGGGTCCCATTGAAAAACCCTTCTAACTTTCTACTGAAAAGTTTTCTTGAAAAAGAAATTCACTACTGAAAAGGATAAGAGAAGGGATTCACAACATAAACCACTCCACTGACTAACAATCCAAACTGTAATATAGCTCACTGAATGGATATATGCTTTTTGAAGATCAATCTTAATCATGTACCTTGGGGTTGCATGCCTTCTTTCATAATATATGGCAATCATGAGAAATCACTCTTCCAGGGACAAAAGCTTCTAGTTTATGATCCACCAACTGATTTTTCTATTCATTGTTGCTATTCTATTTCTTTAAGAAAATCATTATCATTCACCATTTTATCTACTTTTTCAGTTATGCTCTTGTTAATTTGTAAATTTTCTATTCTGAAATATTTATTGTTTGTATACTGAAAAGTAGACACATATTTTGTCATACACTGATGGATCAAATGTGCTTATGCTTCTCCTACGCAGTTCAATGGTTCCTGGTTCACGAAACCCAATGTGGGGTGAGGAGTTTAATTTTGCTGTTGATGAACTCCCTATTCAGGTTGCATTAATGATCTTGTATTTCCATAAGTTCTTATTCTAATTCAATTTTTTTGTTCAACTCCTTGTTCCTCTACTATTATGTTTAAGCGCATGCTTTTCTTGAAAATGATAGAATTTTTTCAGTTTAAGTACTTGCCAAGTATTTATCGTCCAAACTTGAACTATGTTTGGTTTGTCGAAGGGTGCAAGCTTTCATTAAGTGACTAAGTGTGATAAAAGTTGATATGAAAAAGAATGGTCTTATAGATCCACACATGATAACAGATATGTACTCTTAAAAGGTATCACTAATGTCTTTCATTCATATATTTAGGTAGCATTCTTGATTTTTAATCCTACCTCTAACATGATATTTAATCAGTTCATTGGATTTATTTTATGAAATAGTACCTTGAGCAAAGATAAGTTGATTTCGGGCATATCATGTGTAGAGTTGATCTTACATGGTAGTGTTGATCACTACACTTCTTGTTTTCCAATCCGTCTTCTTCTTGTTGGATCCCCTTTCCAACCATTTTTTTAAGCCAGTGTTGGGGATCATCAGAGAGAGACTCACCAATCTTTTCTCAATTTGCCAAGCCTTCCTGCTATAGGCCTGACAAACCACAATTTTCCCTTAGTTGAACGGTTCTGTTTACACAGTTTACATTGGTCATCTAAAACAATTTGCATTGCCTCGAGTCTTGTAGCTGTAGGAAGTCTTCATACAAGCCATACGGTAGATGAAGGATTTCCTTGGGTTTTTATGCCACTCCTAATGGCTTGTCCCATAACAAGTTAAGGATTTTCAATTTGGAAAGGAAGTGTTGTTTTCATCGGTTAATGATTTTTTTTCCTCGAGAAGAAGATTTGTTAAATCAGGTGAAGTAAGTGGTTCCATAGTACACTACTTGTGAAACTAGTAAAAGAGTGTAGATGGATTCTTAGAAAGAAGTACAAACATTGCTTCAATATTGCCTGTTTATATAGTTTTTCCTTATTGCACCATACAGATTATGGTTGCTTGGTTCTCCCGGAGAATCTTGGTATATCTAACTGTGGGTAATAATCTTACATCTAGGAGATTATCTTGTTTCTTTCTTCCATCTATATGCTCTCTTTCAGGGAAGCATTTTACTTGAGTCGCACTGCATTAGCTGTTTTTTGTATGTGTAGGATTTTTTTTCTTTTTATGTATTAGAGAACACCTTACGGTATTAGAACAAACTAGTGATATATTATCTAGTTGTAAATCAACATTTTTTTTTATTTCTGATACAGTAACCGGCTGTGTCTATAGGAAAGGTTGAATTGCTGGATGCTGGTGCAGTGTTTGCTTTCTCATCATATGGAACAATTGCAGTAGTGCACTATATATTTGCATCTAAATATTATATATTCATAAATTACAGGTTATTGTCACAATTTATGATTGGGATATAATTTGGAAGAGTGCAATTCTGGGCTCTGTTAAAGTTACAATTGAAAGGGAGAGCCAAACTGGTGCAAAGTGGCATACGCTTGATAGTTCTTCAGGACAGGTTTGCCTTATTTTCACCTATAGCTTATATATTTTGCTTGGTTCTTGCTAAGTGTAGAACACTTTTTCAGGTCTGTCTTGATATTAATACTGTGAAGATGCCAAAGAATGCTTCCAGGTATTTCTACTGTTACATATACTATTGCTATCCATGGCAATGTATGCTTAATTGTTTTATTTGCATCTAATCACATTACTTGCCCCGGCTCATATACCACTAACCATGTATGTTGTTGGTTTCTTTTATCTGGAGTTACCAGCTTGTCGTTGTAGAGTATGAATTTAGGTTACTCATAAGTCATAACTTGGTTGCTCTTTCAGAACGAGTACCTGTTTGATGAAAGTAATATTGTATTGAATCTGCCCTTGACAATTGACATAAGTAGAACTGGAGAATTCTCTGTTGGACAATTCCTTACTTTCTCAGTAGTTTAGAAAAGGCTATAAAATGTGTTGGGTGCTGTCATCCAGTTGCGATTACAAGCATTTGTTGCCTACATTGATCCTCCTAGAACCATTGTTTTGATGGGTGAGGACCCCTTCCGCACTGTGTAGTGTTTTGATCTGGTTTCCTTTGATTTGCCATTGAACATGTAACCCAAATTTCCGTAAAAAAAGGAAGGTATGAAAACAGCTTTCCTTCATTGATATAAAAACTCGAGTGTAAATGAGGATGATCATCTCTGTAATAGAATAAATACTGAAACATGACCATTTTACTTAGATTCCGAGGTGATTTATTTGGGTGAACAGAAGCTAAATTCCATCTGCTGGGGCCCACATATAGTTTGAAAATAATTTCAGTCCAAGTAGAACCATATTATTCACGTGATCATTCCAGATAGTACATGTATTCTTATGCAAACCTATGCTAACTATGTTGGGGACTGATGTTTCATGTTTTGATATCTTTTTCTCTTCGTATTTGTTTCAGTGTAGTGTAGCTGATAACTGGACTTTCTATTTTGCGTTTTAAACTGACAAAACATATTCTTCTACCTCTACACTTCAGCTTCAAATTACTCTGAGAATTTTTTATCAAAAAAAAAAAATTACTCTGAGAATATCCAAATTCCTGTGTTTGTTTCAAAAATTACACCACTTCATATGTAAAAGGATGGTAACTATAATATGGTTGTCGTTTTCTGTGTCAGTATGGTTATCACTTTTTCTTTTTCTTTTTCTTTTTGTATCCATTTCCATAAAGTACCTTATAATTGGACTAGTGATCTTGTCGCATAAACTGCAAACTTGTAAACTTATTCTAGTTTTACACTTCTACTGGACCTATAAAAGTTTATCGTACATGTTTGTTTCATTTATTATCTTCCATCGTACAGTATTGTCTTCTTTTTATTCTTTCTCTGTGGCATTAAGTTCAATCCTTTCATGTATAAATCATTTTGACTTAGCACATATGGGAAACAAAAAAATTTACATTGTTTACATTTTGACAATAATATTTTTTATATTAATATTTTGTTACATGGGAATCTATCAGCTTCTCTTAATAATTCCTTGGCAATTAATACAGAGTCTCAGGTAGTGCTGCAATTACTCTGGTTCCAATCACTTTCCATTATCATTTCTATTGCTCTGTACATTGTAGAGCTCATCCATTTTCTGTTGGTGCAGTAGGCTACTCTTAGGTAGATGTACCCCTCGCAATAATAACTTTGGGTAATTGGCCCAACTACTTACGTGAGGAAGCACCCAACGGGTGCATATATTCTCGCAAATTTTCCTCTTGCATGAATATGATGTGGAGGTGTATGATTAACTCTCGGGGGCCTTGGCTGTGTTATCGTTGAAGCAGACATCAGCCAGTTATTGCTGCTTCTTTTGATTTGTGAATCTGCAACATTTTACTCTTTTGTAGGGTTTTAAATGGCTATACTGGTGCAAATGCACTAAGGAGAATGTCTCTGGACAAAGTTGAGCCGACAGAAGTTCATCAGAAACCAGGGCCTTTGCAAACAATATTTGGTCTACCTCCAGACGAGGTGGGTGCTTTTGTTGAACATCGGAATAGTTTTGTCTTGAACCGCTAGATTAGGTGATGGTGTGTTAGTTTTCCCTTCCTGTTTTCTTGCCTTTTGTATTGCTGTACATTTCTGCTTGTGACCACCACATATTAATCTCACTATTGCAGATTGTCCAGCGCAGCTATTCATGTGCACTAGAGAGATCATTTTTATATCACGGGCGCATGTATGTTTCTGCATATCATATTTGCTTCCACTCAAATGTATTTTCAAAGCAAATGAAGGTTTGTACAACACTACTTGATGGTCTATATTATTTCTGTCAGATTAAGGGATTAATTGGATATTTTTCCATAATTATGATCTTGTGGCCGTATTTCACTGATGGTGGTCTGACCAATATATGTTAAAGAAAATGTGTAAGAAACAAAATGTATTAGAAAGGAGTAACTTCCGTATCAGATAAACTGTATGTTCTAGATGCATCACAATACCATAAAAGATGATTTTTGAAGTAGCATTTTATTCTCAAAAATATTGGGGTATTGTATTTGATGTTGGATAAACACAATCATTAATCATATCTGAAATGTATAGATTGTCAAACCAAACACTTTGCTTTAGCTACAATATTCATTTAAGTAGGATGAAACACTTTTGAGGGATAAGAGAACTACATATTGTGTGAGAAGGGTGGCAAGAAGTGGATAGGAGTTTGGTGTTACAAGGAAAGTATTCAATCTGGGGAGGGAATGTGGGGACAGTTTTTGCATAGATGAAAACCGGAGGAAGTCAATTTTCTCTCTTACATAGGAGTCAGACAGGTGGCATTTATAATAGTAGACTATGTGAATGAGAGGCCTATAATATGAAGATATTGTGAGTTTTGGGAAAGATTTCTGAAGAGTGAATTTGGATATGATCTTAATTATACGACCATCCTTTTGTAGTTGAGGTATAGGGTTACCATGAGACTGAGGAGAGGGACGTGTCTAGTGGTTTTTTGATGCTTTTGTAGGCCAAAAATGGCATTTCTTCAAGGCTGTGTTGTTTGAAGATCCTATTCGGTCACTTGTTATAGTCCAGCAGCAACCAATATGCAGTATAATGATAGGGTTTTTATTTTTCTAATGCAAGTGTTATCTTCATGTAATTACTCTGCAGGAGATAAGCCATATTGCTCACTTGTTTATAATGAAAGGACTATTCCTTAAGAGTACTAGTATCCGCAATGAATGGAATCCAAGACAGTAACTTGGAAATGTGATCGCATAATTAAACTTTACCCTTAGGATGTCTACTTAAACGGATGGAGAAAGAAGCTCTAAACTAGTAATAATTAGACTTTAGTGACACCAGTTAGAATTGAGCATGCATTTTAATGGCGTTTGCATCATATTTGACAGGTAATTATTCCCTTTGAAGATATCGATGAGGTCAGTTTTGTACTCTTATTTCATGTTTGTCTGTATTTCTTGAGTTTAATAATATGGAATTTCAATTCCAAAATGATAGGGTTATGTCATTGATGCAGATAAGACGGAGCCAGCATGCATTTATCAATCCCGCTATCACAATTGTCCTGCAAATGGGTGCTGGTGGTCATGGCGTTCCTCCTCTTGGAAGTTCTGATGGTTAGTGATATTAAGCTTTTTATGCTTTCTCAAAAATATTAAGCTTTTATACTTTTAGATATCTTTCTCGAAAATATTTAAGCTTTTTATGTTAACTTGTGTGATTAATATTCCAGAATATACTAGTCTTGCAATGGCTTGGGTAGAGGTTTTTTTTTCCAGTTGGCTTTTACAATGCATAATAATGTACTTGAAGTGTTTGATGTTAGCTATCTATTATCATTGCTAAACACACTTACTTTTGATGGGGCATAGCTGCTTTTGTCCGATTCTGGAAAGTATTTCCCTCCATTAGTTCTCAATACCTACAACAGCAACTACCAGTTTATCCGCAAAGCATGTTTGGGGGGTCGGATGTGCATGATCATACCCCGAACAAGTCCAGAGGTTATTCCGGTTAGACCCATAGGGTCAAATGCACAAAAAAACAGAACAGTCGTGTAAGGATACAGCAAAGGAAGGACAAGCAATGTAAAACAAAAAACAAACCCAAAAGTGGTACAAACACACTCTGGAAAAAGCAGAAGCGCCCTCAAAAACAGAAAGCACACATGGTGCACAAACACACCCCTGAAAACAAACCACATTCACTAACCAACGAAACTATAACCAACCTTAACTCCTTACCTACATCTCCTCTACCTGAATCATCTCCCTCCACAGGGCCCTATCCTCAGTGTGGTTCAAGAGTGTGAGGTCATGTCTAATAACATCCTTCCCGCACTTCTTGGGGTGCCCACTTCTGTGTTGGGAAACCACGAGGGAAAATCCCCACACCTGCACATCAGTGTGCTTTGTTGCCTCCATTGTTTTTCAGAATCTTGCTTCATGTAACTTGTCCCAACCTTGTTTTTCAGAAAATTTGAGGAAATTTCTTATCTCAACAAACATTCCTGATTTATAAAGAATAAAAGTTGTAACGGGATTATATGTTCTTCCTTTTTCAAATCCTCCTCCACCACAAAGAGAAGGAAGTGATTAGCATTTTCTCCAGCTCTTGCATACATGTCATTTTACAGGATCTTTCTCCTTCATGCAGGACCAAATCCCCTAAATGATTTCTGGTCACTTCTCTCTACTTGACTTGAGCTTTCTCGGTGTCTCCATTATCCTTCCAAGTCATCAATATTGCTGATTTCTTGAAGGAATTTTCTCCATTATCCTGTTAGCATTTTTTTCGTTATGAAATTTTGGTTATCTCTATGGACAAAGAATAAGTTCCAACAAGTATATATTGAATTCCAGCAAAGCAAACTATCTGTGTTTTATTGTATTATGTTTAGCAGTTTCATCATTTGTTTCTTGTTTAAACTTCTATTTTCCTGATTTCCAGGGAGAGTTAGGTATATGTTTGCATCGTTTTGGAATAGAAATCATGCAATCAGAAATTTGCAGCGTGCTTCTCAGAATTTTTCTGCGATGGTAGAAGCAGAAAAGAAGGTTTGTGGTATCTATGCCGATATAGATTTTGCTCAACACCTAACCTATATTCTGTGTCTCATGAATTAAGATGGTTAATAGAAGTGCAATTGAAGTCTTTGCCTTTTTTACATGTGGAACGACCTGTATATCTGCCATAGAACCATGTGAAAGCTAAATGCATTCCCTGTTACGTGTATTTGTTTTTTTCTTCTTTTTTCCAATAAGATGATAGTTGAAACTTCACTGAGGTATATAAACATTTTATCAATCAAATTGGTTTCCCAAGTCAGCTTGAAAAGAGAAAATGGCAGCGGTACTACTCCCAAGATTTGGGCATTCGTGAGTGGTTGAGCGCAAGTGCTCAATATTTTTAGTGAAATGTGGTAATCTCTCTAGATCCCGAGTTGAAAAACATCTTATGACCTACTACTTGGTGACAAAGAGATGGAATATAACAAGTCATGGCATGTAAATATTATCATTGATCTATTGTTGATCTATTGTAACCTAGAGCAGGGGTATTGTCAGTCAAATCCAAAGGCAGGGGTGAAACTCTAGGGAAAGGGAAATCCTCTATTTGGAACCCAATACTTTTAAAATCCCTAACAGAGGAGAAAGGTATAGAAATTGTAGAGAGAGGGGAAAATTACAAAGATATGGAGAAAAGCAGAATGTTTGTGTCCCCCTGTATCGATCTTCTTTTCTTTCTGCACCCTGTTTAAGTTCCTCTTGCACATATCACAGTACATGTGATTTTTTGCATATTTTAATCGTTTTTTTTTCTATCAAAAAAAAAAGTTATTTTTTAAAAGACTATACTTGATGCAAATAAAATATGATCCTTTTTCTCTTTCTAAAATTATGCAGGCAACTGCACTTTCTGCATTACGTGCTCATAGCAGCTCCACCAAAAGTATGAGCACTAGCAAAAGTAGGACACAAGAACCTGAAATGGCAAAAGAAGTTGTGCTTGAGACCGAAAAGTTTCAACCTTTTATCAAAGAAGAAGCTCTAGTTGGTATTTATGATGTATGGAACTGCTCCTTATGTCTATAGAAAGGCATTGATTTTCCAGTTCAAATGGTCTTGCTGACATGCGAATTGACTTTCCTGCTCAGGATGTATTCCCAAGTACAGCCGAGCAGTTCTTCCGACTAATATTAAGTGATGACTCAGACTATACAAAGGAATACCGGTTGGCACGTAAAGATTCTGATCTTAATGTATGTAGTACCTTTTTGTTGAACTTGATTTATTACAAGAGTTGTGGTTTTACCTAATGATATAAATTGTAATTTGTTCTAGAACAATAAATGATTTGGTAATGGCCTAAGGAGTTGAAAAGTTACACTAGTCAATATAGAGTCAACATTTGAAATGGCCATGATATGCTTATTTTTGCTTGCACTGTAAGTAACTTGGATCACGTTTTATAAGCAAGCTTCAGACACGCTCTAAATTTGTTTCAAGTGACGCTAACACCTTATAGTATAGTAACTTCAAAATTCTTTAAATAGGTATGCCAATGTTAATGTTTTTTCAGCTCCTTATCCTGTTACCATTGCTACTATTGAACTTTCTTATCTCGTGCTTTTCTTCTCTCCCTGATTCAGCAGGGTTTGTTTTGGATTAGTTTTTCTTTTCTTATTAGTGGAACTTTGCTTCGCACATTTTTGATATTGGATCCTTCACATTGGTATAATGTTTTGGTGCTTTTTTTAATTGCTTACCTATTCAGATTTCTTTTGTAGTCATTTTCAGATTAGTCTAGTTATATAGCCTCTAACCTTTTGTTTCTCTATTTATTAGATAGGACAATGGCATACTGCAGATGAGTATGAAGGTATGGTCAGAGAGTTGACATTCAAATCTTTGTGTAAAAGCCCCATGTGTCCTCCTCAGACCAGAATGACTGAGTGGCAACACATAATCCTGTCTCCGGACAATATGGTATTGGTGCGTCCTTGTTTGTAACAATCATTAATGGTGGTGCTATTTCGATCAAAATTCTTGACTGTCATTGTTTCTATGGCTAGGTATTTGAAACAGTCCAACAGGCTCATGATGTTCCTTTTGGGAACAATTTTGAGGTATGATCAATGCTGTCATGTTGTGGTTACATTTGTATCCATACTTTTTCACATAGATTCCTTACAAGTGTATTCAATTCAAGAATTCGTAGATTGTGGTGAAATTTATATTTTAGCTCCTAACTTTGTTTAACCTTTTTATGATATTTCTGCATGTAATTTCAGTTTGAGAAATTTTTTTATGACATTCTTCTGTGAGATACAAATATATATATATATATATATATATATATATATATATATTTGATTAAGATTTGAACGGATAGGCCTTATGTTGAGTTCAACATTTAAGTGTACTTCAGAACGGATGTACAAATATATTTACATGATCATGCTGCTATGTATAAGCATATTTTTATCTTAAGGACTGTAGAATGACACCCAAGTATCCGATATGTAGCCCTCTATGGTAATGGTTTTTTTTCCTCGTAATCTCAGCTAGTAGTACTTTTCCCCACCTTCTATTTAACTTATTATACAGAAACGTTTCTTGAGATGCTTTCAATATATTAAAATTTTTGGTTCAATGGCTCCTTTTGTTGTTGTATCAGGTCCATTGTAGGTGGCATATTGAGACTAGTTCTGATTCATTGTGCAACATAAGCATAAAAGTTGGTGAGCAACAAATATGTTCTTGGATTATGTATTTTGTTTCTATTTTATCTACATGCATGCTGGTTTTTATGCTATATTACTGAACTGGGAGTGTGTTTATCATGTATATATTGGTCTATAAAATCTACATGTTGAAACCAAGTGCTGTAAGGTTCACAGAGTGGTGTATGATGTAACCAATCATAATTAAATTAATGCTGATTACAGATGAATTGAACTGTGATTATAGATGCGGACGGTTTGTGGGTTCTTTGGAAGGAACACATTGTATCTCACGTTTTGATATTTCCACAGGTGTCCACTTCAAAAAGTGGTGTATGATGCAATCTAAAATCAAGGCAGGTGCCGTGGATGAGGTAAGAATTTTCTTGTTTGGCGGCGAGGCAGTGAGTAAGGGTAATGGGCGGTAATATAAGACAATGAAATTAAATTGGGTGTTTGCAATCGCAGTACAAAGGGGAAGTTCAGGTTATGCTGGAGACTGCGAAGACGTACATTGAATCACGGAATCCTGTTACTGAGGGCAACAATGGGGTTCCTAGCTCTGCAACTGTAATTCCAGAAGATGCATGAAGAAAGGACATTTTTGCATGACCATTCCACATGTTGTATGTGTAACTAGTATGTATGTATGTAATTGTAATTGTAATTGTAATTGTAATTGGTTGCGAGACTGATCCTACCGTTGTAAAATCGCCCGGTCTCTTTTACCTGAAAGAGCAAGTGGTGGCGGTTGCATTGCATCTGCCTTGTAAGTACTGCTGTCAATGGGTTACGGGTAATTGACCCATCCGTTTTACCGATCCACGATAAACGGGTGAAAACCCAAATAAAGTAGGTGATGGGCAGAGCAGGTGGCGGGTTGGATATGGGTGCGAGTTTGTCACCCACCCACCATTCGACCCTTCACCCGTTTCACCCGAACAATCTCCCTAACTCGTTTTAACCCTAGTATAGTATAGTATATAGAAAATTCAACTATTTCCCCCCTTTCTCATTTTTCCATCCCTAATTCTCAATAATCTACCGCATTGGGACACCAACTTTTGTGCCAGTTGGAAATTTTAAAAATTATGTTAACGCACATTAACATTTTGGGATGTATTATTTTTTTATATTGCCTATAAATTTGCATTTTTATTTAAGTATATTGATAATTTTCTTATTATATCAATAGCTTTATATTTTTTTCAAATTGAATTATCAATTACATTGCCTGATATAAAGATACATATAGTGAAAAAAAAATAAAGTACAATGGTTATATATGGGTGAATGGGTCACTTGTATGACCAGCTGGTGACGGATGGTTTGGGTGATCGGTGTAACATTCCATGGGTGTCGGGTAGGTGGGGTGGGTCATTTGTACTCGTCGGTCAGGTGGTGGAAGTGCTCTACCCATCCATAACCCAACTCATTGACAACCCTACTTGTACGTAGTGTTATGGACATGATTTCCCTCCCATGTAGCTGTAATTTATAAAAAGATTTTCCTTCGGTAAATGTTGGTCTCCATCTAGACAATATATTTGGTTTTTATACGATTTGAAACTTTTGCTTTAAGATAAGGTCAATTTATGTTATACTTGTCTAATAGTCTTTTTGGGTTGGTTTCCTCTATTGTTTATCATTGCCCTACATATTCCTACTTTGAAAGTGCATACATCACTTATCCTTCCAATTCCATCCTTTTATTTTTGGTACACTTTCTAAGGTTTCATAGATAGGAAGAAAGTTCCAAGCACTTTAATGATTTCTAATAATGATATCAGCTCTGATTCCGATGTAGAGTTGATCCAAAATGAGATCGAATTACTAATATTGATCCATGATTGATAACTCTTGTTCATAGTGCAATCCTTAGAGTTGATCAATTTTTTTTCTTGAGCATTTTCTTTGATTTTAGTCCTTGGGCAATTTAATTTTTTTTCTTAATATAATATGATTCGTAACAACGCTATTAATGAACATATTCTTTAAATAATATGATAGTTAAAAAATTACTAAAAAAGTAAATAATATTACATAGTAATATAATATATATATATATACACACTATATGTTACAGTTGTGTCTTTTCGAGACTCCACTTTAATTTTGACCCATCTTAAGTTTAAAAATTTAATTCAAAAAATCATTTTTTAATGTCTTTCTTATTCTTATTAATTTTCAATCATCTATATTTTTTTTTCTATCCTTTCCACCTAATATCTATCTTTTTCAGCTATTTGCTTACATTCTTTTTGTGAACTAAAATTATAATTACTTTTTAAAACTTGTATGTAACTCTACAAATTTTTTTTATTTTTTAATCATATATTTATTTGCAACTTTTTTTGGTAAATCGTTTTTTAACTATAGTAGTTGATGCTGAAATTGAAATTACTTTTAAACTGGGTGTTTGTGATAGGAAAAGTATAAGTGGTAAAAACAATATTTCCACTGTCCCTTTTTTCTTCCAAAAGGACACTTGTAACGTTTATTAAAAAACTGTGTAAATTAGTATGAGGATATGTGAAAGTTGTATTGTATGGATAAAATATGAAATTGTTTTGTAATGTAGTAGTGATAAAAAAGCTTGGAAAGAGATAAGTAGATGTAATGACGAGATAATGGGGGTAAAAAGGTAGATAAAATGGGGTAGTTTTATGATTCAATGGAGTGACAAAGTCGAAAAGTGAAAATGTAGCTGGTAAAGTTGGATCGAGTGGATAAAATATGATATTAAGAGGGTGTAAAATAGTAAAGAAAAAAAAGTGCACCTATGAAAGGAAAGAGATAGAGTACGACAACTACAGATTGACGCCAGGAAAAGAATACTGGTGAAACAAATCGGGACAGAGAGAGTAGTAAGTTCTTATATACGTTTAGATTTGAATTTTTTCCAAAATAACTATAAAATAAAAATACTAATTATATAATAAAGAAACATATTGATAAAAAGAAGTATTCGATCCTTATATAAAAACACTAACTAATTATATAAGATTTCATATCAACCTGTTCTTTTTAATAGCTTTATATAAAATTTAAATCAAATTTTTAGTTAAATCAAAATCGTGCTTGTAAGGCACGGGGCCTAATTCTAGTATTGTTACTAAACAAGTGCTAATATTAGCGTATCCCCAAAAAAGTTGCTAATAACACAAATGACTTTAATATTCCTAATTTGCACACAAGGCCTAATCATCATAACTATATACTATAGCGGAGGTTAAAAATAATATTTAGCACGACATGTGTCAACTTTTTATTGGACCGCATCGCTCATCTTTACTAAAACAATTTCATTGGTTAACTTTGATTGTAGACCGCACATGTATGTAAAATATGAATGAATATATATTATTCAAATTGTATAGTAAGTTTTCCTTAAAGATATAGTTTTTTAATCTTACTATATACTAGATTGGAGAATAAAATAATAATATAGAAAATATAGAAAAATATATGTCAACTCCAATTAGATATATAATTAAAATTATAATCCATACACATTAAAATAAATTCTATAAAATCTTAGGAGTATGCAATCCTTATACAAAAAATTATAATCGTACAATCTTTGTTCGATTAAAATAATATATTATAGCGAAAATACAACATTATTACAATAAGTCCTATAAAAAAGTTAAATAAAATCATATAGTATTTTATATCAAACTATTTGTTTGAATAACTTTATACATTATTTAAATTAAGTTTTTAGTTAAACCAAATTCGTGCCTTGAAGGCACGGGAGTAATACTAGTAAATATATGAAGATCATGCCCAATTTAATTGGATAACTATCGAACTATATTTTGTTTTTCATTCTTAAGAGAACAAAATATAGAAAATGTAAATCCAAAAAAAAGATGAAATGCCAAACTAAATATGATATTTGAAAAAAAAAAAACAGTTTGCACAATCATAATCATATACTAACATTGGAACTCATTGAAATTGAGCACGACACGTGTCAACTTCTCATTCGACTACATCACCCATCTTTATTAAAACAATTTAATTTGTTTAATTAGTTGAAATTTTATTGTAGATCCAACATTGGAACTCTTCTTATCTACTAGTTTCCATTTTATTTTTATTTTTAAAAAATAAACTTCAAATTTATATACATAATGTTGGGACGATATTAAGGACGTCAGTCATTAATATCTAACCAATAATGAACGTCTCTAGTTTTGATAATGACAAACTCAACGGTATTTAATAATTGTCCAAGTGTTTATCTCAGGTAAGTCCAGAGGAGTCCATTAGTGAAAAGGACAACAAGTGAATGAGAGTCCCTAAGCAGTAGGGACGCACTCCATCAGAATATCCAAAACTGAACAAAAGAATGGAGTCCCTACGAGATAAGACGGCGTCCTCATCAAATAGGGACGCGCGCCTAAATACGGAAGAAGTTCAAAATTCAAACCAAGGCCGCCCCAACATGATTACATCATAATCGGCCGTAGTCCTCAAAAGGAAGCTTCCTATGTCTGAGCACGTGCAAATACTTCCAAAGAAGTCGCTTTCCAAGAGATGGTCCCCTGACCACGCGGAGGCTTCCCAAGCAGTGACAGAGTTGACATCCTCAAGATGCAAATCGCACCGTTGATGGAAGACGACAAATCCTGCAGAAGATTCAGAGGACGCTATAGGACAAAAGCCACTACCGCTATAAATACCCCCAAGGGTTATGCATAGCGGTGTGGACTGTGAAGGTTTTCTCTCGAGCTCACTCCCGAAGCATTCAAGTTCAAGAACGAAGATCAAGAAGATCAAATAAGCTTGAAGCGAGAGAAGAAAAGTCCAACCACATCAAATCCAAAACAAATCACAAAGAGTTAGAAAGTTAGTTTGTCTCTCACGACTTATTGTGAGAGACGTGAGTGTTTAGCTTCCTTATAGCTAAGAGAGTTAGGTTACTTGTTAGGCTCAAAGGAGAGGTTACTAGTGAGACTAAGGACGCACACTTAGCTCAGAGAATTGTAACCGCTCGCCTATACGTTGTAAGGACTCTCTCTAAATAAAATAAGGACGGCTATTCGAAAATCCTCCACGGAGGTAGAGGTTTACCCATAAGACTTTTATTCCGCTGCATTTAAGGACGCCCTTAACTCTGTTAAGGACGCCCATGCTACTGACTTACGATCCAACAATTGGTATCAAAGCTAATGGACGGGCCCGCATAAGGAGGGTTTGTGAAGTTGGTTTCCTTAAGGCGGGGCTGAATGTACGTCACCATAAAGTAATGGAGGAGACGTTGGACCTTCTCAGGGTGACTTTGGATAGACGCCCTGTGGCAAATGTTAGCAAGAGTCTTGGGTTCCCTTTCAAGCCAGTCCTCAATCAAGGAATCGAGTTCAGGATGGCGTTTGGGTTGAGCGGGGAGTCTCATGAACGTGGACATTTTGGGGCTCCCTTGTTCTGGTTCAGGCTTGAAGGGTTTTTCTAGAAATTTAAAGCGTTTTTGAGGTTGGGATTGGGATTGGGATTGGGATTGCCGTTTTTGTGGCTGAGGAGGAGTGGTGGAAGGGCGGCGATGGGGTTGAGATTGCGAAGAATGAGGGTGGCGCGATTAAGCTTGCCTCCCAACATTTTGTGCTCTCGAATCCATGGGGGACCGGCCTTTCACCGGAGTTATCGACCTCGCCGCCGAAGAAGATGAGGGTTTTGAGGTTTTGGAGGTGTTTCTTGTGTTGGACATTGAGAAGAATGGAGTTTTTTATAGAGGAGATTAGGCCTTGATTTCGAGATTTGGGAAGAGAGATTTCCGGATATGAGCAAAATGGCGAAGATGGCGAAGAGAGATTTCAGTGGATTCAGTCGGCTATTTATAGGAAGAAGACAGGGCAAAAGGCGAAGGCAACATGGTCTTTTGCTTTGGCTTCTCCACCCTTGTCCTGACGCGTGTAATACTTCTTCGCTAAGTAACAACTGTTTTCCACCCGTTACACAGATCCCGAGATTTGCGTCCAAAATCTCTGCGACGGTTCACCTTCCC
This sequence comes from Polygonum maritimum, assembly GCA_963924305.1. NCBI lineage: Eukaryota > Viridiplantae > Streptophyta > Magnoliopsida > Caryophyllales > Polygonaceae > Polygonum > Polygonum maritimum. The sequence continues at coordinate 31,440,467 of OZ002729.1, forward strand.
GTTTTCAAAATTCAAACGGCCACAATTCAGCAAAGGACTCTGACTTGACGTCCTTACAAAACCACAAACCTCTTTCTGAGAACTGTAACCCTGCGTCCCAATGCTGAACTTAACAATCCGACTCTGAGAACTCTGCACAGGCGTCCTTAAGACTTTGACAAGCTTCCCTTGAATCACTTCGAACCATTTTTGAAAATCAAACAAATACATCCCGTAAAGTAAAAACAAAGAAGGCTCATAGGACGCTTTTGCAAGATTCTTGGCTTAAGTAAGCTTAGAGTTCTCATCATTTCGGCTTATAATGAGGGTTGGGAGATCAAGGATACTCTTGAGATCAAAAGAGAATTGATAGACGTTCCAAAACAAAAGCAAAACACATGTCTTAGACTAGCGTCCTTTCAAGATGACATTAAATGCATGACATACTTTAAAACAAGTTCTCAACAAAACATAGTCAATCATTGAGGGAATAATTGAACGGGACTTGATCATTTAAAAGTTATCACCCCCAAGAGCAACCTAAGGTGCTCAAAGGGATGTCTACCAAGTGCTTTTGTGAAAATATCGGCCACTTGGTCCTCAGTCCCAACATGATCCACTCTAATCAATCCTAGTTCCACATTATCACGAAGAAAATGATGTCTAATATGAATATGTTTGGTTCGTGAATGATGAACAGGATTTTTGGCAATGCTTATTGCACTAGTGTTGTCACACAAGATAGGGACTATATCAAGGAACGTACCATAGTCTTCCAATTGGTACTTGATCCAAAGGACTTGTGAGCAGCACGAAGCAGCAGCAACGTACTCAGCTTCTGCAGTTGAAAGCGTCACGGAATTTTGCTTCTTGGATTCCCATGACACAAGGCAGGAGCCTAGGAATTGTGCCATTCCAGAAGTGTTGGGACAATGTTAAGGACGCCTTTTGTACTTAACATTGTGCCTAGCGTCCCTTGGTTTTGATATGACAAACTCGCTCTGATCTAATAAGTTGTCCGAGTGTTTCAGGAACGCAGGTCATGAAAAGGACAACAAGTTGAGTAGCCGTCCTTAAGGTGTAAGGACGCTACTAATCTGGATAAGCGACTTGGCATGATTCTACAAAAAACGCCGTCCTTTATCATTACACAGGAGTCCTCTCAAGGCTGACCGACAAGGTGACATCACCAGACAAGCCTTGATCATGATCACCACGTGGAAGCAAATCTTGTACACCAGTCCATCACCACGTGGAGACCGATCCTATAGCCAAATCCAACGGTAATTGTCAGGAAGCTTCCCTCATCACTTCTAGAGACACGTGGAAGCTGATCCTGTAGCAGAGTTTCTGAAGGGCATGATCGTCAGAGAATGATGCCCTTCCTTAGGTCACTATAAATACTCGTCCAGAGCATTTATTGTGACTTGACGCTTCCAGAGAATATGCAGAGCATATTGTCAGTCACTCAAGAACACCAAGAACATCTCAAGAACACGTGAGACTTAGGTGTTAGATCGAGTGAGAAGCGTTCACCAAAACCAAACTTGTTTGTAAGAGAAAACCCAAAAAAAGAGAGACAGTCCTTATGACGAACTGTAAGGACATGCTAATAGCGTCCTTTAGGAGATTAAGTTAGGTTACAGTTACAGGTTTAAAGGGGTATTACTAGTGGACTAGGCACGCATTCTAAGTGCCAGAGAAGTGTAATCACTCGCCAGTGTAATTGTAAGAACTCTTAATAAGAAAGGAAAGAAGCTATTACAAAATCCTCCAAGGAGGTAGAGGTTTACACTCAAGGACTACTTTGGACTTGAGTGGTTCCTCTATAAATAGACACGTTCCTTACTTATCTGTTTCTTCACTTGTTTAGTCTTTTATTTCCGCTGCAACTAAAGGACGCCCTTAATCTTTATTAAGGACGCCCTTAACATTATTAAGGACACCCTCTCTGTTGACTAACGATCCCAACAATTGGTATCAGAGCAGGGGCTCTAGATTTCTGTTGAGTTGCAGGTGAAGATGGATATGGAACCAATTGGAATTAGTAGTGTGAAGCCTCCACGTGTCACGGACGGCAACTACAACTGTTGGAGAACCAGGTTCGAGAATTTTGTTCGTAGTCAAAATTACCAGTGCTGGAAGGTGATTAAGGACGGTGACCTTAAAGTTCCTCCTGCCATGGAAAGGCAAAGAGGAAGTCTGGGGTCCAGATAAGTTTAAGCTTATGGAAACAAATGCCAAAGCTATATGTTTCCTGCAGACGTCCCTCTGCGAAAGGGACGCTACTCGAGTGAGTCATCTTTCTACAACTAAGCTCCAGTGGGAAGCACTTGGGAAGTACCACGTAGGGACGCCAGAGATGAAGGAAGACGTCCAGTTGGAAGCTAAGAGAGACTTCTACAAGTTCAAGATGTTTCCAAATGAAACTATCACCGACTACTCTTTCCGCTTTGAAGGCCTTTTGACCAAGTTGAAGAACTTGGGAATTCCTGAATCTGAGATCTCTTTGAGAACAAAGGTTCAAGTGTTGATTGATGGCCTAACAGGAGTATGGAACTTTGACAGGATGACTTTTAAGGAAAACCAAGCTAATAAAGGACTGTCAATGGAAGAGATCTATGGAAAGCTAAAGGCGTACGAAGCCAGAAGGAATAAGGACTTGCTTGAGCTAGGAAAGAATCCTCAAACTGAACTGGCTTTGAATCTTGAAGCCAGGACGCAAGAGCAAGAGATCTATAACCATCGGCAAAATGAACTGGCCTTGATGCTTGAGGCAAAGACAAAGGAGCATCGTGACAATCTACGTCTTCAAGCCTTGCTAGAACGTCAAGGAAAGTCAGAAGAGCAAATTGCCGAGGAAGATGAACTAGCTCTCTTGCACAAAACTTTGCGTTCATGGGTCAAGAGAGGCAAAATCTCAAAATTGAAAATGCCTTACAAGAAAGAGAGTCCCAAGCTCACTGAGGCAGAAATGAAGGAAGTGACATGTTTCAAATGTAACAAGAAGGGTCACTTCGCCAAGAACTGCAATTCTGGAATTTCGGGAAAAGAATTGAGGAAGAAAGCACTGATTGGCGCTTATGAGGCTGTCTTTTGACAATATACCCCAAGTTCTTCATTCTTTGTCCAATTTCACTCCTTCCTTAAATCCTGATTTCTAGAGCCAACCTAGATGAGAAAAAGCAACCTTATAGTCATAGCTGATAAATTTACAAGGTTTACCATCACAACAAGATCAATTATTTTCTAAGTTTTGAGTATGAATATTCTCAAAAGAATAAAATCAACGTCCATGAGAAGGCAACATTGCTAAGGCATAAAATAGCATTCCCCCATGAAAGAAGATTAAATATTGTATGTACACACAAAAAATTTTACCCTCAAACAACAGTAGAATACAAGCACCACAAACATCAGATGCAAAGATTGTATACCTACATAGCTGCATCAACCATTTTCAGGGCTTTAATTCTTGAAGTTTCAACAATTTCGGGAACATGAGATGCTGACTCTTGAGCATCTAATCTAGAGCAACCAAAAGTTACATGGCCACGGTCATCTAGACCAGTTATTGCCTTGTTTGGAGGTTGCAGGATGTTCCCTTGATATGTGTTTCGTTGCCTTAGGTTATGCAAAGCACATGAAACCTACAGATGAAAGCAGCATATTAAGAACATCCATATGATTCAGTGTGAAGTTAGAGAGTAAGGATACACACATCTATCCCTATCTTTGTGTATTTTTCTAGGGTTTGGGGACAATAAAGCAAAAGAAAAAAAGTGACATGCCTGATTAAAGACTTCATCTAATTGCACAAGCACTGTTGCATATTGTTTTTTGAAAGAATCTACATCTCTGAGAGAGTATTCTTCAGACACATCATCATTCATGCGCTTCAGCTCGGTCACCAGAGCGTTCTACATATGAATATATAATTAGGTGGATAAATCCTACCTTGAAATAGTCTTAGAACATGAATACTAGTCACTCATGCTTCAAGCACAAGGAAAATATTCAAAACAAATCATTCTATCAAGAGCACGAGACAGCTCTTCCAGAGCCCGGATGTCAGCTTCCTTAGCTTGCATCTGGGACATAATAGAAGGATGAGAAACTACAACATGTTGCGGACTAACAACTTCCCCATACCCAAACTTTATTTGTGTGATTGGACTACTTACAGCCTCTTGGGAAATAAATATATGTTTTACATGATTGCAACACAAATTCAATCATTATAGCAAAATTTATTTTCAATCCTATAAATAGAAAAAAAAACTCCAGACATACACATATGCTGGAGATACCAACTTGTTGTGTAGATAAAAAAATCGCATAGCTAATAACAGGATACATTAACAAATCAGCAGGATCTAAATTCTAATTACCTTTCCTTGGAGCAATAAATTATTGTTGAGAATAGATGTTGGGTCATAAGGTTGGCCATCTACATTCTCCATCTTTCTGATTGGAGCTGTTGAACGGTAAATTTTAATGATGGAGGTGGTATTGTTGGACTTAAATTTTAATTAGGTCCAAGACTTAAATGACCCAAATATGTCATAAGGAGGAAATAATAATAAAACAAATTAGACAAAAAAAAGAAAAAAAAGAAAACAAATAAGTTGGAGTTGATGCGCACATATGCGTACAAATGTGGGGGAGTTTCTTCTCCACGACATGGAGTGGGCCCCACTTTTAAAAAAAAGAAAAAAAAAGAAACAAAAAGAAATGGGAGTTGGTGGGGGCTAATTGGTGGCAGTTTCTTAAAGAAAATTACCCCACTACCTTTGGATTTTTGAGCCAAGAAGTAACGGCTCTACCTCTCTCTTTATGTATTTGTGTGGTGGAGGGCCCTTTTTGATCAGCACAAAAGAAGAAAACAAAAATCACCCATTTGAAGAAAGCAAAAGAAACAACTGACGCCAAAACAGAGAGAGGAAGAAAACAAAGCTCAAGAAAACAAGAAGGTAGTTCGTTTAATTCTCCTTAAAAAAAATTCATTCTCATTGATTTTCAAATTCCACTCTTCGTTTTGTTTTTAAATTTTACTCTTGTTATTATCAAAATTCCAGTCTAGAGAACCTAATGAGGATCTCTTGTAAACCTGCATTATTTCTTTTTAAATCTGTTCAATTGTTGCGTATGAAAAAGCCTTTGACTGAATTTGCTTTCTTTGGTGATACAAATCATACCCTTGATCTTAATTAAGGTCATATTCAAATTTTCCAACAAAAAAAACAGGGCTTAATTAAGCCTTCATCTACCCAAATTTTTCTACCGAAAAGGATCAAAGCAAAAATCAAAGTACATAATTATGTACCAAATTTGATGTCACTTTCGATCTGGAACTAACTAGTTCCTGTGACTTGGAAATTAATTAATTTCCCCCTTGATTAATTAATCAAAGCCGGTTTGAATGTGCCCAGTACAAACGGTGGGGCTGCATCATCCATGAAACCAATTGGTTTATTGCTTTTTGGTTAATTAAGAGGCAAAAGTTTGTCTAGTCTCCTCATACAAGCCGAACAACACAAGATAAAGAAGAAAACAAACAAATAGTAAAAATTGGCACATGGGAGGAGAGAAGAAGGATGATGTAATGATGGGACAAGTCATGAGCTTAAAAATAAAATATAGTAAATTTAATTAATGGGTAGTACAAAGTACAAATGTAGAAGAAAGCAAAGTAAGACAAAAGGCAAAACCAATTCCCTTTGTTTGGTTACGTAAAAGAAGAAAAGATTGGGGGAGTAAAAGAAGAAATCCTTTGGGTATAAATCCTCAATTACAAAAGCACAACTTTTTGGTTTCTACGTAAAAGAAGAGGAAAAGAAAAACCTCAAGGAAACTTAAAGTTAAAATTAATGGAGGAAATTGCATACCTTGAAATCAGATGAGTAAAATTACACTGACTTGTACCATATGTGTAGCCAAGTCTGCAGCCTGATATCTAAATATATAGGGAAACACCTTTGGAAAAAAAAAATCAAAATCAAATCAAGATATAATCTTATTTAGATATCTTTAACAAAAAAATCTGGGCTAAAAAAAAAAGAGGACGAACAGATATTTCAAAATCTTGTTCGGACAGATATTTGAAAATTTGTTTCAAAACTTAGGTTAATTTAAAACCTACACGGATGGTTATGGAATTGGTTAACATAATTGATGGGCTTGGTTAATTAATTAGGCCCAAATTGCGCGTACGTATCAAATGGGCTTAGCTAGCCTAGCTTAATTCAATCAACATGCAACGTAGCAAGATACAATTATATAAGCATGCATGTGTCTATGGAAATGATTTGTTTTGCTATAAAATTGACCCATCTATGTGAGATAATTACGAGAATGACCCGATGAGGGATTAAAAAACTCTTTTGGGTTAGTGGTCAACTATCAGTTATATAGTAATGACCATAAATCAAATAAAATAAAATAAAAAAATCAAGAACTACGTATAGATTTGATCCCTTTTAAAAGGGTATGTAGGAAATTCGACATAAAATAATTTGTTTGTCGAGTTCAATCGCAATTCCAAAACGGACTTTAAATTGTCTTATATGGAGAACTACGTAAAGACTTGACGCCCACAAAAGGGCTACGTAGGTAACTCGATCAAATATATCGAGCTCAGTCGCATGTCCCAAATTAAATCCAATTAGAAAATACGCACTAAAAATTTTGTGCACGCCAAATGCGAAAGGATTAGATCACTCTTCCTAAAAGGTGGATTTAATTTTATTCGCGTCATGCAAATGATAGTTGGAACGGAGCTAGATAACTTTTCCTAGAAGGTGGGTCTAGTCTCGTTCTTCTGATGCATGAAAACAACCACACACACACAAAAATTAAAATACATCGAACTACATGAGGCTTGATTCTCCGTAAGGAGATATGTAGGCAACTTGTTAGAACACGGGTGCAGCCCAAATCTTAAAACAAACCAAAGTATTTGTATTTGTACAACTTTTAATCGAAAGGGTCGTAAAAAAAAAGGGTCGAACTCAACTTTAAAAAATCAAATAAAATATGTTTTGTGATTTTTACATATTTTTACTCAACATATTTTTGGCACGCCCAGTGGGACCTTTTCCTTTTCATCTTTAAGTTGTGCATTTACTAATATTTGATCATGTTTTTGGTTGCAAGGAAATGGCATCAACGGCGATCGTGAAATTCAATGAGCTTCCCGCCACCTTTGTTGTGCAAGGAGGTCGTTGGGTCCGCCGAAAGTCCTTTTCTGTGGCATTTGACATTTCCAACAAGGAAATCCATGCTAGGGTCCCGTTGGAAAACTCCTTTGGACCGCTCCGCCACTTGGAGGAGCAAAGTGACAACAAACTCTATGCTAGGAGTGCACGAAGGCCTATCATTCGAGTCATCAAGGGAAATGATAGGTTTGTTGCAAATCCAACGGCCCCGAAAGCTAAGAAAACCAACAAAAAAAGGGGCCGCAAGAATGGCTCTAAGCGCTCAAAGGCGGGGCCACTTCGCAAATTGGCCAATTCTCCTGCTTTGGCCCAAGCCAATGCCACATTGTGGCGGGCCGCAAAGGATATTTTGGGCCCTAAGGAGGTTGCACCTACTCCTCCGACAATTGCTCCGAGGCAAATTCTCATAGGGTTTATCCCTATTATGCTAGGCCAAGCTGAACAAGTATGCTGGCTTCTTATGCCGAGGAGGAGGTGCAATCAAAGGCTCCAAAGATCAAGGTGATTAAGCCTTCAAAAGCCAAAAAGGTCCAAGCTCAAAAGGAGATAAAAAAAGTGGACACTCTCAGTGATGTTCCAAGGAAGGATGCAAATTTGTGTGCTTCTGGGAGCTTGAGTGTACAAACAGCTCAACCTCATGATGGCCCGATTACGAGATCAAAGGCCAAAATGATTTCTTATGCTGATGTAACTTCGAGGCCGCCTAGTCCAACGAGCTCACATCATGAGGAAGATCCTGGCTCTCCGTTATACGGTGATTTAACTTCTCTTTTTCAAGAGGAGGAGTTCCCTTCAATGGAAGGACAAGCAAGAATCATCGTACAAGATGAGTCTGAAAATATGCCTGTGCTGATGACGGGCACGTCTAGTGTTGAAGAGCAACTTCAAGAGTTGCGCACAAGGCTTGCCGAAAGGGATGATCAAATAGCTTCTCTTATGGCCCGAATCAATAATCAAGAGCAGGAAAGTAGAACAGAGCAAAGGAGAGCGAATGATGAAGGTACTAGTGCTGGCTCGGCCATTTCCCCACAAGAAATAAGGGACTTGATTGCGCGAGGGATCCGCGTGTTCCAAGTCGCACAAAACCCTCCAGTTCTCGGTTATAGAAAACCTTATCCAGTGCATTATGATACAGTTCCGTTTCCTCCGGGTTACCAAAGGCCAAGCTTTGATAAATTTGACGGTCTCCATGGGTCACCACATGAGCACCTTGCTCACTTTTACTCAGTTTGTGGTGAGGCCCCTACGAGTGATGCCCTTTTGCTTAGACAATTTGTGCAGTCATTGAAAGGACCCGCATTCACATGGTATACCCAACTTCAACCAGGATCGATTCAGACTTGGGATGACCTACAAAGGGCATTTTTCGCACAGTTTGTAAGCTCAAAAGCAAAGGTTTCCATTATGGATCTTGCAAACACTCTCCAACGACCAAATGAATAAGCAAATGATTTCATAGCTAGGTGGAGAAGTTTAAGACTCCAATGCCCTGAAAAATTAAGTGAAGAAGCTTGTGTCCAAATGTGTACAAATAACTTGATTCTAGCCGTACATGTAGGAAGTGCTGAACCTCTAGCTTTTGATGCCTTGGTATCGAAGGCTTGCAACGTTGAAAGACAATTAGCTAGAGGAAAGTCAAGCATAAGTCGATCTCATAATGGAGATATAAAAAGAGAAGAGGGTAGAAGGTCCAACAAGAAGGGAGAGTCGATGGCTACCTTCATCAAACCCACTAGTAAGAAGCATGTGGGTAATGAACCTAAGACGCAAGGAAAAGGAACTAGGGAGTCTTTTAAGAGATTGACTCTACAAGAAAGAAAGGAGAAGAAATATCCTTTTGATGATTGTGATGTCCAAGGGATATTTCAAGAATTGATGGCCGCTAAGCTTGTAAATCTCCCCGAACCAAAAAGGCCGAGCGAAGTTGGAAAGACCGATGACGCGAGATATTGCCCATATCATCGCATCATTAGTCACCCGATTCAAGATTGTTATGTCTTGAAGGACATAATAGAGAGGATGATTAAGAATGGGGAGATAGAGATTGAAGGGACATCAACAAAAAACCCCACAGCTTCAGCGAACACAATCTCTACAATTGAGATCGCCGAGGCACTTCCATCACATCAAGAGTCCATAGAAACATCTGAAATGCCAGGTCAAATGGAAAATATACCTACAGTGTCGTTACCTCCGATGGCAATACTTGTGCAATTCAGGGTGCATGATGAAGTCTGTATTGTATGGGCGTACCCCGAAATGCCAAGAGAAAGCCCTGAGGAACCTACATTGTATGAAGTCATGATGTGCTCAGATATAGAAGAGTCATACTCAACCGACGATGATCTTAGTGCATCCGACTGGCAAACTTGTGCGAGTCGAAAGAGGCCGCAACCTAAGAAGATTCAAACTTTGAGCTCTACAAGTCCCAAGGCGGTAAAGAGAAATCATGGGAAGAGAAAGAATAAGAATAAATTCAAAAAGGGGAAAAAGATAGAATCCGAGGTGTCTGACTCTGATGAAGAATATGTTCAACCTAGCAGGATGCGAGTCACACTAAAAGATTTTATCCCTAAGGAATTTCTTAAAGACGATTCGTCAGAAGATGACGCTTTCTGGGGTGAAGAGATCGCTCATTGTTGCATGGCCACTTGGGCTGATATGTGCGAGGAGCAAGAGTTAGAGGCCGATGAGGTTACTCTTCGCTCGGGTCGCCAACTTGCATCACCGAAGTCTAAAGAGAAAGAGAAGGATGAGTCGTCTTCAAACAATGACTCTAGAAAGACAAACTTTGATTAAGGAGTAGTCAAAGAAACTCCTAGTACATCCTTGAAAGAAAAAGAGAAGATACGAGAGTCGCAAAGTGGGCATGTTCATCAAATACCACCCTCTTTTCGCAAAGCCCCATTCAAGGAAAAGATCAAGTATGATGTAATTGGTCACTTGAAGCGCATTCCTGCACGCCTGAGTGTATATGATGCATTGCAGATGTCGCAAGAGTTAAGAAAGGCACTTATTCAAGCTCTTATGGACCTTGAGGATTATAAAGACCAGGTTGAGCCGGCTGAAGCCAATGACGTGTCTTTTTCTCCACATACTCATTGCACCTCATGTATGGCATGCATTACATTCTCTGACGAAGATCTACAATTAGGGGAGGAGTATCACAATCGACCATTGTATGTCACAGGTCTTATTGGTGATACGAAAATCAACCGGATCCTTTTAGATTGCGGATCAGCAGCAAATCTCCTTCCTTTAAGGATCTTGAGGACCATGGTGTTGTCTACGAATCACTTGTCACCCACTTTGCTTACTATTCAAGGCTTCAACCAAGTGGGGCAAAAAGCAATGGGTACCATTGCATTGAAAGTGATGATGGCCGACTTGTACAAGGATGCGCTGTTTCATGTGATAGATGCTGACACGTCCTATAATGCCTTATTGGGGCGACCATGGCTTCATTCCAGTAGATCCATCGTTTCCACACTTCACCAATGTTTAAAATACACTGATGAGTACGGAAATGAAAAAACTATTCGAGGGGATCAAAATCCATTTCATGGTGGAAGTGTCAATTACACGGATGCTAAGTTTTACAAATCGGTTAACTTTGATCCTAAAGTATCCACGAATGGAGGTGAAAGTAGCAAGAAGCCTCGAGAAAATGAGCCAATCTTGAGCATTACTCAATCATCAAAATCCTCTCTTAGAGAGAGAGATGAAGGAAAGAGTGTGCACCCTAAAGTGTTGTTTAAATACACACCAAAGGACAAGAGACAAGCTGGTCAAAAGCCTTTAAGCTCAATTGAGAAGACCATACACTCTCTAATGACTAGTTATACTTGTCCCCTTCGAAAGATAAACCAATCTGTACCAGAAAAGACGTTGGTGATTCATAAGTCCTTTGAAGACAATAAAAGAATAGTGATAAGAGAAGAGCCTTCTAGTTCTTCCATCAAATCTTTTCCCTTGCAATCACGCAAGTCAAAAATGAAGACGCAAAGGTCAAAATTCTCCTCTTCAAAGAGAAAAACTTCATGTGAATCTTGCGAACAAAGGTTTGTTGAGAATTTACAAGTATCTCATGAAGGAGGTATCTTGACGGCCAAAGCGTTAGAGCCCATGACCTTGACTCTGAATGAGCAAAGCCTATTCTTGGAAGAAGGGGCAACAACACCTCGAGTGTCAGTGTTTAAGAGGCTCGACTTAACATCAAGAAATGAAGTAAAGAGACCTTCTGTATTCAATAGGCTTGAGGGGGTTGGCGACTCTGAAAATACGAAGAGCCACATCCAAGTCACCAAAAAGTGGAGAATCAAGAAGAAACAAAAGTCAAAACATCTCGTACAATGCTTGGATGATGTTGAGGATGAAATGGGACAAGTGAACATGACATCACTTGAAGAGTCTCCGAGTCGTGAGTCTCCTGAAGAAGTCGCCAGTGATGATGTGTCACAGGATTTCATTAACACAATCCAACCCGCGCCACCTAAAATGGAGGATGGTGGCCAAGCCACAGTTGATGAACTTCAAGAAATCAACTTGGGGAGCATTGAGGATCCTAAACCTGTTCTCGTAAGTAAATTACTAACTGACGAGGAAAAGGTGGTGTATGAACAACTCCTTATAGAGTACAAAGATGTATTCGCTTGGGAGTACCAAGATATGCCTAGTTTGGATCCGCGAGTTACGACACATAAGCTTTCTATCTCAGAAGACAAACAACCAGTCAAACAAGCACAACGTCGCTTTCGCCCCGAGTTGACAGTTCAGATCAACGTTGAGGTCAAGAAGCTTATTGATGCTGGTTTCATTCGAGAAGTCCAATATCCAATTTGGTTGGCCAATATCGTCCCCGTGAGAAAGAAAAATGGAAAGCTTCGCATTTGTGTGGATTTCAGGGATTTAAATGAAGCATGTCCCAAGGATGAATTCCCTTTGCCCATAACAGAGTTATTGGTTGATGCTACCACAGGATTCAAAGCTTTATCATTCATGGATGGCTTTTCGGGGTATAATCAAATAAAGATGGAGCCCGAAGATGAAGAAATGACAGCCTTCCGAACACCACAAGGCACGTATTGTTACACAGTGATGCCATTTGGCTTGAAAAATGCTGGGGCAACTTATCAAAGGGCCATGACAGTCATCTTTCATGATTTGCTTCATCATTCTTTGGAATGTTATGTTGATGATCTAGTGGTAAAAACAAGGGAACGTGAGGACCATTTGAGCGACCTCCGAGAAATCTTTGAAAGGTTAAGAAAGCACCAGCTGAAAATGAATCCTCTCAAATGTGCCTTTGGTGTTACGTCAGGAAAGTTTCTTGGTTTCGTTGTTCGATGTCGAGGAATTGAAATTGATCCTGACAAGATCAAGGCTATCATGCAAATGCCACCTCCAAGAAACCTTCGTGAGCTTCGGGGTTTGCAAGGAAGACTTGCTTACATTCGACGTTTCATTTCAAATCTAATGGGGCGATGCCAACCGTTCTTAAGGTTAATGAAGAAAGATGCTCCTTTCATATGGGATCAATCATGTCAAAACGCTTTGAATAGCATCAAGGAATATTTGATGAGCCCACCAATCTTAATGGCACCAATTCAAGGGCGACCGTTGATCTTATACACTACAGCTCTTGAACAATCCCTAGGGGCCATGCTGGCTCAAAACAATGATGAAGGAAAAGAAAATGCCTTGTACTACATCAGTCGAACCTTGGTAGGAGCAGAGCGTAATTACTCCGCCATGGAGAAGATATGCCTTGCTTTAATATTTGCCGTACAAAAATTACGACATTATCTCTTGGCACATCAAATCACATTAATCTCCAAGGCCGATCCATTAAGGTACATCTTGTCTAAAACCATACTGTCAGGGAGATTAGCCAAATGGGCTATGCTCCTAGCACCCTTCGACATCAAATTCGTACCTCAAAAGGCGATTTAGGGGCAAGTTATAGCCGATTTCTTGGTTGCTCATCCAACACTTGACGATCAAGAGTTGTCATATGACTTTCCAGATGAAGAAGTCCTTGCGATAGAAGAAAGGCCATGGCGTTTGTACTTTGATGGTGCTGCAAGGAAAAATGGAGCTGGTGTTGGCATTGTATTTGTTACACCATCAGATGGAATAGTGCCTTATTCATTTTCTCTCCTAGAATTGTGCACCAACAATGTAGCAGAGTACGAGGCACTCGTCATCGGTCTTGAGATAGCTTTTGAATTGCATGTTGATGCATTGAAAGTGTTTGGTGATTCTCAACTAGTCATCAGACAACTAAACGGTTTGTATGAAGTCAAGAATTCAAATTTAATTCTCCTTCACCAAAGAGAAAAACACCTCATTGGCCAGTTCCGCCAAATAGAGGTAGTGCATATATCAAGAGCTGAAAATGATAAGGCGGATGCTTTGGCCAAATTGGCAGCTTCCTTGATGTTACCTGATCAAAGAGAAATCCAAATCACAGTTGGGGAACGCCACTTACTTACTCCTGCTTTAGAGCGGCTTAACCCAATTGAAGAGGTCAACGTCGTCTCAGTCTATGAGATTGAAGAGGATTCTGATTGGCGTCAGCCAATAGTTGAGTACCTTCAGCATGGTATATTGCTAGACGACATGAAAAAGAAAGTTGATGTCAAGCGACGAGCCTTGAGGTTTGTAATAAAAAATGATACATTGTACCGTAGATCCTTTGATGGAGTACTCCTTCGGTGCTTGTCAATAAAAGAGGCCCATCATATTCTTGCACACACCCATTCGGGTATATGTGGGGCACACCATACCGGCCCTAAGTTAGCCGATCAAATCAAACGATTGGGTTATTATTGGCCGTCTATGGTGAAGGATGCAATGGAATTCGCTAAGGCATGCCATGCTTGCCAAGTTCATAGCGACTTCATTCATCAATCACACCAGTTGCTCCATCCAACTGCTTTGTCGTGGCCATTCAATACATGGGGTCTCGATGTTGTAGGGCCCATCAGCCCATCGTCATCCCGTGGTCACCAATACATTTTGGCCGCGACCGATTATTTCTCAAAATGGGCCGAGGCAATATCATTGAAAGGGGTAGGGGCAAAAGAAGTGGTCAATTTCATAAGGGTTCATTTAATCTATCGATACGGTGTTCCCGCAAAGATAATATCAGACAACGCCCTGTACTTCAAGAATCAGCAAATGACAAGATTAGCTGAGAAGTTTGGGTTCAATCACAGCTTTTCGTCAAGTTATAACCCTTCTTCAAATGGCCAAGCAGAGGCTTTTAATAAAGTGCTCTGTAAAATTCTTAAGAAGATGGTGTCAAGATCGAAAAGAGATTGGCATGAAAGATTGCCAGAAGCATTGTGGGCTTATCGAACTACGGTTCGAACAGCTACGGGATGTACGCCCTATAATCTAGTCTTTGGTTCAGAAGCCGTCTTACCTTTAGAGGTTCAGCTTCCGTCACTTAGAGTTGCGCCTCAACTTGGAGAGCCCGAAGAAGGTGTGAAGATTCGCTTAGCGGAGCTTGAAGCTCTAGACGAGCACAGATTAGCAACACAACAAAGGCTAGAAATTTATCAAGCCCAAGTAGCTGGGGCATTCAATAAAAGAGTCAAATTCGGCTCATTCATGGTTGGTGATCTCGTTCTCACAGTGAGACGACCAATTGTCATCAATCGAAAATCACAAGGAAAATTCGAGCCAAAATGGGAAGGCCCGTATGTTGTAACCAAGGTGTTTCCTAAAGGAGCATACGAGCTTTCACGAACCGAAGGCAAAATTGTGTATCCTTGTGTGAATGGAAAGTTCGTGAAGAAATATTTCAGTTAAGGCCCTTATATGCAGATGATAGTGAGATGACTTGAGCAGCCCTTCCTAGAAGGTAGGCTTGAGTTATTTCAGTGATGCATAGGAATATAGGCCTTAATCTGTAAAAAAACAAAAAAAAAAAAAAAACGTAAAAAAAAAGGTGTAAGAGAAAGAGAACTACGAAAGGCTTGATCCCTCATAAAGGGGGTACGTAGGCAATCTAGTTTCCCAAATTACTAGATGCAGCCGAGCAAACAAAAAAAAATTCTTCTCTCCCAAGGAGATGTCCAATTCACGAATCTTGTAGTCGATATTGATGGTTGATCGACGTAAGCTCAAAATTTTGTATGCACAAATGATTAGTTGACAACCCTTCCTAGAAGGTGTGTTTAAACTAACTCGTTGATGCATACTAAAAATGAACTACGAATGGTTTGATCTTCCAAAAAGGAAGTACGTAGGCAATCTAGTTAGTCAAAATGCTAGATGCAACCACAACAACAACAACAAAACACTACGGTGTATTTCCCGTTAGTCATTCCGAGATAAAAAAATAATGGAAACAATAACCTTTTATTAATGGATGATTCAATAGGGAGTACATTCATGTGAAAAAAAAAAGCTAACTAAAGCTAGAAAATGACAATCGAAGATGTTTAGCGGCTAGAAGCAAAAGAAGTAAAGACTGCAACAATGCCATCGATGATTGTCTTCTTCGCATGCAATTCTTCGAGTTTGATTTTAGCATCTTTCTCAAGTCCTTCCAAGTCCTCACAGATTGCTTTTTGAGCTTGAATGCACTGCTCTACTTCAGATCTACTCTTCTCTAATGCTTCCTTGTCAGCGGCAAAACTCTCTTCCATTCTACGAAGCTTGGCTCTTGCATCCAAAATATCTCTTTCCCGCTTCTCCATGGTAGAGGACTTCTCATGCAATTGTGACAATTCAGCTTCCTTAGAGGTAAGTTTTGTCTTGCAGAGGCAGAGATCAGCACAAACTTTATTCAAAGAGGCCACTGATGTCTCTCATTTTAGTAGTGTTTTATAGGTCATTTTCCTTTGTAAATATGTGTCTTTAGTCCCTTCTCTTGTGTGTTTTGTCCCTTTTTAGCTTAGTTCCCGCATTTCTATGAGATTCGGAGACTATGCGCGTTTTGTGTGTTTTATAGGCATTTCGGAGCAAGAATCATGGAGTTTGGAGCATGGCATGATGGAGGAATTCAAGGATGAAAAAGGAGCCAAAATGGAGCTAACAATCATAGAAAGAAGCCTCAAGTGAAGACGAAGAGAATGGCGAAAGAATCGAGTCAATCGGAGCTAAAACGAGAGAGAACGGAGCGAAACAAGCTGAAAAGTGCCTTAGGACCGAGGTACCCAGCATGTCGGGCCCGAGGTACCATGGTGGCCCGAGGTGGTGGTCCGAGGTGTGCATGTCGGGCCCGAGGTCTCTGGAACGTATGCCTTTGGACCGAGGTTGAAGCAAGTCGGGCCCGAGGTTCTCCGTGTCGATCCATGTCGGTCGTGGCTCCGGATTCCTTTCTTTTTGGGATTTTCTTGTTAATTCCCAAAACTATATTTGCTTCCTTGGAGGTCAAGGAGTCTAGAAGCCTTGGAGAGCAAGGAGTTCTAGAAGCCTTGGAGGTCAAGGACAAGCCTTGGAGCCCAAGGAGTTTAGAGGGGTAATCTAGTCTTTGTAGTAGGGGAAATAATCTCTATTTAAACTCTTGTAATCTCTCATTTGAAAAACTGATCACATACACTTTGGAGAGAGAGTAGAGAGGGACGTTTGAGAGGGTAGAAGAAAGAAGGGGGTGGAATCTTCTCCAAGGGAGGGAAAGAACCCAAGATCTAGAGGAGGATTTGGGTAAATTCCTTTCCTTGGAGGGGAAAGAAACCCTTAGGCTTGGAGCGGGAGTTGAGATTGTAAGAAAAATTCTTCCTTAGTTTAATACAAGTTTGCTTTGGTTTCGTGTTTGTGTTGTTGATTGTGGATTTGACTTGCATGAATCATGATTTATCTTTGGTCTTTGATGATTGCTAGTTTGAATTCCATGATTAGCGAGTAGATAGCTTGATCTTAGGCTATGAGGGAAACCCCTAGCTAGGTTGGGTTTGAACCCTCAATTCCATAAGCCTTGAGTGCTTGATTTATGAATCCTCTTTACATTGAGCTTCAATTCTCTTGTGGGAACAAGGGACCTAGGGCTTGTGATTGGTAAAAGTAAGCGGGAGCGATCTCGGATCCATCACTAGACCTAGCATCGAAAGCGAGTGGAAACTCCCTTAGGTCGAAGTGTAGAGTGGAGGGATCGAAGGCTAACAACCTCGATCTCACAAGGATCAACACTTATTGCTTGAATTGAGGTGGAATTACCCACATCTAGCTAGAAAAGGAACCCAAGGCCCGAGATCCCTTTAGCCTAGCTTGTTTCTTCCCTTTCGTATTGATTGTTGAGTCGAACCCGAGTCCCCTAGCCTCGAGCCCGACTTTGTTTGTGCCTAGCTACCTCGGTCCCGAGATTGACAACCTTGGTCCCGAGTTGCTTCGTGTGTTTTCTCTTTCCCTTGTGTTTGTGTTAGACAATCAACCGTTCAAACGCGCATGAAATAATTCCCTGTGATCGACCTCGACCACCGTACTACAACGGGGTCGTGATACAAATATTTTTTGTTGATTGACCCGGGGCCCTATCCTTAGAATTGGTATAGCACATCGGGCCTGTCATCAGCCACATCAACTGCACTCGTCAGTTCAGCTACCGTTGCAACTCCTTCAAGGAAATTATGGACTTGAGTAATAATCCAAGACAAGTTGGACTCATTGATCTTAGCAGCTTTGGCCATGATTTTTAGTGTCTCTAGATCATCGGAAATTTCACCCCTTATGGACGGCACGTCTTGAACAGTCTGAGCCTTCAACATGGTCTCAGCGATTTCACGCACACTAGCTAGAAAGGCTTCGCGAACGTGTTCTTTGACTGGGGCAGAAAGCATGCTATTTATAGATAATGGCACGATTTCAAGAGGCATAACATTCAATGGACCAGGTGATGACTCTGGAGGTTGGGCTTCAGGGATCGTTATAAGTGCCGTATCGGTATGAGCCACAGTAGGAGATGAGGTATTTACTACATCAGTTGCTGCACCGTTGTCTTCAAATGTAGGACTAGGTTCTGACTCATAATCAACCTCTTCTTCAAGATAAGGCTCTTCGGATTCTTTTGGAGCCTCCACATGGTTAACGGAGTTAACACGTTCTGAAGTTTTTTGAAGAGTGTGATCGCTCTTTTCTTGCAGATTGGGTTCTTCAAAATCTCTTCATTCGCTCGTAGTATCCACGTCAACAGTAGGTGTAGCGAGCGAGTCAAAATCATGGTTACCCTCGTTCCTCAAATCAGATTCATACGACTTTGTTTGTTTTCGAGGCTTCTTTCTTTTGAAGTGCACATCATCACTTAAAGATTCCTCCCTGTTGGGTCTTTTATTTGTCAATGCAGAAATTGCTGGTTGGACTAATGACTCGCCTGAAGATGCTGAGCCGGGGTCGGAAGCTTCTACATGACCTCTTATATCAGCAACGACTCTTTTCATATCAGTGATGATGTAGGTTATCTCTTTCAAGTGGGTCTCTTTCCCGGTCAATATAGTGTTGACTTTCTGAATCGATTGGCCGAGATAAGGTTTTGAGACCTTTGCCCACCACATGCAAAAGCTAGTGGTGCATGTCCCATGAGCTCTTGACCAAGGAATCATATATTCAGCACCGGTGTTCCTCACAAATAGTCGATCACAACAACGAGCAATGTCAATTAAGGCATCCCGAGACCTTGAAGGAAGGCCAAACTGTAAGGAATTTACGGGAACCCCTTGGTCGTACCCAAGTTGACGAGCGAACCTGGATGGATAATAGGGCTCCAAAATCAATTTCCCACCAACCCTAACCGGTAGAACGCTTGGGCGTATGCAAAGCAATTGCTCAAAGTCAAGGTCTGAATTCTCCATAAGGTCAACTTTAAGCACACCTTCCTCTTTGGAGTCATCCCCAAACACAACGGCACGATAGTTCACATGCTGAGAGTGTCGTAATCTTAACCTCGCTTCATGAATGTCAAGTTTTTGCCCGTTGACACCTGCATATCGGGCAAGACGAGGGTACTCTGGAGGAAATTCATGATCAGGACGTCGGCGATACAAGTCATTGAAATACTCTCCTATCCACCCGATCACAAAATGGATCGCAAAGTTCGGGTTGGCTCTACCAGGGTGTTCATGTGTCGCCATCTTGTTCATGCCATGACAAATATGCCCTAATACTGCTGGGGCTAGTGAAATCTTTCGTCCTTGAGCCATGAAACAAGCCATCACAAAAGTCTCAGGACGAACTACTTTAGGGCCGTCCGGGAAAACAAATCTACTCAAGAGAAGGGCTATAAATGCTGCTAAATTTCCCTCGCTACTCACCACTAGCGCTATGGAACTTGGTTTTCTTTTGACAACATCTTTCAGCTTCGAGGACTTCACCTTTGATGACTGTCTCATGTGCTTACTTGATTTTGTCTGATCTCCAAAGTCAGGGTCCTCCCCGTAAGTCTTCCACTTGAGCCTTCCCCTATAGAAGTGCTCCAGCCATTGCCACCATGAGACATATTCCACACCCGAGTTGCTGCAAAGGTCAACATGGATTCGTAAAAGCTCTAAGACAGTGGGTGGATATTTTGTTTCATCTGACAACTGTTCATTTGGTGGTAAAAATTCCTCATAAGGCTCACCAAGAATTGGCAAACCTCCAATCTGTTTCAAATCATGAAGAGAGATCCCAAGTTCACCGCCAGCGTGATGTATAGTGTTGGTCAAGGGTCCCCAAAGCTCGCAAAATGCCCTCCAGACTTCCGTATAGTACATGTACGGGAAACATGAGACAGCCACAAGACCATAAATCTCTGCCTGGCGAAGAACATCCCCGTGTTGATTCAAGATCTGCTTTGTCCATTCTATCAAGCAGGGCATATAAGTAGCTAGACCCCTAAATAGAAATTCGGTTCCCCAATTTTGTGGTGTCTTCAACATTCTGTAAAGCGGAGGGTAAAAGTCTTCAGGAAATTTGATTTGTTGAACTTCTTTACCCCCGGCATAAACTTTCTCAAGGAATGTCATTGTATGCCACTTTCTTCCGAACTCCCTAGAGGTCTGTACACAACCCCTCTCATCATCTCGAACAAACCGTAGATAACCCTCAGGTGCTTCAAGCCTCCTAGTCCAACTCATTTGCCAGTTAAACTGTTCGGAGACTCTCAATGATTGGATAGAGATAGATCGTCTGTATAATGGACCATGTCTAAGAGCTCGACCACCGACTCCTAATGCTCTTTCATGTTGAGTTTCTCCAAGGGGATTCATGACGACAGCCTGCACAATAAAAGAAAATGATCAGGCATATATACAAGTACGACAAAAAAAACGAACTTTGCATGTGTTCGACAAATATCTCACACATTCAAAGTTCGGGGGCATCTGTTGAACGGTAAATTTTAATGATGGAGGTGGTATTGTTGAACTTAAATTTTAATTAGGTCCAAGACTTAAATGACCCAAATATGTCATAAGGAGGAAATAATAATAAAACAAATTAGACAAAAAAAAAGAAAACAAATAAGTTGGAGTTGATGCGCACATATGCGTACAAATGTGGGGGAGTTTCTTCTCCACCACATGGATTGGGCCCCACTTTTAAAAAAAAGAAAAAAAAAACAAAAAGAAAAGGGAGTTGGTGGGGGCTAATTGGTGGCAGTTTCTTAAAGAAAATTACACCACTACCTTTGGATTTTTGAGCCAAGAAGTAACGGCTCTACCTCTCTCTTTATGTATTTGTGTGGTGGAGGGCCCTTTTTGATCAGCACAAAAGAAGAAAACAAAAACCACCCATTTGAAGAAAGCAAAAGAAACAACTGACGCCAAAACAGAGAGAGGAAGAAAACAAAGCTCAAGAAAACAAGAAGGTAGTTCGTTTAATTCTCCTTAAAAAAAATTCATTCTCATGGATTTTCAAATTCCACTCTTCGTTTTGTTTTTAAATTTTACTCTTGTTATTATCAAAATTCCAGTCTCGAGAACCTAATGAGGATCTCTTGTAAACCTGAATTATTTCTTTTTAAATCTGTTCAATTGTTGCTTATGAAAAAGTCTTTAACTGAATTTGCTTTTTTTGGTGATACAAATCATACCCTTGATCTTAATTAAGGTCATATTCAAATTTTCCAACAAAAAAAACAGGGCTTAATTAAGCCTTCATCTACCCAAAATTTTCTACCGAAAAGGACCAAAGCAAAAATCAAAGTACATAATTATGTACCAAATTTGATGTCACTTTCGTTCCTGTGACTTGGAAATTAATTAATTTCCCCCTTGATTAATTAATCAAAGCCGGTTTGAATGTGCCCAGTACAAACGGTGGGGCTGCATCATCCATGAAACCAATTGGTTTATTGCTTTTTGGTTAATTAAGAGGCAAAAGTTTGCCTAGTCTCCTCATACAAGCCGAACAACACAAGATAAAGAAGAAAACAAACAAATAGTAAAAATTGGCACATGGGAGGAGAGAAGAAGGATGATGTAATGATGGGACAAGTCATTGGCTTAAAAATAAAATATAGTAAATTGAATTAATGGGTAGTACAAAGTACAAATGTAGAAGAAAGCAAAGTAAGACAAAAGGCAAAACCAATTCCCCTTGTTTGGTTACATAAAAGAAGAAAAGATTGGGGGAGTAAAAGAAGAAATCCTTTGGGTACAAATCCTCAATTACAAAAGCACAACTTTTTGGTTTCTACGTAAAAGAAGAGGAAAAGAAAAACCTCAAGGAAACTTAAAGTTAAAATTAATGGAGGAAATTGCATACCTTGAAATCAGATGAGTAAAATTACACTGACTTGTACCATATGTGTAGCCAAGTCTGCAGCCTGATATCTAAATATATAGGGAAACACCTTTGGAAAAAAAAAATCAAAATCAAGATATAATTTTATATAGATATCTTTAACAAAAAAATATGGGCTAAAAAAAAAAAGAGGACGAACAGATATTTCAAAATCTTGTTCGGACAGATATTTGAAAATTTTGTTTCAAAACTTAGGTTAATTTAAAACCTACACGGATGGTTATGGAATTGGTTAACATAATTGATGGGCTTGGTTAATTAATTAGGCCCAAATTGCGCGTACGTAGCAAATGGGCTTAGCTAGCCTAGCTTAATTCAATCAACATGCAACGTAGCAAGATACAATTATATAAGCATGCAGGTGTCTATGGAAATGATTTGTTTTATTATAAAATTGACCCATCTATGTGAGATAATTACGAGCATGACCCGATGAGGGATTAAAAAACTCTTTTGGGTTAGTGGTCAACTATCAGTTATATAGTAATGACCATAAATCAAATAAAATAAAATAAAAAAAATCAAGAACTACGTATAGATTTGATCCCTTTTAAAAGGGTACGTAGGAAATTCGACATAAAATAATTTGTTTGTCGAGTTCAATCGCAATTCCAAAACGGACTTTAAATTGTCTTATATGGAGAACTACGTAAAGACTTGACGCCCACAAAAGGGCTACGTAGGTAACTCGATCAAATATATCGAGCTCAATCGCATGTCCCAAATTAAATCCAATTAGAAAATACGCACTAAAAATTTTGTGCACGCCAAATGCGAAAGGATTAGATCACTCTTCCTAGAAGGTGGATTTAATTTTATTCGTGTCATGCAAATGATAGTTGGAACGGAGCTAGATAACCCTTCCTAGAAGGTGGGTCTAGTCTCGTTCTTCTGATGCATGAAAACAACCACACACACACAAAAATTAAAATACATCGAACTACATGAGGCTTGATTCTCCGTAAGGAGATATGTAGGCAACTTGTTAGAACACGGGTGCAGCCCAAATCTTAAAACAAACCAAAGTATTTGTATTTGTACAACTTTTAATCAAAAGGATAAAAAAAAAGGGTCGAACTCAACTTTAAAAAATCAAATAAAATATGTTTTGTGATTTTTACATATTTTTACTCAACAGGAGCAATTGTGATGTACTCCTCTTTTTTCCTATCTTCTGTCTGCTCATTTGAATTGTGAATAAATGGCTCCAAGTACAAATCAACAACAAAATTGTTCCTACTAAGATATACAGGCATGTTTTCGGATGGATTCAAGGGCTTGCAATCAATGTCCTGTAAAACATGCCAATAACAACAAAAAAGCAATTTCAGAAAATGCATATTGAAGAGAGCAATAGAATTGCGAGAAGTAGCAGAAATTAGCTTCTAAATGGTCAAATATGGAACTTGTTACATCATAATTTTTTTAACGACTGGGATATGATTATGATTTTAGTCGCATGTCTTCAAATAAAACCAAATCACATAATTAGGACAAAATCAGGGAATCTACACGGGGAAATCAACCAAATTAAGTAAGGAATCAACATAATTTCTAAATCAAGCTACACATGCTCTTCAGGGAAATCAAATTTCACCCATGAGTAGTTATAATACACTACAAGTTAGGGCAAAATAAAAAAACCTACCATATGTTAGCCTAAGGGAAATCAACACGTACAAAACAAATTGAGAAACTTACCACAAATCACAATGACGGTGCCGACAAAATTGATTTGACGAAAACGGTGGGTGGCAACTCAAATTGAAAACACCACGGAGCAACATTAACGAAGACGGTGGCCGGCGATTGAACATCCGTAAGAAGAAGATGGACACCGAACAACCGCAAGAAGATGGGTGCCGGCGACTTCAAATTTGTGATTGCGACTGTGGGTGTCTAGGTAAAGAGAAGAGATATGGATTGCTGAAGTCAAAGGATTGCTAGGTTATTCATTTTAAACATGAGTCACTGACTATCTTCTAGCTAACTTAAAGGGATGTCAAACTGAACTAAAATTTAGCAATCCCAACCAAGACATCCACCAAGGATAAAACACATCTCCAAGACTGATCACATTCATTTACACTTGAATTTCTACACCTATCAATCTAATCAACGAACCTAACTGGCTCAAAAATCAAACTCTAATCCATTGGAATGACCATTCACCTCAAAATCTGATTTCCGATCCAGCAACAATCAAGAAGAATCAAACACAATTTCTCTCCAATCTATCCTTAGAAACCCTAAAATCGAT
This sequence comes from Polygonum maritimum, assembly GCA_963924305.1. NCBI lineage: Eukaryota > Viridiplantae > Streptophyta > Magnoliopsida > Caryophyllales > Polygonaceae > Polygonum > Polygonum maritimum. Next base: position 31,464,653 of record OZ002729.1, read on the forward strand.
TTTCAACAATAATCAAGCAGGTTCAAGCACGACGTGAGTAGGATCCGCCATGAGAGAGCGCTGAGGCTGCGACGACCAGGCACCGGCGTTTCGCCAGAGAGGAGAAGTGAGAAACCGAGGAGAGAGAGTGCTAGAGGTGCAACGACAGGCCGAATCGGAGAAGTGAGGAACGGTGGTCGTGCGTCGAGGGAGAGCAACCGACGTGAAAGTGGAATCACAAGACGGAGATTTTCGAAAAAGAAGAACGGAGAAAAGCATGATTCTCTAATTTTAGTGGGCCAGATGTTATGTAGAGAGAAAGCCACGTGATGCAATATTTTGAACAAACATTGCTATCAAATTAATATATAGGGAGATGGATACTTCAAACATTCGGGATATCGATCCGAATAGGAATGGATATATTTTCTCGAACATCCAATTAAAAATGGATCGTATTATCATTTTAGATATATATATATATCCTAAAATTTTCCTAATTTTAAGGTGTCCAAGAACACAGAAACCCTACGCGCAGCACTCGACTCAACCGTGAGCCACCAGCACTCGTAGGCCGACGCCGGCACCGCCCGTCGTCACAACCAGTCGCAGCCTCGCACTCAGGTTATCTCCCACTCGTATATCCTTACTTGGAATGCACTATCTTCTTTGTGGAGCTAGTTATTCAGTCAATCCCCTAAGTTCGTGTGGTTCCTTTTTGCAGAGACTCAACCCTAGCTGATTGTGTTGCTCTTCTTCTGTCTCCAATGGCAGCTGCTAGTTCTGCCCCGTCGTTGGAGATTCTAGGTACAAATTTCATATCTCGTTTCAGTTTCTTATCGTATATCACTATACTATCTCATGGATCGTGTCCTCAATCTAGTTCGTGAACCGCACGTTTCTTCGGTTTGGATCGGACCTCCATTTGAAAATGGGCAACCGGAGATCAAGCTTGAGAAGATGTGTAGTAGTGCAACATTCAGTGAGGACGGCTCTAGGCTCATGGTGATCAAACCGGAATCCGTTGTCAGCATCTATGACTGCAGAAACTATGCTGAGCTGAGATCATTTGAACTCCCAAACCTTGTTGCAGCATCCCTGTCCCCCTGTGGAACTTATCTGCAGACATTTCAGAAATCCACAACGCCACAGGAAAAGAATGTCAACTTATGGGAAGTAGAGTCTGGAGCCTCTGTCCATAGTCTCTTCCAAAAGAACATGACAAAGGCTACATGGTATGTGTGTGTGTTTGTTTTTGATTTTCAAAATTGGAGGATGAAGTTAATGTTATTTTGAAAGATCTTATCTTCATTTTTGTTGGTAATTTACACATTGGAAACCGTGCTTAACTACATCTTTCATTTGAAATGCTATTGAAGGCAGTTCTTCCCTTGGGGTTCATCTGTATTACTTCCATGAAAAAGAGGAATGTGTTTTACAAAGGGATTGTTTTAGATAGTCCATAAAGCAATCACTGACATGTGATGACTAACGATATAGGATTGAACCTATGTAATTAGCTTCTTAACCCGTTGACCATTGCAGTTAGGCTGACATCTTGTTTAGTGCTCTTAAGCTCATGTATGTAGGCTGTTCTGGATAATGGTTAATTCTTTAATGTCACAAGTAGAGGATATGCACTTCAAAATATTGATCTCATCTACAAGTTACATGGGCCAAACCCTGCATAGTGAAACGACCACAAGTGTAGAAACGTTCGATCATTCTGTCCAGTAACAATCTCGATGATTATTATAGTTTAGGGGTAATCTCATTGCACGAAAGAATCACTTTTTTTAAAATTATTGGTTTTACTGAACAAGAATGATATATGAATTATTGATCTCTTATGAAAGTTGAATGTATAAACGTTTTGAATCTAAATTTACCTATTGAATAATACTAGTATCTTTTATAAATGCTCTTGATAATGTTTAGGGATGTTCGGTTTGCCTGTATCTGGAATTAGATATCGGTTGGGGAATATAGTGCCAAACTGATACTTGGTGTTTAGTTGAAAGTTGTGAAGGCATCAAAGATGTCTAAATTCTCTAGGGTGTATGGTTCCCAAATCCCTGAATCCTTACGGATTTGGGTTCCTTTCCAAAATCTGGGGATGTATGGCAAGGCAACTGGACCATATCAATACTTGTGGTTGGCTCTACTGATCACCACCAAAACCCTAGCCTTTTAAATTCTAACCAAACACCCTAAAACATGAATCTTTTTCCAACCCCCTAACTCTTCTACCCAATCTCTATAACATACATGATACCGAGTTTAAACCAAAAGCCCGTGTTCTAAAAATCACCCTAGGCAGCTGCATAAGCAGGCAGGGCCTGATCTGATCTGACCCTAATTGGATGAGTTCAGCAGGCCTGGTGATGGTGAGGTTTTTCTATTCTCTCTCCTTATCTTTGTAGAAGCAACGGGCGTATGGTTGCAGACACCTTGCATCATCTACCTGAAGAACATGAAAATAAAATAACAGATTCTAGGATCTTACACACTGAGGGGACGAGTTTGCTAGAAGGCCTGTAGCTTACTAGGGTCTTACACACTGTATGTTCTGGTAGGCTGATACAAGAGACTGTAGCAACTGATGAGCCTGTGGGCTTTTAATATAGGCCTCTCTAGAATGGGTTCACCAGTTCATTGTCATGCTTTACTATGGATTTAGTGCCTATGTTGATTTATTAAAAGAACACCGATACTGCCTAGGTGGCTAGGCACTAGGCTCCTTCCTCCTAGCATTTTTTAAAACACTCATGTTTGTGGATGGGAAAGATCGTGCTGCCCAATGTAATTGCTTGCGTTTGTTCCCCAGTGAATTTTCTTAAAAGTTGGATGTTTCCCAAATTAGAAGATTTAGAGTCCGTTTGGCAGGGCTTTTTTTAAGTGCTTATTTGTTACTTATAAGAACTCTTTGCTTATTTTGGTGCTTATAAGCACAAAAAAAAAAAGCAGCACCCCCCATGCTTAAATCAAAATAAGCAGACTTATCCTGTTATTTTTTAACTGTTTTTTTATAATATAAGCAACTTACAATGCCAAACACTTAAAAATATAAGTCCATAAGTGAAATTATTAGCATCAATGCTTATAAGTCAATAAGTGATTTACCAAACGGACTCTTAGTATGACTTATGATTTGAAGTTCGACTACATTCTTAGTGGAAATGCTAGTGAAGATTAAGATTAAGATGTCATCTTCCTTTTTAGTATTTCTTTCTCTATGTGAGAATTAAGTGTTTATTGAGATCAACTTCCGAGTAGATTTATGAATGTATGGCTTCAGCCATAACAAGTACGTACTTTTATCGTTGTAAAACCAGGCCCTCAATCATGTTTAGCTCAGACGAAGTATTGGCATGCCACCTTGCAACAAATGAGATTCAATTTTTTGACCCAAAGAATTTCTCCAAAGGAACTGTTTCTCGTCGCAGAATTCCTGGAGTAGTTGCAATAAAACTCTCAAAGCAGCCTGGGTCCCATGTTGCTGCCTATGTTCCAGAAGCCAAGGTTTGTAATAGATTCTGAATAATTTTGTATCATGTTTTTTTTTGAAGCTGAATAAAACTTTAGGCGGATGGGTGAAGGAGGGGTGGGTTTGTAGGCGGGTGTGTGGGCTGTGTGTGTTCTCTAGGGAGGGTTTTCGTGTAGGAGGATGTATGACTGTTTTAGGTCTGTAGGTTTATTTTTTATCTGAGCATGCTTGAACTGTTTCTCTTGTACTGTCCCTTTTGTCTTTGCTGTGTGTTTTAATGCGTGTGATTGCTTTGGTGGCTTTTCTAGTGTGCTGTCGTTTTTGTGGTACTCTTTCAATGCCTCTGGTTCCGTTACTTATCCTTTAACCGTGTTTGTTCTTTTGGCCTTCTTGCCTTCAACTCACACTAATCTTTTTTGCATGATCTATATTTATTTTATCTGTCCCTTTCGATGTGGATAGCGACATTAGTTTCATTACATTGGTGTTTCTTTCAGTTACCCAAAAGATTATTGGTTGAATTTATCAATTTTTTCATTTGTTCTCATTTAAGTCTTTCCTCTGTTGGTGCTATAATGTTAGTGGAAGATTTATGCTGAGGTTACTTATTTCCTTTCTTTGTTACTTCAATAAAAATATGCTCTGTATCTGGTATCACCCTGTATTAGCTGTGGGTGCTGAGTCACAAATTGAGGCCTCTAATTTTATATAGCAATTGATTTGATTTAGGGAGTTCCTGCAAATGTTCAAATATTTGCATGTGGAGGCAACGTCTCTAGTGAACCTCTTGCCCGTAGAAGTTTCTTTCGCTGCTCACAGGTACAATTCCATTGGAACAATGGCTCTACTGGGCTACTTTTTGTGGCACAATCAGATGTTGACAAAACCAACCAGAGCTATTATGGGGAATCAAAGCTCCACTACTTGACAACAGACGGCACCCATGCAGGCCTTGTTTCTCTTGGTATATTCTATACTTTAATTGTTCAATACTTCAGTAGTAGAAATCCTGTTGAATAAGACTAATTGTTTGACTGCTTCCAGGTAAAGATGGTCCTGTTCATGATGTTCAATGGTCATATACTGGTGCAGAATTTGCTGTCGTATATGGATGTATCCTTCTGTCCGCTGTTGACTTAAATTGTCTAGACAAGTTTCTGTTTCTTGTATTCTTCTAAATATTTAGCATAAAGGATAGAAATTATATGCAGCTGTGTGGGTTATTATTTTGAAAAATGAAGAAAGGGAAGGATTAAGAGACAGAGAGTAAGCAGTCAATGAGACCTGGTTCTATTCCTTGTTGACAATGGTACTAATATACAAAAGAAGAAACTTTTGTAGGGAATAGGTACATAAATGCGTTGGCCAGAAGTACATATCTTCACATCAGGTTGTATGCATCATATTTGCTAGATGGTTTTGCGCTTTGGATCTTTCTTTTCATATGTGCTTTGCAGGAAACATCAATGAAATTCATGAACTTCACATTCATTTTATTATCAGCTTCATTGTTAAGCTCCTAATTGTGGAACTTTAGGTGGAAAAATTATATTTTAGGTCACTGGGCTCTTCTTGTTACCTTAATCATTCATCTTCTGATTGCATATACCTTATTCTCCTTGACATGGTTCTTAGTTATGCCTGCAAAAGCTACGATATTTGACAAGAAGAGCAATCCTCTTCTCGAGCTTGGATCTGGACCTTACAATACCATTAGATGGAATCCTAAAGGAAGATGTATCCTTTACCGTGCAAATGTCTCTTTTGTTGCTGTTATTCATTGGCCTTACTTGTGCTTACTCAACTTGGACTAGATTTTCTCATTTGTTCTCATCTGTGTTTGTATCCTTACATCACTGCATTTCACTTCAGTTTTGTGTTTGGCTGGTTTTGGGAATCTACCTGGTGACATGGTATGTCTAAGTTTTAGTTCTATATGATCTTATTGTAGTTACTAGATCTTGAATGAAATTTTTCATGGAATATATCAAATCTACTCTTCTGTCTTTGAAATCCACAAAACACTGGGATTAGTTTCCTGTTTATTTTTTCCTGAGCTTATATATAAGATATATGTTATATGCTGTGGAATTCATGTTGCTGAGTCTCATTTTTTAGAATGCTATGAATAGAATATTGCTGGAAGCTTCATCATCTCTGCATAAAAAAAAGAGTATCAAGTCATCTAGATTACTTGACTTATCTAAAAGACTGTTTTAATGCTTAGATAATCAATTCTTGTATGTGAGTCTTTGACATCCCCCTAAAATTTCCATTTATCAGGCATTTTGGGACTATGTAGAGAAAAAACAGATTGGAACTACAAAAGCTGAGTGGTCAGTAACAAGTGAATGGTCTCCCAGTGGATGCTACTTTATGACAGCAACTACTGCTCCAAGGCTGCAAGTAGATAATGGGTATGATTGCATTTTCTTCTGTACTTTGTTTGATAAATACATCAATAAGATAAGTTTTGAAGTTATAAAACTGACATGTGTCAATAAATGGATCATTGTGTTATTCCATACTTAATAATGCGATATATAACCTGTTTGGCCTTGCTTTTGGAATTTGGAGTGACCTGGTTGTTAAAGCAAGCTACCGAAGTATGAGCTCTCTTTAAAACTACTTGTTTTCTGTGTAACGTCTTGCATATTGTTTTTTCCACTTACTATTTGGAGTTAAATAAACTCTTTTAGAACCTGGAATGTACATTTTTTAAACTGATGCTATGTAAGTATAGAACAAATGAGATATGGCTTTCTTTAGCATCTCCTCCAAATTTCTTCTGTTTATATCTCACTCATGTAACAAAACACCAGATTAATGCTGCGGACATAGCATGAAAACTGTCACATGTTAGCAGAATGCTAATTTTGCTTCAACTCTGTGTGTACGATTATTGCAGCTTTTAATCTATCCCTCTGCATCTTTTTAGAATACAGGTAGAGTCTTATTTATATTGAAATTGAACTATCCTCTGAACAGAATGATCCAATTTACAACTGGTATTCATTTTCTGGAATTTAATTTCCTTTCATAAGAAGGAAGTACTTATCTTCTCCGTGCTCTTTTAATTTCACAATTTTGGATGTCACACTACATTGAAAATGATTTACCCCTTTGGAGAGACTAAGAGCACATTAGATTATGCTAGATTATACTTGTTGGTGGACCACTAACAATTCATTTTCCTCATTTTGTTTTTCCAGGATAAAAATATTCCACCCCAATGGTTCATTGTATTACAAGAAGATGTTTGATAAATTGTACCAGGTGAATTCCTTAGGGGAACTATCACCTTCTTTCTTATATTGTGCCATTTTTGGGTTTCCTCAATTGATTGTACATTGTACATTGTTGGGTTTCCTTAATTTAAAATGCTCAATCGATTCAGTTTGCGTTGTTTTTGGGACTCTGTATGTTGTTGGGTTTCCTTGATATAAAATGCTCAATTGATTCATTGCGCCTTGCAGGCAGACTGGAAGCCAGAATCAGCTGGGAAGTTTGGTGATATTACGGAGCTGGTAAAGTCCCTTGGCTTGCTAAAAGTTGCAGATGCTAAATCAGCAGGTGAATCTGTTGGCCATCATGTTTATCGGTCTTAAATGTTTCTTTTTCACACACACACACACATAACATAAATACGTGATATTGAAGTTCCAACTTCAGGGCAAGGACCAAAATCATCCCAGGTGTCTGTCAAAGCAATGCCAGCTAATTTGCAGAAACGTGCTGCGTATCGTCCACCTATTGTGAAGAGTGCAGCTTCTGTAAAGGCAGAGGTATCCTGAAACAATTAATTTTTTTGACATAGTCAATTGCTTTTCTTGTTATGTCAATGCTATTAGTTTCGGAACAGAAGTACTTGCCTATTGAGTGATAGAGACAGGGACAAAGATCATACACAAACACTATCCCTCTGGCGTTTACTGTTCTCTACCTGTAGGATTTGAGTTCTGTTCAAAGCCAATCCTTAGCATAGTTGATCAATAGCCTAAACGAATATTCCTCTCCTTATTTACCACTGCTAAGCTCACTTATTGTAGCTAATTTCTCCTTCCTCACAGCCTAACAGCTTCCCATCATATCTAATTCAAGGCCCTACCTTTTAAAGATCGCTCTGATCTCACACTGGATATTCAAGTATGAACAGCAACCCATTATCCTAATATTGTGTATAAATCTGTTTATAGTTAGTTGACTTTTGGATAATAAAATTTGTGTGGATTAACGTGCTCAAATGCTTCCTAACCAAAGGAAGTGGAAATAGAAAGAGACCAACCAAAACCTGTTGCGCAAAAAATGAAATTTTTTATCCAGTCGAACAGTGGATATCACAGTCTTGTTGAATGTTGGTTAATGAAGCTGTCTTTAGGCAAGAAAAAGGATAAGAAGTCTGAACAACTTAAAATTTAGCACAATAGTATAATCTGATGTTCTCTTGATACTAATACTTGTCATCATCTTCAATATTCAAGTTGCTCTAATATCTTAAATTGCTTCTTCAATCATTATCATTGATGAAACATATATATTGCTAAAGTTAAGAACATGTCTTGCAACTTAGGCTTATAATTGTTGCATCTTTGAGAATCTGTGACTTAAGATTACATCCATCAATTTAGTGACCGCGTTCTGAGAAGTACCTTCCATGACTGAGTTGAAGACCTCTTGCATGAAGCTCTTGTTCTAATCCAAAAATGTTATTTACTAATTCATCTTTTTAAAAGAATGGACCCTTTTTTTTAATTGTTATTTTGGTGCTTGTGTGCGTTCTAGAATGAGACCATTGAAAAGTTACTTAAGAACATTCTGCTAGCATTGGTCAAATATGTACCTTTATTCATGTTTAGAATCTTTAATGCGGAATTTGATGTAATGGTCTAACGAATCCTTGCCAACGAAGTGTATCCAGTAGGCGTAAACATGTAGGACTGAGCAATTAAGCAAGAATTTGGATATCCAAACATCAGCAAATCAGTGCACATGTTTCCAAACGTTGCATCACTTGCATATTTGAGCATGCTATTGATCTAATACTTAATATACAGTATGTGTTTGGCACTTATCAGATAAGAATTTTTGCAAAGAAAGATCTAAACTTGAAGTACAAGTAGCATGACTGTTCTTAGCAGTCGGTATATTTTTCATGATGATGTTATCTTTTGTTTCTTCTTGTAAACTCTGTATGGTCTTAAATTACTGTCATTGCACTGAATTGTTTGTACAAGCACTGACTATCCAACTCTTTATTGTGTCCGCAGCTGTTCGGTGGACTTCCTTCACAGTAAGTGCATACTTTCCATACATTCTTGACGGCTTTACGGGTTGAATTTAAAAAAATAACTAAACTAAACCCAGTAACTAATATTTATGCTTCACACTGATTCCTCTTTTTATGTTTGTTCTACCAGAGAATTGAGCAAGAATGCCTTGAAAAATAAGAAAAAGAGGGAGAAACAAAAGGAGAAGAAAGCAGCTGAGGAATCTTCTGCTTCAGGTGGTACCTAAATGGCATCATGGTTAAATTATCAATGCACTTCTGCTATCATCAATGTATGATTGTTATGCTGACACCAAGAGCTCAGGGTCTTTTTCAAATTTTGAGGTGTCATCAACACATCGTTTAACTGTTTTGTGTTGAATAGATTCAATTTTATATTCTTATGAGTTTACAGTGGACTTGTGAATTCCAACCGGCTGAAGTAGATTATTATGTGTTATTGGTTGACCATTGTGTACAGATTTTGCCGGTTGATGGGTGCATTTATTGGCCGGTTACTGTAGGAACTGCAGTTGCCTAAAATGTTATCAAGTAATCACGTTTTATTATGTTATTTTTTATATTTGTAGGAACTTTTTTCAGAAATAGGCTCGGGCATCCTTTTTTATTTTTATTTTGGTATTTAGGTTCGATAAGAAAAGATTTCGGAGGCTTATATGGTATGGCTGTATGGGACAAAGGCGCGGTGTAATTGAGCGTTTTACATGGAAGAGTAGTTGGTTTTATCGGCGTGTTTGCTTTGATTTTAGGAAAATTAACTTAAAATAATACAAGTATTTTTTTTTTTTTTTGAGCTCAAATAATACAAGTATTGACATTGAATCAAAAATAATACCAACTACAAAAATCATTAAAGTATATCCAAACTATTAGCATATTTACCAAATATAAAAGGAAAAATGACTCAAAATAATCCCAAGTATCAACTTTCAACCAATAATAATCCCAAGTTTGGAAATCATCACCAATAATACAAACTATCATGAAATGAACCAAAAACGATTCGGAAGCCTTTTTCGACAAGTTTTCAAGTGGAATTGATGATATGACGATCGAAAACATTTCAATCAAGTGTAAATTTTGAAGTTGTTATGTCAGATTTTGGATTCCCGCATCATCAATTTTACCGGAAAACTTATCGAAAAAGGCTTCCGAATCATTTTTGGTTGATTTCGTGATAGTTCGTATTATTGGTGATGATTTCCAAACTTGGGATTATTATTGGTTAAAAGTTGATACTTGGGATTATTTTGAGTCATTTTTCCAATATAAAAAAAGGGACCAACTTCTGGGCAAATCTCCGATGATCGTGATTAGGTGGCTATCGGAATGCTTACGTGTCAAAATTATTTTACAGCTCATTCCTTTTTTTTATAATATAAAACCACATCATTCTCTTCTCTTTAAAATTAAAATGTTGGTAAAAAGGATTAAAATGATGTTTTTCGAAGAACAAGAACGAAGAGTGGGTTCAATGTACAGTCGCCATCGTCGAGGTTGTCCGCAGTCGCCGTTGCCACTCTTAATTAGCACTAGCAAGACAAACGTTCATTGCGACCACTCCTCCCATCTCTCTCTCTCTCTCTCTCTCTCTCTCTCTCTCTCTCTCTCTCTCTCTCTCTCTCTCTTCCACGCCTCCTCTTACATTGTGACACCGGTCCTCTTACATTGTGACACCGGTCAATACTGTCGTTGGTCAAATTAAGCGCATCTTACTCCCTGCAACCATCATCACCACCTTGCTCAACACATCTTGCCCATTGTCGCACATCACCTACCCCCGGGTTGGATTGGTTGGGCTCCGATCGGGTCATTTCGGGTTCGGGTAAGTAACGGGTCACGGGTCAATCGGGTCGGGTCGTTGCGGGTTTTTGGGTTGGGTCAGATCAACCCAACAGGTCAAAAGAATCAATAAAATATTATTTTTAAATATTTTAATAATAAAATATAACATAATTTTCAGAAATTTTTTTTATATATTATAACACAATTTAAATTACAATAAATTGGGTTCGACCCAAATGGTTCGGGTTTCAATCAAGTTAGGTTGAAACTGGGTCACAGGTGGATTGAAACCCAAAATTTTCGGGTCGGGTTAGCTTTTGACAAGTCTATTTACACATACGTAGGGTTTACCATCAAGTTTTAACCAATTAAATTAGTTTAATAAAGATAGATGATGTAGTCTAATAAGGAGTTGACATGTGTCATGATAATTATTATTTTTAATCTTCACTTTAATATATAGTTACGATGATACGACATACGACGATGATATAGTTATGATGATGATGATCTATAACTAGTACAAATCCCGTACCATGTACTGGTAATGTAAATATATACTCGAATTAACCTATTTGAGATCAAATTTTGACACGAAACTTTCAACTCGAGATTCCAAACCCGATAGACTCGAGTCCAAACTTATTGACTTATATATATACTTTTATCAATACAATGTTACTTTTAAAATAATTGTATTCAATTTTTTAAATTTATATTATTATTATTAACATATTTAAAGTTTTTTCACTATTCTTTAAGAGTTAATAATGACAAAATATATACTAACGAATAAGAAAAATTTGTTAAGATATCAAAAAAAACAACTTGAAGTTTTTTACAGTTATTTAAGGATATAATGTTATAAAAATCATGTTAGGAAAAAATCTTAAGATATAAAAAATTGGGTAAGTTATCAAGTACATATAAGGAAATTGGATAAGATATTAAGTAGATATATGAATTATTTTTAGAAAATATTATGTAAAAAAATAAAATCATTAGTTTATTCAGACTTGATGATGTGGCGCAAATTTTAACAAAGAGATGGATTCTACTTTATACTGTATGTAGATTATAGTAGAATACGATGATAGTAGATTGGAGAAAACGGTTCGGGTAAGTGAACCGGGTTGGTGAACGTGGATCATTTAACCGGGCTGAATAATGACCGGAGACTGAACCGGGCTGCAATTAACGCAGAGAGTTTGTGGGTATTGTATAATTTTGTTGAGAGGAACCCTAGTCTTCCCGACCGTTCTCTTTCGCCGCCAGGTCCGTCATCTCACTCTGTCTCTCGGTTCTCCTTTCGGCTTTCTATCAACCCTATCACGTATTGAATGGCATCCATTCTTTGCTTTACTGCCTGCACCCAGGGCTGTTCATGAACCGACCGAAACCGAAGATTTTAGCCGAACCGACCTGAACCGAACTGAAACCGAAAAGATTCGGTTCGGTTTTCGGTTCACTGATTTTAAGTTTTTCGGTTTCGGTTCGGTTTATTATCGGTTCGGTTCGGTTTAAACCGAATTAATTAAAAAAATATAAAAAATACTCGTACTTAATATGCTCTAGGGTTGTTGATGTTTGCGGTCCACTTTCAGTTCTCTGCTCTCCCTCGACTTCAATCTCTGAATCGCACCTCGCGCCGTCGGACCTCTCGTCGTCGAAGTCCCTCTCTCCATCGCGGGTGTTGTTGCATCGTCGTCGAAGTCCCGCCTTGACAATTACTCCTTAATCGCCGGTCCCTTTGGCTGTTCTAATCTCCTAATTGAACATAGGTGTACTAGTGACTGCTCTCATCTCTCATTCTCTCCTTTTATTTTGTTGAATTGTAGACGTGTTGCTAGACTTTTTTTTGCTGAATTGTAGACCTTCTTAGAGTTGAATTCAATGTATTGTTTCAACTTTTGCTGGTTGTAGTCTCCATGTTTGTGTAACCTGTTGTTACTAGAGAGCCAAACAAATCTGAAGTCTGCCCCAAATCTGTTGTATGTTTGTGTAACTTGTTGTTGCTGGGTGAATTCGTTTTTTTTTTTTTTCAGTATTTCATTTGTTTCGGGTTTATTTGGTACAATCAGCACAAGCACAAAAAACTCACTCAACTCACCTCTCTCTCTCGGTTATTTTCGGTTTGCATATAAACCGAACCGAAAAAATTCGGTTCGGTTTTCGGTCCACATATTTTTGAAATATCGGTTTCGGTTCGGTTTCGGACCAATGATCAGCCCTACCTGCACCCGGATGAATGTGTTGGGTTTTATATATAGTGGTACATCTATGTATGAATCTGTTATATTGCGCTTGTTGGTTGCTACTTGCATTCTTTTGCTAGGGCTCTTCTGAAACAACCTCTTGAAGTTCAGTATACATCCTTACGACGCAGTTTTTGTTGCAGGTTGTTCTGCAAAGGTCTCATCAACTGCACACGAGCTTGAAACATAGTTCAAAAGCCATGGTAAGTTCAACTAGACCTTTCAAGGTTTTCGTTGATTATCAAATAGAGTCTGTAATCTTGAGTGTTTCAAGTAATCTCTCATTGCTCTTAACACCCCTTGTTGTATGTCATTTCAGTCAAGTCGCAAAGAAACTGTTTTGGATCTTGCAAAATTTGTTGATAAGGGTGTTCAAGTCAAGCTTACTGGAGGAAGACAAGGTCATTTATTGCTCCCATTCTTATATCATTTTATTGATTGATTATGCTGTAATACTGGAAATTATTCAACACTACCTTTATTTAAATGTATAAGATTTCTTCAAATCACTTTGGTGTAATACTTGTAGCACATATCGTCCATATATTTGTATATATTTGCTTCCTTCTGCATATCCATTTTGGTGCAATCTAGGTGTAGGATGTAGTTGCTGTAAGCCACTCTGTGAAACCGAGTTGTTCTTGTTGGCCTAAAGTATTTGGCTAAGAAGTATTTAGTAAAGGTGGGTCCAAAAATGAGTAGTTGAGAAACTGTTGGATCTTTTCCTTATGAAACTATTTACCTCTTGACTTGCTGTAATAAAATGGTAATTGACATGAGATGAACTCATTTTGGGAAGGTCTTCGATAATTCAGCTACAACTAGGATCTAGTTTCTACTTGGCGAAACCTTTAATCACAACCTTTTTGGCATATCTGTGAAGCATTGACTGTTATATTTTTTTACTCTGTTAGTAGAAGGAACACTGCCTGCCCTTTTGTTTTTGTGGTGGTTTTGATTCTGTGTCATCATATGTGTTTTCTCTTGATCTCTAGCTCTTACTTATTAATACTAATTTTGTTATCCAAATAGTGACTGGGACATTGAAGGGCTATGATCAGTTGCTGAATCTTGTCTTGGATGAAGCCACCGAATATCTGAGAGGTAAGCAGAGTGCTCATCAAGATGATATAGTCATATAGTGGATGCTCATTAATTGCTGCATTTTCCCAAGTATTAACTTTAATTTGTGTTCCTGTGGTAGACTCCTACGCAATCATTTCTTTTATATAAAATTCTACAATTTAATTCCCTTTTATGCTTACTTGGCTTTAATCCGCTGCATGTTTAGATAAGATTATGAAGGAATCATACATCAACCCACACAAAATGTGAAATCAACTGTGCAAGTTTTCCCCTTCTAATTGCGGAAATAGAACAATGTGATCTTGTATGGTTCACAAAACTCCTGGATGAAGGAAGACACATCCTTCAGAAGTTTTGCTGTAAGCTGAAAATGTTAAAAATGGATTGTACCTTTAATTGTAGGTGATCTATAACCTAGTCTGGTTCTCATCGTCAAGTGACCTCAATATGTGCAACATCCTATCCTCACATCTGAACATATATTCATCCTAACTTGTACAATCATACATAGCTCTTGCCTCAACCCTTTCTAATATATTACGGATAAGAACAGAAAACAATGATCAAATTAATTTGTTCATTCATGCATGAGTGATTGCAGTCTTGCAGACACAAGAATAAATGATGTTCCTATTTATGCCTGCAGATGCTGATGATCCATTGAAGACTACTGACCAAACGAGACGCCTTGGATTAATTGTATGTTCCTTCTAAAATTGTTCACTGCACACATGACTGCTTGGATGTATTGTATGCTCTTTTAATATTGTTCACTGTATTGGTAATATTTGTGCTTTTGATACAAGTCTTCTTTCTTGTCCTGAGCTAAATTGTATGAAAGAGCGCAAAAGCTGTTCTTGCTGAAGAAATTTGTGGTCTATTTCTAGAGATTGGAGAACATTAACTTTTTATTTTGGTTTCCAGTATTTAGCTTGAGAGATAGATTACATTGATTTGTGTGGCTCTTGAAACAATAGGTGGCAAGCAGCAGCAACGCCCATTTTTCCTTTTCTTCTGTTATTAGAGTAGGGAACAGGTGATCTATTGATATGTAGGTGGAAATGATGATGAAGTTATTGAACTATCATCAGCCTTGCCATTTTATAACATATAGTTAATTATATAAAAAAAAATAAAACAGCATCAATTACCACTTCACTGCATAACCCACAACCCCATATATCCAATATATGACCATCTTTGGTGGCAGTTTATGCATTTGAATGCCCTCTATGTTGGGCAGTGGGTGGAGATTATATAGTTTGTTATTGGTGTTGGTAAAATGTATAATATCGCGGCGTACAGGGGAGGTGTTGTTCTTTATGGGGGCTGGTATGCATTTACTTGAGATTCTGTGCTAGTGGTGCAGGTTATGCCTGGCAATGACTTTCCCCTGTATTCTATAGCTGAAGTGCATTTTCCGACTCCTTATATATCGTCATAAGCCTAGTAATGTTTAAATCTCCTGGATGTCGTTGAGATATGCTAGGATTTTGCCCAAGTCGTCTTGTATGAGAGTGCACACATGATGGCTAATGTCAACATGCTTCAGTTTCCCTTATTGTTCCATGTCCTTGGGCCTACAAATACCTTATTTTTTCTCCTTTTGGAAATGCAGGTCTGCAGAGGTACGGCTGTTATGCTCGTTTCCCCAACCGATGGTACAGATGAGATTGCAAACCCCTTCATCCAGGCTGATGGAGCTTAGAGAAAGAGGTGGTCTTTTTTCCGTCATCTGGCGTGTGTAACGTCTTGTCTCTTCGCTCTTGCTGTTGATATACAAAAAAATAACTGGATGATGATGTTTGTGTAACTGTGTTCCATTACGTTGTCATTGTTTGGGGATCCGTATGGTAGTAAGAAAACTGTTTTGTAGCCGTCATTGGTATTGCACTATCGAAGGTTTCATTTACTTACAACTATTTTCATTTTGTGATCGGACTGGCTGTTTGCAACTGTCAAGTGTAGCCGTACAAGTTGACTGGCTCCGGTTCAACGAAAATCTGATTATTTTGTTGACTGGGTGAGAAATTAGGAGACCTTCAACGGGGATGATTTAGAGCGCCTTATCAGATGAGAGCATTTAAGTTTTGGGTGATACGCGATCTAATTGATAGGGATTGTGACCTAGTTTATCGATTTTTTTGACCATCCAATTTTACCTACATGTTTAACTCTAACAATCTCAAATTCTTGGGGAGAAACTAAGACATTTGCGATAGCTGATTGATAGGGAGATTGTGACCTAGTTTATCGATTTTTTTGACCATCCAATTCTACCTACATGTTTAACTTTGTTAATCTCAAATTCTTGTGGAGAAACTAAGACATTTGCGATAGCGATAGCATTAATCAGTACTCGATTGTCACCTTCTATCTTAACTTCTTTTGTCTTTTGTAGTGCTTTCGCTCCATCCCAATCAGTACTTGATTGTCACGTTAACTTTTTTTGTCTTTTTTGCTTTCGCTCCATCCCTCAATGCTCTCGCTGAATCACTGAAGCCCATCAATTTGAAGTCAAAATCGCTCATTTTTTGGTTAAATTGGAGTTAGCGTGAACAATTTGGGTAAACTCTAAATGTAAAAACAACTTTTATACGCTCTAAGGTCACATGATAAGCATACCAAAAGCATAAATAAAAACCCTAAAAAAGAAATAGTGAACCCATCACAATAAAACATTAAAAAAAACCAAAATTTATGATTTACAAAATCTTTCCATTATTAGCCTCTTATAATGTGTCCTTAGGGGACATGGTAGAAAAATCCATGTAAAAATAGTCAGTTTATATGAGCATTAAAATAGTTTCCGTTTATTCTCATGAACACACATAAAATAGTTTACACAGATTCAGTTTCCATTGTGAATGTATGTAAGCCATGCAATTGATCCCCACTTGAATTACATTGAGTTGCAAATTCATATTCAAAATACAAATGCCATACATAAATTTCACAAGAACATGCTCGGGTAAAATTGAAAGGTTTTACTTCTTACACAATCATCATACGTTATGCAGCTCCTGACTTGCAAATTACAAATATGTGCACACTCTACGGAAGGCCGGCCTCGGACTCCTGGCTGCTGTTTACCGTGCATGTAGACGCTCAAGTGCCTTGAGTTGTGCTTGTAGCAGTATATGTTCATGTCTCATCCTTTCAAGTTGAGCCTCCACCAACAGCATCTCGTCCTTGAGCAGGTGCACGCGCTTTTCCAGCCAACCTATGCTTGGATGGTCCAACAGGCCACCAGGGTTTGCATTTGCTTGAGGAATCACGTAAATCTGTTGGGGTCTGCTCAACAGCACCACTATGCTAAGCTGCAGCAAGTCGAATCAAAAGTAAACACAATATACTGATGCAGATTAGAGCCTTGGTTTTTGTACTCTACTCTAATGTATAATGTACAATTATTCTGTAAGCTTATAAATACCAGACCTGCATCAAAACAAGAATTATTGCGAAAACCACAATTGATAATTTCTGATGCTCTCCTTGACTCTTGACAAATGAACAGAATTTTGCCGAGAGTGCTCCCACTGATGAAGTAATGCCATTAATATCAAACAAATTGCCGAGGAAGGAAATTTGAGTCTGTCTTTGACGGTCATGGAAATCCAATGCTGCATCTGTAACTATGGTCGACCCACCTTGCTCCTGCGTGCCTGAAGATTCTGCTATTCTTTCTGAGTTTCTAACAGGAGATTGTGCATTGCTAGCTCCCACCATGGCCTCTGCATATCACATGATGTACGAGTAAGTCACATGCAATGGTGAGTCCCGTCATGCAATTATTATTATTTCGTTCAAGAAGTTAGTTACTACTTTTTGTCTATTAATTATAAAAGGAGGAAGCCCACTTGATGAATCACATGAATTACATGTGAGGATTTCTCTCGAAACTTGACATGCAACGATTCCTCAAAATTTACTGAATTGCAAGATTCTTGCTTTCAGTACCGCAGGGGTCTATCCCTTTCATTTTCAATGTTAAAGTTCTAACTAAAAGTTAATGCCCTCTAGAATGAAATTTATCACGCATATATCTATTCTTTCAAGTATTAATTACTGACAATGATCTACTCATCAAGCAAGTAGTCATAGTGCGACTAAATTCAAATTCTTACCTGATCGTTCAATGTTTTTCTGCTTCAATACTTCGTGGGCCTGGGGGGAGGGGGGGGGGGGTGTCAATTTCAAACATCATTAAGTACTCATCAAGCAAAACAATCGTTCAATTAAAGGATCAGGAGAGAGGAAATACGAGTTCAATCATAGTGGCATAAGCTTCTCGACATTCCTCCATTGTTGACTGCTCTATCTTACCTGACAAAGCAGTGACATACAGCAGGTGGCACAATTAGAGAAGTTTTAACTATCTATATATCTTAATACACCATCCTGTAGTGCAGACATGGTGGGTGAGGCTCAGGAAGTGCAAATACAAAATTGATAAAAGAACGGAGCCAATAATTCTAAACAAAAATATTTGTGAAAATATTAATTAAAAAATCAGCATGTGTAAAATGAAGCAAAGAGACCATAGTTGTTCATGTGAGCATGAAAACAGTCACTTTATGAAACAACAAAAATCTACTGTAACATACAAAACTGCTGCAGCAACCCTGTGCATATTTGGAAAGCAACACATCAATGTCTCTGTATAAGAAGCTTACTTCTCCATACAGTTCTTTTGGAAAAAGCCACATTAACATAAACTCTCAAAATGCAACCGTTCTGGACTTGACTGTCATCCCTCTGGACATCCCACAGTCCCTGACATATTTAAAAAAAAAAGACTTAAGAGAAAGGTTAATTTATGTTATTAAGTAGTCATTAGTAATTTTTTACAGATGTATAATCTTCCAGGAAATGAAACTATGTCAAATTATATGAGATTATATTTTCTAAAATAATAAACCGAAGATATAAGCACATTTTCCAATTACAGATTAAACTCCCAACAAAACTGTGTTAGCATTGCAGAGCACTGAACCACATTATTCTTGGTTAATACTCGTAAGATCCAGTACATGAATTCAGTAGCAGGCTTGAGCTAGAACTTACCTCTACTTGAAAATAATCTGCGTATGGAACATCACTGACTTCCTGTGTAACCTTGATTAGTAAGCGGCTGACATGGCACAGATAATTTAGGAGAATAAAGTAAATAAATTGTCAATCAGAGCAAAAATAGAAGAACCAGCTGAGTAAGCTTCATGCAATGGTGTACCAATGAACTGAAGATAAGCCACCTCAATTTTGAAGGAATTAAAAGGTTGATGATATGATTAGTAAGATTAGGACTTCATCTACCTATTTCTGTACACTCTATAAGATTGGAGTTCCTTGCATCCACCGCATTTTGCACCTAGTTAGCAACAAACATTAATGGGCTTTTTCGCTGTATGCTACATAATAAAATAATAAGCACTTGTAAGATCCAATATATATAACCTACCAAAATAAACTTTTATTGGATGCTGAAACGACACCTCACGTGCATGGCCTAGCATTTCATGAGGATCCCACTTGGTGCATTTGAAATCTGAGGGGGAACAGATAAGCAATGTTTCATTAATAAGATAGCAAATCTGAATAAATGCACTTTCTGTAGTTAGATATCCTCATCAACAGTCTAAATTAAATAGGAAATCAGTTCCCACTTTCATCACTTTTAACAGCCAACCTTATACCTTAAAGTTTCTATACATTTTGCTTTTTCAGCAGACAAATAACTACAAGATCAACCTCACACGTAAAGAGTGATGCATTAAACTCAGCTTGTGAATAAAGAACAAATGCATTGTCATACTGGATAATATTCATGAAACAAATTGAAGTCCAAAACCTCTATCAAATACATTGTCATACTAGACAATATTCATGAAAAAAAAGATTGAAGTCTAAAACCTCTATCAAATACATTGTCATACTAGACAATATTCATGAAAAAAAATCTAAGTCCGAAACCTTTATCTCCGCATCTTTTACGGAAGGATTCCATAAATCCAAGTGCATTATCAGAGAAGAATAATTTGAAGAAGTCCTCTACTTTTATCTGAGATTAATTAAAAACATGTCAAAACAACAACAGTAGGTTAGAAAATTGTATAAAGGTGAAATGATGAATATATAAGCATGATAAACCAAAATACAATTCCATAGAAAGAATAGCTAAAAACAATTATCTGTACCGGAAATTTGGACTCTGCAACCTTTGTATAATGTTCTGGTACTGCATAACGAATTGAACCACATAACATGCAACAAGAAGGAATGAAGTAAGTAGAAAAAGTAAAACTTTAATATACTTAAATTCATATGTCACAGCAATTACGTATTTGAATGACTAAAACGAGATTTATGTCAGTCTAAGATCTATATAAGCCCGTCTCGTCATTTATTTAGTTCATATGAAGCGGTAAGGTGAGGAGGAAGAATGTATGTGCTGCCATGCTCTAAAGAAAGGGTAGGTCTAGTGACTATCAACTCAAGGAATACATGATTCAAGGGAAAATCTAAGGCACTCAGAAAAAGCATGAGCTGCCACCTGCTCAACCCAGACATTTATGCAATTCAGCTCACTTTTGCCAACTCTATGTTGAAAGACTAAAGCATGTTATGGGACATAAAATACATTAAACTTTCACTAACCTCATGATTGAACTTTTAGGGTGTAGTTCCTCCATATTCACTAAATTATATTTAATTTATTTATTGAACTATATTCAAGCAACTATGCAGTATGCACCCATCACATGGTGGCAAATCGGAGCTTTTTGAATTTTCAATATTATTTGCTCCGTTTGAAAGGTTGCCAGTCTCAGATACGGAATCCTGAGTTTGGTTCAAAGAAGGACCACTTGGTGGCGCCCAATTATGCCACCAAGTGATGCAAAAAACAGCTAATTACAAAATTTAAGAGAAGTGAGTTCGTCCCCTCAAATAACAATTGCAGTACATGAACATCTCATTAGTATCAATACCTTCATGCTTCCATAACCTCATATATTGATCTTGGCTAAGCAGCAGCTAAAAGCCAAGATCACGAAAAACCCATGCTTCATATAGATTTTTAATGATGAATGTAGAGAAGAATGATTAAAAGAACGAGAAGAGGCAAAATGTAACATAAGATTGTTAAGGATTTAGATTATGCTGGAATTACTTTCTGGATCATTCAATGTTTCTTCTTTCCAGTTATTGGAGCTCTCTGGCATTGATGACGCTGAATCAGTAATTAGTATCCCATCCTTCTCCACAACACCTTGAGCCTCCGAGGCACTCGGACCCATATTATCATCCTTGCTATTTTGAAGAATTTGTCGTTCTTCTACAGTTGACACAGACACCTCCCTGATGCCAGCATGTACACGAAGGATGAAATCAGTATAATCTAAGGCATTAAGGAAATTGTTTGTGGTTTATTATAATCTACCTTTCTTCACAATCTGAAGCGTTGAGTTGCAAATCTGAGCTTTTTGAGTTTTCAATATTATTTGCTCCATTTGAAAGGCTGCCAGTCTCAGATAGGGAATCCTGAGTTTGGCTCAAAGAAGAACTACTTGTCAATTCCGAGGGAGGGCTAAATATAATTAATTTTGGCATAACATAGAGTAGGCTTAGCGAAACTATCTAATGACAGCCACATCCAGCACCAAGTTATGCCTACCTAATTAACCTCAAACTTATGAACCATAAATCACAGTACTTTCCTTAATCAAACAATATTAATTAGTAATAAAAAAATATTTACTTAAGCAATCTTGCTAGAACTTCAACTTCTGGTTTTCCATGTTTCCATCCTGCATCAGATGATTCCTCCACATACTTGAATCTCCCTATGTGTTGTCTTTTTTACCAGTCAAGCAGTCAGGATTCATGAATCCAGGTTATACGCAACTTTAATAACTCTATTTTGGTGTCTCTTGAGTCTTTGAAAAAGAGTTCCTTTACTTGACTACCAAAAAGTATTTAGACGAGTTATACGAACCAAAAGCTTCTTTCATTAACACCTTCTTCAAGTCATTACGCTTGGTAGACCGTCATTAGGATTTCATATTTTTATGGAGAGCTAAGAGACATTAAAAAGGAGTTAATGACATTTTACAGTTCTGGCAACTTTCAAATGGACAAAACCAGTTCTGTCCATTATGTGTGGAGTGTAAGAATGATGGAAACAAAACAGAAGTTCCAAAAACAAATAAAGATACTCTCAAAAAAACAATAAGAATAAAGATAAAATAAAAAGTTTTACTTCTACATGCTTTCTTTATCCATCATAATTCATAACAATAACAAGTTTGAAATATAGAACCTGATAGGTAATTGACCTGGCCCCACTGGAATGCTTGGTCCAGCCCTCTTCAATGAGCTTAAAAGCTTCATCACGTGACAAAAATGAAGCAAAAAAGTGCTGCAAAATCCAATGATCATTTGCATTTTAAATACTAGTCAAAGATTCACAAGCGATTTAGCAACAGTATCTAACCAATAAACATTTCAGGTCATCCTGTTACCTTCTTCCCTGAAGCCACGATTTCTATAGCATTTGGAAATAGCCCAGCAGTCTTTGCTCTTCGGATTAATGTAATCTCGTTGAATGGGATTATTTTCTGGAGAGGAGACAAACATCAATAAGGCAGACTGCCATCAGTGAGCTGGTATAAGACCTTGCAAGTTGTAAGCAACTTTTCCCACAAAACAGATGTTTTTTTGAAGTGGTAGTTTATGCATGTTCTGTCAATGATCATAAAGCTTGTACCATTCAATGAGCTTATACCAAAACAGATGGCTTCACTAGATGGGAATGTCCCTCTTTCACTTATATCCCATGAGATAGAGAAGGACATTCCCATTTTGATCAATGCAAAAATCCTAATATCTTCAGAAAAAGAATATTTCACTCAGAATATCACGCGTTACATGGGGCAGCTTAGCACTACCCAATCAGAACCTCACACGCATTACATTTGGTAATCAGTACTCATTAGTGGGATTAGAATTTGGATAAGAAAATGATTTTTGTCATCATCAATCTGAAGATATCTTTTAAAATCAATTGTCCATATCTGCTAAAATAACAAGCATTTAACCATTCCCCCTTGGAGAATGGGAGAAAGACTGGAAATGAGTAAGATGAATTACTCAAACTAGTAATATTACCAAACAACAGGCTCCTTAATCCAAATTACTAATGCATTATTACCAGATAACAAAGATAACTAGATAAGCATAAGCTAATTCACAAACCTTTGTCTCAAAGCCAAAGATGTTAGAGTAAAAGCATATGTACCGATCAAACAAGTACATATGACCCTGCAACAATATAGGAGAGTTAAGAAAGGTCAAAAAGAGGGAGAATAACATGGAAACAAAACTTCAAATAATTTTGGTGGTTTGAAAGAATTCACAGGTTCCCAAAATATGGCTATGACAATAACAAAAGAAAACACAGAAATTTATTACTGTACATATAAAACAAGGTTTCAGCCTGAATAGCGACCAATGATACCTGAAGAAGGATACTTTCTTGCAATGCACAATTGAAATCTTGAATAAGAACCTGCGAGAAAGATATCACGATGGGAATCTTATATGAGTTGATTGTCTCGAAGCTGGCATAATTTCATAAAAACAGATGATGCAGATCATTTTTAGAGTGCAGGAGACTTTATTAGAAACTAGAGGCATACTTGTTTCAGAAGGGTTAGCGTAAGGTAAAATTGCAGATTCATATAGATAAATACATTCAAAATACATACTAGACAGCCAAGAAACAAAGAAAAAGGGATGAAATCCATTCAATTTACAGACGGCGTTAATTTTCACATCAATTAATATAACCTAGAGCAGGCAAACTGCCACAGGAATTAGATAGTAAATGGAAAAATCAAAACAAGCGACTTACTACTTCAGGCGGAAGATGGAATAATTGGCGATACTCTTCGCTTTTTGAAGCCGACTGTGATCAATATATTGCAAAAATGAAGATTGACAATCAATTTTAGGAACAAATGAAGCCTTAAAGGCTGGGATCATTGTCAAATCTAGAAAAATCAAGAGAGCGGGGGAGCTCGCAAGAAAAGCGAAGGAAATTTGCTAAAATTAAATTATGCATGATGAATACCAGAAGATCGGCATCGGTGGGGAGACTGAGTGAGCTAGGGAGAGCACAAGAGGAATCAGCATAGGCGGCGTCGGGGGGAGGGGAAGAGTGCACGGATTGTGGAGGAGGAGGCGCGGATCTGATAGGACTAGATGGCGAGGCGACCGCCATGAGAGGGATTCCGAAGTCTAGGGAGAAGAAGCTCTTGAGTTGGATTCGGTTGACCGTCTGTCGCTGGTGTGCCGATCAGAAACGCCCCTACCTAGACTCACAGATGCACCGACAGATATACTTTGGGTTTGTGATCTACGGTTACTCTCGAACCTATTACTTTTACTCTAGAGCATTACAGGGTTATTCTTTTTTTGGTCGAAAGGAGAGGCGGTAGTCTCCGTGCCCGCAAGGGGCATTTTATTAATTAATTAAAATGGGCTAAGTAGTACGCAAGCGGGGGATAGCCCGATCCCTAACATCATCAAACAACAAAGGAAGAACACCCTCAGGCGGGTCAAGCAAAACATGATACCCGTTCGGAAAAGAAAAAGCAAAGGAAGCAAGATAGTCAGCAACACAGTTTGCTTCTCTAAAAATATGACGAAACTGGACATCCCAGTCTCTACGAATCAAGCTTTGGCACCGGAGTACCAAGCTAGCTAAGGGATGACTACTATCTATAGGTCGACCTAGAAGCAAGATTACGAGTTGCGAATCCACCTCTAGAGAAACCCTCCGGTAGCCCCTGCTCCAAGCAAGTTGTAATCCCCGAGCAACACCCCACAACTCAGCCATTGGGACGGTACAAATGCCGATATTATGAACAAAGCCCACAAGCCAAGCCCCGCTGCTATCCCGAATTACACCAGCAGCGGCCGCTAATCCACCAGCTTTGACAGACCCATCCGTATTGATTTTGACCCACCACCGCGAGGCCGCACCCAAGAAACGACAGCCACCTCTGCTTGCCAAGGGCTCACCACACTTTTCGCCTCTAACGCCCTTCTGTATTCCTTGGCATAGGTAATGATGAAAGACGCCCTATTTCCAACAAAATTCTCCTGCTGAAAAACAAACAGGTTACGCCAGCGCCATATCCACCAGAGAGCAATAGTAAAAATATCAGCCCATATAAGGTCGCCATGAACACGGAGAGTACAGGTGATATTAATACGAATCCAGTATGCATAATCGGAATCGAAAAAGACTTCCCTAGGAAGAGGAGGGTGAAGATCATTCCAAATACGGTTAGTGATAGCACAATCCCATAAGAGATGGATCAACGACTCCTCCTCAACTGAGCACTTCGAGCAAAGGGCATCAACGGCGATGTGGCGCCTAACCCGCTCTTGATTCGTAAGGATAACACCTTTCATGGCAAGCAAAAGAAAGACTCTCTGGCGTTCAATAATTTGAAGCTTCCATAGGCCTTTGAAGACAGGAATATCATTGGTAAGAGGCAGTCGGCCAGCTATGAGCTTGTGATAGGCCGACGCAACGGTAAAGCCACCATCCGACGAACCTCCCCAGCTCAACACATCATCCTCAGCCGGGTCATTATCAAGAGCAATGGCAGCGATTTTAAGCATCAGTAAATTGGGCAGAAACTGAGCAAGCGCAGCCCAATTCCAACCCACCTCCATCAACCAGTACTCACGAACCACCTTGCGTTTCTCCACATCTGGGACATCCACCACAGCGTAGGACTCAAGGGGCTCGTCCAGGAGCCAAGCATCAACCCAGAAGCGGGTTTGAAGTCCACCACGAACGCACCAGCGGGATCCGGGAACAACCACCCCTTGCATAACTCTCTTGATTGCGCGCCAAACATGCGACGCGTAAGGACGATCACCAGCAGCGGCACGGACATACTTGGTGCGCATCACAGCAGTCCAGAGTTTGTCTTTATCAGTCAAAAAACGCCACGCCATCTTGGAGACGACAGCAAGGTTAAGGTCTGACATTTTTCGCAGGCCAAACCCACCGGCTGACTTGGGGAGGCAGACGTCGTCCCAACAGAGCAAATGGATACGTCGCTGAGATTCGGTTCCACCCCACACAAACCGAGCGATAATGCCATCAATTTTAGAGCAAATTTCAGCCGGGATGGAGAAAGACGCCATAGTATAGACCGGAAGCGATGAGAGGACCGATTTGGCGAGAGTTAAGCGACCGGCCATGCTTAGGAATTTTCCCTGCCAACCACGGAGTTTCGAAGCGAACTTCTCTAGCAAGGGAACAAAGTTGTCGTTCTTGACTTGATCATGTATGATGGGCACCCCGAGATACTTGCCCAGATCTTCAGTCAACGTGAAGCCACTCTCAACCTCCAAGGCTTCCTTAAGATCATCGCTGACATTCTTAGAAACAAATATCCGCGACTTCGAAGCATTGATACGCTGCCCTGAAACAATACAAAACTCATCCAGAACATGACGGATCACCCTAACCTGCTCCACCGAAGCTTCCGCAAACAGAATAATGTCATCAGCGAACATAATATGGGATAAGAGAGGGCCTCCACGAGCTAACTGAATAGGCTTCCACCCTTGCTGGGCGACGGCATCGTTAATAAGGTGACTCAACCTCTCAACACATAAGACAAAGAGATAGGGAGATATGGGATCGCCTTGTCTTACGCCTCTCGAAGGAGTAAATGATTCCGTCACTTCACCGTTCCAAATTAGACGGAAGGATGTCGAATGGAGACATTCGCGGATCCACTCAACCCACTTATTCGGAAAGCCAACATCAAATAAAGTATCTAGCACAAACTCCCATCGAAGTCTGTCGTAGGCCTTCTCAAGATCAAGTTTGATGAGCATCCACCCTTTATTCCCTGACTTTGTTTTCATCGAGTTCACAGCCTCCTGAACCACCACAACATTATCGGTTATGAGGCGACCGGGTAAGAAGCTGCCTTGAGTCGGACTTATCAAAAGAGGAAGGACATGCTTCATCTTGATCACCAGGATTTTAGTAATGATCTTGTAGAGGACATTACAAAGACTAATCGGTCGGAACTAATTTATGCGTTCGGGCTCATCCACCTTAGCAATCAAAGTAATGAGCGTCTCATTAAGACCCGAGGGGAGAACTGAAGTCCGAAAGAACTCCCGGATAGCGTTGGCCACCGAACTACCAACCGTGTCCCAGCATTTTTGGTAGAAAACAGGCTGAAACCCATCACTCCCTGGGGCTTTAAAGGCACCCATACTCTTCACGGCCTTGCTTATTTCCACATCCGACACTGGCAATTGTAACTCAGCCCAGACATCGTTCGGAATGGGGGGGAAACGGCCACTGGGGAGAGTCAGCTGCAAATTCTCATTCTCGGGTAGTGAATAGAGCTGGGCAAAGAAGTCGACCGCGTGTTGTTCTAATTCGGCTTTATCGGCTATCCACACACCATCCGAGTTGCAGAGAGTTTCAACACGGTTTTTACGCCTCCTAATAATAGTGGACATGTGAAAGAACCTAGTATTACGGTCCCCTGCCTGTAGCCACTGGATTCTCGACTTCTGCATCCAAAGCATCTCCTCCTGTTCAAGCACATTCTCGAGGTCAGCCGAAGTCTTTCTTTCCAAGGACACGAGCTCATCAGTTGGAGCCACATTGATTTGAGACCGAATATCCTCAAGCTGCACAGAAAGTTCCGTCTTCTTACGATCAATATGACCAAATTCCTGTCTGTTCCATTCAAGAAGTTTGCACTTCAATTCAGCTAGAGCAATGTGCGTGGGGGCCTCGCGATTCCAAGAGCTCCGAACAAGATCAAGAAAGCCTGGGTGCAAAATCCAAGCGGCTTCAAACCTGAAAGGCCGCCGAGATCGATTGAAGTGCATGACAGGTTCAAGATTCAACAACAGAGACACATGATCTGAGGCTATCCGGGGAAGATGGCGAACAGCAGCAGTCGGCCACAAGAGACGTGAGGCCGGATTCATGAATACTCGGTCAAGACGTTTTGCAACATAGGTCTGAGCACTATTACCACGAAACCAAGTAAAGGGTTGCCCACAAAAGCCTAGATCAATCAACGAGGCCTTGTCAACCCAGTCGTTGAACTCAAAGGAGTCCTCTGAAAGACGACCGGAGCCACCTTGTCTTTCATTGGTGTGAAGGATGCTATTGAAATCACCACCAATAATAAGAGGTTCCACAATATGCTCGATCTCTGCCAGAATTTCACGCCAAAAAGGGCGACGTCTATTAGGCTTCGGAGGAGCGTAAACTGTGATGAAATGGACCCTAATACCGCCTTTTAAAACAATAGCATGAATAAACGTGCCAGTAGTTCTGACGACCGTCAAATTAACTGAATTGCTGTTCCAAAGTAACCACAGCCCTCCAGAGAAGCCCGACGGATCCACTCGGAACGAATTAGAGAATCTTAGACGATCACAAACTTCAGCAGCCTGAGCACCCGCAATGCGGGGTTCATAGATAGTCAAAACTTCAACTTTATGACGACGGGCCAGGTATTTCGCCGCCCTGCGGAAGCCCGGTTTCCCGGCTCCAAAACAATTCCAAAAAAGGCAATTCATTAACAACCGGAGGAGTTAGCGGCTGCTTCGGACCGATTGGAGGAAGTGCGAGAATCAGAGTTAGGGAGCGATAGACCTGGCAAAGTGGAAGTCTTGTCCGGCGGTCTATTGTTTTGATGCTCGCCCATGTGGATGGCTTCTTCCAGTGGAGGAAAATTGGACTGGGAGAAAATCATATCCGGTGATTCCACGGTGCGCAGCCGTTTCCCTGTTGGGGTGGCTCCAACCGGTGGCAGCGGGTTGGCAGGGAGGCTAAAATCCATCGTCGACCCACTAGGAGCCTTGCCACTCTTCTTAGATGGTCTTCGTTTGTTCTTGGATTTATTGCCTTGTGCCCCCTTAGAATTGGAATTCGCCACTTGTTGATGCGGCTCCGGGTTAGCAGTCACGACCGCTTTCCCCTTGTCATTAGAAGCCTTGTCAGCAAAGATCTACTCTTTATGCACAGCAGGGTAAAGCTCAGTAGTAACCTTCGCTGTGGGAGTCTTGGCAGGCGCGGCTAACCCGGTGCTCTTACGATGACCACCCGCGGCCGAAGTACCAGGCGCCTGGCCTGTAGTAGGCTTTGAGGAACTAGCACGGGCCATTTTTGCCGTATCCGCCTCATCTTTCTTCGGAGCTGCTTTTGGTTTTCTTCGTCGCTGGACTACAGTCCAGGGGCCATAACGGGGGTCGTCCTTTGCAGGCAGAATCGAGGGCTGCACAGGGGGTGTCGGGTTGACCACCGGAGCGTCTTGAGATGGGTTAGTACCCGCCGTAAAGAGAGCAGGACATCGACTCTCCTGATGTCCGTATTTGCCGCATTTAATGCACACAATATGCAACCCTTCATACTCAACTCGAAATCTTTGACCATTAACTATGACGTTGCCCTTAAGAGGTCTGGTGATATTAACTTCAACACACACACGGGCATATCTGCAACGGTCTGAAAAGAGAGTGCGCTTATTAACTTTAAGAGGCCGTCCGATACCTTCTGTCATCTGAAGTAAAGTTGTTTCTTCATAGAGAACCATTGGAAGACCCGAAATACGAATCCAAACGGGAGATGTATTTATGACATCCGTAAAAGGGTCGAATTCAGGGCTCCATGGCCTAATGATGAGGTAGTTACCAAAGATCATCCACGGCCCTCCCATGAGCGCACGCATGTAGTCGTCCTCCTTAGAGAACCTAGCAATATAGTAGCCATTCGGGAGGTCTGCCACAGTGAATCTCCCTTCTGGGCACCATAGTTCTCGAAGTTTTTTATCCATGATCGCATGTTGGACCAAACTTCCTAGCGGCTTGATTACAAGGGCTGAGTTCCAGGCGGAGGCAAGAACCTGGAGAACTTCCGTACTAATGTTGAACGACGGATCCCCGTCCTCGCCGTCCGGGAAAGACAGCGCCGTCCTTTGTCGAACGAAGTCATCCCTGAGCACCATCCTCTCAATTCCACCATCACCAACCACCACGTCTTTCCATGGTTTTGGTTCAGCGGCTGCCGAAGCAGCAAGTTGTGCGGGGTTCGGAACCCCCCCAGTAACGTCAGTCATCATTCCATCCCCGCCTGGGTCCCCACTCGGACCACCCGGCGCGGCCGGCGGCCCGCTCATCGGAGTACGAAAGCAAACTCGCAAAACCCTAGGGCAGAAAATCGCGCGCGTGTTAAGCGCGTACTTTTTTTTTTATTACAGGGTTATTCTTGACAATGCCCCTGTTAACTTATTACCCATCATATCTCAAATATTACGATTACTATAATTCATGACCCGTGCTACGCACGGGTTTAAAAACTATTTTGAAGCTTTATTAATCAATTTTAATTGAAAAATTTCATTATTGTGAAAAATAGACCAAGGTATGATAATATAAAATATAATAGATTATATTAAGTATAAAGTAAATAAATATTCCATAAGAAATAAATCAATTGAAAATAAAGTTCACTTGCGAGAGAAGACTTATTATTTGCATCTAAATGCAATTACGTACATATGAAAGATATAAAAAACTATAAAAAGCATACGAAAGATTAAAAATAGTATTGTTGGCTATTCAAAATATTTTTATATATGAAAACTTTAGAAGTTTAATGAAAAATAACCGGTATAAATATATTTTGTGATTTTCGTTAAAAAATACACATATTTTATGATTTATGGTATTCACATATTTTGTGAATTACGTTAAAAATATACATGCTAAGAAAGTATTCATATATACACATAATACAACAAATACCCACAGAACACTTTTAGAAAAATACACATATTTTATGATTTAGGGTATAAAAATATTTTGTGATTTACATTAAAAACATAAATTATTGATTTATTTATATACTTAAATCATATATACAAATAATACAAAAAATACACACAAAAACACATATAAAAAAATACACATGTTTTATGATTTAGGCTATAAATATATTTTGTGATTTAGGTACAAAAATACACATATTATATTATTTATAGTATTCACATGTTTTGTGATTTACATTAAAAAAAAAAGTACACTTTAAGAAAATATGCAAACAACACAAAAATGTTGCTAGAGAGGTTTGATCCCCAACCTTTTGGGTAATTAGAGGAAGGATTTACCACTATGCTATTGTGGTTGTTTTGATTATGATTGCATAGTGTTTATTATATAGGGATGATTGCAATGTAGACTAAATGGAGCATTTAATGGGGACACCACTTAACTTTTATATATATAGATTTTCAATACATTATATTAGCGAATTTGCACACATTTAATTTCACTTACTAATAACACACACTACGATAGTACTATTATATTTAAAGTAAAAGTTAATTGATTACCTTTTCTCATTGATCAATTCATCAAACACATGGATCAATTGCAAAACGTGCCATATGACATATGAGAATATCAAAACGTAAATTATAATATGCAAAAATAACGTACTTGTTTAGATCAATTCATCAAATGTAAATTTGTAATGACATGGATATTTTGAGATAATGTAAAATTTAGATCAATTCATCAAATGTAAAATTTATAACGTACTTGCTTATAGATCAATTCATCAAACGTGGATATTTACAAATAACATGGATCAATTGGATACATTTTCTCTTTTTATTCCTTTCTCTTCTCTTTATGTGATTTTCAATTTACAATCCATTCATGTGTTAATATTTATAGACTCTTAGGATGAATCTAGATTGTATAGATGGATACAATTTGGGTATTTTATAAATATATGATATTATTTTGATAGATTTGGATATAGATATTATTCTTATATATCAATATATGGTAATTAGGTGGGGACAAAATTAAAGTGGAGACTCGAAACACATCAAATTCATCAAATGTACTAAATAAAAATTATAACGTAAAGTTTAATTGGATACCTTTTCTGATAGACCAATTCATTAAACACGTAGATCAATTGCAAAACGTGCCATCATAGACTATCAAAACGTAAATTATAGAGATCACGTACTTGCTTAGATCAATGCATCAAACGTAAAATTATAATAACATGGATATTTAGAAATAATGTACTTGCTTAGATCATATCTCAAATATTAAAATTATTTTATAAATACATTTTAATATCAACTTATGTATGTTTAATTTTGCTTATTAATAAAACTAGCCATCTACGTCCGGTGTTGCCAGGACCGGTAGTTTAATACCAGTATTAGTTTTGTTTTTTCATTGTATGTTTATGTCTATAGTTTCGTCAATTAGTATCTTGATATAAAAATATAGAGAATGTCTTATATATGCTCCATATCGGGGAGCTGAGGCGCATCGGTCAGAGATGCATCGCGAACCGCTTTACCAATCGCGGTAGGGGTAAGAGCGAATTTCAGAAACAAAGAGGTCATCGCTGTAGGGGTGGGCGCAATCAACGTCAATAAATTTTTACTTCTCCAACCACCCCAATTCGTTCATTGAAGTAGTTGAGTCGGATGGAGTAAATGTGGCTCTATATATACAGGAGGAGACGGTCAAATGTTTTTGAACCAACTACTCTCTTCTCTTCCTCTCTAAAGCTTGCGATTTCATCTTCTTCCTCTCTAAAGCTTGCGATTCATCTTCTTCCTCTCTAAAAAATTTACCGCTAATGGGGGTTTGGTTATCAAGTTGGGTCACGCTAAGTTATATTATTGTTTCATTGTACTATTGTTTTATATTGAGGTTAGCGTGTTATATAAGTTTTAATACTATGTATATGAATTTTGGCCTTTTATAGAATATTTGAAAATTTTAGATATTGAGAATAGCTAGTAAATTTCAGATGTTTTAGTAAATTTTGGATTTTTTAGAATATTTAGAAAATTTAGACATTTAATATTTAATATATGAAATATTTAGAATGCTTAGATCTTTTGAATAGTTAGATATTTAGAATATTTCGTAAATTTTAGAATATTTAGAAGATTTAGGAAATGAAGATATTTAATCTTTAGAATATTTAGATATTGAGAATCATTAGATATTTAGAAATTTTCCTAGTTTTTAGAATATTTAGTAATTTTTAGAATTTTTAGAAAATGAATATATTTAATATTTAAATATTTGGAATATTTAGATATTTAGAATAGTTAGATATTTAGAATATTTCGGATTCTATAGAATATTTACAAAAGTTAAATTTTTTAATATTTAACTATTTCGGATGTGTTTAATTTTAGATCGTTTTGAAGATATTTAGAAAATTTAGAAATTTAATATTTAATATATTGAATAGTTAGAATATGTTGAATATTCAAATATTTGTAATAGTTAGATATCTAGATTATTTCGTAATTTTTAGAAAATTTAGAAAACTTAAAATATTTAGAATATGATTTTTAGTATGAAGTTACGGTTTATAATTTAAGACGAAATTGTGTAAAAATTATTTAGATTACGGTTACATTATGGTTATAGAGTGTGGTTAAATTATTTAGAGAATTTAGAATATTTAGAAAACAGAATATTTCGAGATATTTGAATATTTAGAAATTTTGGAATATGATTTTTATATTGAATATATTTTTTGTTATGTAATTACGATTTATAATGTATGATGAAATTGTGTAGAAATTGTTTTAGTTCTTAATTCGTTTTTTTAGTCTTAAAAATTAATTTGGAAGTATATATAATAATTCTTTCATCCTACAATGAAAATCCCAATTTGCATTATGATATTGTTTGACATGTCTATATTTTGTAATCAGTCTTTCTTCGATGATACATATTTGAATCCGTTTGTGGAGAACAATGAATTCATAGACCAAGAAGTGTATCATGAACCACATTACGGGAACGTGAATCAATATACATATGCAAAATGAGCCCGTTGCTGACAATGTATATCAATATGAGGGAAGACGTGAAAATCTATATCAGAACCAAGCAGAGCAAGAACCGGTATGTCATTGTTGCATTTTAACCAAATTGATTCTTAGCGTTGTGGTATTCAAATTTACGTAAATTCGCTAATATTATTGCATTTTACTTTCACCTGTTTGAATTTATTTATTTTAATTTATGCACTTTATATTTGTAAATTTGAAATATTTGTGCTTAAAATAATGTATTTTCGTAGAGTGTTCAGTTTCCAAATTTTTTGAGTCACTTCGAAAATGATCATGAGTGGTCGGACAACAAAACTACGGAGCGATGGGCAAAGGATTTAGGACGGAGTTTGGACATGGTGTTGACGATTCAAAAGTGATGGACGGATTTAGGACGGAGTTTGGACATGGTGCACTCTCAGGAACACACCAGCCAAAAAAGAAGGGCAAATCTGGTTCTATTGTGCCAAACTTGCAAGCATGTGACAATCTGAGAGAAAAGCCACGCTCTAGAAAGATCGGCTGCCCGTTCAAGTTAATTGGAAAACGGAATAATGGGGTTTGGCGTGTAACAGTAAAATGTGGTCACCATAATCATGCACTGGAAACCCTAGAGGGGTATGCATATATGGGCTGTACAATAGAGGAGCAAAAGTGATACATGATTGCCGGCGTCGTTGCCACAATCCCGTGTGCGGAAGCCAAAGGATGAGAGTGCGCATGATCTAAGGATGTTTCGCCTGCTGCCCTTGCTTAATCTCGCTCGCTCCTAACAATCTGGAGGCTTGCCCTTGGATTGGAAGATCCTACAAGGGTTGAAACCTTGACGGTGTGAAGATAGGGACGGTTGGCAAACTTGCACCCAATCGGCCACTTGCGATACACAACACGATGAACACCAATTTTAGTTGAATGAATTTCACGATTGCTAATGAATTTGTGTAGGTTGATGTTTGATTTAGTCATGCAATTGTTGAATTGAATTAAAGAGAAACGAGAGAGGGAGTAGAGAGAGAGATGCGAGAGGGAGAAGAGATTGTCAAGGACAATCCTTCTCGGCTGGATGTTGATGATGGACGATGATGTTGTTGAGGAACGAATGAAATTGGATTGATGTTGTTGTTTGTTGAATCATAAGTCAGTTAGAGTGGGCGTCCTTAACTAGGTTAAGGGCGTCCTTAAATGCATCGGAATAAAGTGACTTAGATAGGAAAACGAATAAGATAATGGACACAAGGATTTATAGAGGAACCCCACTAAGACCAACTAGTCTTATGGGTAAACCTCTACCTCCGTTGGAGGATTTTCGAATAGTCGTCCTTATCTTATTCAGAGAGAGTCCTTACAACTTAGGCGAGCCGTTACAATTTTTGAGCTAAGCGTGCGTCCTTAGCCTCACTAGTAACTCTCCTTTGAGCCTAACAAGTAACCTAACTCTCTTAGCTATAAGGTAGCTAAACACTCACGTCTCTCAGAATACGTCGTGAGAGACAAACTAACTTCCTAACACTTTGTGGTTTGTTTTGGATTTGATGTGGTTGGACTTTTCTTCTCTCGCTTTAAGCTCACTTGATCTTTTTGATCTTTATTCTTGAGCTTGAGTACTTCAGGAGTGAGCTCGAGAGAAAACCTTCAAAGTCCACACCGCTATGCATAACCCTTGGGGGTATTTGTAGCGGTAGTGACTTTTCTCCTGTAGCGTCCTCTGAAGCTTCTGCAGGATCCGTCGTCTTTCTTCAATGGTGCAATTTGCATCTTGAGGAAGTCAACTCTGTTGACGCTTGGGAAGCCTCCGCGTGGTGAACGGACCATCTTCTGGAAAGCGACATCTTTGGAAGTGTAATCCTGTTGAGGCGGCCCTTGTTTGAATTTGAACTTCTTCCGTATTTTGGCGCGCGTCCCTACTCGATGAGGACGCCATCCTATCTCGCAGGGACTCCATTCTTCATTTCAGCTATGGAAGTTCTGATGGAGTGCGTCCCTACAGCTTAGGGAATCTCGTTCACTTGTTGTCCTTTTCGCTCATGAGCGTCCTCTAAACTTACTTGAGATCAACACTTGGACAACTATTAAATATCTTTGAGTTTGTCATTATCAAAACTATGGACGATCATTATTGGTTAGATATTAATGACTGGCGTCCTTAATATCATCCCAACATTGTTGATGATTCGGCTGAGTGTGGGAACAAGAAGAACGAGATGATTCCAGTCAGAATATGAACGTGTTTGGATTATTCTCCCGGGAAATCAACTTTACTCAAGTTAATTTCCAAGGAACAAATCTGCTTTATTGAATGAAAGAGGTGCGTTTAAATAGACAAACTAGAAGTCAAAGTTCTATCTTCTAACAAGATCCTGGGATAGAACTTTGCTTGGGAGAAAAGCTAGGAAACTAACAAAGTTACTAGTTAAAAATAACAAACTAACAAAGTTACTAGTTACAATAACAAAGTAACTAGTTAAACTAGAAACTAACTAGTGAAAAACAACAAACTCCATCTATCTAAGAATACACCAATCTTGCAACCCAAGTAAGGGGAAGGCGCGTCCCATGGATGAGGGGCACACACCTTGGACGCGGAGAGAGGGGCCCGCTGCCCATGCGTGGCTTCGGGCAAGGCGCGTTCAAACCGTTTGGGTGCTGCGTCCTTGGGCGTGACTTGTGGCTAGGCCGCATCAAGGTCTATACTTAGAGAAAAGAAAGGCAAGTGCCCAAAATAGCAAATATCTCTAAATCTAGAAATAACTCAAAGGATAGGCATGCCCCAAATATCAATTTGGGTCATGAGAGATGAGGGTGGTCCATTGTGGCCCATGTGACTCGAGCGTAGCTGGAATGCGTGCCATAAGGACTCTCGTTGCTTTCCTTAGCTTCTTGGCTCGATCTTTAGTGATTAGTCCATTGAAGGGGACTCGGGCTAGATCCTCGATCTTTTGCGGAGTCATTGGTGCCTGGTCTGCATCATTCTCCTCCACTTGGCTACGAAGCGTCCTCGATTCGTCGTCGGAGTCATCATCGGGGACATAGAGGGATAGGTCTGCCACATTGAATGTAGGATGGACGCCATACTCTTCGGGGAGATCCAAACGGTAGGCGTTGGGGCCAATTCGCTGAGTAATGCGAAATGGACCGTCGCCTCTATCATGGAGCTTGGACTTGCGCTTGTCCGGGAACCTCTCCTTCCTTAGGTGCAGCCACACAAGATCGCCCACATCAAATTGCACATTCTTGCGACCCTTGTCAGCTTGGGCCTTGTATTGGGCGGTCTTGCGCTCAAGGTGCTTCCTAGTGCGCTCATGCAGCTTCTTCACGAACTCAGCCTGCTTGCTAGCGTCGAACGACGTCTTGTCCTTGTCTTTCATGGGCTGGGGCGTGAGATCAACCGGGGTCTTGGGGTTCCAACCGTACACCACCTCGAAGGGAGTCATCTTGGTTGCCGAGTGCACCGACCTGTTATAAGCAAACTCTACAAAAGGCAAACAATCTTCCCATCTTTTTAAGTTGGACTTAATCATGGTGCGTAATAAAACGCACAAAGTCCGGTTAGTAACCTCAGTTTGACCATCGGTCTGAGGGTGACAAGAGGTAGAATAAAGCAATCTAGTACCCAATTTAGACCACAAAGATTTCCAAAAGCAACTCAAGAACTTAACATCTCTATCACTAACAATAGAACAAGGAATACCATGAAATTTCACAACATGCTCGAAAAACAAGGAAGAAATATGCACGGCATCATCAGTTTTATGACATGGAATGAAGTGAGCCATTTTCGAAAATCTATCTACCACAACAAAGATGTTATCTCGGCCCTTCCTAGTCATAGGCAACCCTACAATAAAATCCATAGAAATGTCTTCCTAAGGGCACTTAGGTATAGGCAAAGGTTGGTACAATCCATGGTTAGTGTTAACTTTGATTTCCCTTAAGCACATGAAACACAGCCCTTAATGAATTTCAGCACATAATTCGACATTTTAGACCAATAGAAATGTTCCTTTAATACTTGCAAAGTTTTTTCTAACCCACCATGTCCTCTAGTCTCATGCACATCTTGAACTAACAACCTACGTTATGAAGATGAAGGTATGCACAACTTTCCAACTTTAAATAAATAACCATCATCCACAAAGTAAGAGTCATATTCACCATGCGCAACACAATAATTGTAAATTTTTCCAAAGAAATCATCATTAGCATACAATTCACGCATCATGGAAAAACCTAACAATTTTGCATCCAAATGAGCTAGAAGGACATACCTACGTGCTAGAGCATCGGCTACCACGTTCTCGGTTCCCTTTTTGTGTTTGACGACATAGGGGAACGTCTCCATGAACTCAAGCCATCTAGCATGCCTTCGGCTGAGGCGGGATTGGCCTTTTAAATACTTAAGCGCCTCGTGATCGGTGTGAATCACGAACTCCTTTGGCCATAAGTAGTGTTGCCAAGTCTTATGAACCCTTATCAAAGCATAAAGTTCCTTATCATATGTGGAGTAATTAAGCTCGGCGCCACTCAATTTCTCGCTGAAATAGGCAATGGGTTTCTTCTCCTGCAAGAGCATGCCACCAATCCCATGATTGGACGCATCACACTCGACCTCAAAGGTCTTGGTGAAGTCCGACAGCTAGAGGACGGGTGCGTGGCTCAACCTGTCTTTCAAAGTTTCAAAGGCGGTCTCATGTTGCCTTTTCCACTTAAAATCTGCATTTTTCTTGGTTAGCTCATGTAAAGGCGAGGTAATAATAGAAAAATCACGCATAAAACACCTATAAAAACCAGCTAACCCTAAGAAGGATCGAATCATAGTTTGAGTGGTCGGCTGAGGCCACTCTTGTATGGCTTTCACCTTACTATCATCAACACGCAGGCCACTACTAGACACGACAAAACCAAAAAATATAGTAGAAGATGAGCAAAAATCACACTTAGCAAGGTTAGCATATACTGTTGGATCGTAAGTCTGTTAGAATGGGCGTCCTTAACTAGGTAAAGGGCGTCCTTAAATGCAGCGGAATATAGACTTAAACAGGAAACAAAATAAGATAATTGACACGAGTATTTATAGAGGAACCCCACTAAGACCAACTAGTCTTATGGATAAACCTTTACCTCCGTTGGAAGATTTTTAATAGCCGTCCTTATCTTATTCAGAGAGAGTCCTTATAACTTAGGCGAGTTGTTACAATCCCCTGAGCTAAGCGTGCGTCCTTAGCCCTACTAGTAACACTCCTTTCAGCCTAACAAAGTAACCTAACTCTCTTAGCTATAATGAAGCTATCACTCACGTCTCTCACTATACGTAGTGAGAGACAAACTAACTTTCTAACTATTTTGTGGTTTGTTTTGGATTTGAAGTGGTTGGACTTTCTTTCTCTTGCTTCAAGCTCACTTGATCTTCCTGATCTTCGTTCTTGAACTTGAACACCTTGGGAGGAGCTTGAGAGAAAGTCTTCAAAGTCCACACCGCTATGCATACCCTTGAAGGGTATTTATAGCGGTATGAGTTCTTGTCCTCTAGCGTCCTCTGAAGCTTGAGCAGGATCTGTCGTCTTCCTTCAACGGTGCGATTTGCATCTTGAGGAAGTCAACTCTGTTGACGCTTGGGAAGCCTCCACGTGTTCAGGGGACCATCTCTGGGAAAGCGACATCTTTGGAATTGTTTACACGTGCCCAGATAAGGGAAGCTTCCTTCTAAGGACTACGGCCGAATGTGATGTAATCATGTTGGGGCGGCCTTGGTTTGAATTTGAACTTCGTCCGTATTTTGGCGCGCGTCCCTTCTTGATGAGGACGTCGTCCTATCTACGCAGGGACTCCATTCTTTTCGTTCAGCTCTGGAAGTTTTGATGGAGTGCGTCCCTACAGCTTAGGGACTCTCGTTCACTTGTTGTCCTTTTCGCTCATGTGCATCCTCTGGACTTACCTGAGATCAACACTTGGACAACATATCAAATACCTTTGAGTTTGTCATTATCAAAACTAGGGACGATCATTATTGGTTAGATATTAAAGACTGGCGTCCTTAATATCGTCCCAACAATTTCCCCCCTTTTGATGATGACAAACTCTTTTAAACAATGCGCACAGAAGTAAAGCTTTTAGCATGAGAGACTACACTTTGATCATTTTTTAGCTAAGGTTGGCATGCAACTCATTCTTTTAAGTGCGTCCTATTTTATTCTTCACTAGCGTCCTTTGGACTTGGCCAAAATTCCCCCTAAACACATGCTTTCTATGACAACTTAAAAAGATCGCATCTCTGCAAAACTATACTTCCCCCTTTTGGCATCATCGAAATGGAGAACAAGTCATAAAGCATGCACACACAAAGTCATAACTGAAGAAAGAGATGCTTGGACACAATGAATTGCAATTGTAATGAACGTCATTCAAGAAAATAGAGTACGATCATTACAGACATTCACACACGAGTTTTTCAAAAGGGGACATCGTCCCAAAGTCTTAACACACAAAACAGAAAGAGATAAAATGTTCCAGGGATTGGAAGGGGAGGAGTGATCACTGGCGTGGACGCTTGCTAAGAGCTTTCAAGGTCTGAGCATGTAGATCATTTGACTGCGCCAGAAGCTCGTTGTTGCATTCCAAGAGGTCAGTGTGCTGGTGAAGCGTGTCATGGACTTGTTGGATGAGGTCTATCATCATGCACTGCTTCTCAATCATCATCCCAAGCAAGGTCTTCTTAGAGCACTTCTCAGCCTCAGCATTGACGTTCGCAGCATTATCCTCATTGTCGTCCTCAGCGTCTGCAACAGGCGTCCCTACGACTTGCAGATTTCCCTCAGCTTCTCCTTCCTCAGCAGCAGCAACAGCAGCTTGAGCAGCTCTTCTCTCGGCCTCTTTCTTTGCTTTGGCCAGCCTCTTCTTAATGGAGGGGAGCTCCTCATCGTACCTCATCTTTTCAACAGGAGGAGCTGTAATCTGCCTCACGTCCCAATGAATGCCAAAGGTTTTCTCTTCTTTAGGGACGTAGAGGCCTTGCTGCTCTAAAATCCTTTTGACCAGGCCAGGATAGGGGAGAGAGTAGCGTCCGCCTGTGCACTTACCCATGTGCTCTAAGACAGCCCACGCCAAGATTATCGGCTAGCGGTTCAGGAAAGCGTCCAAGATGATACTGTCAGTGATCTGAACGATGGACTTCTTTTCCTATCTTGGGACGACCATGCGCACAATAAAGTGGTGTGCAAGGACACCCGTCTTAGAGAGACAGTGGACAACTCTATCCTTAGCCAGTGGCTGCTTCCCGTTGAAAATATTGTTGAAGATGGCTTCCTGGGAAAAGCGGCCGAAGGCTTTGCAGGGAAAATCATGAAGGGCTTCAGCAGGGGAGGGACGCAGGTCTAGCATGTTGCGGACGGTACCCTCTGCAATAGAGTACTCGTCCCCGTTA
This sequence comes from Polygonum maritimum, assembly GCA_963924305.1. NCBI lineage: Eukaryota > Viridiplantae > Streptophyta > Magnoliopsida > Caryophyllales > Polygonaceae > Polygonum > Polygonum maritimum. Next base: position 31,505,913 of record OZ002729.1, read on the forward strand.
ATCTCAAAGGTGCCATGTGGCTTCCCTTTGACCTCGGACACTTTGAATTTGGAGTAGAAGAGCTTGACTTGGTCCGGGTCCACAGTAGCTGCCTCAAGGCCAAAGTGCGTCCAACCCTGGAAATCCAGCAAATTCAGGAACTCTGTCCGTCCATTCTCCTTGAGGAAGTTGGCATCAAAGAGAAGCGGCCCCAGGATTTTCTTGAGCCTCTTCTTCTTGTTGCCATTGTCGGTCACTATTACATCGTCGCCGGCGTCTTCTTCTTCTCCATCTCCCTCCTCATCCTCATTGTCCTCATCTTGTGGAGGAGCATCTTCATCATCTGAGGCCTCGTCCCCTTGTTCATGGGACTCAGCCATCTCTTGGTCCTGTGCATTGGACGCCTCTATATTCACGGTGGCGTCCTCTGTGGGAGTCTTTGCAAGGGACTCCATAGGGACTTCAGCAGGCATCCCATGGACTTGTACATTTTCCTCGACAACCTAAACAGGGGGAGGAGGAGGAGTGTTGGCTCTTGGAGGAGAGGGAGTTGGAGTTCTGATCTTTGCTTTGGTAGACGGAGCAGAGGAGGTACTAGGCCTGATCGCCGAGATGGGAGTGGCAGCGATCGGAGCTGGAGGAGGAGGAGGAGGCTGTTTGACTGGGGAGTCCTCCACTTGAATGACAGTGGACACAGCGTCCTTGGCTTGGACCTGTGTGGGAGGAGCGTCCCTTTGGACCTTTGGCATCGGCTTTGCCAGGTCCGCCTCAATCTCCGCCTCTAGCGGATCAGTAGTAGCATCAGGAGCGTCCTCTACCCTTGGTGGAGGAGGAGGAAGAAGAGGGACGTCCTGCGTGCTCTTGAGGATCACCTCAACAATGGCGTCCTTTTCAGCTTGGGCCTGCTTGCCATCTGCTCCTTCTCGATCTCTAGCTCGGAGAGACGGATGACGGCCATTTCAGTTTTGGTTACGCCTTCAAGCTCAGCCGAAGTCTTGAGGCGCCTTTTTGGTGCGGGGGGAGAGGAGGATGGGACGGTCTTTGGTTGGGAGGAAGATGGGGCTTTGATCTTTAATTTTTGAGAGGGAGTTGGAGAGGCTTGCCTTTTCCTCTTTTGGGAGGGGACGGAGCCCGCAGGAGCCACAAGGAACTCCATGATATCAGGCAGGAGTTTTGCGAGCTCGTCCACCGTCCCACCAAACATATCAGATATGATGGCAGGGCCCGCGAAGGGAGGGTTGGTGTATTTGGTTTCTTGGAGGCGGGGCTTGACGTAGGTCACCATGAAGTAGTGGAGAAGGCGTAGGACTTTGGGGGGATAGTCTTGGATGGACGCCCGTTGGCAAATGTTGGCCAGGGTCTTGGGCTCTCTTTCAAGCCAGTCCTCTATCAATGGGTCAAGTTGAGGACGCCTTTTGGGTTGAGGGGGGAGGTTAAAGCGGGTAGATTTTTTAGGACTGCCTTGTTCGGGTTCAGGGACGAAAGGCTTCTCCAAGGACTTGAACCGTTTTTGTGAGGGTTTAGGTTGAGATCTGGAGGGGGGATTTGATTGGGATTTTTGGGGCTTTGGAGGAGTGGTTGAAAGGCGGTGTTGGGAGAATTGGGAGGAATGCTGGTGGCGTGGTTGTTCTTTCCGCCCAGCGGGTCTTCCCCTTGCATCCATGAGGGACCGGCCTGTCACCGGAGTTTTGCTTCGCGCGGCCGAAGAAGACGACGGAGAGGGTTTCTGGGATTTGGTGTTGCGAGTGTTGGCCATTTTGTGAGAGATTGAGGGGATTATATAAGGGAGGTTAGGGTTTCAAAGGTGATTTCGAGATCTGGGTAGGAGATTTGGTAAGATCTTGGGAGAGATTTCCGGATTTGTGCAAACAGGCAAGAGGGCAAAGAGGTTTCTCAGAGGGAGTAAGGGCATATTTATAGGAAGAAGATGAAGATGGAAGGGCAGGGGTAACGGGGACATATCACTCGGCTTCCTCCACCCGCGTTCCCACACGTGGTAACCTTCATTGCTAAGTAACCAGCTGTTTTGCACTGATGCGCGGATCCCGAGATCTACGTTCAAAAACTCCACGACGGTTCAACTTCCCTTTTTCATCTTTCACTCTTTTTCACAACTGCAAAGGACTCTGTCTTGGCGTCCTTTCAATACACAACACTGCTTCACTGAGAACTGTACCACTACGTCCCAAACTGATCTTAACCACTGACTCTTAGAACTCAACCCTGACGTCCTCTAGAGTTTGACAAGCTTCCCTTTGACCACTTAGAACCATTTTGAAAATCAAGCAAGTACGTCCCGTAAAGATAAAATAAAGAACGCTCATAGGACGCGTTTGCAAGATTCTCGGCTTAGGTAAGCTTAGAGTTCCCATCATTTCGGCTTGTAATGAGGGTTGGGTGATCGGGGATACTCTTGAGATAAAATGAGAGATGAATAGCGTTCACAGCACAAGCAAAACACATGTCTTAGACTAGCGTCCTTTCAAGATGACTTTAAATGCATGACATACTTTAAAACAGGTTCTCAACAAGACATAGCCAAACATAGAGGGGATAATAGAACGGGACTTGATCATTTAAAAGTTATCATCCCCAAGAGCAGCCTAAGATGCTCGAAGGGACGTCTATCAAGTGCTTTTGTGAAAATATCGGCCACTTGGTCCTCAGTCCTAATATGATCAACTCTTATTAATCCAAGCTCAACATTATCACGAAGGAAATGATGTATTATGTGAATATGCTTCGTTCTAGAATGATGAACAGGATTTTTGGCAATACTTATGGCACTAGTGTTATCACACAAGATAGGGACTGTATCAAGGAAGGTACCATAGTCTTCCAGTTGGTACTTGATCCATAGGACTTGAGAGCAGCACGAAGCAGCAGCAACGTACTCAGCTTCCGCGGTTGAGAGGGCCACGGAGTTTTGCTTTTTGGATCCCCATGATACAAGGCAAGAGCCTAGGAATTGCGCCATTCCAAAGGTGCTATTCCTATCCACCACATGGCCAGCATAGTCTGCATCACGCTACAAGATTGAGGGACGTCCTTTTGGGATACCAAAGGCATAGATCGTCCCGTCCCTTGAGGTATCTGAAGATTCTTTTGACCTCTTGCAAGTGGGACTCTTTTGGATTGGCTTAAAAACGAGCGCACAGGCACACAGCGAACGTGATGTCTAGACGGCTCGCGGTCAAGTACAATAGCGACCCTATCATTCCTCTGTAGAGCTTTTGATCCACACTCTTGCCTTCTTCATCAGCTTGAAGGCGAGTGTTTGGAGAGATGGGAGTGTCTATGGGTTTGGACGTGTTCATTCCATACTTCTCAAGCGTCCTATCTTTGAGTTGTGTGATTTGAAGTCCTAAGAAGAAGTTGAGTTCTCCTATGAGGGACATCTCAAACTCACTACTCATCAAGTTCTTGAATTCCTCTACAAGTTTCATGTTAGTGCTTCCAAATACTATGTCATCGACATAGACTTGGACAATCAAAACATCTTTAAGGACTTTCTTTAAGAACAGGGTTTTGTCAATGTTACCTCGAGTGTACCCGTTGGACAACAGAAAGGACGCAAACCTATCGTACCAGGTGTTTGAGCTAGAGATCAACCAAGTAAGATCGGTGACCCCTTAGCCTAGATCGGGCTTGAACTAATTAACCAATACGAACTCAAGAATCAAGTGGAAAGAATGCGAAAATTGTATTAATCTCGTGTGTGTTCGAATGTATATGTGTACGTACAATATGTGTGCCCCCCTCTATGTATATATAGGGGGTTCCTAAAGATATATTGTTACAAGATATGTGCATAACTAGATAGGTATACGCTTACTAGATAGAATATATCTAAGTACAATATAACTCTTGTTACATTGGATAGAAATAATCCTCATAAGATATAATTTAGGCATATCTTATACACGGATGGGCGAATTGGCTTATATCGACATCTATTACTCGGACACTCTTCTAGAAACTCGCCGTTGCGCTCAATAGGCTTCTTGCAGGCCGCTCTAGTGTGCGTCGGGAGCTCTTGGATAGCAGGGCCCAACAATACCCCTTTTGATGTAAAATTGGAATTTCAAATTTCAAATTTGAATCAAACCAAATCTTGTTAATCCCGATTCATTGCCTTGGAAATCGTAGCCTGAGCGTTTTCATCATTACCCCTTATTTAAGTCGCTCTGCCCTCTTTCCATTTGTCCATAGGCGTTACTTCAATCGTTGAACAAAGGTACACATTTCTCTCCCATACTCTTCGTCTTCATCTTCTACCTTCCGCCTTCCTCCCAAACTTGGTTTTTTCTTTTGCTTAGCTTTACCTTCAACCCTCGTCCGTCTCTCTCCTTACCATGGCTGAAACCCCTCTCTTCGCACCCTCAAACTCACTCATGCCCCAAGACCAATTCCTGTGCAACCTTACACCAGACGAGGTTGCCAGAATCATCGCCGAGGGAGGGTTTCCGGATGGAACCGTGACCCACTGTCCCCAAGACGAGTTAATCGATTGGATCCGCCCAGGTTGGATCTGTTTTACTGATTTTCCATTCTCTCTAGGACTCAAATTTCCCTTCTCCCCCTTTATTAGAGATTTTCTGAGGGATCTAGGAGTTTCGCCATCCCAAATTATGCCCACAACCTGGCGCATACTCAGGGGCGTCGATGAGCTCGCTTCTAAGAAAGGTATTACCATGACCGTGAGCGAATTTTTAGTGGCGTATAAGGTAGTTCCTTCTAGGCCCGGTAGAATCTCCATCCACGCTAGAGACCCGAGAGACCCCTTGATCCCTGGTGTCAAAAACCCTAATACGGGATGGCAATCCCGCTACTTCTTTATCGAGAGACGTTCTTCGGGTGAATTAGGGGAGTTGTACAAAGATGTATTCCTAGATGCGTGGAACACCACCCGTAAGAACCCATTGCTTGCTCTGTCTTGATTTTCTCTAGTGTATATAACTAGATCGTGCGTCCTGGTTGCTATATCTTGTTGATGTTTGTTTGGTGATTGTTTGCGCAGTGCCGAAGAACTTTAATTCCAGGTCATCCAGTGGGAAACTCATCAACGTGTTGTTAACCGCTAAGTCTAAGGAACGCGCCCCTAGCAAAGTGTCTAACGAACCGGAAAAACCGAAGGAAGAACATCAGCCCCAAAGTTCCAGTCGCGAGACCGTGGATCTAGAAGCTTCACCCCTTGCTATCAGGATGTTGAGCACCTCCAAACCCACCAACTCTGGTAAGTTTTTGCAATACTTCCTCTTCTGTGCACTAGATAGACCTTCTAGTAAAGGAACTTGACTTCTGGTTTCCTGCGTAACTAGGTCGCGAAAGAATATTTCCACGAATGTGATGCTACAAAGGATGTTAAGATCCCACAGCTCAAACCCTCTTCCCCTTGTGCCAAAGAAAGAAGATGAACAGGAGCGCCCTTCCCAGAAGCGCAAGCTAGAGACGCCTTCAATTATTGATCTTTCTAAGGAAGACTCCGGCGACTTCTGGGATGCTGCTCTAGAGTCCACCCCTAGTGACATCAAGGTTGGCTTCGCAAAAATAGGAGGCGAACAGGCGTGGGCGCAATCAAAGCAGTCTATGATGAAGGTTAGCCCTTGTGTATCTACATACCTCCCTGTTCCAACGAATTGCTTCCCTCTAGTGTGGTTAGTAACGTAACGTTATTTGTAGGCAACCCAAGAGCTTGCTCTGGCCATGGGCGTCTATGCAAAGGAGATACACACGCAAAGGGACAAGGAAAAGCATGCTTCAGAAGCGGCGCTAGAGGCTGGTCACCAGAACCGTACCCTCAAAGCCACGCTAGAGACTCAGCAAGCTCAAACTGCCAAGCTCCAGGAAGAGGTGACCGCTCAAGCTGAAAAGATTACCATGTTTTAAGAGACCGTGGACACCTTCACCCACCAAGTCATACGGATCGGCACCTTCTACTCCACCAAGGCCAAGATCGAAGTGCTTGAAGATGTTGCGGGTGGGAAAGGCGATCGCTGGAACCTAGTAGAGTTAAAAGACACCTTTGACACTTTGTTTCCTCCTGGCTCTAAGGTTCCCGGAGAAGATTTCCTGCCCAACGAGGATCTGGAAGATGATGCCAATTCTCCAGCTTCGGCAGAGGACACCTTAATTGCTAGCGCAGACGTCCAGCAGGTGGACAAAGACGGGGGTGTCGCGCCCACGAACCCTTCTCCAGAAAAGTGATTCCCGTATGCATGCAACTTTTTTGTTTTAAGTATTTGATCCGGCAATGTCTATTGCCATAAGACTTGATGATGATTTTGGAATGGCACTTGTGCCAAAACTTGATTTTACGGGGGAAAACGTTGTACCCCTGGTGTAAGAACCTCTATCTATAGGCCCGCTGTATGGCCTTGCTAATTTGGTTATATATGTTCTGTTTTGTCAATGCATGTCTAAGTAGCTAGGCCTTCATTTGCGAATTTTTAGCTTTAGGAAAAGCTTCAACTGTGTTACTTGGTAGCGTTCGAAGCTTATCTTGAGCAGGTTTTTTCGATACTAGGGCGTTGCTACTTAGCTGGCTCTTGGGAACGTGCCCTGTTCCCGTAATCCTGCCAAGATACGACTCTAGATGCCTTGTCTAGTAACGAGATGTTTTACTTAAGTAAGTCTTTCCGGAAGGCCTAGTACCCCTTGTCTTTCTAGGGGTGTATGTGTAAACTATACTCTGGAGACCGTACCTAGAGAAGTATGCTTGTGTTTTAAATGAGCGCGAGAGATTTGCAGATGTATATTTCTAGAGCGAGAGTTTAGAAGTGGTATTGGTAGATGTAATCTCGATAATCGTGTGATTACCAAAGTCGTTGTAGTATGGTGATATGGTGAATTCACCACCCCTTGTATTATTTGGAGAGGGATCACCTATGTCTAGAGATTGTGTCTAGAAAAGCGCGTTTGTCTTTGCTAGAAGTGGTGCAGGTACCTAGTGCGTCTTAGCGGGTATTATTTGTAAGAAACAAGCTTGTTTGTACGAAGTGCTAACGTTAGCTTTTGTGACGTCAAATGTTAATAGTATATCTGGGTTGGACAAACAGATAGTATGTGCGGATTAATCCATTGGATGCTAGCATATGTGTCAGGCGAATTGTGCCTTATTTGTGGATCCAGATGTTCGTGCGACTCTTGCAATACTGACGATACTTGCCTAGGTCTCTTATGGGCCTAATCATTACGTCCACGAGTTTTGTGGGATTTCTGGCAATAAATGCCTAGGTCACTTATGGGCCTAATCATTACGTCCACGAGATTTGTGGGAATATTTGCCTTTTCGTAGCTTGATCGGGACTACTAGGCGTGTACCCTGGTGTGGGTTTTTGTATCGTGCGAGATTTGCAAGGGTGTGCTCTCGAGGAGCATATGTTTGTTTTTTCGTGTGTATAAACGAAGTAATTTGTAATAAATTTCATTCATAACTCAAAAGAATCACAAGAATGCAAAATAGTGTCTTAACTGGTGCTAATCACTAGAACTACGATCTAGAAATAAAAGTGGGGTGATGGTTCAGGAACCCCCTTGCATCCCCCCGAAAAAAGAAGAAAATCCAAGACCTTCTAATATGCAAAACAAACTAAGTAACTGTTGAAGGGTTTCTTGAACAAATAAATTTGTATTCAAGACCCCGCTCCGTATAGCGAAGTCAGGATCGTCCACGGGAGTGAGAATAGTGCTAAGATTAATCGATAAACTACTAAAAGCAAAGAAAACACACACAAGCAGAGTCCGGATCGACCTGAGGAGGGTCGATCTCAACCCTTAGAGGGTCGGTCTTGAGACAAAACAAGTACGAAACACACACAATCACTAGCAAAAGCTGGAACACGACTTAGGGAGTCGGGATCAAGGCAAAAGACACGAATTTCAATCAATATAAAAGGCAAATCCTAGGGCTAGGGCTACCACAACAACAACCATACATGCTTTTGACAAGAATTCACAACTATCATGCAATCTAGATCATAGAAAAGTTAACTTTCGCAAACTATTCAAGCTATTCAATCAACTTTCGTAAATCAAACAACTTTCTGCCTATCCTTCAACCTAGGAATATCAACTTTCACAAATAATCCGATTAGATGTAATCAAGTAATCAACTTTTCACTTTCGCTAGGGTTAATTACAAGACATGCCTCAATTTTCATCAAAGATTAAGCACAAGATAGGTTAGATATGATCATCAAATATTCAAGTCATGAATTCAAGTTTTAAACATGCATGATTGTGTTGGGTTTTTGCCCAACCCTAGAACTTAAGAGGACTACTCACACATGGCAAAGAGAAACAAGGAAGAAGAGGAAGAAGACATGACCAAAACCAAACTAGAATTCAAATTAAACAAAAGATTCATCTTACAAATTCTCAAACTTGCTCTCCAAGTCTTCTTTCTTGCTCTCCTAATGTTGAATGAATAAAACTAAAGGTTCAACCTCCTTTTATAGAAGAAAAGGAGTCCTAATCTAACTAGGAAACACAAACAAACAACCTTCCTAAAATACAAACTAGGAAATTCAACAAGCAAATCCGGAATAAGGGAAGTCGGTCGCTGAGCTCGACCCAAGTAGGGTCGATCTCGACCCTTAAAGGGTCGATCTTGAGACTTATTTTCCTTGGGCTCCAAGTTGTTGATCCGGCTCGAGCTCGACCCTCCTATGGCTCGATCTTGGGGCTTTTTTTTTTTCCTTCACTTTTCCTCTTGCTTTGGCTTCTCCTTAACTCTTCTCCTTAGCTTATCTACTCGAAATCTTCCTCCTAGCTTGTCCATCCTCTCCTAGCCTTGCTCCAAACCCGTCTTCAAGCTTCAAAACACCTACAAAACGACACAAATATGCGTAGTTTCCGAATCTCAAGGAAATACGAAAACTCATGCAAAAAGACTCAAAAACACATGACTCAAGCACGAAACACAACTCAAACTAACCTATCTAGACCCTAGAAACCTACCTAAAACGCGGACATCAGTAACTAGAGATAGGGTTTCTAGAAATAGTACTTCTTGAGGTGAGTGGCATTCCAACTCCTAGGCACTGGTTCTCCTTCCTCGGACTCAAGCTGGTAAGCTCCTTGCCCTACTATCTTTCTGATCTTGTAAGGTCCTTCCCATCCAGGTGCCAATTTTCCCGCGTTTTGCTCTGCTGTGTTTTGGAATACCTTGCGAAGTACCCAGTCTCCAACTCGGAAAACTTTAACTCTTACGTTCTTGTTATAGCTTCTAGACACCTGTTGCTGGTACCGAGCTATTCTGAGATGGGCTGATTCCCGTAATTCTTGGACCGTGTCTAGGTCTGCCTCGAGTTGCTCCTTGTTCTGGTCAAGCGTAGCTAGACCATATCGCGCGGTGGGGACCTGGATTTCAACTGGGATGACTGCCTCGCACCCGTATACCAGAGAAAAGGGTGTTTGCCCTGTCGCTCTCTTGGGAGTGGTGCGATCAGTCCAAAGTACGTAGGGTAGCTCTTCTACCCACTTGCCTTTGGATTTGGTTAGTCTCTTCTTTAGGTTGTTTATGATTACTTTGTTTGAGGACTCCGCTTGACCATTCGCCTGGGAGTATCTAGGTGTTGATGTTACTAGATCAATGTTCCACCCCTAGTAGAATTCTCTCATACAGAATTCTCTCATAAAGCCTTGAACTACGTACAAAAACAAGATTGAAGTTTGAAGTTACAGCTTCTAACTTATAATATTATATAGCAAAAACTAATATATAACAGATTGATAATCCCTGTTACTAAGTTAGTCCTGCAGTCCCTCAAGAGAATCACCATCAAGAAGAATATATGACCGTTCAAAAACCACATCAGATTCATCATTTATCATATCTTGGTGCTCCAAAAGCATGTCCTTCAAACCTACAAATACAGTATTAATAATACAAGCAAATCTTATATAAAGATCAGATCACAAGCAAGTATGTAAAAAAAATTATACTAAAGCTACAGATATACACAAAACAAGTAAACAGAACATCACCTTCATTAATCATCTCCATATCAAGTAAACTCTCATCGATATTAATAGGTATGTTAGAAGTTCGTTGCCAATCTTGTCCACATATCAGTGCTTCCACCATAGAAGGAGACAAAGAAGTACGAAACGAATCAAGAACTCGACCCCCAGTACTAAATGTAGATTCAGAAGCAACCGTCGAAACAGGTATTGCTAGGATATCTCGAGCCATTTAAGACAAAATAGGATGCCTTTTATGATTGTCTTTCCACCATTGTAAAGCTTGAAAGTAACTCGAAGTTGAAGCCTCACAAGCATCCTCTAAATACTTGTCCAACTCAGACTTGTTCTCACAACATTTGGATCCCATCTCCATTTGATCCTCAACAATCAGCAAAGAACCAAAATTCAACACCTTTCCCCTCTCATCAGACACATTCAAACTATTCAGACTAGTTGTAGAAGAAGGAGTAGAATTTTCAGCTAATTTGTTTTTCGGCACATCCTCTACATAACTCTTAAACAACTCTTCAACTAGGATCTTTATATTCAAAGATAATGTCTTTGATTTTGGCTCATCAAATAATTTACAAACCAAAAAGTCAACATATCTCATCTTATACCTTGGATCAAGAAAGATAACAATGACCATCAGAAGATTAATCTTTAACACATCACCCCAATATTTATCATACTTTGCCTTCATTCTCAATGCCATTCTCCTATGTTGTGATTGCTCATGGCAATGAGTTCTTATCATGTTGCCAACTCCAAACACATCTCCAGCAGCCAGGTTACAAGTGACATAACGAGTTCTAGATAATAACAATGTAGCATCATAAAAGACTTTCAATATTGCAACAAAACTGCTAACTTCCTCCCAATCATCATCATTAGGAACACCAATTTTCCTATTCTCCTTAACACAAGCTGAATCTTTTATTATCAGGTTATCAAATGCTTTCTTAAATTTTAGAGCTGATTCGAGCATCAAATAAGTTGAATTCCATCTTGTTTCAACATCCAGACAAACTAGTCCTTTATCTTCCAATTTCTCCTCCTTTATACAGATTTTGAACTTCTCATGTCGTGCAGGAGAAGATCTCACATATCTTACAAGACCACGAACTCTTAAAATTGAAACCTTGATATCCTTTAAGCCATCTTTTACAACCAAATTCAAAGTATGACAATGACACCTCACATGCAAATACTTTCCTTTAAGGATACTAGATTCCCAATGATTAAATTTCTTTTTCAAATGAGCAATTGCTAAATCATTTTGGAACAATTGTCAACTGTAATAGTCATAACATTTTTTAACCCCCAATCAACTAAACACTTCTCAACAGCTCTACCAATCAATTGACCCGAGTGGCCAGCAAGAGGACAAAAGTTAATAATCCTTTTATGCAAAACCCAATCATCAACAATAAAATGGGCAGTGAGACACATGTAGCTTAAGTGTTGACTAGAAGTCCATGCATCTGTAGTAAGACTAACCCTACAAGATAGCTTCTCAAATGTTTCTTTCAACTTTTTCTTTTCCTCATTGTACAGCTTATAGCAATCTCTAGCAACAGTGAAGTGAGAAGGATCTTTAAACTCAGGATTCAAATATTTGTAGAAATACCTAAAACCCTCACGTTCAACAAATAGCAAAAGGCAATTAATCCAACATAACCATCCGAGCAATAGCCTTTTTACAAAGTTCTTGGTCAAATATCCAGGAACATGGGACATAAATAGTTTCAACAAGACCATCAGCATGAACAATAGTTATTGTATTAAAATCGATCATCTTTTATTTTGAATTCATGTTAGAAGGCAACTTTTTGCATCTTAAAATGTGATTTCTCAAAGGAGTAGTTCCATTTGCAACTTTACAACCAATTACTGCACTACAATATTTACATACATCATGTTCTAGATCATCTAGTAGTTCATCAAAATGATCCCAGCTTGCAGAATTGTTTTTTCTCTTACCTGAAGGTGGTTTTCCAGTTTTCATTTTCTTGTTGTTTGATTGACCTTCCTGAGTACCAATCACGTTGCTCTTATGGCTTTGCATTTCAACATCATGTACTTCATGAGATCCCATACTTGATTTAGCCTTGTCCTATAAGCAAAACAAAGAAGAAACTATGAATCAAAACAATGATTTAACGTTTCATGAAAGAACAATAAATCAAATCTATTGACGCCGAAAACTGAGTCTAGTGCTACAAAGGAGAAGAATGATGAAGAAGAAAACAATGGAGGTGAGCAAAAGTAGGGATCTGAAGTGAACAGCGGAGGTTCGACCGTCGTCGTCGAGTGAGGCAAAGAAGGAGACCCTTCAAGTTTGACCGACGACCAGGGAGGAGGAGGATGCGGCAGAGGCGTCGGCGCCCGGCTGGGAAGGAATACTTGGGGACGGAGCAGGTAGAACCGACGGGCGACAGAGCAGGCGGAACCGACGGGCGACGGAGCAGGCGGAAATGACGGCGTCAGATCTGAGTACGGGCGATGACGACGGTGTAGAGGAGATGAGGGAGAGGCATGGAGAGAAGAGGAAGAAGAAGATAACTCACCATCACACACCGGACGAGTCGGATCTGAGCTCAGATGAGAGCGCGAGACGCTGGACGGGATGAGCGCGGGACGCCGGACTGGATGAGCGCGGGACGAGTCAGATCTGAGACAACGGACGCCGGACGGAGTCTGCGAGAGGGGTTGGACACCGGATGGGATGGACGCCGGACAGAGAGAGTGAGAGGCGATTCAAGCGAGAGTGCGAGACGCCTAGACCACGAGAGCCGAGATTGAGAGCGAGATATTTTGTTTCTGAACAAGTGAATGTGAATGAAGCGGTTGCGGTAAGAACTAAGAAAGTGGTATAGGTAAGTTTAGGGTTATGAACTAATAGTATTTTATTTTCCCTTTCTATAAACATATTATATATATATATATATTTTTGGATATCCGAAAGACTCAAAACCTCTATCCGTATCCGGTCCAAATATCCAGAAATATTATCGAATCGGACCGGATACAGATCAATTTTAAACGGATGATTTTAGATATAGATATTTCTGGATCGGATCGGCGGATTTTCCGGATCGGATAACTTTGCTCAACTCTACTTTCTCTATCCTAATTCCCAAAATAAACCGGTGATGATAATCACTTGCAGTGTGAAGAAAAAATAGAAAGGGAACAGGCGGGAGCGGCAAGTGTTTCCAAAAATTCAAAAGCGCGCGTCTCGGTGTCTCAATCAATCATATATATAGTCCATAAATTATGAGATTAACATTTCATTGTTTGGTACGAACACCAAAAATCAAAATAGAGGAATCAGTGCTCAAAAAAAAAATAGAGGAATCAGAACATATTTCCGAAACTGCCCTTCCTCCATCCCCATCCTCTCTCTCATTTTATCATCTTCCCCCAATCCGCCTCCCCCTCTCTCTCTTCTCTCTCTCTCCCCTCCATGGATCGCGGCGAACGCAGATCGGCCGTGAAGCGCAGAAATCTGAAGCGGAAGCTGGAAGAGGACTTCGAGGAGAACCGCAAAAACACCGATCTCCCTCTATCTCTGCACGGCCTTGAGAACGAAGATCTGCTCAACCAGGTGGTTGCGAATGTCGAGCTGCTCAATTCCACCTTCTCCTGGGCAGAAGCTGATCGCTTCGCCGCCAAGGCCGCCACTCACGTTCTTTCCGAGCTCGCTAAAAACGGTTTCAATCACGATCTGCCTCTCTGTCGTTCTTTATTTTGAGATTTACATTGCTCTTGTGTTTTGTTAGTCCTCAGCTAAAATTCTAAGCTTGCTCTCGTCTTGTAGAGGAGCTCGTGAATTTGATTGTGGACCATGGAGCAGTGCCGGCTTTGGTGAGGCATCTGCAGGCACCGCCGGAGGATGGAGGGGCTAAGCCCCTGGAGCACGAGGTTGAGAAGGGAAGCGCCTTGGCGCTTGGATTGCTCGCTGTTAAGGTTCCTCCTTGCTTTCTCTTCTTTATTACTAATCACTTCTTAGGCTTTGAGGTTCAGCTTTGTTGTTGTACAGGTTAAAATTTGTGTGTAGAGGCAAAATCTGTCCATTTTTTGTTTCTCGACAAACCTCCTAAAACTTCAGCAGCTGGTATAACTTGTGTGATTGTTACCTGAGTTTGAAAATAAGATTAAAGCTGCTTTGATGAAGAAGCAAAGGGAGCATAACTATCACAAGGTCGTCAATCTTAACATGGTTACTATGTCCATCTGAATAAGCAAGCTGACCTAGAATCTATTCATTATATTGAAATAGGCTGTAAAGATTCATTGTGAAGAAATTGGGTGATGCTTCATGTGATGCTTTTAACAGATAGTTGAAATTATATTTTGTAAAGTCCGTTGTGTCGAAAAAATGAGAATTTAACTTCCTGGATATTGTTAGGAAATCTAACTCATAGATGTTCTAAAAGGCTAATAATCAACGACCACATGCATAAGTTGTTACCATATATGATAGTTTAACTCAACCTTACTATTTTTTTTTGGCAGTAACTCCACCTTACTATGAACATAAAAAGGGCCATTCACAAAATTAGGCAAAGTGAAAATGTCATGTGCACAAATAGGCTAATTGCACTTGTCATCCTTGACAAATATTGTGTGATTTATACATGATTACCTATTTCACCTAATTCTGTTTAAGCTCGCCTTTTTTTACTAAAACTTTGAAAACAGAACACTTTGGCTTACTTGGAATATATTTCAGTTTCAGTGACAATTCATGCAATGCTCAATGAGATGAAATATCTAGTTCATTTCAGTTGCTCTATGCACTTGCTTGATGACTAGTGCACGGGTTTAAGTGGTTGTAGTTGGTGTTGCTATTGCTCATAAATTACAAAATGTTTATTGTTTTTGTTGTATTTAAATTTTTATTATAGATAATTAGTTGGAACTTGGAAGGATAAAACTGTTGGATATGAATGTTGAAATATAATAGAAATCTCTTGCTCTCAGCACTAAAAAAACATATATTAATGTGACAGATTCTTAGTTCTGTTTGGTGCATAGTGCTTCTTTCTGAAGTATCTTCGAACATTATTGTTTCAGAACTTATACTCCTGCAAGGATTGTGCTGGATTATGTCATAGTATCTGTGATTAACATCTGGATGTTTGTTGGCCAATTCATATCTGTCACTTGGAGGCTAACCCTCCACATTCTTACCCTTCTCTTTTGGCAGCCAGAGCACCAGCAACTTATAGTTGATGCTGGGGCACTTCCCCACCTTGTGGATCTCATGAAAAGGGACAGCAGTGGATGCACTTCACGAGCTCTTAATGGTGTTATCAGGAGAGCAGCTGATGCAATAACTAATCTAGCTCATGAGAATAGTAACATCAAATCACGTGTCAGGTTTGCTGCATCCCTATTAGATCTTTCTTTCTTTCTTTGTGTCTGTGCATGCATGTGTCCTGCTATTATTATATCATACTCACTGCTTTGATTGTTATTTGGAAGTAGAATTGATGGTGGCATTCCACCTCTTGTCCACTTGCTGGAGTCTGGAGATGCCAAAGTGCAGAGAGCTGCTGCAGGAACGTTGCGAACTCTTGCATTTAAAAATGACGGTAACAAAAATCAGGTATAAATGTATCTACTTCCCATTACTTTTTTTTAATATCATAGGAAGTCCAACTACTGAATGTTTTGTAAATCTCCAGATTGTGGAATGCAATGCACTGCCAACACTTATTCTAATGCTTCGATCAGAGGATTCGGCCATACATTATGAAGCAGTAAGTCAGAGCCTAGAATGATACTTTGTTTAAGATTTTAAGGATTTACTAAATTAGATTTTCGTCACCTGCTTTGTAGGTTGGTGTCATTGGGAATCTTGTGCACTCTTCTCCTAACATAAAGAGAGAGGTTCTTCTTGCAGGTGCTCTGCAACCAGTCATTAGATTGCTAAGGTTTGTTAGCTACCAGTGCTCTGCAAATTCTATTTATATCCCATTCTAAACATTTGGAAATTGAGAATGATAAATTCTCATAGCAATCTATTATAAGTGACTTGCAATAATGAAGAATATTACTTTTCTGATAGCTTGAGCTTTTTGTCCGGTTGCAGTTCCAGCTGTCCTGAAAGCCAAAGGGAAGCAGCTTTACTGCTTGGGCAGTTTGCTGCTGCTGATTCTGATTGCAAGGTTTGTCAAAGCATACTACTGGGGATAAAATATGCCTGCTCAACAGTATAGGTTTATTCAGGCAAATAAAATTTTCATTTTTATTGCATCAATTTTTGCAGGTTCACATTGTTCAGAGAGGTGCTGTTCCTCCTTTGATTGAGATGCTTCAGTCTGATGATGCACAGCTCAGAGAAATGTCTGCTTTTGCACTTGGGAGGCTGGCACAGGTAAAGTTCTGGCAAGTCTATTATGTTATGACATCTTTGGGGAATTGGCTGTTTGTTTTGCAAATTTTCCATCTCCAGCAGTACATACTACAGTGATTGCAATTTTTCCAGCTCTCCATCCCTCCCTCCCTCTCATTTTGTTACATCTTGATCGGGATCTGCTTACAACTTAAAACTGCACTTTTTGTTAAATGTTCCTTTTGTTTTTCCTTCACTCCTCTGAATATGAACTTTACCCTTTCTCATTTGGCAGGATTCACACAATCAAGCTGGCATTGCTCAGAGTGGTGGTGTCATGCCATTATTGAGACTTCTTCAGTCCAGAAATTCATGTCTGCAACATAATGCAGCTTTTGCATTATATGGTCTTGCTGATAATGAGGTTCAGACTGTTCGTTGAAGTATTGTTTGATGGATATCAATTTATTTCAAACTGCTCCAAGTATCATTCTGTTTTTTTGTTA